>OY992888.1:99036861-99689361 GCA_963921405.1 Cepaea hortensis
AAAGGTACATATAAAGTTTATAGGTACCTTTAGTAATAGAATATATCTCATAAGGTTTGCAATATATATAAATAGGGTCAGCTTAAATAAACAGCCTAGAGCATAGTTTTTCAACCGGGGGTCCGCTAGTGGCAGCCAGTTGTTCTGCCGAAACAGACCGAAATCGTCTAAATGCAACATTTCTGCCCATCTAGTTTATTACATAAAGTAGGACAGACACGTGGATCGTCGCGCTGAGTTTCTTGAGAAACGTAAACATTTGCGTAAGGATCTATTCCAGCAGAAAGTTTGAAAAACACTGGCATAGAGACCAGCTCGATGAACACCTTGACCGGGGATTTCTTCTGAGCTGGGGCTAATATTTTCGTAATAACACGAGGCTTCAATGGCATTTTTAAGCTATGTTTGCTACTTTATTGCCTCTATTCACACTTGTAGTTCACTTACCTATCACTGTCAAACAAAGAAATCCTTGTTACATACCAATGAAATGCATGACTGGCAAACAAGAAGTAAATATTGTTGACTGTGTTGACAGCCGGACGCATCTGGGGGAGGGAAAGTTGCGCGCGCGTGTGTGTGTGTGTGTGTGTGTGTGTGTGTTCCCATGGAAACCACGGTAACATCAGAGCGTAGGCGGCGCTACCACTCTATCTACCCGTGGGTAAGTTCGCTTCCTCTAGACAGATTCCATCCAAGGTCATGGGCTCTATCTACCCGTGGGTAAGTTCACTTCCTCTAGACAGATTCCATCCAAGGTCACGGTCTCTATCTACCCGTGGGTAAGTTCACTTCCTCTAGACAGATTCCATCCAAGGTCACGGGCTCTATCTACCCGTGGGTAAGTTCACTTCCTCTAGACAGATTCCATCCAAGGTAACTGGCTCTATCTACCCGTGGGTAAGTTCGCTTCCTCTAGACAGATTCAATCCAAGGTAACGGTCTCTATCTACCCGTGGGTAAGTTCGCTTCCTCTAGACAGATTCCATCCAAGGTCATGGGCTCTATCTACCCGTGGGTAAGTTCACTTCCTCTAGACAGATTCCATCCAAGGTCACGGTCTCTATCTACCCGTGGGTAAGTTCATTTCCTCTAGACAGATTCCATCCAAGGTCACGGGCTCTATCTACCCGTGGGTAAGTTCACTTCCTCTAGACAGATTCCATCCAAGGTAACGGGCTCTATCTACCCGTGGGTAAGTTCACTTCCTCTAGACAGATTCCATCCAAGGTAACGGGCTCTATCTACCCGTGGGTAAGTTCACTTCCTCTAGACAGATTCCATCCAAGGTAACGGGCTCTATCTACCCGTGGGTAAGTTCACTTCCTCTAGACAGATTCCATCCAAGGTAACGGGCTCTATCTACCCGTGGGTAAGTTCACTTCCTCTAGACAGATTCCATCCAAGGTCACGGGCTCTATCTACCCGTGGGTAAGTTCACTTCCTCTAGACAGATTCCATCCAAGGTCACGGGCTCTATCTACCCGTGGGTAAGTTCACTTCCTCTAGACAGATTCCATCCAAGGTCACGGGCTCTATCTACCCGTGGGTAAGTTCACTTCCTCTAGACAGATTCCATCCAAGGTAACTGGCTCTATCTACCCGTGGGTAAGTTCGCTTCCTCTAGACAGATTCAATCCAAGGTAACGGTCTCTATCTACCCGTGGGTAAGTTCGCTTCCTCTAGACAGATTCCATCCAAGGTCATGGGCTCTATCTACCCGTGGGTAAGTTCACTTCCTCTAGACAGATTCCATCCAATGTCACGGTCTCTATCTACCCGTGGGTAAGTTCACTTCCTCTAGACAGATTCCATCCAAGGTCACGGGCTCTATCTACCCGTGGGTAAGTTCACTTCCTCTAGACAGATTCCATCCAAGGTAACGGGCTCTATCTACCCGTGGGTAAGTTCACTTCCTCTAGACAGATTCCATCCAAGGTAACGGGCTCTATCTACCCGTGGGTAAGTTCACTTCCTCTAGACAGATTCCATCCAAGGTAACGGGCTCTATCTACCCGTGGGTAAGTTCACTTCCTCTAGACAGATTCCATCCAAGGTAACGGGCTCTATCTACCCGTGGGTAAGTTCACTTCCTCTAGACAGATTCCATCCAAGGTCACGGGCTCTATCTACCCGTGGGTAAGTTCACTTCCTCTAGACAGATTCCATCCAAGGTCACGGGCTCTATCTACCCGTGGGTAAGTTCACTTCCTCTAGACAGATTCCATCCAAGGTCACGGTCTCTATCTACCCGTGGGTAAGTTCATTTCCTCTAGACAGATTCCATCCAATGTCACGGGCTCTATCTACCCGTGGGTAAGTTCACTTCCTCTAGACAGATTCCATCCAAGGTAACGGGCTCTATCTACCCGTGGGTAAGTTCACTTCCTCTAGACAGATTCCATCCAAGGTAACGGGCTCTATCTACCCGTGGGTAAGTTCACTTCCTCTAGACAGATTCCATCCAAGGTAACGGGCTCTATCTACCCGTGGGTAAGTTCACTTCCTCTAGACAGATTCCATCCAAGGTAACGGGCTCTATCTACCCGTGGGTAAGTTCACTTCCTCTAGACAGATTCCATTCAGGGTAACGGGCTATATCTACCCGTGGGTAAGTTCACTTCCTCTAGACAGATTCCATCCAAGGTAACGGGCTCTATCTACCCGTGGGTAAGTTCACTTCCTCTAGACAGATTCCATTCAGGGTAACGGGCTATATCTACCCGTGGGTAAGTTCACTTCCTCTAGACAGATTCCATCCAAGGTAACGGGCTCTATCTACCCGTGGGTAAGTTCACTTCCTCTAGACAGATTCCATCCAAGGTAACGGGCTCTATCTACCCGTGGGTAAGTTCACTTCCTCTAGACAGATTCCATCCAAGGTAACGGGCTATATCTACCCGTGGGTAAGTTCACTTCCTCTAGACAGATTCCATCCAAGGTAACGGGCTCTATCTACCCGTGGGTAAGTTCACTTCCTCTAGACAGATTCCACCCAAGGTAACGGGCTATATCTACCCGTGGGTAAGTTCACTTCCTCTAGACAGATTCCACCCAAGGTAACGGGCTCTATCTACCCGTGGGTAAGTTCACTTCCTCTAGACAGATTCCATCCAAGGTAACGGGCTCTATCTACCCGTGGGTAAGTTCACTTCCTCTAGACAGATTCCATCCAAGGTAACGGGCTATATCTACCCGTGGGTAAGTTCACTTCCTCTAGACAGATTCCACCCAAGGTAACGGGCTATATCTACCCGTGGGTAAGTTCACTTCATCTAGACAGATTCCACCCAAGGTAACGGGCTATATCTACCCGTGGGTAAGTTCACTTCCTCTAGACAGATTCCACCCAAGGTAACGGGCTATATCTACCCGTGGGTAAGTTCACTTCCTCTAGACAGATTCCACCCAAGGTAACGGGCTATATCTACCCGTGGGTAAGTTCACTTCCTCTAGACAGATTCCACCCAAGGTAACGGGCTATATCTACCCGTGGGTAAGTTCACTTCCTCTAGACAGATTCCATCCAAGGTAACGGGCTATATCTACCCGTGGGTAAGTTCACTTCCTCTAGACAGATTCCACCCAAGGTAACGGGCTATATCTACCCGTGGGTAAGTTCACTTCCTCTAGACAGATTCCATCCAAGGTAACGGGCTATATCTACCCGTGGGTAAGTTCACTTCCTCTAGACAGATTCCACCCAAGGTAACGGGCTATATCTACCCGTGGGTAAGTTCACTTCCTCTAGACAGATTCCACCCAAGGTAACGGGCTCTATCTACCCGTGGCCAGGTTTTTCCTTGTCTGATTAGTTTGCCAGGGCAGTGGCCTCACAGGCTACTACTTGTGATTTTCATCAGCCGTGAGTTTTCTGTCGTGCACTTCTTGCACACGGGACCGCCAGTTTTTCGCCCTTATCCGAAAAGACTAAATATCCCATCTCAATACCCAAGCGATCAGGAGCGGCTCGTGATATCACTAGACCCCAGTGGTTCTTGGAAACACACCCAGTAAGCAATCGGGGGTTGTGTGATATTACTAGATCCCAGTTGTTCTTGGAAACACCCCAAGCTCTATGCGAGGATCGAACGCAGTACCTTCGGACACTGAGGAGGACGCAGTGACCTCTCATTCGCGCTCCTCAGTCATTTTTCTCATTGTGTAAAAATGGAAAAAGTCACCAGCGAGAGACGAACCTGGTCTGCTACAGGAGGACCTGGTTATCTTGTGCAGACTCCCCCCCCCCCCCCATCCCCCCTCACCTGTTACCTGTCATCTTGTTATATCATTGTCATACATTCACACACACACACACTATGCTGCATACATTCAGTGTATGAACTTTATGAAACGATTTAACATCCGTACCAGCATCTTTGGCAGGTGCGAGTCACGGGTTGTCCGAAACATGTCAATCTATGTCACAATGTCAGTTAGTAACCACGCCACAGGGTTCTGGCACCCGACTCCAGACCATCATACATAACTTCTGGTGGCAGCAATCTTAAATAAGACGGGTTTTGTACCTGGTTCTAGACAATCATACCTGCCACAGGTACAGTGTTCGCGTGTGCCATCTTTGTCTCAACGTCTGCCGGGTTCCTGTATTGTGCTCTAGTTCTGGTAAGTAAATCATCATCTAATTACATCACCATGTAAGTAAATCGCCATCTAAGTAAAATCACCATCTCAGTAAATCATTATTAGTCGAGGGAAATAAACGAGCTGACAAACTGGCTGGCTCTGCACCCCCTGTAGATGGCCAGCCCATGGATCGTGCCGATGTTATTAACGTCCTTAAAGATATGGCGAGAACAGAGGACTTTGACGTCAGTGAATCCACATCGCTGTCCAGGATGAAAGACCTGGGAGTAAGAATCGGCACAGCCAGACGCGAGAGGTACATCGGGAAAACAAAGCGCCTCGTCAACCAACACAGAACTGGCACTATTAGCCACCGGGCGCTGATGCATATGCTGGGGGGATGATCTGAGCACCTATGGACATGTCCGGAGTGCAATGAAGATACCCCAACTGATAACTGATAACTGATCATTATCTAAGTAAATAATCATCTAAGTAAATCATCATCTAAGTAAATAATTATCTAAGTAAATCATCATCGAAGTAAATAATTATCTAAGTAAATCATCATCGAAGTAAATAATTATCTAAGTAAATCATCATCTAAGTAAATAATTATCTAAGTAAATCATCATCGAAGTAAATAATTATATAAGTAAATCATTATCTATGTAAATCATTATCTAAGTAAATAATCATCTAAGTAAATCATCATCTAAGTAAATCATCATCTAAGTAAAGCATCATCTAAGCAAATAATTATCTAAGTAAATCATCATCGAAGTAAATAATTATCTAAGTAAATCATCATCTAAGTAAATCATTATCTAAGTAAATCATTATCTAAGTAAATCATCATCTAAGTAAATCATTCATCTAAGTAATTCATCATCTAAGTAAATCATTATCTAAGTAAATCATCATCTAAGTAATTCATCATCTAATATAATTGTTCATTATAATTGTTTAACTATAATTGTTCACAATATAAGTGTGTGCGTGTGGGAGCGAGAGAGAGAGAGAGAGAGAGAGAGAGAGAGAGAGAGAGAGAGAGAGAGAGAGAGAGAGAGAGAGAGAGAGAGAGAGAGAGAGAGAGAGAAAGTGGGTGTCAGAGAGAGGGAGAGAGTGAATGTGTGTGTGCGCACGTGAATGCGTGTGTGTGGAGAGAGTGATTGAGCGAGAAATGGTGTGGGAATGTGTCAGTGCATGCATTCGTACGTGTATGTGTGAGAGTGAGTGAGGGAGTGTGTGCATGCGTGCATTCGTTCATGCGTATGTGTATGTGTGAGAGAGTGAGTATGTGTGTGAAGGATTGTGTGTGAGAGAGTGAGACAGTCGGAGAGTTGATGTGTTAGTGTGTGTGTGTGTGAGCGCGCGCATGCGTGTGAGTATGTGTATATGAAAGAATACACACACACACACACAGAGAGAGAGAGAGAGAGAGAGAGAGAGAGAGAGAGAGAGAGAGAGAGAGAGAGAGAGAGCTGAGCAGATGCATGTCATGTAACACGCATGTTATGTAACACTCGAATCCATATGTTTGTGAATTCTCATCTGTCATATTATCAGTTAAATACCATTTGATTTTATCATGCATAATATAAACTCATGTTCATTGCTGTAGTTTGAGTGAGAGAGTCAGTGAGTGTGAATGAGAGACAGAATGAGTGAGCGTGAGAGTGAATGAGTGAGCGGGAGAGTGAATGAGTGAGCGGGAGAGTGAATGAGTGAGCGCGAGAGTTAATGAGTGAGCGTGAGAGTGAATGAGTGAGCGTGAGAGTGAATGAGTGAGCGGGAGAGTGAATGAGTGAGCATGTGTGTGTGTGTGTGTGTGTGTGTGTGTGTGTGTGTGTGTGTGTGTGTGTGTGGGAGCATCACTATGTTTACGTCACATACTTTTTATGTACACATTTTTCTCCATGTTTAACATTTTTATGAGACTGCTCTCATGACAATTGTCAGTGTATGTGTGTGAGTAAAATGTGGGAGTTTGTTCATACTAGTTTCAATGCTAACGTGAGACATTTTGTATGTGTCTAGATGTGAGGAAGTGTGAGTGTGTGTGGAGGATGTGTGAGTGTGTGTGGAGGATGTGTCTGAGTGTGGGGATATGTGTGGGTGGGGGGATGTGTGGGTGGGGGTATGCGTTTGGATGGGTTGGGGTGTGTGGGTTTTGGTGGGTAGTGATATTTGTGGGTGTTGGTGGGATGTGTGGATGGATGTGTTGGGGTGAAAGTAGGGGTGTGGGAATGGGTGTGGGGGATGTGTGTATGGGTGGAGGATATGTGTATGGGACGGATGTGGGGGATGTGTGTTTATGTGGGTGGAGATGTGTGGATGGTTTAAGGAAGTATGTGTGGGTGGCGGGGTTGTGTGGGTAGGGGATTGTGTTTGGTGGATTAGAGATGCAAGGGCGGGTGGGGAGAAGTGTATGGTGTGTGGGTTTGAGATATGTGTGCGGTGTGTTGGTGGGGGATGTGTGCATGATGTGTGGGTGGAAGGTATGTTTGTGGTGGTATGGGTGAGACTATGTGTGTGGGTGGAGGATAGTGTGTGGTGTGGGGGATGTGTGTGATTGGTGCGGGGAATGTGTGTATGGGTGGGGTATATGTGAGGGTGAGTAGGGGATGTGTGGTGGTTGGGGGAAGTATGTGGCGGTGTGTGGGTGGGAGATGTGTGAGTGGGTGGAGGATGTGTGTGGGTAGGGGTATTGTGATCGAGAGATGTTTGGTTGGGGGTGGGTTGGTGGGGGTGTGTGGGTGCGTAGTGGAGGATGTATGCATGAGTGAGTGTGTGTTGGTGGACGGGTAGGGAATGCGTGTGTGGGTGGGGAGAGGTGTGTGGTGTGTTGGTTGGGGATATTGTGTGGGTGAAGTATGTGTGTGTGGGTGGGGGATTTTTGTGGTGTGTGAGTGGGGGTATGTGGGGTGGATGGGTAAGGGTATCTGTGTGGGTGTGGGTAGGAATATTGTGTGGTATCTGGGTGGGGGATATGTGTGTGGTGTGTAAGTGGGGATGTGTTGGTGAGGGATATGTGTGTGTGTGTGGTGCGTGGGTTGGAATATTGCGTGGTAGGGGGTGTATGTGATGTGCGGGTGGGGGATTGTGTGGTGGGGGATTGGGTTAAGGCATATGGGGGTGGGTGGAAGTTGTATGTGTGGGTGGTGGGGGTGTGTGAGTGGATTGGGGATGTATGGGTGGTTAGGGAGATGTGTGTGTTTGTGGGGGGGGGGGGGGTAGGGACATGTCAGTTGGTGGGGATGTGTGTGTATGGTTTGGGGATGTGTGAGTGGATGTGCGATGTGTGGGTTGGTGGGGGATTGTGTGCGTGGGTGGGGAATATGTGGTCGATGGAGATGTGGATGGGGGATAGGTGGTTTGAGTTGTGGGTGAGGAGAGGATGTGTGGGTTAGGATGTGGATGGGCGTGGGATGTGTGGGTTGGTGGGGGAATATTTGTGGGTGGCGAGTGTGTTTTGGTTGGGGGATCAGGTGAGGGCAGTGTGTGTGGGTAAGGGATGTGCGGGAGGGGATGGGTCGGTTGGTGGGGTATGTATGTGTCTCTTGGTGTGCGTGTGTGTGGGTAGGTGGGGGTGTGTGTGTGGGTGGGGTGATGTATGGATAGGTGGGAGATGGACCTCATAACATAGTATTTAGCCCTGTTTATGTTTACAACATTCATTTCACAATGTTTATTTTTCTTCCTATGTAAATGCATAATGCTATTGATGAACGAAAGACGAGTGATTGGAAGGGCCGAATGTAAGACGGGCCTGCGCGCCCAATTTGTGACCCTAATAAAGTTGATTTGATTTGATTTGATTTGATCATGTAAGTAAATCATCATCTAAGTAAATCATCGTCTAAGTAATTCATCGTCTAAGTAAATCATTATCTAAGTAAATCATTATCGAAGTAAATCATTATCTAAGTAAAAGTTTATCTAAGAAAATTATTATCTAAGTAAATCATCATCTAAGTAAATCATCATCTAAGTAAATCATCATCTAAGTAAATCATCATCTAGGTAAATCATTATCTAAGTAAATCATTACCTAAGTAAATCATAATAATAATAATAATAATAATAATAATAATAATAATAATAAGTCTTTATTTTCAAAGGGTTAAGAATTGGGCACGCAGGCCCGTCTGACATTCTGCCCTTCTTCTCTATTTCCTCTCATACATTCTTTCATTCAACATCACTTATGAAGCAACTTTTGACAACAAAAGAACATTAAAACGCATGAAAAATAATCAATAACAAATGACTCACTGAAGCAGTGTTTAACATGGGCATTATAAATACCTAAGGAGGGTGTAACGTGCCATACATAAGGGAATGTTTTTTGGCTAGTTGTCTTTTGAGATAAGTTACCATTATTGTCTTTTTTGTGTTGTTTGTTATGGGGGCATGTAGTCTGTACTAAGGTAGTGTTCAAACAGGTTGCGAATGTATGTATCATGATTGGTGGTGTCTTTGATTTCTTGTGGAAGATTGTTCCACAACTGAGCGGCAGAGTATGCTAAGCTTGTTTTATATAAGTCTATCCTAGGTTTAAGGACATGAAGTATATTTAGTCGTTCGCTATGTCTAGCGTTATTTTTAAACAATGGCCAAAGGTAGCTTGGAGCATTTTGAAATAGGATTTTGTGAATTAGTTTGGTTTTATTAAAAAGCAGGCGCTTGTGGAGTGGCAGTAACCGGAGACGTTTATATAGGTTAGAATTGTCGGTAAGCTTTTCACCATTAATTAAACGCACTGCCCTTTTCTGGAGTGAATATAGGCGTTTTGTTATTGATTTGAAGCATCCATCCCAGACTGTTGAGCAGTAATCAATATGTGTTTGTATATGAGAAGTATAGAATATCTTTCTTGTGTTTTCGTCAAGGAAATTTTTAATTTTGGCAAGTTGGTATACTTTTTTGGCTATTTGTTTAACTAGAGCATGAACATGTGAGTTAAAAGTTAGATTTTGATCTATGATAACACCCAGTGTCTTGTGCTCGGTGACACTTTCTACAGGCGTGCTGCCAATGTGCAGCTGAAGAGTTCTCTGCGAGTTTAGAGTGTGAAGTCTTTGCCTGGTTCCTATTAACATAGACTTTGTTTTAGTAATGTTAATTTGCATGCGGTTTGCATGACTCCAGTTAACTACACTATTTATTTCCTGGATGCAAGGATAATTCTAGCACATTACGATCAACAGCGTTTGTATATACTGTGCAGTCATCAGCAAATAGATCGCAGGACGACGACAGATTTAATGGAAGATCATTTATATAAATGGCAAATAATAGAGGGCCAAGAATAGACCCCTGAGGTACTCCAATATTAATGGTAATGGCTTGAGATAAAACTTTATTGTGTGATACTACTTGCTTTCTGTCTAATAAGAATGATTTTATTAATGTCACTATATTAAAACTTACTTTCATTGTTTCTAGTTTTTTAATTAGAATAGTATGATCTATCATATCGAATGCTTTCCTAAAGTCTATAAACACCGCTCCACATAGAGTATTGTTGTTAATATTTTGATGCCAGTTTTCTATCATGTTTGTTAGTGCCGTATGGCAAGAATATTTTGGCCGAAATCCTGACTGACTGTCAACTATCAGTTTATGGCGAACTAAGTGATCTAGTGTTGTTTTGTGGATGTGCTTTTCTAGCGGTTTGGATAATGAGGATAATATGGAAATTGGTCTATAATTACTCATGAGACGATCGTCTAGAGGACCAGCTTTTAAATGAGGATACACTTTAGCGATTTTAAAGGCTGATGGGAAGTGACCTCTGGTTAGACATTGATTATATATAAAAGTTAGTGACTCGCAGATCGCCGGTGCAGCATGGCGAAGGATCCGACTACTAATTCCATCTAGTCCTGATGAGTTATTGTTTTTTAGATTACGGAGATGAGTAAATACTTCAGTTGTCGTCATTAGCGGTATGTTGGAGGAAATGTGTCCATAGCATTTGTTCTCACAGAATGATGATAATAAAGATATGTCATGAGGCGCATCTGGTATTGCAGCCTTCAGTTGGTTTATGTCGGACTGAAAGTATCTACTGAATTGATCACATGTAACCTGATTTGATGGTAATGATTGTGATGATTTGTGTTTGTTTGTCAAGGTATTAATTGCTTTCCATATATCTTTAGTGTTGGTTTTATCTATTACTATGTTCTTAAAATAGTTTTTCTTTTCCTTCCGAATAACATATTGAACTTTGTTTCTCAGACTACGGTACATAGTTAGATCTCTATTTTTGTGAGCCCTGTCGCGATCTCTCATAAGTTCAACTACCTCCTGTGTGATCCACGGGGGCTTTGTGTGATGTTTAACACGAACTTCCTTAAATGGAACATGTTTATCAAATATACTTAGAAAGGTCTTTAGCCAGTGGTCCAGAGCATCGTCTGGGTCAGGAAGCTGGTAAACATAATCTAGAGATGAGTTGACCAAATCTTGTAAGAAGACGTCTCGATTGAAATTTTTGTAATTTCTATATTTTATGCTTATATGTTTGTGTTTGGGAGTTTTGGTGCCCCTTTTCGACCACGTGCAACATACTGGATAGTGATCGCTCATTGCATTGATAGGTACACTACATTCTGTGATGTTATCAGCACACGTAGTATAAATATGATCTATAAGTGTTGCGGATGATTTAGTGATTCTAGTGGCTTGTTTGACTAACTGTTGGAAATTATATGACTCTATTATGTTTTCCCATGTTTTGTTTGATTTGTTAGCGTCTATGTTGAAGTCACCTAGCAATATTATTTCCCTAGCATTACTAAAGACTACATCCATCATAGTGGTGAATTTTTCATACCAGATATTTCCTGCACTGGGGTTTCGATAAAGATAGCCAACTACTAGCGGTATGCAATTTTGAAGTTTAACCTCTATCCATACACACTCAATCTCACAGGTTTCAAAGTCTAGCCTGCGGTGGGCGTTAAGCGAGTTGGAAATATAAACTGCAATACCCGTCTCTTGTTTCTGATAGGGATCTCTTCTAATGGTTTTAAAACCTCTGATAGCGATGTCATCATCTGAGATGTTGCCATTTAATCGACTTTCGCTAACGCCAAACATGTGAAAATTTTGATTAAGTATAAGTGATAGTTCGGGCAGCTTCCCTAATAGATGGCATATGTTTACATGCCCGATTCTGAGCCCATTATTCCTGAGCCAGTGTTCGTACTTATTAGACATTTCAACAACGCGTAATCACAAGTTTAAAAGCAAAACACACACACACAAAGTGAATACAACTTACGTCCCTTATTACAAAAACACACTCTAAAGTACAGAGAAACAGTAATATCTCTGTAAATATATAAAAATACGTACACAGATCCGTAAGGAAGAGCAGTGAAGACCCCCTCACTCACCGTGAAAACACAATTAGAATTATTATAAAAGCTATACAGCTAAGTACTATCAATTAATATAAAGTCAAAACCAGTCAATGTTTGTAATAACTTATAACCTAATACGTTACTAGATCAAGTTATAACCAAATATGCAGATAAACGTTTAAGGAGAGGCTCTTTCTTGTACCGAGATCCGGTGTAGCTTTGTCCTAAGTTGCTAGTAAATACCAGGTTGTGTTGGTTGTTGGTATAGCGACATTATAAGTGCTTGACGAAGTGTAGCTGGGCTATACCGTGTGAGGTGCAACCATTCTGGATTACAATTAAATGGGTACTGATGATGTCTCATGGGTATGGAATGACTACCAACTAGAGCCTCTGGTTGGTGGCTAACAGGAGGTTGTGCTGGCACGTCGTTGTTGCTGAGAGTCGAATCCTTTCTTTTCTGGGGAGAATAGGAATCATATCTTCGTAATTATTACCCTCCTGTGTGAAAGACGACGTATTTAACGGACTTGGTGTTGTGGTAGTGTCCCGTCTGGCTTGGATTTCAGGTGCAGTGGTTATGAGTGGTCTGCACACTTCTGTCCTATTGGTACTTGATGTGACGGGAGTATGTCGTCTGGCTTGAGTTTCAGGAGTAGCTAAAAGTGTCCGGCGCGATCCCGTATTGGATGTATGGTATGTCCGTTCTGGATATTTTAAATTCTTGGCGAGAAAACTGGTGCCCAATGTAGATAAATGTATTTGATCCTTGCAAAGACTCTTTTTTGGTGCACCAGCCTGTGAAGTGAATGATGCTGTATTGTTGATGAATTGTATCTTGTTTTGAGAACAGAACTTCTGCAACATGTTGTTATTTATGTCAGCTAGACGGCGCTGGTGTCCATAACTCGGTGATATGATGGAGGAGAAGAAAATGGATGAGTTAGGAAAAGTGTGACGTAATCCGTTCAAGAGTGCCAGCAGTTGAGACCCTGTGATTTGTTGGTTGTTCATGGTGTCGGTGATGCCAATATGTACGCTTGTCCTTCTGACGCTATGATTTACAGCCAACCTGCTAATCTTGTCTGTTAGCCGGTCTACACCAGCCCCAGGCAGTGGGATTATTGAAACAATGTCTTTGTCTGATGTGGCCATCCTGTCGCTGTATAAACCTTTCATTAAGGAATCGCCTAGTATAATATGTGTACAGTCAGGTCGTGCTGTCTGTACATGTTGGTTGTCAGCACGTCTCGACCGTTGTTTCATCCATTTCCGATTATCAGCAGTCTTTATGTCTCCATATGGTTCTCCCGATGTATCTTGTTGGCTTGTCTTGCCCGTTTGCAGCATGTTAAAGCACTGTAATTTTTCTGGTGACTTTTCTTGAAGTACTTCAAACCTATTGCTTATTTTGACGTCAATGGGGTAGACTGCTTGTTGTTGTTTATCTTCGTCTGCACATTGAGGTGTTTGTTGTTTTTTATCTTCCTCTGCGCGTTGAGTTGTTTTCATAGTGATTATCTGTTCTGGGTGGGATTGAGTTTCCCCAAGATTTCCCAAGGATGAAGCGGTTGCTTGAGAATTACATGCTTCATCGGTTTGGTTTGTAGAGGACGCATTCTGTAAGATTTGAACTGTATTTCTCAGCAGCAAATTTTCGTCTCGCAGGAGTGCGACTTCTGTCTTGAGAGCATTGTAATCACTGCTTATCTTGTTGTTTGCTTCAATGTTGGTTGAAACAGTGACAATGAGCGCCTTTAGTGATTGTTCTAGTTCCTCAATGCGCTGTTTACAGTCGCACGAATGTCCATTGATAGTTAAGATGCTATTGTTATCTGAGGCAGGTACTTCTTCAACAATGTCAACATTGGGTTCTATGTTGTTTTGGATACGCTCCATTGGGTATTCAATAGCCAAGAGCGCTGGTGGGTTGGCAGGCCTCGTGTTGATGTTGTCATGTACACTCATCGTATGAGTAGATTCGGTGAATGTCTGTGTCGAGTTTTAAAGTTCAACAAAATCTACTTTTAGCCAGGAATTAATGTTTTCATTACTGCCCTGTGTCATGAGTTTATTTTTACTGCGGTACAAATGTATCGTAATCACTGGCGTCGTAATCAGATCCTCAACGTAGGCCCCGTGCTGATCTTGCCTGTGTTCAATTAGTTCAAGCCTGTAGTAGTTGAGTAGGCAAGTTCGGAATGCCTCATAATAGAGTGTGTTGTTGAAGGAAATAGTAACACACTGTCCTGAGTTGGTGTGTTTGACGACTAGGCCGTTGGGATTTATGCACTTGGATAGCTTATTCTTCACGGCCCTCTCTTTGTTTAGTGTGAAAGTTTTATTGACAGCCGATCGTAAACCTGAGCGAGTCCTTTCACCATTCACTTCCAATACGGAGCACTCTCCTTCCCCTGACATTATTGCATAATATTACGACTAACTAAACTTGAAGAACGCAGCAATCGCATTGTTATCTAGCCACGCCGCGGGCAATTTGAGGTCCCGTGGTTGTATCTGACTTGATTGGTTGAAATTTAATAGTGTTCAATTATCACTCGAAATGAATATTAGATATAACCCACATTTTTGCGATAATAAACACTTGTATTAATCTAAAAACTATTTCACCACATCCTCAGAATCACAACGAGCACATTGATATAAAAATCCATGATAGGTGATTCAGCTTGCAGTAATAATAATCCGAGAAGTAAGAGATACAAAAACACGTCTTCACTCTCCGGAGAGCCAGATCATCTAAGTAAATCATTATCTAAGTAAACCATTATCTAAGTAAATCATCATCTAAGTAAATCATTATCTAAATAAATCATCATCTAAGTAAATCATTATCTAAGTAAGCCATTATCTAAGTATATCATTATCTAAGTAAATCATTATCTAAGAAAATTATTATCTAAGTAAATCATCATCTAAGTAAATCATCATCTAAGTAAATCACCATTTAAATAAATAATTATTTAAGTAAATCATCATCTAAGTAAATCATCATCTAAGTAAATCACCATCTCAGTAAATCATCATCTAAGTAAATCATTATCTAAGTAAATCATTATCTAAGTAAACCATTATCTAAGTAAATCATCATCTAAGAAAATCATTATTTAAGTAAATCATCATCTAAGTAATTCATCATCTAAGTAAATCATTATTTAAGTAAATCATTATCTAAGTAAATCATTATCTAACTAAATCATCATCTAAGTAAATCATTATCTAAATAAATCATCATCTAAGTAAATCATCATCTAGATAAATCATTATCCAAGTAAATAATTACCTAAGTAAAGCATCATCTAAGTAAATCATTATTTAAGTAAATCATTATCTAAGTAAATCATCATTTAAGTAAATCATTATCTAAGTAAATCATCATCTAAGTAAATCATTATCTAAGTAAATCATCATCTAAGTAAATCATTATCTAAGTAAATCATCATCTAAGTAAATCATCATCTAAGTAAATCATTATCTAAGTAAATCATTATTATCATTTACCAGGTCTTTTTCAGAACTTGGCTCTGATCACTACTCAATATTTTGTCAGAGTTGTTGCCTGGTGCATTTTCCCGCCCAATGTATGTGCAATGTTGATGTTGCCAGAGTTGTTGTCTCGTGCATTTTCCCGCCCAATGTATGTGCAATGTTGATGTTGCCAGAGTTGTTGTCTCGTGCATTTTCCCGCCCAATGTATGTGCAATGTTGATGTTGATAGAGCTGTTGCTTCGTGCATTTTCCCGCCCAATGCAATGTTGATGTTGACAGAGCTTTTGCCTCGTGCATTTTCCCGCCCAATGCAATGTTGATGTTGACAGAGTTGTTGCCTCGTGCATTTTCCAGCCCAATGCAATGTTGATGTTGACAGAGCTGTTGCCTCGTGCATTTTCCCGCCCAATGCAATGTTGATATTATTGCAGGTGTTGGTGTGTGACTTGGAGGTCATACTGCTGACAATAACACGTTTACAACATTGGCTCGATCACACAAGAATCTGGCAGACTGGAAACAATAGATCCCCTTAGTGAATTAAAACAGAAGCAACAAACAATATGTTGCCCGATTTATTGCCTGGCATATTTCGACAGCAACTTACAAGTAGTCCTGAAAGACAATTAGTAAATGAAGTAGTCGAACATATACCAGTGTGGGCGGAAGTTGAAAGGCTATAAAATGCCCTTCTCGTCGATTTCTGAACAGCTCATAAAGGATGGTTATGAGGTGAACAAAGAAAACAAAATATTTCCAATACTGTATTTGTTGAACAAGAAACAATTGCTTAAACATAGTGAAACTCTAGCAATAAAACAATTTCTGCCGATGTATTGCAAACAGAAAGAGTTCATGTTAAATGATCATCATCATGTGGAGTTTCTTTGCAGAACGTGGCTGTCATAACGGCCAGCCTACAATTTTACCATTCCTTGTCACATCTTCTGTCTCCCGCACTCTCGAGCCCACTGCCTGCAACCGAATGTACACCAAACTAGTTTCCTCTAGTGTTTACTCTAAAGCAACCATTTGTTAATGATGCACTCTTGACTGTGTCCCCAGATACCAGAAATGGATGCACGAAGTCTGCTGGCGGCCATACTGGTGTTTATATCAACAACAACAAACATCCAGGCCAAGACGGTCGTGTTCTACCCTCCCCCTCGCACCAGTTACATTCTCTATCACGCCAACGTAGCTGGCGCCCTGGCCAGCCTGGGCCACGAGGTGTGGCTCTGTGTGCCAGACTCTCTCCTCAAGAAGAACCTGGTCAAGGATAAGACTGTCAACATTCTATCATACGGGCAACAGCTGGGAGACATCGAGAGGCATGTATATGAAAACACCAACGTCCTGGATAAATTCTGGAACAGAGAACCAACACAAGGCGTACATTCACTTCGTCATATTTCTCGGGAGATGACAAAAGTAGCCAACCTTGTCCTTGGAGATAGGACTTTTGTGGACAAAGTGAGGGACCTGAAGCCGGATCTAATTGTGTTGGAGTCAATACCATTCAACATGAATATGGTTGTGCTTCCCTACATGTTGGACATCCCTTTTGCCTTCATTGGAACATTTCATGAAGTGCTTATATCAAAGGTTCCTTTCAGTCCAGCAGCAACACCATATCCAATGTACATCACTAGCGACAGAATGACGTTCGTCCAGAAGCTTCAAACAACTCTTCTTTTCCTTTACCGCGTCAACTTTGACACGTTTCATGACAGCAGCTTAGTGTCCAAATTTGCTACAGGAAAACCCTACAAGTCCATCAATGAGCTGGCCTCCAACGCTGAAGTTTTCATTGCCGAAGTTGACCACATACTGGACTACCCACGGACAATGCTGCCAAACACCAAACTGATTGGAGGGTCGTCTGCGTCTCCTGCAAAGCCACTGACTGGAGAGTTCCAGAAGTTTGTGGATGAAGCTACCACTGGAATCATCGTCATGTCGTTCGGCGGGGGAATAGTTAACATTCCTCCTGACATCTCCTCCAAGATCGTTTCTGCTTTCCAACAACTTGACCTGAGGGTAGTGTGGAAAGTAAACATGACCTCCCCTAACCCTAAACAGATCAAGACCTCCTTGTGGATACCACAAAATGACCTCCTGGGACACGAGAAAGCCAAACTATTCGTGTCCCATTGTGGAAAGAACGGACAATACGAGGCGCTCTACCACGGAGTGCCCATACTCTGTCTGCCCATATATGGAGATCAAGGCTACAACTCTGAGAGAGTCAGGGTTAAGCAACTGGGACTCTACGCTGACATGCGTGATGCTAGCGCAGACGAGCTGGCAGCCATGATGAAAGAAATCATCTACGGGGGCAAATACACAGACAACATGAAGAAAGCTTCCCGCCTTTACCGGGAGCTGTACAAAGTGCCAAAACACGAAGCTGCGTACTGGCTGGATCACGTGATGAAATATGGCGGAGACTATATGAGGTCACCAGGTCAACAGATGCCGTGGTATCAACTCCTTGTGGTAGACGTCATTGCATTTCTCCTCCTGGTTATTGTCCTCATCTTCCTGGCCATCTATATTCTCACCAGGGTCTGCTGTAGGCTGTGTAGAGGTGATCAACGGAAAGTCAAATCAAAACGGGAGTAATTCCGTGCTATCGTGCGTTCACAAACGTTTACCCTCGCATAAAGTTCCATATCTCAGTAACCAACTGAGGGAAAATGATGAGCTGTAGCATATACAATATTATGTACACCTAACAAAGACATTTTGTTCAGGAGTTTGTGCAGCAGGTCTCAATGTTTGTTTATATGCGGTATATAATTTACGGGTCACAACAACGTGTATATTATATTATCAAATGTATTACAACTTCACAATGAAACATCAGGGTTCAATAACGAATATTCCCCGTGGTGCACGAGAATTTCCTTATGACAAGCAGGTCACACATTGGAACGAATGTGTTCAGAGCTTAGCCAAATTGACGTACGTTACTGTAAAACAAGTTTGTTAGCGTGAATTCAATACATGCATGAGGGCAAACATTTGTAAACGCACTATACATTTGGAGGCTATAGAACACAAGAAAATTCTAATTACAGGACATGGCTTCGTGAGCTGAAAGCGTTTTACATACGGAATAAAAAAAAAAATACCTACATTAATACAAACAATATTTTAGGGACAGCTAGAATAGAAAGACTAGCATAGAAAGGAGGTACAGACAAGGAAGTCAAATTTATTGCCCCGTGTTTTATCCCATGTTAGTTGTGGTTTCTTTCCACAAAACAGCACGCCCAAAGCGTATGTCACAGTCTTGCGTTCATTCACAATCAGGCCACATCATCCGTATCCTAAGTACAACATTGCTCGTGCAGGTATTTTTGATACGGAGTTTATTTTCAGGCAAGCCTGACAATCAACATAAGGCGTTATCTGCCTGATACATCATAATAACTATTATCACTCGTTACACAATATATGAATGCACATTGACACACATGGTCACTCTCTCGTTAAACATCGCATGCATTCACTACACTAGATATTCGCTTCAGAACAACACTACGTCCAGTCGGAAGGGCGGTCTGTCCCCTGTCTGAAGCCGCTCAGGTTGTCGCTTGCCTACGTGGTCAAACTCCCTCGTGGTTTTCGCAACTCTGCGTGGCGTCCTCTTTGCACGCAGCACTGTCGTCTTAGCACTCGTTACCCTCTAAGTTCTACTCTAGTTTACGTGGTCACGGTATTCCCCTGACCTCATGCACCCGCCCCTGTTCTCGGGTCGGTCCCTCTGTTATTCTAACTATAACACATTAGTGTCCCCACCCGAGTCTAGTCTAATTACTGTCCTTATGTCCTAGCTTGGGTGATGTCTGTGTTCTGTCTATACCTTTATAGATGTCCTGTCTCTAAGTGCTATTAGTCCTTGCCCCTCTTCTGTCACTAGTAGGTGCAACACCTTGACATTCTCTCCTCGTCCCTCGTATTGCGTCACCAGATTAATGTAGTAGGTGTGACGCAATGTCATCGTAGCATATAAAATTAGTCTGATCTAATTTAGTCAAGGGGTTCACTGCTATATCATACAGTTCACTTCTGTCTCAAATAAGTCTGGTCACAAGTTGCTGTATCTAGCCACTGGTTGTAGATCAGCGTAACACATCTCCAGTCTAAGCAAGAGTCATTACATTACACTGTTGGGAGCTGTGTTGAACCAGGGCGCATTAACAAACTAAGCCCCTCAAAATATTGATTCACCGCTGGATTACCGCTGGTAATCACTGGATAAAAAACTGGATCACCGCTCGAACTCCGCATGGGCACGTTACCCATAGTTAATGTGACTGAACATAAAACACTAGGGCTTTTAATAGACAGCCATTTGAACTGGAGCTCTCATGTTCACGCTCTTACCAAGAAAATAGCACAAAAAGTTTACCAACTTGCTAAAATTCAGCACTTCCTGGACGAAAGCACACGAAAAATATTCTATACATGCTATATCCAATCACATCTCGATTACTGTTCCACAGTTTGGGATGGTTGCCCTAAATCTAATTTAAAACGACTATGTTCTCTACAAAACCGAGCTATTCGTCTGGTTTCTGGCATAAAGCACGTTGAAAGTAATAATTTGTACAGTCATCTAAGACTTCTACCACTACAAAAGCGCTTCCTTTTCAACAAAGCTAAATTAGTGAATAAAATTATATCTCAAAATACCCCAGAGTATCTTCTGCCGCTGATTCAATCTAATGCAATGAACAGCAAGCGCCTAAATTTGTTACATGTCTCAAAGCCTAGATTGAACCTATACAAAACATGTTTCGCCTATTCTGGTGCTCACTTATGGAATGATCTGCCTCCAGATCTGAAAACTCCAATGAGTC
Source organism: Cepaea hortensis (assembly GCA_963921405.1). NCBI lineage: Eukaryota > Metazoa > Mollusca > Gastropoda > Stylommatophora > Helicidae > Cepaea > Cepaea hortensis. The sequence goes on from OY992888.1 coordinate 99,057,209, forward strand.
CCTACACATTTAACCGAAAACTCTTTCAATACTTAATCCATACCGACTATATGCCACCATAATTCATTTACTGGTATAATTGTTCAGTATAATTGTTCATTATAATTGTTTAACTATAATTGTTCACTATATATGTGTGTGCGTGTGGGAGCGAGAGAGAGAGAGAGAGAGAGAGAGAGAGAGAGAGAGAGAGAGAGAGAGAGAGAAAGTGGGTGTTAGAGAGAGGGAGAGAGTGGATGCGTGTGTGCGCACGTGCATGCGTGTGTGTGGAGAGAGTGATTGAGCGAGAAATGGTGGGGGAATGTGTCAGTGCATGCATTCGTACGTGTATGTGTGAGAGTGAGTGAGGGAATGTAGGCGTGCGTGCGTTCATGTGCATGCGTTCATGTGTATGTGTATGTGTGAGAGAGTGTGATTGAGAGAGAGAGTGTGTGTGTGTGTGTGTGTGAAGGATTGTGTGTTAGAGAGTTAGACAGTGGGAGAGTTGATGTGTTAGTGTATGTGTGTGAGCGCGTGCATGCGTGTGAGTGTGTGTATATGAAAGAATACAGAGAGAGAGAGAGAGAGAGAGAGAGAGAGAGAGAGAGCTGAGCAGATGCATGTCATGTAACACGCATGTTATGTAACACGCGAATCCATATGTTTGTGTATTCTCATCTGTCATATTATCAGTTAAATACCATTTGATTTTATCATGCATAATATAAACTAATGTTCATTACTGTAGTTTGAGTGAGAGAGTCAGTGAGTGTGAATGAGAGACAGAACGAGTGAGCGTGAGAGTGAATGAGTGAGCGGGAGAGTGAATGAGTGAGCGGGAGAGTGAATGAGTGAGCGGGAAAGTGAATGAGTGAGCGGGAAAGTGAATGAGTGAGCGGGAGAGTGAATGAGCGGGAGAGTGAATGAATGAGCGGAAGAGTGAATGTGTGAGCGTGAGAGTGAGTGAGTGTGTGTGTGTGTGTGTGTGAGAGAGAGAGAGAGAGAGAGAGAGAGAGAGAGAGAAAGAGAGAGAGAGAGAGAGAGCATCACTATTTTTACGTCACATACATTTTATGTACACATTTTTCTCCATGTTTAACATTTTTATGAGACTGCTCATGACAAGTGTCAGTGTATATGTGTGAGTAAAGTGTGAGAGTTTCTTCATACTAGTTTCAATACTATCGTGAGACATTTTGTATGTGTCTAGATGTGAGGAAGTGTGAGTGTATTTGGGGGATATGTGTGGGTAGTGGGTGTGTGTGTGGGGGGTGTGTGGGTGGGGTGTGTGTGGGTGGGGGTATGCGTTTGGATGGGTTGGGGTGTGTTGGTTTTGGTGGGTAGTGGTATTTGTGGGTGTTGGTGGGATGTGTGGATGGATGTGTGGGGGTGAAAGTAGGGGTGTTGGAATGGGTGTGGGGGATGTGTGTATGGGTGGAGGATATGTGTATGGGACGGATGCAGGGGATGTGTGTTTATGTGGGTGGAGATGTGTGGACGGTTTGAGGAAGTATGTGTAGGAGGCGGGGTTGTGTGGGTAGGGGATTGTGTTGGGTGGATTGGGGATGCAAGGGCGGGTGGGGAGAAGTGTATGGTGTGTGGGTTTGAGATATTTGTGCGGTGTGTTGGTGGGGGATGTGTGAATGATGTGTGGGTGGAGGGTATGTTTGTGGAGGTATGGGTGGAGGATAGTGTGTGGTGTGGGGGATGTGTGTGATGGGTGCGGGGAATGTGCGTATGAATGGGGTATATGTATGGGTGAGTAGGGGATTGTGGTGGTTGGGGGAAGTATGTGGGGGAGTGTTGGTGGGAGATGTGTGTGTTTGGATGGGGAATGTGTGGGTGGGGGTGTGTGAGTGAGTGGCTTAGGGATGTGTAAGTGGGTGAGGGAGTTGTATGTGTCGGGGTGGGATGTGTGAGTGGGTGGAGGATGTGTGTGGGGTAGGGGTATTGTGATCGAGAGATGTTTGGTTGGGGGGGGGGTGTGGGTGCGTAGTGGAGAATGTATGCGTGAGTGAGTGTGTGTTGGTGGACGGGTAGGGAATGCGTGTGTGGGTGGAGAGAGGTGTGTGGTGTGTTGGTTGGGGATATTGTGTGGGTGAGGTATGTGTGTGTGGGTGGGGGATTTTTGTGTTTTGTTTTTGTGTTGTGTGAGTGGGGGTATGTGGGGTGGATGGGTAAGGGTATCTGTGTGGGTGTGGGTGGGAATATTGTGTGGTATCTGGGTGGGGGATATGTGTGTGGTGTGTAAGTGGGGATGTGTTGGTGAGGGATATGTGTGTGTGTGGTGCGTGGGTTGGGAATAGTGCATGATAGGAGGTGTATGTGATGTGCGGGTGGGGGATTAGGTTAAGGCATGTGTGGGTGGGTGGAAGTTGTATGTGTGGGTGGTGGGGTGTGTGTTAGTGGATTGGGGATGTATGGGTGGTTAGAGAGATGTGTGTGTGTGGGGTGGGGGTAGGGACATGTCAGTTGGTGGGGATGTGTGTGTATGGTTTGGGAATGTGTGAGTGGATGTGCGATGTGTGGGTTGGTGGGGGATTGTGTGCATGGGTGTGGAATATGTTGTCGATGGAGATGTGGCTGGGGGATGGGTGGTTTGAGGTGTGGGTGGGGAGAGGATGTGTGGGGTAGTATGTGTATGTGGATGGGCGTAGGATGTGTGGGTTGGTGGGGGAATGTTTGTGGGTGGCGAGTGTGTTTTGGTTGGGGGATCAGGCGAGGGCAGTGTGTGTGGGTGGGGGATGTGCGGGAGGGGGATGGATCGGTTGGTGGGGTATGTATGTGTCCCTTGGTGTGCGTGTGTGTCGGTAGGTGGGGGTGTGTATGTGTCCCTTGGTGCGCGTGTGTGTGGGTAGGTGGGGGTGTTGTGTGGGTGGGGTGATGTATGGATAGGTGGGAGATGGGCTTCATAACATGGTAATTAGCCTTGTTTATGTTTACAACATTCATTTCACAATGTTTATTTTATCTTCCTATGTAAATGTATAATGCTCTTGATGAACGAAAGACGAGTGATTGGAAGGGCCGAATGTAAGACGGGCCTGCGCGCCCAATTTGTGACCCTAATAAAGTTGATTTGATTTGATTTGATTTGATTTGATTTGATTTGATTTGATTCACCAACATCCCAATACAAATTGCTCCAGTTAAGGATGCAATACATGAATATAATTCATGGCTCCCGTGAAATGTATTTTCACTTCTCTCCTTATTTGTGTGTATGCTGATACTTGCCTATCTCGCTTCCGCTTGTGGCTAAATATTCAACTCGCCCTTTTACTTATACTATATCTGTAATGTCCCCTGATATAGTGTTAAGTCCCTTTGAAATTAACCGCTGTTTGTATAATTATCTGTTTGTATTCCTGTTTGTTTGCGTGTAACACTTTAATTTATATGTGTTGCAATTAGAAACATAACTATATGTCTATAATTGATATATTGATGTTTCGAGTATCACAGGTAGGTTAGTGTTCGTCACAAAGTAATGCTTTTGCTTAATTTATGACGTACTTCGCCGATCTGGGATTCTAGGTAACAACCATTTGTGTAATGCAATAGTGGCTATAACACACATAAAAATACACACTACACATGTACTACTACATGGTTTACACAGAAGACGCGGACAAGTCATAAAAACACGCGTGTGCGAAAAAAAATTGCACCACTGTTCACACTCATAATTTTACTTCTCTCATTCGTCCGCATACGCCTCTCACATTCCTTCATTCATACCTTGTCAATTTTAAAAAAATGTTTTGTTAAAGACATAAAAATGGCTCGTGTTAAACAATATTGAGCCGAGATACATTGTTTCATATATCACATTGTTATTTACAAGTTTTAATGTATTGCTTACGGCAATACAACAGAAACTAACTAAGTCTAACTAATTATAACTATTGTAATGTCTAATCGGTTTGATCAGTCACTGGACTGATGATTCCTAGCATTAATCTTATTCTAAGGGATGATGTAATACTAAGGGATGTAATCTAAAATATATGCAATAAATACTAAAGGGAAATAAATTAACTAAATTATTAATTGCTGATATTAAATAAATTAAAGATGTAATTTATAAATAAAGGATGTTATTAAGCGAAACAATGTATGTAATCTAATTAACTAAATGATGGATGTAATAAATAACTAAATTTAAACTAACTGAACTAAATATTAACTGTTTGTTAAATATGGGTATCTAATTATCTAAGTATCAATTTATGGATGTTTCTAAGGGAAGGTAATTAACTAAACTAAACATTCTTTAAGAGAAATGTGTTAGTTCCCTTAAATGTACTATAGTTATAAATTGCTAAATTTCTAAATTATTCTAACAATAATCTAATAAATTTCTAATTAAATCTAAATATATTACCTCGCCGTTTTAAATGGCTTCATCGGTAGCAGTCTCATTAGAGAATTGCTTCCTCTGGTTTACTAACTGAGCTACCGTATAACAGTAGACGGTACTACCTGTCAGGTCTGAGTCAGATATGACTGAGCTACCGTATAACAGTAGACGGTACTACCTGTCAGGTCTTAGTCAGATATGACTGAGCTACCGTATAACAGTAGACGGTACTACCTGTCAGGTCTTAGTCAGATATGACTGAGCTACCGTATAACAGTAGACGGTATTACCTGTCAGGTCTGAGTCAGATATGACTGAGCTACCGTATAACAGTAGACGGTACTACCTGTCAGGTCGGAGTCAGATATGACTGAGCTACCGTATAACAGTAGACGGTACTACCTGTCAGGTCTGAGTCAGATATGACTGAGCTACCGTATAACAGTAGACGGTACTACCTGCTTTCTGAACGTTGGGCGGCGCTTACCAAACCCGACACCCCACATTGTGCCAACGGCTTCGGGCGGAATAGCGCAATTGGGAGGGTACAAGCCTTACCCTGGTGCGAGGAAATGCAACCTAAAGACAAAATGTCATGGCAGGGCAGACTAGGCCCTAAGCCTTGGTTGGCGGTTGGTCTAGGATCGAAGCTCCGACAGGTGGACAGTTAGAGCATTGCTTTGCTGATCCGGCAGCTTCTGCAGCTTGTCTTGTTCCACATGTAGGGGTGTTACCTTTCCTCTGGAGTGAACTAAACAGGCCGAGAGAGGGATCATGCTGCATGGGTAACACATGATCTCTATATTTTAGCTCAGGCTTTGTACCATGGAGAGGCAATAACTCCATCCCTGGTCTTAACCGGTCTCGGAATCAAAGCGAGAGGCAACTGTCACGGGTTATAAGTCCCTGTCAGTTGGCGTAGACATGGGGCGCCACGCGTTGCCTCTGACGGTCACTGATCAGCTATAGCCCGCTTCAAGCTGGGCATCCCCCAGCCAATTGGGTGCTGATCCGCCAAAGCCTGCCTGCTTCAATGGGTGCTTGGGGCTAGGACAAAATCTGAATCGCAGGATAAAAAACCAATGCACCAGGTACTAATAAAAAGAAAAATAGAAACCTCAAGCTATGGCTTGCAACCTGGAACGTGAGAACCATGTGTCCAGGATTTTCCACTGACTTGACAAATATTAACGATGTGAGAAAAACGAACAAGTCCTTCAAGAAACAAATGAAGATCGTAAACTGATTAGAGACATTAGACGTAGACAGTCAAAATTTTGCGGGCATGATATGAGAAGAAATCATTTGGAGAACTTGGTGACAACTGGTAAGATCGAGGGGAACAGACCAAGGGGAAGACCTAGAAGCAAGTACCTGGATGGCTTAGTCTTGTGGCATAGTCGAAACAGAAACACGGAGCTGATCCACGACTCTGGTGATCGAGTGAGATGGCAGAACATGACCGCCCACGGTTACCGGCATGGCACATGATGGATGGATGGAGAAAAACGGCTGTGATTGATGCCGAACTCAATCGTCTTAACATTGATATTGCTGGCCTGCAGGAGACTCGCCTCGCTGAGGAAGGGTCACCCAGGGAAAAGAATTACACCTTTTTTGGGGAAGGGTAAAGGGCAGGCAGAAAAAGGCAACACGGTGTGGGCTTTGCAGTGAGGAATTCGCTACTGGGAATGATTGAAATTCCAGCAGGAGGAAATGAAAGACTATTATCCCTGCGCTTGGCAACCTCTTGTGGTTTGCCACCATTATTACTGCTTATGCACCAACACTCGATTCCTCTGATGATGTGAAGAATTCGTTCTATGAGGAGTTAGACTCCGTGATCAAGGCAGTTCCAAAATCTGACTACATTTATATTTCGGTGATATCAATGCATGTGTGGCAAGGATTTGAATTCATGGCCAGAGTGCCTTGGAAAACACAACATCGTTCGCATGAATGAAAATGGGCAAAGGCTACTGGAGCATTGCACCAGAAATGACCTATGTATTACAAACTCCTTTTTTAAAACAAAAGAGATGCATAAGGTCACATGGAAACATCCAAGATTCGGCCATTGGCACCAGCTCGACTTCATCATCACACGGAGACAACATCTGAACCATATATCATTGACTCGAAGTTACCACAGTGCTGACTGTGATACGGATCACTCTTTGGTTGTTGCAAGGGTTAGACTGAGACCAAAGAGAATATACACAGCTAACCACAAATCTAGCCCCAGGATTAATATGATTAACACTCACGATCCTGAAAAGTGTTTTCAGTTTCAACAGCAACTTGAAGATGCTTTCACTGATAAACCAGAAAATTGTACAGTAATTGAAAAGTGGGGGTCAACTTAAGGAAACTATTTATAAAACTGCCGTAGGGGTTTACGGCACTGTGAATCATAAGAGGCAGGACTGGTTTGCGGCAAACAGCGAAACTCTGCAGCCCTTGATTGATAAGAAGAAGAAAGCTCTCTTAAGAAACAAGGAAAGACCAACGCGTAACATTCTGAGTGAGCTAAAGCAAGCTAGGATGGATGTGTAAAAGGCTGCCAGGCAGTGTGCAAATGATTATTGGATCAAGTTATGTGAGTCCATTCAAATCGCAAGTGATAAGGAAACATTAGAAGCATGTATGAAGGAATAAAAAAAGCCTGTGGTCCAGTGATCAAAAGAAGTGCACCATTGAAAACCTTGACTGGAGAAATCATAACTGATAAGAAACAGCAGATGGACAGATGGGTAGAGCACTATTTGGAGCTTTACTCAAGTGAGACCAAACTAGCGGATGATGCCCTCAACGCCATAGAGGCTCTACCAACTCTTGACCACCTGGACTCTTTTCCCACCATAACAGAAATTAAGTGTGCTATAAATGAACTTACATCTGGCAAGGCTCCAGGTAAGGATTGGATTCCAATAGAGGTTATCAGGAGTGGGCAAGACACACTCATTCTACAGATCCACCAGCTAATAGAGCTATGCTGGCGAGAAGGACAAATCCCACGGGATTTCAAAGATTCAAGCATCATAACACTATACAAGAAAAAGAGCGATCGGAGCGACTGTAAAAACTATAGGGGTATCTCATTTCTGTGTATTGTTGGAAAAGTATTTGCCAGAATTGCTCTGCGCAGACTTCAAGTCCTAGGAGATCAAGTCTACCCCGAATCACAGTGTGGCTTTCGACATAACCGGTCTACCACTGATATGATATTCTCATTGCGACAAATGCAAGAAAAATGCCGTGAACAGAATCAACCACTGTTTATTGCCTTCATCGACCTCACAAAGGCATTTGATTTAGTCAGTCGTGAGGGTCTGTTCAAGGCACTAAAGAAGATTGGCTGCCCACCAATCTTCTGTCCATTGTGGAATCGTTCCACACAGGCATGAAGGGTATAATCAAGTTTGATGATGCAACTTCTGAAGAGTTTGAAATCAAGAGTGGAGTTAAGCAAGGTTATGTACTAGCTCCCACCATCTTTGGAATATACTTTTCACTTCTTCTGAAATATGCCTTTCGTGATCAGGATGGTGGTATATACATTCACTCACACTCAGATGGCGGCCTCTACAATGCTCATAGATTGAAGACCAAGACCAAAATTAGGAGGGTACAGCTCAGAGAGTTGCTTTTTGCAGATGATGCTGCAGTTACGACCCACTCTGAGAAAGAATTTCAATATTTACTATCTGCATTCTCCAATGCTTGTTCTGAATTTGGTTTAACAATTAGCAAAAAGATGACGCAGATTATGTCACAAGGTGCACATGGGGTATCATCAATCTTTAGTGACGACGCGGAACTAGAGATGGTAGACCATTTTACATATCTAGGATCAGTGGTAAATAGCAAATTATCCCTAGATCAGGAAATCAACATCCGGATTGGTAAAGCAGCAACAACAATGAACAGGTTAAGAAAAAGAGTCTGGGAGAACAGGAAGCTTACTGCCAAAACAAAAGTCCTTGTCTATCAAGCCTGTGTCCTTAGTACTCTTCTTTATGGCGGTGAAATCTGCACAACTTACTCACACCAAGAGAAACGTTTAAACAGCTTTCATATGCTGTGTCTGCGAAGAATTCTTGGTATTAAGTGGCAAGACAAAATCACAAATACTGAAGTATTGGAAAGATCAGGTTGTTTGACGGTGTGTTTCATGCTCAGTCTTCGTAGACTTAGATGGATAGGACATCTTAGGAGGATGGATGATGGTAGAATACTAAAGGACATCTTTTTTGGTGAATTACAGATGGGTAAGAGATCTTAGTGTCGGCCTCTACTACGATACAAAGATGTGTGTAAGCGGGACATGATTGATACAGGCATTGATAATGCACATTGGCAGCAAGTCGCCGCTGAACGTGTTGCATGGAGGGCAAAGATCAGAAATGGAATAAAGACAAAGGAGAAAATTATTGCAGATAAGTCACACACCGAGCGTGTGAGACGTAAGATGGTGCATGATGGTGGAAATGACCACGTGTTCACATGCACCCAATGTGAACAAACATTTACAGCGCGAATTGGCCTTATCAGTCACATTCGCTACCGCCATAGGTAAACGTTATTATGCCTTTTTAAAGCACAAACTATCGTCTGTCAAGACGGCAAGGTGCCAATGATGATGACAGTTCAAAGCGAGCGAGCGCCCACTCCACCTCAAAATAATAATAATAATAATAATAATAATAATAATAATAATAATAATAATAATAATCTTAACCATAATAAAAGATAGCTTCAGATAGTCACGGAACTGTGCACATGGGAGAAACGATACAATCATCTACACTACAATACAAACATCTACACTACAATACCTGCAAACTAGAGGGGGAAAACGATACAACTATCTACACTACAGTACCTTAAACATAGAGGGGAGAAACTATACATCCATCTACACTACAATACTGTCAACATAGAGGGGAGTAACGATACAACCATCTACACTACAATGTCTGCAACATACAGGGGAGAAACGATACAGCTATCTACAATATAATATCTTCAATATACAGGGGAGAAACGATACAACCATCTACACTGCAATACTTGCAACATACAGGGGAGAAACGATACAACCATCTACACTGCAATACTTGCAACATACAGGGGAGAAACGATACAACCATCTACACTGCAATACTTGCAACATACAGGGGAGAAACGATACAACCATCTGCACTACAATACCTTCAACATACAGGTGAGAAACAATAGAACCATCTACACTACAATCCAACCATCCACACTACAATACAATCATCTACACTACAATGCAACTATCTACACTACAATACAACCATCCACACTAGAATACAACCATCAACACTAGAATACAACCATCTGCACTACAATACCTTCAACATACAGGGGAGAAACCATACAACCATCTACACTACAATTCAACCATCTACACTACAATACAACCATCTACACTACAGCACAACCATCTACACTACAATACAACCATCTACACTACTATAAACCATCAACACTGGAATACAACCATCTACACTACATTACAACCACCTACACTACAATACAACCATTTACACTACAATACAACCATCTACACTACATTACAATAATATACACTATAATAAAACCGTCTACACTACAATACAACCATCTACACTACAGCACAACCATCTACACTACAATACAACCATCTACACTACAATACAACCATCTACACTACAACACAACCATCTACACTACGATACAACCATCTACACTACAATACAACCATCTACACTACAATACAAGCATCTACACTACAATACAACCATCTACACTACAGCACAACCATCAACACTACAAGACAACCATCTACACTACAATAAACCATCAACACTACAATACAACCACCTACACTACAATACGTTCAACATAGAGGGGAGAAACAATACAACCATATACAGTACAATACCTTCAACATAGAAGGGAGAAACCATACAATCATCTACACTACAATACAACCATCTACACTACAATACATTTAACACAGATTGAAGAAACTATACAACCATCTACACTACAATGCAACCACCTACACTACGATACAACCATCTACGCTACAATACAACCATCCACACTACAATACCTTCAACATACAGGGGAGAAACGATACAACCATCTTCACTACAAAACCTTAAACATACAGGGAGAAACGATACAACCATCGACACTACAATACCATCAACATACAGGGCGGAGAAACGATACAGACACTACAATACCTTCAACATACAGGGGAGAAACGATACAACCATCGACACTACAATACCTTCAACATACAGGGGAGGAACGAGACAACCATCGACACTACAATACCTTTCACATACAGGGAGAAACGATACAGACACTACAATACCTTTCATCATACAGGGCGGAGAAACGATACAATCATCTACACTGCAATACCTTCAACATACAGGGCGAAACGATACAACCATCTACACTTAGTTAGTTAGTTAGTCTTTCCTCTTGAGCCTAAGTCGTCGCATAGGGCAGAAGTCCTGTCTCTCCATGCTTGGCGGTTCGCTGCTACCTGTTGTAGATCTTGGATATTTACTTGGCCATTGAATGAGCCTTCTCTAATGATGGTTCTACGCAGGGTCTCTCTTGGTCTTCCCCGTTTTCTTTTCCCTACTGGTGACCATATGAGGGCTTGGTAGGGGAGTCTTGTCTTGTCCATTCTGAGTACATGGCCGATGTAGTTGTCACCGACCGTTAGGGTGTTTCTATTGAAATAGACAGAAATCCCTATCCAAGAGTTTGCCGACAGTCTCTAGAAATTATGGCTCGTTATAAGAATGTCTAAAGGGATGGTCCCGATAGGAGAGACTGGGATTCACTTGGTAGACAAAACAGAAGGTGAAGAACACTCGTGTATGTAGGAAGACCTAACACGAATGTCTAGTTTATCTGTCGGTGATCCTTCGTCATTTGATGAAGCCCCCTGTTTTAAATACTTTCACGCACTCACGCGCATGCCTTGCGTTCAAATGATCACGAGGGGAGTACGTTGGTACAAGTATAAAACAATAATACTCTTTAATAGTAAAAGAGATAATGGAAATTGTCGTTCAAGTGGTGAACTATGACAGTTACAATTATGTTACAGGTACAAAAATAAAACAGTTTTCTGATGCTTAGCTAGATCGCATATCATCATTCACACCATCCAGACAGTGACACACTCAGAACACATGTAGACACAGAGTCACCTGAGATAATCTGATCTCGTTTCGGAATAGTGCTGGCTTTCGTTTGGATTATGTCTTGGAGTCGACCCTGGCATTCGACAGGTGTACGATGCTCCTCCGGATTCCAGGTTCCGTCTCCACTAGTTGGTGGCTCAAAGTTTCGGTAACCGGACCAGTTAGGTGTCAGCAGTATCAGCAGCGAGGCTCCTTAAATCAAACAAACAGTTGCAGACTCCTTAGTGTCTTGACAATAGCAATGTGTCTGAGTGCTGGTGGTGTATGTATGTCTGTTGTGTATGTGTCAGATGCAGAACAGGAATAAAACAATTCCTCTCTGCTATTCTGTATCAAAAGCAAAGGCCAATAGTTCTTATCAGCTTGGCTATACCTTGTATGACCTGATGATACAAGGTGAAAAAGGGTCCAGAAGTGGACACATTCTAAGACCACATGGTCCATTGGAGTAGAAAATGTAGACAAATCTTTGTTTGAAAAAGGCATTAAAAAATGTACATGGTTGTAAAACTTGAAGTGACTCATATGCAATAATTACTGGTGTATTCCTTAACACCATGGTGAGGAAGTCCTGGGCAGCCAGGATGTTTCCCTAGATAGCTAATGGAAGGCCAACAATAATTCAACCTAATCCCACATCAGTCATTAGGCATAAAGCAATCAAGTGTCGCCATGAAGTCGTGAGGTATACCCCACATAATATACGAGCTAAAAGATAAGAAGAAGGCCAGCAGGCAAGCAAGGGGGCTGAGATATTCCAGGCATTGGGCTTTAGGATGTCTCAGTTATCCCTTGTTGAGTTATTTACTCCTCAAATTCTGATTCCTCACCACATGGTATTTGCTTTGAACTTATGACCGTCAGTGTCGTGTAGTTCGGCATGGCGGTGAATCAGGGGTACGCAAATTTATGTTTGAATATAAATCGCCTAGTAATATTGCTGGCATGTGAGAATCATGTTCCACATGTCTCTTCTACTTCTGCCCACATGGCAAAATCATGTTATCATATTTTCAACAAAATATACACGTAAATACATTCACAAAATGCATATGAAAATAATCAGTAAGGTTTATACATTATATCTATATATTTTTTATCTATAAATATATCTAGGCCTCACATGTTTTCTCTCAATGTCTCCCCTTTCAAATACCACGTTTCATAAATATACATGGTCGGGAAAGTTTGTGTTTTCCCAATATCAGAATATAAATGTGTACACACTCCTTACTATAATCATAATTATTATGTTACTACACTCACCCCCAGTTTTAGTGCAGCACTTAAGGTAGGTTTTGGTATAATCTACCAAGGATGCAGTTGGATATGGCAGCTCACTTCATGTAAGGTCTGCTTAGCACAGCAGCTATGGTCGTGAACCGGACGGAAGTTGTTAGTCCCAATTTCCGGTGCAGCCGTACTAATAGCATATCGCCGTATTCCCGTTGCTAGGGAGTGACGGACCAATGTCCCCAGTCCGTAGACTTGATATTAATAAGGGTTGAAGACAGGGGATTTCCCTTGTGACATCATTTGATGATGACGTGGAAATGTGCTGTCCCCAATAGTACAGTGTGTAGTTTTAGTGCAGCAAATGTCTGCGTCGCCAATATGACGTCATTATTAGTAATTTAGCTGCCTACTGAATCCAGAATGTAAATAGTAATTCCACTAACGCAGTAGTGGTGGTGTTTGCATAGTGATCTAGACTCATCCCGTCACATATGCCGTCCCTAGAGAAAAGTACGGCTCAGCGAACTTTTAGGGTGGATGAGCCTAGATCGACTATGCATTCTCACCAGATTATATCTGAACCAATTGTTCCCCTCTAGAGAAGGATCTATTAGACTTCTTTCGACTCCGGGGCTGGCTTGGTACTTTGGTATGACCTGGCGTTTCTCCAGATAAGTTTAGTGAGGATCCAGTCAGAGGTGGGCATGGAAAGCTAAGAGGTTCTTCCCTCCTCCCTACTTTCTGAACAACATTTAGAGCTACCAGATGTACTGGTCGTTCTTTTGCTCTGTCATAATATTTGCGGAGCAATTTAATGTGGTAGATTTTCATCTTACCTTTCATGAAGATTTTATATTTGGTGTTGGACACTTTCTCCATTATGGGGAATGGTCCTTGCCACTCAGTCTCCTTATTAGTCCCCCTAGATCTTAAGAGTAACACTTTGTCCCCTACCGCTAGCGAACGTTTAGAGGAAAAACATTTCCCTCTCTGGAGAGTCTTCCTAGCACTAGGAAGTTGGTTACAGCACTAGGAAGTTGGTTACTAACACTTGGGCTATTGGTAAAGTTAGGGTAGGCGAACTTCTTGTCGCACCCATAACTTCAACCATGTTTTGCGTCAACTGACCAGGTTTTACTAAGTGCGATGCTATTATGGCATCATAGGTTAAACCCGTATCATGCAGACACTCGACCAACTGTCCATTGACATTGATCTTCTCTACCACTCGATGCCCTCTCATTTCGGGAGGCGGTGGTAGTGTAGTGGTTTTCTTCCCTATCGAGAAGCAAGCCGCAATCTGGGGTTTTGCTCTGCGCTTGCAGTCTGCCGTACTGTGGGAATTATTATGACAATTCGTGCAGTATGGTTTTCTAGTCCCAGATGTGGTTTGTTTTTTTTATTATGCTGCTGCTGAGGTTGCCTCTGGTCTGCTGGTATATTGCTAAGGGTTTGTCCCTGATTGGTTGGAGGTGGGTTCTGTTGAGGTTGGGGAGGTTGCGTTGGGACTGAGTCCTCATGGGCAGTCAGACATCTTTCTGCCAAGACTACCATTTCCTCCAGTGTTTGTGCCCCTTGTTCAACGATGAAAGTTTCCATCGGCTTCGACATACAGTTCCTCAGCTGCTCACACAAAACCATCTCCCGCAAGCCCGCATAGGAGTGTTCATACTCTCCCAATGTCTCCCATTTACAGAGATAACTCTGCAGACGAGCGGACAATTGTGAGAATGACTCACCCTTCAGACGTCTTGCGGTTTGGAATTTCCGCTGATAAGCAGCTGAGGTTAACTCATATCTCTTCAATAAAGCCGATTTCAAACTTTCATAAGAATGTTCATGGCCTGGAGGTAGTCCCTGAAAGAATACATACGCTTGTCCCCTCAGTGCCTGAGAAAGCTTCAAGTTCCAGTGTTCCCTAGCCAACCCAAATGACTCAGCTAATTTCTCGAATTTCTGAAGGTAACTATCCAATTGTTCCTGAGTTTCCTCGAACGGCATCAAAGGAAAACTCATAGGACCCACATGAGAAGTCGAATGTAGCTGGGTTTCAATGCTGGGTGCCGGAGAGCTGGCGTTAGAACAGGTTGCTGATAGAGCTTGGTTTTCTAGCTCTTTCATCCTCAACTCGTGCTGTCGGATTTTATCATTTTCCTGTAACTGCCTAAGTTCTTTCTCAGCCTCGATTTTCTTAAGCTCTGTCTCTGCTTCCAGTTTCTTAAGCTCGAGTTCATGCCTACGTATTTTATCTTCCCTGTCTTCTTGCCTTAACTCCCTCTCCATATCATGGACATATTTGGCTGCTTCGGGCTCCGATAACCCCATAGCTACCGCTGCTGCGTGCAAATCTGCTGATGAACTCATGACTGAGTTTTGACTGAGGGGGTGAGTGATCAGTGGACTACAATTTCTATATCAATATTATCCTACTGCCCAATTCAAGCTATACTAATACAATTGCAATAATTTACAAATCTTATTAGTACATACACTAAAATGGTTAGTACAAACAATGATACAAAACACACTTTCACTCCTCTCTAAATCGAATGGAAACGACTAATTACAGAGTTTCCTACTTCTACCCTTTACTGAGATGAGGAAAAAAAATAATTTTGTACCAAGTAACATAATTTATTAGAAATATTGTTTCTAATTAGCTGGGTAGATCCCGGACCGAGACCACAGTTGTCACCGACCGTTAGGGTGTTTCTATTGAAATTGACAGAAATCCCTATCCAAGAGTTTGCCGACAGTCTCTAGAAATTATGGCTCGTTATAAGAATGTCTAAAGGGATGGTCCCGATAGGAGAGACTGGGATTCACTTGGTAGACAAAGGCAGAAGGTGAAGAACACTCGTGTATGTAGGAAGACCTAACACGAATGTCTAGTTTATCTGTCGGTGATCCTTCGTCATTTGATGAAGCCCCCTGTTTTAAATACTTTCACGCACTCACGCGCACGCCTTGCGTTCAAATGATCACGAGGGGAGTACGTTGGTACAAGTATAAAACAATAATACTCTTTAATAGTAAAAGAGATAATGAAAATTGTCGTTCAAGTGGTGAACTATGACAGTTACAATTATGTTACAGGTACAAAAATAAAACAGTTTTCTGATGCTTAGCTAGATCGCATATCATCATTCACACCATCCAGACAGTGACACACTCAGAACACATGTAGACACAGAGTCACCTGAGATAATCTGATCTCGTTTCGGAATAGTGCTGGCTTTCGTTTGGATTATGTCTTGGAGTCGACCCTGGCATTCGACAGGTGTACGATGCTCCTCCGGATTCCAGGTTCCGTCTCCACTAGTTGGTGGCTCAAAGTTTCGGTAACCGGACCAGTTAGGTGTCAGCAGTATCAGCAGCGAGGCTCCTTAAATCAAACAAACAGTTGCAGACTCCTTAGTGTCTTGACACTAGCAATGTGTCTGAGTGCTGGTGGTGTGTGTCTGTTGTGTATGTGACAGATGCAGAACAGGAATAAAACAATTCCTCTCTGCTATTCTGTATCAAAAGCAAAGGCCAATAGTTCTTATCAGCTTGGCTATACCTTGTATGACCTGATGATACAAGGTGAAAAAGGGTCCAGAAGTGGACACATTCTAAGACCACATGGTCTATTGGAGTAGAACATGTAGACAAATCTTTGTTTGAAAAAGGCATTAAAAAATGTACATGGTTGTAAAACTTGAAGTGACCCATATGCAATAATTACTGGTGTATTCCTTAACACCATGGTGAGGAAGTCCTGGGCAGCCAGGATGTTTCCCTAGATAGCTAAGGGAAGGCCAACAATAATTCAACCTAATCCCACATCAGTCATTAGGCATAAAGCAATCAAGTGTCGCCATGAAGTCGTGAGGTATACCCCACATAATATACGAGCTAAAAGATAAGAAGAAGGCCAGCAGGCAAGCAAGGGGGCTGAGATATTCCAGGCATTGGGCTTTAGGATGTCTCAGTTATCCCTTGTTGAGTTATTTACTCCTCAAATTCTGATTCCTCACCACATGGTATTTGCTTTGAACTTATGACAGTCAGTGTCGTGTAGTTCGGCATGGCGGTGAATCAGGGGTACGCAAATTTATGTTTGAATATAAATCGCCTAGTAATATTGCTGGCATGTGAGAATCATGTTCCACATGTCTCTTCTACTTCTGCCCACATTGCAAAATCATGTTATCATATTTTCAACAAAATATACACGTAAATACATTCACAAAATGCATATGAAAATAATCAGTAAGGTTTATACATTATATCTATATATTTTTATCTATAAATATATCTAGGCCTCACATGTTTTCTCTCAATGTCTCCCCTTTCAAATACCACGTTTCATAAATATACATGGTCGGGAAAGTTTGTGTTTTCCCAATATCAGAATATAAATGTGTACACACTCCTTACTATAATCATAATTATTATGTTACTACACTCACCCCCAGTCTTAGTGCAGCACTTAAGGTAGGTTTTGGTATAATCTACCAAGGATGCAGTTGGATATGGCAGCTCACTTCATGTAAGGTCTGCTTAGCACAGCAGCTATGGTCGTGAACCGGACGGAAGTTGTTAGTCCCAATTTCCGGTGCAGCCGTACTAATAGCATATCGCCGTATTCCCGTTGCTAGGGAGTGACGGACCAATGTCCCCAGTCCGTAGACTTGATATTAATAAGGGTTGAAGACAGGGGATTTCCCTTGTGACATCATTTGATGATGACGTGGAAATGTGCTGTCCCCAATAGTACAGTGTGTAGTTTTAGTGCAGCAAATGTCTGCGTCGCCAATATGACGTCATTATTAGTAATTTAGCTGCCTACTGAATCCAGAATGTAAATAGTAATTCCACTAACGCAGTAGTGGTGGTGTTTGCATAGTGATCTAGACTCATCCCGTCACAGTAGTTCCAACGGCGTCTTCTTATGAAATTGGATACTGTATCTTGCTTAGTCTCTTGTCTTATTTGTACAATACCTTTAACATACAGGGCGGAGAAACGATACAATCATCTACACTACAATACCTGCAACATACAGGGCGAAACGATACAACCATCGACACTACAATATCTTCAACATACAGGGGAGGAACGATACAACCATCGACACTACAATACCTTTAACATACAGGGCGGAGAAACGATACAATCATCTACACTACAATACCTGCAACATACAGGGCGAAACGATACAACCATCGACACTACAATATCTTCAACATACAGGGGAGGAACGATACAACCATCGACACTACAATACCTTTAACATACAGGGCGGAGAAACGATACAATCATCTACACTACAATACCTTCAACATACAGGGCGGAGAAACGATACAACCATCTACACTACAATACCTGCAACATACAGGGGAGGAACGATACAACCATCGACACTACAATACCTTTAACATACAGGGCGGAGAAACGATACAACCATCTACACTACAATACCTTCAACATACAGGGCGGAGAAACGATACAACCATCTACACTACAATACCTGCAACATACAGGGCGAAACGATACAACCATCGACACTACAATATCTTCAACATACAGGGGAGGAACGATACAACCATCGACACTACAATACCTTTAACATACAGGGCGGAGAAACGATACAATCATCTACACTACAATACCTTCAACATACAGGGGAGAAACGATACAGACACTACAATACATATGTTTGCTGTTTAGGCAGGTGACATTTAGTTTTTTTTTTTTTTTTTTCACTGTTACCCTTTGAGGCTGTGGTTGTTTAATGTGTATGTTCATTTTCGAGATAATGAGACGATGGTCTGTCCGACATTCAGCACCACACATGGATTTTGTCACTCGAACGTCTTGTCTGTCACGCCTCCTGACGATGACATAGTCAACGAGGTGCCAGTGTTTCGATCGAGAGTACATCCACGATGTCCTATTTCTCATGGGAAGATGGAAACTTGTGTTGGTAATCGGGAGATTGTGTTCGGCACAGACCCTAAGGAGGAGGAGTCCATTGCTGTTACATTTTCCGACTCCGTACTTTCCAATGATGCCACTCCAAGAGGCGGCGTCCTTGCCTACTCTGGCAATGAAGTCCCCATGGAGTATACGTTTGTCTCCTTTGGGAACAGATGTTAATACGTTGTGCAGGTCCTCATAGAACTTATTTTTGACGTCATCTTTATTGGTAATGGCTGTTGAGTAGACACTCGCAATGGTTGCATGCTTCTTTCCTTTAAGAAGAGGGCGTAGACACTCGCAATGGTTGCATGCTCCTTTCCTTTAAGAAGAGGTAACTTAATGGTCATAAGCCTGTCATTTATAGCCTTCGGAAATTCAGTTAGCTTGCCAACCAGAGCCGACTTAATGGCAAATCCCACACTTGATTGGCGTCTTTCCTCGATTTTCCTTCCACTACAGAAGAATGTGTAGCCGACACCTACTTCACAGATTTGGCCTTCTTCTGCAAGTCGTGTCTCGCTCAAGGCTGCAACGTTGATGTAGTACCTGCCCAGCTCTCTCCCAATCAGTGCTGTTCGCCTCTCTGGGCCCGACGCGCTGTCTCTGTCAAGTAGGGTGCGTACATTCCAAGTTCCGATTGTCAAGGGAATATGGTTTGCTCTTTTAGCTTTGCCTGTTTTCACTTTGTTTGTATGTCGACCGCAGTATAGGGTACCCACCAACCGCGACTAGCCTGTTAGGTAATGATGGAGCAGACATTTTCTAGTCCCTTCCTCGTGCTATGGAGGTGAGAAGTGCTTTAATACAGAGGGCTTCTCAGTCGCTCTGGGGGATGCCGAATCCCACTGCTGCTCCGGTCAGGAGAAGACGACCATATGATCTGTGCCGCCTGTGTGCAGGTCTGCGACTACGGCTGCCAGCGTTCCCACGCCTGCCGCTTCACCGCTCGCCCATCGCCACAGGGATTGAAGGTGATAGATGAAGGTGGATGGGGACTGATTTGCGCGATGAATTGGATTAAAGTGAGAAAGAGTTGCGCAAAATGTCGACCTCACTCTATCGCCTGAGTCCATCTGAGTCCAGTGGAAAGACAAGTCAAGACGACTGAAGACGAATACAGGTGCAGTGGGTGATCAGGGCGCACTACGTGCCTTGCAGTGTTCATTACGTTCCACAACGCTTTGCAGATAAACGCCGCCTTGCCCGTTGAATCATAATCGTCTACACTACAACCATTGAACATACAGGGGAGAAACGATACAACCATCTACACTACAATACCTTCAACATACAGGGGAGAAACGATACAACCATCTACACTACAACCATTGAACATACAGGGGAGAAACGATACAACCATCTACACTACAATACCTTCAACATACAGGGGAGAAACGATACAACCATCTACACTACAATACCTTCAACACACAGGGGAGAAACGATACAACCATCTACACTACAATACCTTCAACATACAGGGCGGAGTGGCTTGTAGTCCCCCATACCCACCTCTAATTCTTGCAGACCTCGCTAGATTCATGGGAAGTGATTTCTTAGGAATTTTTTACGTTTAGTAGTTTGCCACTGCGGCCTGAACGACCGACACTCATACCACCGAAATCAACGCAAAGCGATCTATTCCCAAATCGCCGGCGAGTGATCTCAAACCCTCCACCCGGTGTGCCGGGGAGATGGTCGCTAGTCTCATGAAGAGATTGTGCCAGGGCAGTGGCGTATTCGGCCTGCTGAGGGTGATTTCCAACTGCCGGCAGATGTTTAGCATGGGCAACGTATTCCGTCATTGTCTGAGATGGCTAGAGGCTCAATAGACTACCCCAGAATTAGAGGTGACTTGGAGTTACCATCCTATTTATCCTTTCTCAACCGAAAACTCTTTCAATACTTACTTCATACCGACTATATGCCTCCATAAGTCACCTACTGGTATCATTTTTTTCACTATCGTTTTACACTGTGTGAGTGAGAGAGTGGGTGAGAGAGTGAATGAGAAAGAGTGTGAGTGAGAGAGTGAGTATGAGACAAAGAAAGTGAGAGAGTGTGTATGCGTGTGTGCCTGCGAGGTATTTAACCAAATATCTACCTGGATGGTGAAACCAGCTCTCCAGTCAGCTTCCGAACTGTTCAAGGGCTTCTCAGCTTCCTTTTTATAACAGTCAGCCGAATCATGGTTGAGGTGAGACGCAACACAAAAATGGCTCACATTCCTGCCAGCGTCTGTTCTCTTCGAACAAAAGTAAGTGAATCTCTGTTTTAGCCACTTTCCCGCTTCGTGCCAACTCCATGCGCACCAGAAGCGAGTGCTTCTTGAGAAAAGATACTTTCTCGGGAAAACGTCATTCCCCGCCTAGAGTTTCTAGATCTCTCTGCACGGGAATTTAGAGCGATACCCAACATCACGGGTTACTCGAATTCCAGTGTTTCGAGACGATTCTAGATAATAAGTCCTCCATCGGCTCCCCTCAGTCTATTTTTAGCTGGGAAAGTCCCCGATGACGCGCCAAAATAGTGCGGGAACTTGACGACCCAAGACAGATAAACGCGTTTCGTCACATAGGCCCCCACTTTAAGAGGATCGACCCCGTCGTTCCACTTCTACGCAGAAGCTGTCTATGTCGTTCGTTCCTCTTTCTAAGAGACCGGATGGCGGGTGAGGAAGTCTAACCCGTCAATATTGTATAGAATACTTTTACCACATTCGGTGGGGTGGCAAGCTATTCAGTATCACGGGTGATCAACGCCTACTCCGCTACTGCGATCGGGCATCTCGCAGTGTCCTGCGGACCAGAGCTCCCGTCTCGACCTGATTTAACGATCGTTCCTGCCAGAGTTTACTGGACTTCTGCAACTCCAGCTTCCCCTTTCGAGGACCCAGCTGGACTGCAGTCGGTCGGATTGAGGGACCAAGGGTATGTGTCCGTTCCGACACAACCCACCTCTTCCTACCTCGGTTCTCAGTGTAGCTAGCACTGCGGGTGTTCCTTTGGCCGGTCATGTTCCCCCGAGCACCGGGCTGAACCGAAGAAGGTACCTGCACATACATATAGGACTTCCTATGGTGTGACAGGCTTTCCGCTACCTGACCTGAACCCCGAACCGTTATTTCAGCGAATCTCTGCGCCCTTGGGCTGGTGGACTTATCATCGGGCTTCCCCTCATAGCGCATGAGGAGACTGGAATGGAAAGTAGTAGACTTTCCCAGGATCACCACTCCATAGTGCTTGTGGAGCCCCACTTTATCCACTAGGAATGGGCCCTGCCACCCGATTTCGAATTCGTTCCCCTCGATTGGGAGGAGTACTAGAACTCGGTCTCCAACCTCTAAGGATATCTTCGTCTTCGTCCGTTTCTCAGGTGTGCATTTACGGCACTCCGGACAAGACCTAATATACCTGCGCACGTCGCCTGTCATTCCCGGCCACCAATAGTACCGGGATAGACATTTACTGGTTGTCCCTACAGTCAGATGTCCGGGTGGGGACCTGACATGTACCGTTCGCAGCAGATTAGCTCTGAAGCTCTCAGGAACCAACTTACGTTCCCTCTGCCTTTTCTCTGTCCCAGTCTGAATTAACGGTGACTGGTTATCAGAGTTGAACTTACCCTGAGTTAACGGGTTTTCATTGTTGGGCAACCATTCCGAACAAGGACACTCCGTTGCATCCTTGCTCCGAGCATTACTCATTCTATCCGGGTGAGGATTTCGGAGACTTACATTTTCGAGACCCTCTTCCTCTGTATCTCTGACCTGCCTAGACTTATGGATGCTAGGGTGTTCTGGTTCGCCCAGAAACACGTACTTCCGGCCCAGAATTAGGGGATAGAGAGGATCCGGTACGACTGCCGCCTGAATGCGTCCAGTAACGTACTTGCTCCGAATCTCCACATTGGCAATCGGGCAACGTAACGCCACAGCACTCCTACTGGCTGGCTGTATCTCCGTCATCTCCCCGGTGAGTTGCTCTGGGCCTGTCAGGTGGGATGCAATTACAGCTGAAAATTGCAATCCCGTGTCGTAGAGGCACAACACCTGTCGCCCATTCACTTCTACTCTCTCAACCACTGGAGGTCGTCTAGTTTCTCCATTCCCATCAACCGACTTCACTTTCCTGCACGATCTATCCCTAACCTCAGCAAGACAAGCAAAGTGAAAGTCCTTGGGCTTACTCTTACACTCACTCGTATTGTGAGTGCTGGACTTGCAGAATTTGCACCAACGTTCACTCCACTTCCTCTTTGGAGAACTAGGTGGGCTATTCTTACCTTGGTTGACGTTAGAGATCTTCTCTAAAGAGCCTACCTGTTTCTTTGGTTCATCAGAACCTTGGGTCTTCTTTGACTTCTTCTTTGACTTACCTTGATCCGGATCTTTCGATCTCGGATCTGTTGGACTGGTGTCCCCAGTCTCGCCATAGACTTCAACGTATCTTTCGGCTAACTTGGTGACTATATCCAATCTCTCAGCCCCATTCTCACCTAAGAAGTTTCGCAAGGGTTTAGACATTTGCATTCGCATCTGATCTACAACCATCAACTCACGCAAACTTTCATACTCCTCATTAAATCCGGCCAAGGCCATCCATTTAAGAAGGTATGAGTTCAATCTCACACTGTATGCTGAAAACAGTTCACCAGGTTCTCGCTTCGCCGTTCGAAACTTCCTTCGGTATGAGTGCGCTGTGATCTCGAATCTCTTCAAGAGAGCCGCTTTCAATGCCGGGTAATCATTCTGTAACCCCGGTGGTAAGCGTGCATACACCTCATAACCTTCGGCACGGAGTCCCTGGGAGAGTTTCAAACACCATTTCTGTTTGTCTAGACCCATTGCAATAGACATGGCTTCATACTTCTCTAAGTATTGGTCTATCCGTTCCTTCTCGGGTTCGAACGGCTGTAAAGGCCATTTCATAGCCTGGTAGTCACGTCTACTGGTTGACTCTGAGCCAGGAGGTACACCTCCTCCCATAGCTCCATCAGTTACACCTGTAGCAGGCACTTGTGCCTCAAGTAGCTTCATTCGATACTCATGGTCACGTTTTTCTTTCTCGGCTTCCAACTCAAGCCGTTTCATTTCAGTATCAGCCGCTATCCTCTTTTCCTCAAGAGCCACTTTACTGGCTTCCAGTTCTCTTTCTGCTCTCCTCCTCTCTCTTTCCTCTTGGCGAAAATTTCTTTCCACCTCTTGGACATAGGAATTCAAAGCATCTCCTTCAAGACCAGACTTACGTCCAGTTTCCTGAACTTTGTCCAAGTCTAACTCTTGGGTAGACATGTTGACTATGATAGGTGGGTACTCAAGTATGTGTGGGTGAAGCAATACAATGAATCAATAATCAATAGTACTAACTAATCACCACAACACAAATGTCCGTCAGACAGTTAGGAAATAGGTAGAAGTAGTAGAATCTTATGTAGACTGTAGTAGAGGATAAAGACAAAGTCCCTATCCCTAAGTGAGAGGTCTACAACACACAAAGATCTTGGAATAATCCCGGACGGGCCCCCACTCTGTAACGGAGTGTTTCGGGTTCACCTTGGGTAGTGAGAGTGAACCACACCCGAGGTGTCTCTAGCACTCCCGTGTATTCTAGCCCCAGGGGTTGGACGAGCAGATACACTTTTTTTTTCTCTGTGGTTGATCTCAGGTTATTTAGTTACGTCTACACACCCCTCCAGATTCTAGACCCCTACTAACTACCTACACCTGTTGAACAATGAACACTTAGGCATCGTCCGAGACCACACTCAATCATTATACAAAGAGCAAGTCAACTTACATAAAGTTTATTCTACCCTTGAGAATATAGAACTGAAATGAACATCCTGATAGAAGAATCTATTTACACAAATAGAAGATAGAGTAGAGAAAGACTTAGAGATGTAGGTGTCTTCATCGAGTTGAGAAGTAGAGTGGATGCAGATGTCCCGTCCAGTCGGTCCGCCACTCACCCGGCTTCCTTCCAGTGAGATGACTAGAACCTTGGAGACCACTCCGTCTCCCGAACGTGGAACCACAACAATAGAGTCACTGCTGGACCACACTTCACTGGACCAACTGCATCTATAACACTCCCACGGAGTCACTGGTAATACAGATCTCGAACACTACCGAGTTGGAGACAATCTTCCTGGACTTGGCTCCAAGTATTGGTTACTTCGATGAACTAAATAGTCACTGACCAACCGAATGGTCTGTCACTCATAGCACAGTCCCACTGCAGAACCGATATGGCATTGACCAATTCAATGGTCTCTTACAGTCACACTTTGTAGGATCAGATATGGCTACTGAAAAGTTACTGAGTCCTTCTAGAACACAGTTGATAATCTGGATACGGTAACAGTACATTAATAGAATCAGACATCTATTTTACGGAAACAATTCAGGTTGGACTATAATCCCATAGTCCCTTCCACCGTGTTACACTTGACACACGTCAATATTGGTGTAGTTCTTCTCAAGACCTGCCACTAGAGCTGTCCAAAGAACCATTCAAGTGTCTGAAGATTAGTTACTTCTGCGTTTAGGCAGAACCCCCGTCAAACCAGACGGACCGGTGTTCCCTGTCGAGCATGGTTACTCAACATGCTGAAATGTTCCTGGCAAAACCAGAGTATCTTCTATTTTAAACGATCACAAACCATCACTTCCCACACGTGCACCTTCAGGGCAGTTGTATGTCTTGAAGCAAACTTCACGCATGGTGAATCACATTGGGTACCTGGTGTGATGGAGTCTGGCGTGATAAGTAAAGAACTGAACCCTTCGCTCTGTCACACGAAGTGGTTTTCTGCCAACAACAATTATAGTTGACTGGTTCCTCAACAGGCAAACTCCTGAAAAGGAAGAGCGACCGGTGAGAGTATACTGGCCCAAACATTAGTCCACATGCATCCTACCAATAACTACTCAACTCTCAGTCATGCTAGTTAGTTATTCATATAACCAAAGCATTATCTCTATATGGAGAGTAGTCAAGCATGGGTTCACAAATGTCAGCTGGCCTCACAGAACAGCCCGTCAAACAGAGCAAGAAATCAGAATGACGAGTCTGATCATTGGTCTCACCTATCCCTAATCATCTACCAGTCGTCGCTAACGTCAGTAATGATACAAGGCTGTTATTGTTCTAATTTAATCGAACTAAACAAATAGGTAAAGAGTCCCTAGCCTCGTTCCTAACATCATCAATGTACATTAAGAAACATAATCTTGATCAATATACCATCCCTCGGGATATAGGAATAGTACATGATCACATCCAATATGTACACAAGCCTGTTTGCTGGTGGGACCACCTGCCCACGCCACAGCAAACTCTTCTTATCAGACTCTGCCTTAGAGTCAAGAAGCCTTCTTGAGAATACATGTTCCCTACATGTTCCAAGGGTACCGTTCCAGTTCTGTCCTCCCAAGTGGTTTAGCCTTGGCCTGGACTGAACTTCATCGTTGGTTTGGTCTACCAACACATACTTTCATAACTTGCTTTCACATCCCCATATTCTATATTTCCCCAGTCTCATACAGCCTCCTGCATCCTTCCATACTTCCAGCACCTTAGCATTCACTCGCACTAGCGCCAGTATGAAAGAAACAGGATAGCTTAGACAAGATTTCAGAACGCATATTTACATCGCGACGGCACGCAGTGTTATCACGCGTCCAGCTATTCGGTGTTCGGAATTACCCCAGGAAGTATCACATGCTATGACCTAATATATATACCCAATGTCACATCATATATATATAGATATAGCACCAAAGCCACTTACCTTTCCACAGAAATCCGCTGGTCCACACAATGAATTCACTATTAAGTTATTACACAATAGTGACATCATTCCTGGTGGCACAGAACTAAGTTCTTCCTTTACTTAGTAACTAAGCACAATTTTGTCTGAATCTCCACCTACCAACTTACCTGGTTTTCTAACCGTTCTTCTGGCTTCAGCAACTGACTGACATAATCTAAGTTTCCATCCGGCACAAGTAACTAGGTTTTATTCTAACACAGCAACCTAATAGATGCAACGATTGGCAATATATGGTACATATATTTGGAACCCAAATCGCCCACATCACATTACGGCGTTCCTAACAGCTGATTCACGAGCACACGGTAAACAAACCCACGATTAATTGTCACCTGCGTTATCGATCGGTTTGCTAATTAGTATGCAAGGACATCCGCATAGGTAATGAGGTTAGAACAATGGCGTGTGGAACACACGTACAAAGTTAAATGATTTAACCAAATATCTACCTGGATGGTGAAACCAGCTCTCCAGTCAGCTTCCGAACTGTTCAAGGGCTTCTCAGCTTCCTTTTTATAACAGTCAGCCGAATCATGGTTGAGGTGAGACGCAACACAAAAATGGCTCACATTCCTGCCAGCGTCTGTTCTCTTCGAACAAAAGTAAGTGAATCTCTGTTTTAGCCACTTTCCCGCTTCGTGCCAACTCCATGCGCACCAGAAGCGAGTGCTTCTTGAGAAAAGATACTTTCTCGGGAAAACGTCATTCCCCGCCTAGAGTTTCTAGATCTCTCTGCACGGGAATTTAGAGCGATACCCAACATCACGGGTTACTCGAATTCCAGTGTTTCGAGACGATTCTAGATAATAAGTCCTCCATCGGCTCCCCTCAGTCTATTTTTAGCTGGGAAAGTCCCCGATGACGCGCCAAAATAGTGCGGGAACTTGACGACCCAAGACAGATAAACGCGTTTCGTCACAACTTATATAGAGTGATAATTAATTATTAACATAATGATATTGAGATACTATTATTATAATAGTTAGATTAATTTAGATTAGTTTCGTCGTCAATTAATGTTGTTTACAAATTTAAATATGTATTTATTAGTTTATTGATATGATTTGGCATTATGTTCGCGCTAGCTCACAGCCGAAGATTATGACACGTGTTAATTTCACCATGAATTGCCAGCTAATTGTTGAGAGTCAGCGGATGCGACAAAGGATTACAACTATGACGGAGTACCGCTACTGCCACATTCAAGGCAAAGGACCTCACCTATACGGAAAAGATCATAGCAAGGGATATATATTACAGCGAGAGTTATAAAGCAAGCACTAGGACGGACAGCTTGGTACCTATGAATCAAACACGTCCCCTACTCAAGCTTAGCTTGAGTTAGGACGCTTGGCCATATGGTCAAATGAGGGACTAAATTATATAGATTTATATATTTAGTTAGTACAGCCTCCCCATGGGCTGACTACATGACGTCTACCGCGGGATAGTAGACAGGTGGGCATGCCCGTCAATAATAATTTTTTTTTTTATTTTGTGTAAGATACATAGGGAACCATACAGTTGTACTTGGCATAGCTTTTAATATATTTCGTCTGCACGATTATTAGCAGATTTATTCTTGATGGTCTAGTAAAATGATAAGATCATTTTAAAGGTGAGGGGGGTATATGCCATAAAGCAGATAACCGATATGCCATAAGGCAGATACTCGCGGTTGACGTCATTAATAATAGGTAGAGAATCCTGAAACTCAAAAGCTTACGGAAAGCTAGGAGACTGGTGATAAACGGTGAATCGTCACTCTGACGTAGAAGGACAATGGAGGTGGTGACTTTCATGGAACAGATCGGTTGTGCTTCGGAGTGTGAGAAAAGGAAGAAGGCGCGTTCCAGAGGAATGAGGTATCAACGGAGATTCATTCTGTAAAGGACCTAGACGATATTGAAACAGAAAACGATAGAAAAAGTGGAAGGAAGATAACTGGGAATCGGAGACATAGGATTTTAAGAATTGTTTTGGACAACTAGTTCTTAGATGTTTTGAATGAAGACCGACCATGCATTAAATGGCACTTCATTTGTCTTCGAGTAGTTTGATCTATGAAAGATTCTACAGTGCATGAATAAATGCCGTCCTTCAGTTCTCACGGTTTGTCGTCAGTTATTTCCATTCGCTGCGTTTGAGCATTTTTCAGACAGGTGAGAAGATACTTTCGTTTTGTTGTTGACTGTTACCAATTATCATTAACGAGCGGCAGCACAGGCTCCGTGGCACACAACACAACACTATGGATCCCTGTAGTACACAGCAGAAAATCAGTGGATTGAGCTCCAGATATTACCAAACTCCCGTGCCTCAGCCAAATCCAATATTGTGCCTAATGCCGCCAGTGAAAGTCATGTCCCCAAACCGATTGGGACACATTACAATAACAAGACCACAACCTCAAAAATAGAAGTATAAACATGAGTGTGAAAGGTTGAACCAGGAACTTCGCCTTTAACCACACAGTAACAAACTAAGGTATGGAAAGCTCGGCTATGGGATCAGTTGGGAGGGGAGGTGGAAAATGTGAGGTAAGGGAAAATGGGGGGTAATTAAGGACCCAGGGTTGTTCCCTTCGGCAGGAATCACATCCTGCAATCAAAGTAAACAACCAAAAACATATTTAACAACTGTTAAATATTACTACTATATTAACAACAACTTAAAAACTATAAAATAACTGCCTATGAATTAATAATATACCAATACACTCATTCAGACACAGTCTGTCACATTATTCACACTGGCCAAGTTAAGCCCTGCACCAGCAACATCATGGGGACAGTTGAACATCACATCTCAACATCAAGTGACCCAACAACAATACCATGATGCATGTGACAGCCAGACACATGCTGTATACATGGCCTCAATGAGACAACATTGTTTGAACCTACCCACACAGTTTTTACATATAACATGACATGTCAATAGAATGGTAGCAAATCAATAAATGGTCAGAATAACTAACAGTATATTATTTCTCATGGCGGCCAAACCCAGCATTCAATATGTCAGAGAATACTCATGCAGCCTTATGATGAGAATACTGCACCAGCTACCAATTATTAAACTACATATCTGTCCACATTTAGAGGCTATCTACACATAACACACCCTATTGATCTATAGTTACAGCTCAAAGGCACTTCCGAGGTTTATTTAGCAGCATAACACCTGATTTACCCCATTTTAAGTGAACTCAGCTGGCCATTAATAATTAAACTACACCAACACATATTCCTGTACATATAGATGTTACTTACACCCAACAGGAACTTCTTATTTTAGCTAAAACACTAATCTTGGCCTTTGTTTACATTCTCCGTTTTAGCTGCCTGCCAATGCCAGCAGTAAAAAACCAACAGGCGATCTATTAATAGGTACGGCCTATTCGCTGTTTCCGTTTTATTCGGGGGAGGTCTCATTTACATCCTTCACAAAGCCTTAACATTATTCTAACACCTATCTCTTAACTTCAACAACTATTCTAATTATCTGTTACTAAACCTTAGGCCATTAACACATGCGGGGCTAGTTATGACCCAAATTTCCTACATTCGTTAATAAAAGCAAGCAATTTGATTTGCAACATACCTCAACCATCGTGCACCAGTGTTCCAGCAGTAATGTTTCTGCGAGCCATATTTTGCGGGCTCTCTTCACTGTCCTATTTGTTTCACAGGTCTATGCACCTGAATTAATATATTTGGCACCACCTGGTTAGCGCTGGTCACACACACACACGGTTCCCGACTGGAGATGTTGTGAGGGGGACGATCACATTCCCCCTCTCTGCTTGGTGTTAGTGCGGCCTTCGGCCGCTGAGGCCACTCTAGCACTGAATCCCCAGGGCAAAAATGCGCGCTCAATTTTTAACCATTCAAATTACCCATGATCCTCCAGCTGCAGGGGAGTGGTTTCTTGTCGTTGCATCAGCCAAACATCCTGTGGAGCCGTGTCGTGTCACGCGGCTTCATGCCCCCCATCCAACAAATGGCTGGTCCCACAGCCACACAAACTCTGCATCCCTGGGGAGATTGGGATGGATTCTCTGTGCATACTATCAACAACAACAAAATCGGCCCCTGACAAAAGGTAATCCATTATCCTATTGTTGGCGCTGGGAATTATGCAGTTTACATTCAGAATAAGCAACAAAATCCTGACATCAAAATGAACACTCAGTTTCATGTTGGCAATACATAGTTAGATCAAAAATAAAAAGAATGTTCACAATGACAATCATCATTGTGGGTGAGAAGGCGGATGTGTGTCGGTGGGGTATATGTGGGTGGTGGGGTGTGTGTGGGTGGTTGGTGTGTGTTTTTGGATGAGGAATGTGTTGATGGGTGAGGATGTGTGTATGGGTGGGGAGATGTGTTTTTGTGTATGTGTGTGTGTGTGTGTATGTGTGTATGGGTGGTGAGATGTGTAGTTAAGGGATGTGTGATTGGGGTTTGGAGATCGGGGTATGATGGTTGGCGAGTGGGTGGGTGGAGGATGTGTGGGAGGGTGAGTGTTTGTAGGTTGGGGGTGGGAGGGGATGTGTGGGTTTGGGATGTGTGGGTGGGGAAGATTGTGTGGTGGGTGATATGTGTGCAAGTGGGGGATGTGTGGGTGGGTTCGGATGTTTGTGTGTGGGTAAGTGCAGGATATGTGAGTTGACGGGAATATGTGTGTGTGTGTGTGGGTGTTGGAAATGTGGTTGGGGGATGTGTGTTTGGCTGAGTGTTTGGGGGTGTGTGGGTGGGCGATAGAGGTTACGTGGGTGGGTGAGTGTTGGTAGGTTATGGGATGGGTGGAGGATGTGTGTGTGTGTGTGAGAGAGTATGGATGGGTGGTTACATGCATGTGTGCCTGGGTGTGTGGGTGGGTGGGGGATGTGTGGTGGGTGGGAGATATGTGTGTGGGTAGGGGGATGATGTATGTGGGGGTGTGTTTGGGATGTGTTGGTTGGGGGATGCGTGGATGGATGGGGTCATGTATGTGCCTGTGGGTATGTGTGTGGTTGGGCGGTGGATGTGTGTGTGGGGGACACGCGGATAGATAGATGGGTGGATGGGTGGGGGATGTGTCTCATAACATGGTAACATGCATTGTTTATGCTTACAACATTCATTTGACAATGTTTTTTCCTATGTGAATGCACTATGCACTGATGAACGAAAGATGAGTGATTGGAAGGGCCGAATGTAAGACGGGCCTGCGTGCTAAATTTTACCCTTCGAAAATAAAGTTTGTTCGTTTGTTCGTTCGTTCGTTCTCTTCTGTCCTCTGTTTAGGGAAGTACATCACGCCAAGTTTTGCACCTCAAAGGTCAGCGTGTCCGACTTCAGCATGAGATTTTGTCAGGGTCACTTCCTCTAGACAGATTCCCTCCAAGGTAACGGTCTCTATCTACCCGTGGGTAAGATCACTTCCTCTAGACAGATTCCATCCAAGGTAACGGTCTCTATCTACCCGTGGGTAAGTTCACTTCCTCTAGACAGATTCCATCCAAGGTAACGGTCTCTATCTACCTGTGGGTAAGTTCACTTCCTCTAGACAGATTCCCTCCAAGGTAACGGTCTCTATCTACCCGTGGGTAAGATCACTTCCTCTAGACAGATTCCATCCAAGGTAACGGGCTCTATCTACCCGTGGGTACGTTCACTTCCTCTAGACAGATTCCATCCAAGGTAACGGTCTCTATCTACCCGTGGGTAAGATCACTTCCTCTAGACAGATTCCATCCAAGGTAACGGTCTCTATCTACCCGTGGGTAAGTTCACTTCCTCTAGACAGATTCCATCCAAGGTAACGGTCTCTATCTACCCGTGGGTAAGATCACTTCCTCTAGACAGATTCCATCCAAGGTAACGGTCTCTATCTACCCGTGGGTAAGATCACTTCCTCTAGACAGATTCCATCCAAGGTCACGGTCTCTATCTACCCGTGGCCAGGTTGTTCTTGTCTAATTAGTTTGCCAGTGCAGTGACCTCACAGCCTACTATTTGCGATTTCCTGTATGCGTGAGCTTTTTAACCCGCACTTCTTGCACACGGGACCTCAATGTATGGCTAAATATCCCACTTCACTAGGAGAGCCATCTAGGGGACGTGTGATATCATTAGATCCCACTGGTCCTTGGAAACACTGAAAGCTCTATGCGAGAATAGGATTCAGTACCTTCGGAGACTGAGGCGGACACCGTAATCTCTCATCCGCGATCCCCGATCGCTTTTTTCATTTTGTAAAAATTCAAAATGTCACCACCGAGAGACGAACCTGGACTGCCATAGGTAGACCTCGCCAGCTTGTGTAGTCTTCTCCCCATGTCTGTTACCTGTCATCTTGTTATATCATTGTCATACACGCACATACACACTATGCTGCATACATTCAGTGTATGAACTTTACAAAACGATTTAAAATCCGTACAAGCATCTTTGGCAGGTGCGAGTCACGCGCTGTCCGAAACATGTCAATATATGTCACAATGTCAATTAGTAACGACGCCAAACGGTTCTCCATCATACATAACATCTGGTCTCAGCTATCTGACATAAGACGGGTTTTGTACCTGGTCCTACAGAATCATACCTGCCACAGGTACAGTGTTCGCGTGTGCCATCTTTGTCTCGACGTCTGCCTGGTTCCTGTATTTTGCTCTAGTTCTGGTAAGTAAATCATCATCTAATTACATCACCATCTAATTAAATCGCCATCTATGTAAATCACCATCTCAGTAAATTATTATCTAAGTAAATCATTATCTAAGTAAATCATTATCTAAGTAAATCATCATCTAAGTAAATCATTATCTAAGTAAATCATAATCTAAGTAAATCATCATCTAAGTAAATCATTATCTAAGTAAATCATTATCTAAGTAAATGATTATCTAAGTAAATCATCATCTAAGTAAATTATCATCTAAGTAAATCATCATCTAAGTAAATCACCATCTAAGTAAATCATTATTTAGGTAAATCATCATCTAAGTAAATCATCATCTAAGTAAATCATTATCTAAGTAAATCATTATCTAAGTAAATGATTATCTAAGTAAATCGCCATCTAAGTAAATCATCATCTAAGTAAATCATCATCTAAGTACATCTTCATATAAGTAAATCTTTATCTAAGTAAATCATCATCTAAGTAAATCATCATCTAGGTAAATCATTATCTAAGTAAATCATTATCTACGTAAATCATCATCTAAGTAAATCATTATTTAAGTAAATCATCATCTAAGTAAATCATCATCTAAGTAAATCATCATCTAAGTAAATCATGATTATCATTTACCAGGTCTTTTTCAGAACTTGGCTCTGATCACTACTCAATATTTTGTCGGAGTTGTTGCCTGGTGCATTTTCCCGCCCAATGTTCTTTTTCTACTTTCGTTCGCTTGAAATATGTCTATATCTGCAATGTCGTCTCTTGCATGAATTGAACTGTCTTTTTCAGTTCACACAGCGGTCCATAGAGTTTATCTTCCACTGTCGTCTCTCTAGGCCAGAAGGTTTGCCTAGATATGTTATATTTTGGGCAGTCTTGGAGTATGTCCCGCCCAATGTATGTGCAATGTTGATGTTGCCAGAGTTGCTGCCTCGTGCATTTTCCCGCCCAATGTATGTGCAATGTTGATGTTGCCAGAGTTGTTGCCTGGTGCATTTTCTCGCCCAATGTATGTGCAATGTTGATGTTGCCAGAGTTGTTGCCTCGTGCATTTTCCCGCCTAATGCATGTGCAATGTTGATGTTGCCAAAGTTGTTCCCTTGTGCATTTTCTCGCCCAATGTATGTGCAATGTTGATGTTGCCAGAGTTGTTGCCTCGTGCATTTTCCCGCCCAATGTATGTGCAATGTTGATGTTGCCAGAGTTGTTGCCTCGTGCATTTTCCCGCCCAATGTATGTGCAATGTTGATGTTGCCAGAGTTGTTGCCTCGTGCATTTTCCCGCCCAATGCAATGTTGATATTATTGCAAGTGTTGGTGTGTGACTTGCAGGTCATACTGCTGACAATAACACGTTTACAACATTGGCTCGATCACACAAGAATCTGGCATATTTCGTCAGCAACTTACAAGTAGGCCTGAAAGACAATTAACAAATTAAGTAGTGGAACATATAACAATGTAATCGGAAATGAAGAGTTAATCAGTCTTGGGGAATCCCTGCGCAGTTGAAAGGCTATAAAATGCCATCCTCGTCGATGTCTCAACAGCTCATAAAGGATGGCCATGAGGTGAACAAAGAAAAGAAAAAGTTTCAAGTTCGTTGCAGAACGTGGCTCTCATCGCGGCCAGTCTACAAGTTTCACCATTTCTTGGCACTTCTTCTGTCTCCCGCACACTCGTGCCCAATACCTGCAACCTCCTGTAGGGTAATGTCTCTGATCACGGCCAGCCTACAAGTTTCACCATTTCTTGGCACTTCTTCTGTCTCCCACACCCTCGTGCCCAATACCTGCAACCTCCTGTAGGGTAATGTCTCTTATCACGGCCAGCCTACAAGTTTCTCCATTTCTTGGCATTTCTTCTGTCTCCCGCACCCTCGTGCCCAGTGCCTGTGTAACAGAGCACCATCTCTGTTAGTAGTTGGGAGATAGTTAGTGTAAAATAGAAAAGGGTTTGGGAAATGAATAAGTGATAAATGATTGCACGCGTGAGCACTATTGAACAAGTTGTTAGGGACGCTCACGCGTGACGTCGAGGGTAAACATAGGCAGTCCCAACTCAGCATTAGACTTAGCCAGACGTGTTTCAATTCATTGTATTCGTTTTTATATCTGGACTAATAAACGGCCATATATACATTTTGCTCGGAGCTTTGACTTCATCTATTGCAGTTACCTTCAGTTATATTCAGACTCCGTGATCTGCAACAGTCTGAAATGGAACCCGTACACCAGGATTTGAGCTGTCGCGGCCACAAGTAGAAGTCATTATCACAAGGCAGAACGATAGATGTCTGGTATAAATTATCAAAAACCCACGGAAACTTGAAGTCATGTATTATCAAGAAGCCAACAAAACAGAATCTGCAAGTCTTTCGGATGGAGCTGATGTTCGTTAAAGCCGTCACACGAAGTATAATATTCTGAAGTGTGAAACAGAACTGCCATCGTCATTGTAAAGCCTTGAGCACCTGGCTATTGTTTTTTTTGGGGAACGTCAATATGCTGCCTGAAAATCTCGTTTTGCAGGAGCCGTTATCGTCCTCATGTCATTGAACCTGAATTTGACCTTGGTCGCCTGAAGTGAAGGCAGGAGCCGTTATCGTCGTTGAACCTGACCTTGGTTGCCTGAAGTGAAGTTCATCTTTAAACACGAGAGGCTTATACTGAATCAAGCCATTTGTTCATTCGTTTGGATCGTTAACTCAAATTACGAGGAAACCTTTTGCGAAAATTAACCCCAGTCGAGCTTGGTCATCAATGCAGATATCCTGAATTCTGGCTTATCAAAATGTCATTATAACAAAGCGATGACGTTAATGGGGAACCTTCGGAAGTGGGTGGGCAAACTGGGTTGCCGTCCTGCTGAAGAGGGGACCCTAATTAAATCGCTTCATCAAGCTAGAGCCGTTTCCAGACGTGCCCTTTTTCGGGTGAAGACGACCAGAAGTGCCCTTTTTCGGGTGAAAAGAAGCCACAAGTCTGGAGTACCCGACCAGGGGTGAAATCAAAAGTTCAGAAGTTCTCCTTTTGTTATGGTAGAATAGAGGAACACAACACCCTCGTTTTTTATACTCAGCCTACAACTGTCAAGTACAATCATCCGTCGGCATATTTGGACTTAGTTCACCGTGGGACCCGTAGAAGAGGTATTTCACCCATAACTGTTAGTTAAATTAATGTAAGACTAGTATCACATAGTCTGGTGTGTTGGATAGGATTGATTAATCTACTGGAACATTTGATCTTTAGAAGAAGAACAATTACTTGCATTCCACCTATGATTTAAATATAGTAGTATACTTATTGATATTTGTTAATTATAATTGTCAATTTGCTTATGTAAATTGTTTTTCAGCATATTTTAACATGGCAGAGGAACAGGTTTTGTTGACACAGGTGTTAACTGGAGTAGGCAGGGCAATAGGCAGACTCAACACAGCCATAAAACAACAAGGAATAGGGACAGAGATTGTAAAATTTAGTGGACAGGCGAAGGATTTCAAGAAATGGATGACTTCGGTAGAGAAACATGCATTTTTGGTGGCGGCAACGGATGAGGAAAAAATGAAAATTGCTTATCAGGCCACTATAGAACCAGTTTCAGATCACATTCGAAGAAAATTAGAGGCAAGGACTGATGAGACATGGGAGCAGATCAAGGATCACCTGGCCCGCAAGTATGCTGAAATCACAGATCCTCAGCATGCGTTTTCAGTGTTAAGACAATCCAAGCAAAACACTGGAGAAACTGTACAATTATTTAGTGATAGGTTGATTAACCTAGCTGAAGAAGCATTCCTGGGACAGAACGTACGAGGGGAAGAAGTGGAACGAATGTTAGTCGGGATTTTTGTAGATGGTATCAAGTCAGATGGACTGAAATTTAAGTTAATGAGAGAAAACCCTGAGAGGTTATCACAAGCTGTGGATATAGCTGTACAGGAAGAGAATTTGAGACGAAGATTTAGACTGAGAGTAGGACGAGAAATAGGAACTAGTTGGGAAGATAGGATTGAAGAGCCCATGGAGATCGGACAAACAAGGTTCGGATGGAATAGAAGAGGAGGAATACAGACGTTGCAGGGATGTAATGAAAATGTTTATGATAAAAGAAGACAAATGAGAAATCATATAAGAGAGACGGTAGGTAATACAAATAACACAAATATAGTCTGTTGGGGCTGTGGTCAACGTGGACACATTTTTCGCTCCTGTGGTAACAGGCGTGTCCAGGCGAATACAAAAAATAGAAATGTCAATGACAGATCAAATAGGAATTGTGAAGGTAGACAGAGGAATTTTACAAGGCCAAGAACACAGGAAAACTAGAATCCCACCTATTGAATAGGACCTGCGGTAGGAGGGAAGATAACAAGGTCCCAAGATTTAAAGAATATTTTAATGACAGGTATAACAGGACGAGTAGAAAGTGCTCTCAACTGGCTGAAATCAAACAATTTTCAGTAAATAAAAAGGACCCCAGTTCATGCATAATAGAAATAGGGAAATATAGAATCCGTACATTAATTGATTCAGGAGCTCAGGTTAGTGTAATTAAAGAAAATTTTCTATACAAAATAATGAAAAATTGCAAAATATTCATGAGTCACGATAATCTTCACTCTGTTACAGGACAAAATTTACAAATAGTTGGTCAAATAATGATAAATCTCAAATTAGGAGGAATCAACGTAAGACATCTTTTTCATGTAGTGAAAGACTTAAATAGGAACATGCTTATAGGTAGAGATTTCTTACTAAAAATGGTGTAAGACTTTTTTTTGATCTGCACAAATTAAGATTCAGGGCGTTATGTAGATTTAGAAGAAGACATGCACATATCAGCACTGGTTAGAGTTAAAATGTCAATGACTTTAAAATCACAAACGGTTAATCTGATAGAGGCGAAAGTGAAAAGAAATCCGTATTATTTAGTAGGACATACAGTTAGAATAACGGAATTACAAAGGGAGATAATAGATGAGCCTGGTCTAGAAGTTCCAGATGGGATAATGACATTGGATAGACACTTAACTTTTCCAGTAATGATTATTAACAACACAGGCAGAGAAATTAAATTGTATAGAGGATGTGTAATAGCCAAAGTAGAACATGATACTAACAGCGTATTAGCAACAGATAGAGTAGAAATGCCGAAATGTTCAGAAACCCATATGGAAAGAATAGGAATAGACGTGGAAGAAGATGGAACGTGCAGAATGATGAATTGATCCATCCATTCAGAAAACATACATCTCAAATATATTCAGTAGACAAAACAACAAGAGAACAAGAATTATTAGCACAGTTAAAAGCTCCACCAGAAAATAAGGAAATATTAGAAAAACTTATAAAAGAGAATCAAGATGTTTTTGCAATTAACGACTTAGAATTGGGGAAGACCAAAACAGTTGCTATGGAAATAGATACTGGAGATCACCCACCAATTAGTTTGAAACCGTATAGAACTCCCTTAAGGAATAGAGAAATTGTCGAAAAGGCAATAGAAGATATGCTGAAAGCAGGAATAATAACAAGATTGAAGTCAGAATGGTCATCTCCGATCGTCATAGTGACCAAGGCCGATGGTTCACATCGATTTTGCTGCGACTACAGGGCGTTGAACAAGATCACTAAGAATGTAGCCTACCCATTGCCAGTGATAGATGATATTTTAGGCTTACTTAATGGGTCTACCTTCTTCACTACATTAGATGCAAGGTCAGGATTTTGGTGTATCCCTATGTCTCCAGATGCTCAAAAGAAAAGTGCTTTCTGTACACACGCAGGTTTTTACGAATTTTTACGAATGCTTTTTGGGGTCAAGACGGCGCCTTCTCACTATATGCTATTAATAAATCAAGTATTGGAAGGCATGCAAAAGTTTGCATTAGCATACATAGATGACATTTTGATCTACACAGCAGGAGACGTACATGACCACCTGAAACATGTAAAATTAGTATTTGACAGATTAAGAATACATGATGTTAAATTGAAACTCAGTAAATGTGAATTTCTAAAAACAGAAACTAAATACCTGGGATACATTATTGATAGAGAAGGAATTAAACCAGATCAGGATAAAGTAGAAGCTATTAAAGAATTGCCTCCTCCAACCAACGTAAAAGAAGTTCGTGCTTTTATCGGTACATGTGGTTACTATCGTCGTTTCATTCCAGGTTTCTCAAAAATAGCAGAGCCCATCACTAACCTGACTGGCAAATACGCTAGATTTAAGTGGAATGATGAGTGTCAAAGAGCATTTGAGTTTTTAAAAAATAGTTTAACAGTAGTGCCACTATTGACACATCCAGATTTGGATAAACAGTTAATTTTGTATACAGATGCTTCAGATAATGCAATAGGAGCATGTTTAGCACAACCATATGAAGGATAAAGATCAGGAATACCAGGAGTTAAGAATGAAAGACCAATTTATGTTTTTGTCACACAAACTTAGTAAATCTCAGCGAAAATGGTCGACTATAGAGAAGGAGGCTTACGCTATTCATTATGCTCTTCAGAAACTTAATTATTATCTACATAACGCAAATTTCATTATTAGAACTGACCACATGCCTTTAAAATGTTTATTAGAAGCTCCAGTGCAGAACAGAAAAATACAGACATGGGCGTTGAATTTGCAGGGGTACAACGCAAAGATAGAATACGTGGCAGGTAGCGACAACACCTGTTCAGATTTATTATCCAGAATCCCGTATCCAGAGACGCCAGGAAACACTGAGGATGAGGGTGAACCTGAAATAGACGACCGAAACTGGCAAGTAAATATATTATATGATATATTCTAACATATTAAATGGAGAAGATTTTAGGAGTTTACCATCGGATCAAGAATCTGAACCTAGAACAGAAGACCCACATTTAATGCAATTTAATATGAAAGAAGAACAAGAATTAGATCCGAAAGTTCTGGAAATAAAACAGAAATTGAACGAAACGGGTGAGAACAGTTATAAGAAAAATTATTTAATCTTACAAGATGGTAAGTTATATTACGTGAATGAAAGAAGCGAACAGTTGAGAAAATACATTCCAAAACATCTGGAAATTGAGATTCTGAGGGCATATCATGATGGGAATGGTCATCTTGGTCGTGATAAGCTAGTAAAAGCACTCAGTAATAAATATTATTGGCCAAACGTATTTAAAACTGCTTGTAAATACGTTGATGCGTGTGAGAAGTGTAGGTTA
The DNA here is from genome assembly GCA_963921405.1 of Cepaea hortensis. Taxonomy (NCBI): domain Eukaryota; kingdom Metazoa; phylum Mollusca; class Gastropoda; order Stylommatophora; family Helicidae; genus Cepaea; species Cepaea hortensis. The sequence continues at coordinate 99,097,737 of OY992888.1, forward strand.
AGAAATATGAAAACAATCAAATGTCCATTACAAGATACTGACATTCCACAATTTCCAATGCAGAAAGTGAGCTTGGATATATCAGGTCCTCACCCTAGAACATTATCGGGGAATATATATCTACTTCATGTGGTGGATTGCTACAGTCTCTGGCCAGAAGTTTATCCGATTCCGGATAAAACAGCAGATACCGTCATTAATATTTTTATACAGGAGGTCATACCAAGATTTAGTTGCCCACAGATCGTACTCACAGATAATGGTAAGGAGTTTGTAAACAAGAAGTTTGAGAAGTTATTACAAGATTTGAATATAAACCATATAAAAATCTCGTATTATAGACCTTCTTCAAATGCTAAGAATGAGAGACAACATCGAACATTGTATAATATTATAGCAAAAATTGTCGATGAACATGAAAAAGATTGAGATCTTTTCTTGGGATCTGCACTAAGCGCGATACGCACAAATCAAAATGAGGGAACAGGGTTTTCACCATTCTACTTATTACACGGGAGAGAGCCTAGACTACCAATTGACAATCTGTTAAAACCAAGACGTAAAACTATGGGGGAGGATTTTCAAGAAGTTATTTTACAAGAAATGCACAAAGCGCATGTAAGGTTAAGAAACAATATAATTAAAGCCAGGGAAAGACAGAAAAAGTACGCAAACAAAAATACACAATTACAGGAATTTAAAGTAGGTGATAGAGTTTATTATAAGAAGCATAGAAGGAACTCCAAATTTGATGCTCATTGGATTCCAGGTTATTATATTTTAGAAAGGTTAGATACTGTATCATACATTATAAAGAACCAAATCACAGGACATGTAGCAAGGGCACACGTAGAGCACTTAAGAAGAGATAATGAAGATAAGAAAGACAATAATAATAATAATTATTATTATTATTCAGACGACTTATATTCAGATTGACAATTCGTCAGAAGAGCTATAATACCCCCAGATTTTAGAAAAGATCCGGTACAAAGTCAATTAATAACAACACCAGTTTACGATGATACTTATCAGACAATACCGAAAATGTTGATGAAAGAAGAGAGGAATACGTATGATGGTTGTTATGATACTGTTAAATCAATGGAAGAAGAGTTAAACGCTCCATTCAAAAATACCAGACAAGCAGTGAAAAGGAGAATAGAAAGACAGAGAGAAAGAGAAGTGAAAAGACAGAGGAGAATCAGAGAAAATTCATCAAGCGACAAGTACATGCCCCTACTCGAAAGATCGTTAGGAAACTATGATAGACAGATTAGATTGGATATAGAAAGGAAAAAAATTAGCGGCTGCTAGCAATAGACATACAGATGAAGAAGAAGGAATGGACGAAAATTCAGAATCTAATAGAGATAGTAGCATGAAGGAAAATATTTCTTTACGAGAGGATGAAGACATTAATGTGGAGATAGCACTTATACAGAAAAATCTAGTGTTACTGAAGAAATGGAGACATGGTAGATAAAGTGATAGAAAATGCTGCAGATAGCAGGATGAAAATTTTGTGGTTTAAAGAGGAAATTAATAATTGTTGAAATACGGTAGCTGTGTATTACAGATGTTGTATAGAAACAGAGTGGCAAATGGTTTGATTAATACTTGTACTGGGTTGTCTTGAGGAGTAGACATGATGTAGTATATTTTAGTAATAAGTTAGATAATATGGATGTAAATTCTCGTGTGGTCTTGAAGATGTATTGTTATTGCCATTTGATTTTAAGATTTGACTTGTTGAGTTTTCTTAATAGATAAATAATTTATTGTTAGTCCGTAAAAGTGACTAACAATGGATAGGATGTATGTCATATTATGTTAAATAATGTCTTTCTTTGAATTGGTTGGTTACCTTTATTTGATATGAGGGGAAAGAAAATGTGTCTTCAAAATGTGGGGGGTATGATATCCTGTTTTGACTTCGTTTTGGTTGACTCTTGATTTTGGTTGAATTGTCTTGTGTATTGAATAGTAATTACCCTTGTTTACAAATAAGTTGAAAATTGTTAAAAATTTTGTTCACAAGCAGTTATTGTTTTGTTTAGAATTAAGACGAATAAGACGAGGCTTTATTTAAAACCCTTCGTTCAGAAAATAGTTAACAAACGACTGAGGACTAGAAGAGAGACACATTCTCCTTATGAGTTCTAGTAAACATGAGTATCTTGTGTTGGTAAGAAGGCTGCTGTGACAATCAGCGTTAATATTTTAGGATAGGGAGGTTAATTACATAGTGGCTATGAAGTTGTGGAAACAGATGCCACACTTAAATGATGGGGATTTATAATGGTTACTACACAAATAAAAGGGTTCTGGGGGAGTTAAAATAGGAGCTGCATTAAGTCAGCATTGATTGAAGGTATATGGATTGGATGCCATATTATATTAAGGAATAAACGTGACTAACGTCTATGGAGGGTGTAAAAAGAGGCTGCGATAGTTAGAAAATATAAGAAGCTGGTTAATAAAGAATGGATATTAAGGGGGCTGTGAATAGCAGTGCATATGGTTTGATACAGGGTTAGTGTGGCGAAACGCCAATGGCTCATGTCCTCATGCCTTCTTTTAGTTTGGGTAAACAGGGGGAAACAGCTGTCGGGAGCTCTCAGTTCTCTTGTTCGCTCAATCACCATGAAAGATAGTTCTTTGGGTTACTTTCATAACACGATCTTTTCATAGAGCGATTAGATATAGGTCTTTTCTTTCGGGTAGACCCGATGGAGCGCCTTACGCCAAATGCGCACTGGTGCGGCTTCTGGGGCAATTCATGTCCGTTTCTACTGATCGTTACCCACTGCCTAATGTCAAGATGTCAAGTTAAAGATTGGGACATTTTAAAGGCAGAATACTGATGGGCTATGAAAGGTAATCTTAGGTGGTAATTAGTTTTGCACTTATAATTCTCTATTGTCTTAACGACTGAGATGATATGGCGAAACGGCAGTCTTGCCATACTGGGAGGGGGTGACCGTTAGCCAATCTGGCTAAGCGTCTTAATCTTGGCATGGCAAGGGAACAAATCTGAACAATAAATATTTCCCAAATGATATCGCTTGTTCTTGGCAGCCGATAGACGAGTGCTATCTTTCTTCCTAAGGTGTACCTCTACTTAGTAGCATCTCTCATTTAAATATAAGCACATTAGATAGCTACGGTGTGCCGGAAGGAGGGAAGGGCTCCTTGGGGATGGGGTCCACCAATCTATGATCTATCTTCTTGAGCCGGAAGAGGATATCCCCGGTGCTATCTCTTTCGTCTTTTAGTCGATAGGATGATGTGGGGAATATAAATAAACTTCTTTATCTCATTGAGAGGACATGCATTCCTCTGAATCTATGTGTTAGGTGAGGCACTTCCGGTACATTGCGGCGACAGCTCAGACAAGAGCAGCGGCCGGAAGGGGTAGTATCTTCTTTCCTATTCTTGCTGGGAATGGGGAACTACACTGTGTGCCATACAACCCCACTACTATAATATTAGTTAAGGGGGAGAAACACACAGATTACTAGGCACACCACACCACAAGATCTTTGTCGTGAGAAAGGCATGGTTTGCAAGGGAGAGAGAAGCTGGGAAACGAATGTGCCCAATAATAATAAAGTCAGGGTATGAGTGTGGAGAGTGAGTCTTGTATGCAACAGGGTGCATAGGGTAGCCGACAGGACGTCTACAAGTTGGAGGTCTATGCAAGCCAGGACGTAGCCAATCCAGGGGCTACCTGACATTGTCAGACGCATTCAAGCAAGCCACTTATATACTGGTCTTGGTAAGCCGAAATGCATAACTAATGTAATGACTGAGGCCCAATTGGACCTCAGGATTGTGGTGCATGAGTCAGCTTGATCCCTCACTAGAATTTTCTTATCTACAGGGTCCTTCTTTTGAAGTCTTCTCATCGAATTAAGGTCGAGTGTTTACCGTAAAGTGTGGTGAAGGACTCGACAGGGCTTCTATGCCAAAAGTTATAAGTACCTGATGAAGCCAGGGCAAGTCAGTGGACATATCAGGTATATTGTTTCAATTGTCAATGGAGAAGCATTACAAAAATTAAATGAGTGCAGCAACCACAACTCAAGTCTTAAGCTCGAGTGTTTGCTGAGGATGCTGTTTGGACCTACGCCAATTCCCATCCTTGTCCGAGACAGCGAAAGACTCTGACTCATTCCCTATACACAATCTGGTCTCAGGACTTTGATTCCCATCCTAAATTGTGCCAAGTGATCCCATGGCATTTTCCCAGACCAGATGAGTGAATAATCGTGTTGGCCTAGGAAACTTGAACGCTATTGTTCGAACAACCGACGCTGGATAGAGAGACTGGAAACTTTGCCCGGTGAGGCAGTTGTGAAATAACAGGACAATTTAGAGCTTTGTGATCTATGAACTTCAGAGTTTTCTGGCTTCCTATCTGGACTAGAGTTATCTCATCAGTTTTTGTTTTTCTAGATGTTTATAGATTTATCTGTCTTGGTGTTCTTCTGTGTTGTCTTTATTACGGTATTAAATTCTAATTATAGTGACTGAGACGATCGTCATGTTACGTTTGTGTCAGCCAGAAATACACTGCAGGAAATAACCCTGAGGTCGAAATAGAGAGTGACAGTAAGTCCGGGGAACGGATGAGGGTTGGCAGCAAAGACCTATCCCCAGCCAGGGCAAAAGAATAAGTTTGAAATATTGTGACGGGACATTATGGGACCCTCCCCATGGCTTGTTACAGTCAGATACGTATATGAACAGGGATGCTTGTCATGGGATGTGAGAGGGTAAATATAGGAGCTGTGATAAACAGCGTTAATTATTTTAAAATATGTTCATGGAAAATGAACATTATTAATGATTTCATGATGGGACATGAGACAGGTGAAATATAGTCATGGGTGACAGTACAAATATTGAGTATATGGAAGAAATTTTGGATCAACTTAATTTATAACAAACAGGGATATAGGTTCATAGATCATAAGATGTGTTTTTGAAAAAACTTTTATTTGTAAAAGATTTACGTTTGCAAGGGAGATAAATGTGATTGTTACTTCTTTATATCTTCATAACTGGGTGCGCACCCCATCTTTTGTGTCTATCCTTTGTTGTGTTGTTGAGAGAGAATCAGAACTTACATAACGCATTATAAGTATGTACCAACGATTTTTATGAACAATTATATGAATAGTGGTTTTTTAAAATGAAACCTTGTGGGCTCAGAAACGAAGAAGAAGTATCACAGAACATAGCAGTTAGCTATGGGAGACGGGTGGAGAATTGGACTTGAGGGAATAGAAAGGAAGTTTGTTGGTTAAGAGGGGGAGAGATAATGTTGGGGTTAAGATTTTAATTAGGTTAGGGGTTAAGACTTTTTAAGATAAGTCTTTTTAAAGAAAGGGAGGATTGTAACAGAGCACCATCTCTGTTAGTAGTTGGGAGATAGTTAGTGTAAAATAGAAAAGGGTTTGGGAAATAAATAAGTGATAAATGATTGCACGCGTGAGCACTATTGAACAAGTTGTTAGGGACGCCCACGCGTGACGTCGAGGGTAAACATAGGCAGTCCCAACTCAGCATTAGACTTAGCCAGACGTGACTTCATCTATTGCAGTTACCTTCAGTTATATTCAGAATCCGTGATCTGCAACACCTGTAACCTCCTTTAGGGTAATGTCTCTGATCACGGCCAGCCTACAAGTTTCACCATTTCTTGGCACTTCTTCTGTCTCCCTCACCCTCGTGCCCAATACCTGCAACCTCCTGCAGGGTAATGTCTCTTATCACGGCCAGCCTACAAGTTTCTCCATTTCTTGGAACTTCTTCTGTCTACCGCACCCTCGTGCCCAGTGCCTGCAACCTCCTGTAGGGTAATGTCTCTGATCACGGTCAGCCTACATGTTTCACCATTTCATGGCACTTCTTCTGTCTCCCACACCCTCGTGCCCAGTGACTGCAACCTCCTGTAGGGTAATGTCTCTAATCACGGCCAGCCTACAAGTTTCTCAATTTCTTGGCACTTCTTCAGTCTCCCGTACTCTCGTGCCCAGTGCCTGCAACCTCCTGTAGGGTAATGTCTCTGATCACGGCCAGCCTACAAGTTTCTCCATTTCTTGGCACTTCTTCTGTCTCCCGCACTCTCGTGTCCAGTGCCTGCAACCTCCTGTAGGGTAATGTCTCTGATCACGGCCAGCCTACTAGTTTCTCCATTTCTTGGCACTTCTTCTGTCTACCGCACCCTCGTGCCCAGTGCCTTGCAACCTCATATAGGGTAATGTCTCTGCCCACGGCCAGCCTACAAGTTTCTCCATTTCTTGGCACTTCTTCTGTCTCCCGCATGCTCGTGCCCAGTGCCTGCAACCTCATATAGGGTGATGTCTCTGACCACGGCCAGCCTACAAGTTTCTCCATTTCTTGGCACTTCTTCTGTCTCCCGCACTCTCGTGCCCAATACCTGCAACCTCCTGTAGGGTAATGTCTCTGATCACGGCCAGCCAACAAGTTTTTCCATTTCTTGGCACTTCTTCTGTCTCCCGCACTCTCGTGCCCAATACCTGCAACCTCCTGTAGGGTAATGTCTCTTATCACGGCCAGCCTACAAGTTTCTCCATTTCTTGGCACTTCTTCAGTCTCCCGCACTCTCGTGCCCAATACCTGCAACCTCCTGTAGGGTAATGTCTCTGATCACGGCCAGCCTACAAGTTTCCCCATTTCTTGGCACTTCTTCTGTCTCTTGCACCCTCGTTGTCAGAATCTCCAATAAAGAGTTAGAGAGTTAATAAGAGTTAACACAATTCTAGTAGGGAGACACCAGACAGGAGAGACACCAGCGCTATAAATAGCTGCACAAGGGGACACATTTGTGTCAACCAAGAGGGCAAGAAGTACAAGTGAGCGAGGGCTTCCCCAAGCAATTGGGAAGCTTGGCCTTGCGAGTAACCGTGGTGTGCCGGGTTACTCAAGTTCACGAGCCAGCGTGCTTGGGACTCCATGCACGCAAGACCCGCTAATGCACAGAGGGTACAGCGTCCGTGCTTGACCACGCAATGTGTAGCGTGTGGACAGACCCGACTGGAGACGGATAGAGAGTAGACGTGTTCTTGACAAATGCTATAGTTTCTAGGCAATAGTTTAATAATAGGCTGTAGAATTAGATTGTGATTGCTAGCATCATTTATCACCACTTCGTTGTATTCATGTTGTTTAATATCAATGAAGCATACCGCTCGCAGAGCTTGTAAATGGCCAGCTGTAAATAAATTGCATTCCTTTTGCAAATGACACGAGTTGTTAGTTCGTGCGGTGCAAAAGTAGGGGAGTCCTAAAGTCCTGTAGCAAGCAAGTTGCTGACAGGCAGGACCCCAATTGGTGTCAGAAACCAGTGAACCAACGCCAATTAGCCAATTGGTGTCAGAAACCATGGAACCAACGCCAATCAGACAATTGCACGATTCAACATCATTGCTGTGTTAAAATATTTGAAAGTAATGTAAATTTGTTTGCATATAGAGCAGAAATAATTTTCTCTTGTGAATTAGTACGATCATACCATTTGTGGAGCTTGAACCACAATGAAGTAGAAGTAAAGTATAAATTGTGAAATTCTACGAAAATTAATTTGGAAATGTGTCATTCTACGGAAATTAATGAAAATGTATACAATCATCAGTGAATATTATCAAGCTAACCATCGTGTACATTTCATTTTGTGTGATACAGCCATCAATGTCACAATTCTTTCTTCTCAGTAAATAGATTAGCTACTGAACTGAAGCCAAGAACAAAGTTATACCAAACTAGTAGAAAGTGAAGACAAGACGACATCGACTGTCATACGACGAATCATCTTACGTATCATAACAATCATTCAGACGATCATATCATTCATCCATTAACACCATTTATCATTATCTACCACATTTTTTCATTCATCATTCGCATGAAAGATAAATGTGTATTTACAACATATGCGTGTGTCTAATTTTTGATGCTCTACCAAACAGAAGCATCCACTGTGTTATCAAGTCAATCATTTTGTGAGTGTGGAAGACAGCGGTGAAACATCACAAGAACCGTATTTTCCAAAGAATTAGATGAGTATATTTTCAGAATATTTTGGTATGCTCTAAATTAATCATGCATCTTCTTTTTCAGTAAAGATGTATATTTACTAACACATTATTACAAACTATTGTGTGAATATTACTGTGATATCATTTTGGAACTAACATAAAGCCATAAAATGGCGTCACTAAATGATTGTATCCAGGCAGGCAAGAAAATGGGCCATACTGGTGAAAAGTTAGAGAAATGGGTAGATTAAAAATACAAAGAAGAATTGGCTCGACAGAGGGAAGAAACAGAGAGAAAAGCTGCTTTAGAGAGAGACGAAAGAGCATTAGAAAGGCAACATCAAAAAGAAATGAAAGAGGTCGAGGAAGCTACCAAACAGAAACAGTTAGACTTAGATCATGCCAACAAACAAGCAGAGGAAGTTACCAAACAAAAGCAGATATAAGTAGACTCAGAGACTAAATTAAAGATGAAGGAAATGGAGGCAGATTCTAACATACAGATAGCCTCTAGCAAACAAAAGAGCCAAGAAGAACAGAACAAGTTTAATAAGTATAAAGGCCTTATCAAACCATACAGTGTAGGGGATTCAATTAGCGCATGGACTGAGAACATACAATTCCAACTAAAGACGCAGAAAATACCTTTGGATGACTGGGCAATGATCTACATGAGAAACCTCAGTGGGGAGCCGTTAAAAGTAATAGAATCCATACCTACAGAGCTAAGGAACAATTATCAGTACATTCACGATAGGATAATGCAACATTTTCTTTTAGACGCCACTGGGTACCAAATTCAGTTCTCCCAAATTAAGCCAAAAGCAACTGAAACCTTCTTAGACTACATCTCTAACGTGCAGAGCACATTTAAAAAGTGGACTAGAGCGGCGAAAGTGGGTAACAACTATGAAAAATTAGAAGATCTTATGGTAATGGACAAGGTGATATCTACCGTCCCTACCCCTTTTGCAAAGTTTCTCCAACAGTCTGATATTGAGTCCATTAAGCAATTAGAAAAACGGGGGTCAGCACATTTTACATCTAATCGGGACATATTTAAATCTACAACACATGATACAGAAATAACTGCTTTTGCAAACAAAGTACCTGATAGATCTTACAATCAGAAAGATTACCGTAAGAAGGACAAACCATATCAGAAGCCACCTCGATGTGGATATTGTAGTCTTTTTCATCCTAGCTACTCTGTGTGTGATAGAAACCCCGCATATCCGTCACACTTAGAAGCAGTGTTAAAGAAGCAAGAAAGCAGAAGATCATCATTTAAACGTGCTGTTAAATGTTACTTTTGTTCCAGTTATGGCCATTATAGCAATAAATGTATTGGTAGACAACGAATGAAGGCAAATAATGCAGAACTCATCGATACATCATCAGACGATGAGAGTGACATTGATCCGGAACTTGTGAATGTGTTACCAACGAATGAATGTGAGAGTGTAGCATTAGTAACAGACATATTAGACTTTAAGAAAAGTGACGAATGCCACCAGTTTCATGCGGATGGTAAATTGAAATGTGGGCACGCAATACCATGTTCAAATGAAGATGCTAACGCAGCGAGTGCCTCCAGAGGTAAACTTAAGTTTTACGATGCACTGGTCAATGATCAACCATGCCAATGTTTAGTTGATAGCGGAAGCACTCTACTGGGTTTAAGGAAAGAACTTGCTAGACCAGAAGATTACACGGGTGAATTTGTCAAATGCCGTACTTTCTCTGGAACCATTGAGAAATACCCACTGGCAAAAGCGCATATCAATACCCAGTTCCTTACCGGCACATTTACTTGCGCAATCCTGCTAGATCCATGCACGGATCTTATTTTAGGATGCCTAGATTCATTGAAACAATGTACAGACGACGACATAAGAGCCTGGAAACATACACACATGGCTAACGCTGTAACTAGGTCAGATACACAAACAAACTATACTGACTTACAAAATGAAATGCTACAGCTATTAACACCAAGTGGTGCAGATACCAACACTACTCGACAGAAATTTATCGAGGAACAAAGCACCGACCAAACAATCGCACCTTATTTTAAATTGTTGGGTGAGCGAGCGAAAGTTACTAAAAATGCATCTTGGTACTTTAGAAAATTTAACGGAATTCTCATGCGTTATTACACAAATAATAACCATGAAATTCAGCAGACGGTGTTACCTGTAACATACCGACAAAATGTGCTAAAGATCGCACATGAGTCACCGTTTGCTGGACATTTGGCCTATGATAAAACGCGAGCCAGAGTTTTGTCACACTTTTACTGGCCTAAATTCTGTTCTGACATAAAATTGTTCTGTCGTTCGTGTACTATTTGTCAACATCTTGTACGAAAGGGAAAGCATGTGACAGCCGAAGTTCAACGGTCACTATTAGCATCTAGACCATTTGAGTGTGTAGCGGTCGATATTGTTGGACCCCTAAATCAGGTGTCAAGCAAAGGAAACCGATATATACTTACTCTCGTGGATCTATGCACGAGGTGGATCGAAGCTATTCCACTAAAATACATCACCTCCAAAGATGTGGCAAATGTATTTTTGCACCTATTTTCTCGCTTTGGCTTCCCACGATCAATCTTATCAGATCGGGGAACGCAGTTTGTTTCGGCTGCTACGCAAGCCTTAACAAAATTGTTAGGAGTAGAGCAACATTTCTGTACCCCGTACCACCCAATGAGCAACGGGATCATAGAAAAAATTAACGGGGATCTCAAACACATGCTGGCTAAAGTAACAGCGGAGAACCCATCTGATTGGGACACACTATTGCCAGCAGTGCTATTTGCCCATAGAGAAATTCCGCACTCGAGTACGGGTTTCTCACCTTTTGAGTTAGTTTATGGGGCGAACCCTCGAGGACCCCTAACCATTTACCATCAGCTAATTACTAGCTTACCAGACAATCCAACAGCAGTAACACCTTATGAGATGGTAACGGAGACACGCGATAGAATAATGAAAGCGTGCGTTATAGCCAAGGCATCTTTGGAGAGGAAAGGACAGATGTACCGCGACTATGCAAATAAGGGTGCTAAAACTATTCACCTTGAACCAAACCAGAAGGTTTTGCTTCTACTACCTGATAAACGTAATTTGTTACTAACATCTTGGCAAGGGCCATTCAACGTTGAACGTAAAATATCAGATGTGTATTATGAAATATCGATAAAAGGAAAATTAAAGATATTTCATGTCAACATGCTGAAACCATACTTCTCACGACAAGAACAACAGACAGACGAACAAAATGCACCAACACCAAGTAATCGGACGACAGACGTACACAACACAACTTCACTAGGTAGGGCGACACACGACAGCGACAAAGCAAACACACTTAGCCAGGTAACAGCACACTCAGCTAGTACCACAACAGTATTGAACGAGACAGATGAAGACGAGATGGAATTACCAGTCCCTACTGTAGACACGACTGCGACCATTGACACCATAAAGATAGAAACTAAACTTACAGACGACCAACGACGACAAATAATAGAGCTAGTGACAGAATACAGAGACATTTTCTCCGACATCCCAGGAAAGACAGACAGAATAGAACATTGTATTATTCTGACTGACAACACACCAATCAAGTGTCGACCTTATTCTATCCCTCTAAACTATAGGTCGAACCTCGACAAAGAACTACTATCTCTCGAGTCGAGCGGAATTATTCAGAAATCTCAGTCAGAGTATTCTTTCCCTATTGTCCTTGTCGCCAAAAAGGACTCTACTATTCGACTCTGCGTCGATTATCGCCGTTTAAACAAAATAACAAAAATTGATGCTGAACCAATCCCAGCATGCGAGGATTTGATCTTAGACATGTCTACATCTCGCATATTTAGCAAGCTTGACCTCACGAAAGGTTATTGGCAAGTTCCGATGGAAATAAATTCGATTCCTTTAACAGCTTTCTCCACTCCTTTAGGCCTGTATGAGTGGCGCTTTCTGCCTTTTGGCCTTCGTAACGCTCCAGCGACTTTCGTCCGTCTAACTTGGGATCTTCTCCATGGGATGACCAATATTTCTACATATATAGACGACATATGTATCCATACGGAAGACTGGACAACACACCTACTGAAACTACGACAAGTCTTCGACAGGTTGCGAGTATTTGGGCTTACAGTGAAGCCGACCAAAGTAGAGTTGGGCATGGAACAAATTGACTTCCTTGGTCATACCATCTGCAGGGGCCAATTAAGAACAGATGACAGAATCGTCACCAAGATTCTGAATTTGACAATGCCAACGACAAAGAAACAGGTCCGGAGTTTACTGGGTCTGGTAAACTACTATAGTAAATTTATTCCAAATCTGGCGGAAATCACCAGTGTTTTTTCTAACATCTTAAAAGCTTCGGCTAAATTATCTGTACAAGATGCAGGATTAATTAGCGCGTTATCAAAATTGAAATACCTTTTTAGCGTTCCACCTATCCTTCGTATGCCTAATCCAAAACTTACTTATTTTTTACGTACAGATGCCAGTGCCATCTCCATATCTGGGATACTAGGGCAGTTCTACGAAGGGAAGTTTCACCCAGTAATGTACGTAAGTCGGAAGATTAGCACTGCTGAATCTAGATACTCAGCTACAGAATTGGAGGGCCTCAGTTTGATCTATTGTGTTAAGAAATTTCATAGATCTTTGGCAGGAGCACAGTTTGTGATCGAAACCGATAATTCTCCGTTGTCTGTGATGCAATCAGGCGTTCCCCACAACAACAGAGTTTACAGGTGGGCTTTAATTCTCCAAAATTACACATTTATCATTCAGCACTTAAAGGGGAGATTGAACACTGTTGCAGACATTTTGAGTCGACCGTCAACCATTGAAATACCTGATTTGCAGGAAGGGATCGACCACAGATCACCAGAAACAGTGACACTGTGAATGTTAAGTAACTCAGTGCCGTATGTGGTGATTAAGATACATTGTAAGTGCGTTATCATCGCCAAACATGTAAACTGTGTGAAATTAACAGTGCTATAAAGAGTGTAACGAACAGACGCAGACGTAACATGCACTGACACACACATAAGCTATATTAACGTTGAAGTGCTAGCTATGAACCTACATAACTTAGTAGGGAACTATATTTATACACTATCCACGAAGGAGAGCATAGAATGACTTTGCCGAAATGAACTACGTTATAATAGTCTACAAATAACATTGCTCCATCTTCACACCGGAAAGGAGGACTTCAGTTAGTGTAATTAGATATAGAAATGTAACTGTGATATATATATATTATTATTTTATTAACAGTACGCATAACTTCATTGTTCTATGAATAATTGAATTGCAAAATGTTCAAATGCATATATAACTTTATTTATGTCATGTGGTAGTTAGAAATCACCATCATTTAGTTAATAACCCATTTAATATAACACCAATAAAAGAAATACAATTGTTAGATATTACATTAGTTTATCACCCCATAATCATAATTATTTATAAATTCATTTATCTAAAATATCATTTCTAAACTTTTAAGACGCATCTTTGGACCCATTAGGGATACACATAGTGGAGAGTGGAAAAGAAGAAGTAACAAAGACATTTATGATCTGTTTAAGTCCCCGCTAATCACTGGTATCATGAAGGCTAATAGACTACAATGGCTGGGGCATATAGAAAGAATGGAAGATAATAGGGAAACAAAACTCGCTTACACTCAGGAAATAAATGACCGCAGACCCCGAGGTAGACCAAGAAGACGGTGGAGAGATAATATATATACAGACCTACAAGCACTTGGAATTAACGACTGGCAAGAGAAGGTCCACCAGAGAGATGAATGGAGACGGATTGTATTTGCAGCAAAGAACCTCAATGGCTCGGAACGCCGAAGAAGAAGAAGAATCATTTCTAAACTAACCCAACCATTTAGGAATTAACATCATCTTATTTACAAATAACACTTTAAGGTATGTAACTCAATTCTCTTAAATGAAATTAAGTAGTTAGATTATTTCCCTTGGGATAAGTTAGGACAGTACACCAAATCATATTTAGTTACTATTACAGGATTGGGGACAAACCATCCTCACAACCGTGTATATTTTGTATAGACATGACACGTGCAAACAAAACGCACAGTCATTTGGCGTGGATACTGTTATAATTCAGCCAATCATTTATTGTAAATATGTAATGTTAATTTTATGTGATGCTATGAAACATATTTTAATGACGAGTGAATGTATGAGCAAAAGGAGAGTATGAAAGCGAGTGAAAGAGGTATGCAAGAGGAATAAATGAGAGAAGAGAATGTGAAAATTAGTAAACATGGAAAGAAAGAGAGTGAGAGAGAAAGGTAGCGGCAAATTTTTTCACCGCTGAAAACATCTTATTTCGACTTGTCTGTGTCATCTGTGTAACCAATGTGTTGTCACGTTTTTATGTGTGTTACTGCCATACTTCAATAGATTAGATAGGGAATATACTTTGAGCTTCATAAAGCGGAGTTGTGGTCATAAATAAGAATAACAAACGTTTGTAACCACAACAAACCGATTTACGGCGCTCGAAGGAATACACACATTTAATACACTAACGCATACATAAGTTAGCAAGTTAAGTACACTGTAGTTTATTAGTAAACACGCAAACAAACAGGAAAACAAACACATAAAAGTTGCACACAATATTTGTTTCAAAGGACAATAACTTAAAATCAGGGGACACAATAACTTCTTAAAACCTTAATGTAACATTGAAGATAGCTTTTCACAAGCGGAAGCGAGAAGGTGAAAAGTAGAACTTTATGTATATGAGTTGGAGGGGATATTAATGGGAACATGAACATATTCATGCTCATGTGTTGCACTCATAACAGAGTCAACTTGTATTTGGGTTGTCATTTTGGGCAATACGAGGACAGGTCGAGACAGAAGTCACCGGGTGAAAGTCAAAAGACATAGGGTCTAAGGACGAAAGCCAGGACTAAGTCATAAGACAACGGATCCGGTTTAAAACAATTCCCAAAGATATCTATAGAAGCAACTATACTGATACATGGGCTACTTAATTAGCCGAGTGAAAAGATAGAACAGTGTGTGAACAGGAAGAAGAGAGTTGTTCTATCCCCAAACGAGAGATTGATAACTTATTGGATATCTGACAAAATTGGACATCCAATTTTTCTTTGTGACCATACGTGTTACAAACATGAGTTAAAGGGGAGTAACACTTCACGCCCGTGTGTTGCCGGGGCCCATATGGGGGAGCAAAGAATAGTAACACTGTTGCCTACCATGCACGTCGTAAGAGGCGACTAAGGAGGCTATGGTTCCGTCGCCCTGCTACTGAGTGAGTGCGTGGCGCGACACTGTGAGCTGTGAATTTCGCTTGGAATGCTTTTACATCTGTCCGCGGTTTTTCGCGTGAACTGCATGTTCGGAACGATGACGGCCGGCTGTTGCTGGATTGACTGGTTTGCCTTTTCGGTTCACGAGTGCATTTTTCAGGAGACTCCTGGGAGTCGTCGCTGTAGCTATGGAGTTCGTGCTTTGTGCGGCGCTTTCGGTGGGTCGCCCTGCAGAAAGAGACCAAACCATATGAGATAAAACCCCGGTCAATGAAGTCTTTCTGGTGACTGCCGTTTTCATCGACGATGAACTGTATTTTTCGTGGAGGACTTTTGTGTTGGCATTCTGGCAGCGGAATTATGCACAGTGTACCTGTGCGGGCTGTTGGCTTGCCGACACTCCTGTCTATTCCATTGTTCACATAAGGCAGTGAGGAGCATTTTGTGATATTCACTGGCACAGGAACGGAGCAATATGGGGACAACCCGTTGCCGTGAAGTTGGAACCGCGACTAACTAACTAACTAACTAACTAACACTTCACAGAGAGGAGGGGAGCCTGTCAGAATCTCCAATAAAGAGTTAGAGAGTTAATAAGAGTTAACACAAGTCTAGTAGGGAGACACCAGACAGGAGAGACACCAGCGCTATAAATAGCTGCACAAGGGGACACATTTGTGTCAACCAAGAGGGCAAGAAGTACAAGTGAGCGAGGGCTTCCCCAAGCAATTGGGAAGCTTGGCCCTGCGAGTAACCGTGGTGTGCCGGGTTACTCAAGTTCACGAGCCATCGTGCTTAGGACTCCATGCACGCAAGACCCGCTAATGCACGGAGGGTACAGCGTCCGTGCTTGACCACGCAATGTGTAGAGTGTGGACAGACCCGACTGGAGACGGATAGAGAGTTGACGTGTTCTTGACAAATGCTATAGTTTCTAGGCAATAGATTAATACTAGGCTGTAGAATTAGATTGTGATTGCTAGCATCATTTCTCACCACTTCGTTGTATTCATGTTGTTTAATATCAATGAAGCATACCGCTCGCAGAGCTTGTAAATGGCCAGCTGTAAATAAATTGCATTCCTTTTGCAAATGACACGAGTTGTTAGTTCGTGCGGTGCAAATGTAGGGGAGTCCTAAAGTCCTGTAGCAAGCAAGTTGCTGACACTCGTGCCCAATACCTGCAACCTCCTGTAGGGTAATGTCTCTGATCACGGCCAGCCTACAAGTTTCACCATTTCTTGGCACTTCTTCTGTCTCCCGCACTCTCGTGCCCAGTGCCTGCAACCTCCTGTAGGGTAATGTCTCTGATCACGGCCAGCCTACAAGTTTCACCATTTCTTGGCACTTCTTCTGTCTCCCACACCCTCGTGCCCAGTGCCTGCAACCTCCTGTAGGGTAATGTCTCTGATCACGGCCAGCCTACAAGTTTCACCATTTCTTGGCACTTCTTCTGTCTCCCGCACCCTCGTGCCCAGTGCCTGCAACCTCCTGTAGGGTAATGTCTCTGATCACGGCCAGCCTACAAGTTTCACCATTTCTTGGCACTTCTTCTGTCTCCCACACCCTCGTGCCCAATGCCTGCAACCTCCTGTAGGGTAATGTCTCTGATCACTGCCAACCTACAAGTTTTACCATTTCTTGGCACTTCTTCTGTCTCCCACACCCTCGTGCCCAATGCCTGCAACCTCCTGTAGGGTAATGTCTCTGATCACTGCCAACCTACAAGTTTTACCATTTCTTGGCACTTCTTCTGTCTCCCACACCCTCGTGCCCAGTGCCTGCAACCTCCTGTAGGGTAATGTCTCTGATCACGGCCAGCCTACAAGTTTCACCATTTCTTGGCACTTCTTCTGTCTCCCACACCCTCGTGCCCAGTGCCTGCTACCTCCTGTAGGGTAATGTCTCTGATCACGGCCAGCCTACAAGTTTCACCATTTCTTGGCACTTCTCCTGTTTCCCACACCCTCGTGCCCAGTGCCTGCTACCTCCTGTAGGGTAATGTCTCTGATCACGGCCAGCCTACAAGTTTCTCCATTTCTTGGCACTTCTTCTGTCACCCACACCCTCGTGCCCAGTGCCTGCAACCTCATGTATAACAAACTAGTTTCCTCTAGTGTTTACTCTAAAGCAACCATTTGTTAATGATGCACGCTTGACTGTGTCCCCAGATACCAGGAATGGATGCAGGAAGTCTGCTGGCGGCCATACTGGTGTTTATATAAACAACAACAAACATCCAGGCCAAGACGGTCGTGTTCTACCCTCCCCCACTCACCAGCTACATCGTCTACCACAGCCACGTGGCTGGCGCCCTAGCCAGCCTGGGCCACGAGGTGTGGCTCTGTGTGCCAGACTCTCTCCTCAAGAAGAACCTGGTCAAGGATAAGACTGTCAACATTCTATCATACGGGCAACAGTTGGGCGACATCGAGAGGCATGTATATGAAAACACCAACGTCCTTGATAAATTCTGGAACAGAGAACCAACACAAGGCGTACATTCACTTTTTCCTGTTTCTCGGGAGATGACAAAAGTTGCCAAACTTGTCCTTGGAGACAGGTCTTTTGTTGATAAAGTGAGGGATCTGAAGCCGGATCTAATTGTGTTGGAATCAATACTATTCAACATGAATATGGTTGTGCTTCCCTACATGTTGGACATCCCTTTTGCCTTCATTGGAACCTATCATGATGTGATGATATCAAAAGTCCCTTTCAGCCCATCAGCAACACCATATCCAATTTACATCACTAGCGACAGAATGACGTTCTTTCAGAAGCTCCAGTTAACTCTCCTTTTCCTTTACCGCGTCAATTTTGACACTTTTCATGACAGCAGTCTGGTGTCCAAGTTTGCTCCACACAAACCCTACAAATCCATCAATGAAATAGCGGCCAACGCTGAAATTTTCATTGCTGAAGTTGACCACATACTGGACTACCCACGGACAATGCTGATTGAACACCAAACTGATTGGAGGATCGTCTGCGTCTACAGCAAAACCACTGGATGGAGAGTTCCAGAAGTTTGTGGATGAAGCTACCACTGGAATCATCGTCATGTCGTTCGGCGGGTCCGTAGTTAATATTCCTCCTGACATCTCAAACAAGATCGTTTCTGCTTTCCAACAACTTGACCTGAGGGTAGTGTGGAAAGTAAACCTGACCTCCCCTGACCCTAAACAGATCAAGACCTCCTTGTGGATACCACAAAATGATCTCCTGGGACACGAGAAAGCCAAACTGTTTGTGTCCCATTGTGGAAAGAACGGACAATACGAGGCGCTCTACCACGGAGTGCCCATACTCTGTCTGCCCATATATGGAGATCAAGGCTACAACTCTGAGAGAGTCAGGGTTAAGCAACTTGGACTCTACGCTGACATGCGTGATGCTAGCGCAGACGAGCTGGCCGCCATGATGAAAGAAATCATCTACGGGGGCAAATACACAGACAACATGAAGAAAGCTTCCCGACTTTACCGGGAGCTGTACAAAGTGCCAAAACACGAAGCTGCGTACTGGCTGGACCACGTGATGAAATATGGCGGAGACTATATGAGGTCACCAGGTCAACAGATGCCGTGGTATCAACTCCTTGTGGTAGACGTCATTGCATTTCTCCTCCTCGTTATTGTCCTCATCTTCCTGGCCATCTATATTCTCATCAGGGGCTGCTGTTGGCTGTGTAGAGGTGGTCAGCGGAAAGTCAAATCAAAACGGGAGTAATTCCGTGCTACAATTTGAGGCTACGACACATTAAGTTCCTAATTATGGGATATGGCTTCTCGAAGTGAACGTATTTTATACTATTGAAATAATATATACACCTGCATTAATATAAACAATATTTTAGGGACAGCTAGAATAGAAAGACTAGCATAGAAAGGAGGTACAGGCAAGAGAGTCCACTTCATTGCCTCGAGTTTATCCCACTTTAGCTCGGGTTTCTTTCCACAAACCCGAATGCCCAAAACGTAGCACAGTGCACGAATTCCGTAGCTCATGCGACGTGTCTGCACTAAAACTGCACTAGTGAACCAAATGATATTGAGTAATATATATATATATAAGGAAAATTCTACTAACAATCATAATGGGAAGACTACATAAGAAATGGAAGAAAAAGTTAACTTGGTTCAAGCTGGGTTTAGACAAGGAAGAGAACAAGAGATCACATTCTCAATATGTCTTTAATAATAGAGAAGCGCAAATAATTTAATGTAAACATATTCTCATTTTTTGTGGATTATTCAAAGGCTCCAGACTGTGTACAACATCAGAAACTTTGGGAAATCATGAGAAATATGGGCTTTCCATCACATGTAGTACAACTCATAAAAATGCTCTATCCATACCAACAAGCAGCGGTTAGAATAGATGGCGAGACATCAGATTAGCATCAAGCAAGGAGTCCACCAGGGCTGTGTGCTGTCTCTCTACTTGTTTAACCTGTAAAATATAATGTGTGTAAAATATAATGTGTGTAAAATATAATGTGTGTAAAATATAATGTGTGTAAAATATAATGAGAAATGTCAGAGATGATATAAACAGGGAGCAGTATGCTGCCCTAAATATCCGTGGTCATGACATCCCAGAGATTCGGTATGCTGATGATATAGTATTACTATCCACATCACAGAATGGTATAGAAAACGTAATAACCTCGACCCAATTTAATAGTGGAAATCACAACTTATATCTTAACATGGAAAAAAGCAAAGATATTGCATACAGATAAAACCACTACGGAGAAAGATATATACGTTAATGAGGAAAAATTGGAGGTGGTGGAAAATTGTGAGTATCTTGGGTCATTGATTACCAACAATGGTGACATAATAACAGAAATTAAAAGACGAATATCTATAGCTCGTCAAAGAGTAAAATAACTAAATAAATTATGGAGTGGGACAGACAGAGCTACAAAAATTAGATTTTTAAGAGCATGCATCTTTCCCATTGCAACATACGCCTGTGAGACATGGACACTTACTAAACAAGCTGAACAGCGCATAAATGCCTTTGAATATAAATGTTATAGACGGGTTCTAAGAATATCTTGGGTAAAGAAAAGAACAAATGCATCCATACACCAAAAGCTGAATATTGAAGAAGGTTGGCTAATAAAGACTATAAAACAATGAAAATTGAAATATTTTGGTCACTTGACATGTCATGAAAGTTTGGAGAGAACAATAAAGGAGAGGTATATGCTTGGGAAGAGAAGAAGAGGAAAGTCAAAGAGAAGATGGGTGCAGGATGTGGCGGATGATCTCCAGATGGATTTATCGGGCACGGGACATCTTGCTTATGATCGAGAGGTTTTCTGCAATATTGTTATGGGAGCGAGGTTCTGCAAAGGACATGCTACTGAATGAATATTTATGTATATGTATATATAAGAAAGTCACCATGAATAACAAGGTTTCTTTAGTATAGTCTGATCAAATGTAAACAGCCAGAGACAATATTATACAAATTAAACAGGCCATCTATTACAACGGAAACCAGGCGATGATTCCGATCTCACGTGACTTGTCTGCTTGTTACTTAAACCATTACCGTTGATCATTTTGTCTGCTTGTTACTTCACCCAAACACGCATGTCACAAGAAACGACCCAGGAAGGTTGAAGTAGACTGCATCTCTCATCCCGTAGACTGTCTCTCTCACTCCATAGACTGTCTCTCTCACCCCATAGACTATCTCTCTCATCCCATAGACTGTCTATCTCACCCCATAGACTGTCTCTCTCACCCCATAGACTGTCTCTCTCACCCCATAGACTGTCTCTCTCACCCCATAGACTGTCTCTCTCACCCCATAGACTGTCTCTCTCACCCCATAGACTGTCTCTCTCACCCCATAAACTGTCTCTCTCACCCCATAGACTGTCTCTCTCACCCAATAGACTGTCTCTCTCACCCCGTAGATTGTCTCTCTCACCCAATAGACTGTCTCTCTCACCCCATGGACTGTCTCTCTCACCCCATAAACTGTCTCTCTCACCCCATAGACTGTCTCTCTCACCCAATAGACTGTCTCTCTCACCCCGTAGATTGTCTCTCTCACCCAATAGACTGTCTCTCTCACCCCATGGACTGTCTCTCTCACCCAATAGACTGTCTCTCTCACCCCATAGACTGTCTCTCTCACCCCTTAGACTGTCTCTCTCACCCCTTAGACTGTCTCTCTCACCCCTTAGACTGTCTCTCTCACCCCTTAGATTGTCTCTCTCACCCCTTAGACTGTCTCTCTCATCCCTTAGATTGTCTCTCTCACCCCTTAGATTGTCTCTCTCACCCCTTAGACTGTCTCTCTCACCCCAAAGACTGTCTCTCTCACCCCATAGATTGTCTCTCTCACCCCTTAGATTGTCTCTCTCACCCCTTAGATTGTCTCTCTCACTTCTTAGATTGTCTCTCTCACCCCTTAGATTGTCTCTCTCACCCCATAGACTGTCTCTCTCACCCCAAAGACTGTCTCTCTCACCCCAAAGACTGTCTCTCTCACCCCAAAGACTGTCTCTCTCACCCCTTAGATTGTCTCTCTCACCCCTTAGATTGTCTCTCTCACCCCTTAGATTGTCTCTCTCACCCCTTAGATTGTCTCTCTCACCCCTTAGATTGTCTCTCTCACCCCTTAGATTGTCTCTCTCACCCCATAGACTGTCTCTCTCACCCCTTAGATTGTCTCTCTCACCCCAAAGACTGTCTCTCTCACCCCAAAGACTGTCTCTCTCACCCCAAAGACTGTCTCTCTCACCCCTTAGATTGTCTCTCTCACCCCTTAGATTGTCTCTCTCACCCCTTAGATTGTCTCTCTCACCCCAAAGACTGTCTCTCTCACCCCAAAGACTGTCTCTCTCACCCCAAAGACTGTCTCTCTCACCCCAAAGACTGTCTCTCTCACCCCAAAGACTGTCTCTCTCACCTCTTAGATTGTCTCTCTCACCCCTTAGATTGTCTCTCTCACCCCTTAGATTGTCTCTCTCACCCCAAAGACTGTCTCTCTCACCCCAAAGACTGTCACTCTCACCCCAAAGACTGTCTCTCTCACCCCAAAGAATGTCTCTCTCACCCCAAAGACTGTCTCTCTCACCCTAAAGACTGTCTCTCTCACCCCAAAGACTGTCTCTCTCACCCCAAAGACTGTCTCTCTCACCCCTTAGATTGTCTCTCTCACCCCTTAGATTGTCTCTCTCACCCCTTAGATTGTCTCTCTCACCCCTTAGATTGTCTCTCTCACCCCTTAGACTGTCTCTCTCACCCCTTAGACTGTCTCTCTGACCCCTTAGACTGTCTCTCTCACCCCTTAGATTGTCTCTCTCACCCCTTAGACTGTCTCTCTCACCCCTTAGATTGTCTCTCTCACCCCATAGACTGTCTCTCTCACCCCTTAGACTGTCTCTCTCACCCCTTAGATTGTCTCTCTCACCCCTTAGACTGTCTCTCTCACCCCTTAGATTGTCTCTCTCACCCCAGGGACTGTCTCTCTCACCCCTTAGACTGTCTCTCTCACCCCAGGGACTGTCTCTCTCACCCCTTAGACTGTCTCTCTCACCCCTTAGATTTTCTCTCTCACCCCTTAGATTGTCTCTCTCACCCCTTAGATTGTCTCTCTCACCCCTTAGATTGTCTCTCTCACCCCAAAGACTGTCTCTCTCACCCCAAAGACTGTCTCTCTCACCCCAAAGACTGTCTCTCTCACCCCAAAGACTGTCTCTCTCACCCCAAAGACTGTCTCTCTCACCCCTTAGATTGTCTCTCTCACCCCTTAGACTGTCTCTCTCACCCCTTAGATTGTCTCTCTCACCCCTTAGATTGTCTCTCTCACCCCTTAGACTGTCTCTCTCACCCCTTAGACTGTCTCTCTCACCCCTTAGACTGTCTCTCTCACCCCTTAGATTGTCTCTCTCACCCCTTAGACTGTCTCTCTCACCCCTTAGATTGTCTCTCTCACCCCATAGACTGTCTCTCTCACCCCTTAGACTGTCTCTCTCACCCCTTAGATTGTCTCTCTCACCCCTTAGACTGTCTCTCTCACCCCTTAGATTGTCTCTCTCACCCCAGGTACTGTCTCTCTCACCCCTTAGACTGTCTCTCTCACCCCATAGATTGTCTCTCTCACCCCAGGGACTGTCTCTCTCACCCCAGGGACTGTCTCTCTCACCCCTTAGATTGTCTCTCTCACCCCAGGGACTGTCTCTCTCACCCCTTAGATTGTCTCTCTCACCCCAGGGACTGTCTCTCTCACCCCATAGA
Source organism: Cepaea hortensis (assembly GCA_963921405.1). Taxonomy (NCBI): domain Eukaryota; kingdom Metazoa; phylum Mollusca; class Gastropoda; order Stylommatophora; family Helicidae; genus Cepaea; species Cepaea hortensis. The sequence goes on from OY992888.1 coordinate 99,121,444, forward strand.
CTGTCTCTCTCACCCCTTAGATTGTCTCTCTCACCCCTTAGACTGTCTCTCTCACCCCATAGACTGTCTCTCTCACCCCTTAGATTGTCTCTCTCACCCCATAGACTGTCTCTCTCACCCCATAGATTGTCTCTCTCACCCCATAGACTGTCTCTCTCACCCCATAGATTGTCTCTCTCACCCCATAGACTGTCTCTCTCACCCCATAGATTGTCTCTCTCACCCCTTAGACTGTCTCTCTCACCCCATAGATTGTCTCTCTCACCCCAGGGACTGTCTCTCTCACCCCAGGGACTGTCTCTCTCACCCCTTAGATTGTCTCTCTCACCCCAGGGACTGTCTCTCTCACCCCTTAGATTGTCTCTCTCACCACAGGGACTGTCTCTCTCACCCCATAGACTGTCTCTCTCACCCCTTAGATTGTCTCTCTCACCCCTTAGACTGTCTCTCTCACCCCTTAGACTGTCTCTCTCACCCCTTAGATTGTCTCTCTCACCCCTTAGATTGTCTCTCTCACCCCAGGGACTGTCTCTCTCACCCCTTAGACTGTCTCTCTCACCCCATAGATTGTCTCTCTCACCCCAGGGACTGTCTCTCTCACCCCATGGACTGTCTCTCTCACCCCTTAGACTGTCTCTCTCACCCCAGGGACTGTCTCTCTCACCCCTTAGATTGTCTCTCTCACCCCAGGGACTGTCTCTCTCACCCCATAGACTGTCTCTCTCACCCCTTAGATTGTCTCTCTCACCCCTTAGATTGTCTCTCTCACCCCAGGGACTGTCTCTCTCACCCCAGGGACTGTCTCTCTCACCCCATAGATTGTCTCTCTCACCCCAGGGACTGTCTCTCTCACCCCTTAGATTGTCTCTCTCACCCCAGGGACTGTGTCTCTCACCCCTTAGATTGTCTCTCTCACCCCAGGGACTGTCTCTCTCACCCCATAGATTGTCTCTCTCACCCCTTAGACTGTCTCTCTCACCCCAGGGACTGTCTCTCTCACCCCTTAGATTGTCTCTCTCACCCCTTAGATTGTCTCTCTCACCCCTTAGACTGTCTCTCTCACCCCTTAGATTGTCTCTCTCACCCCTTAGACTGTCTCTCTCACCCCTTAGACTGTGTCTCTCACCCCTTAGACTGTCTCTCTCACCCCTTAGACTGTGTCTCTCACCCCTTAGACTGTCTCTCTCACCCCTTAGACTGTGTCTCTCACCCCTTAGACTGTGTCTCTCACCCCTTAGACTGTCTCTCTCACCCCTTAGACTGTGTCTCTCACCCCTTAGATTGTCTCTCTCACCCCTTAGACTGTCTCTCTCACCCCAGGGACTGTCTCTCTCACCCCAGGGACTGTCTCTCTCACCCCTTAGATTGTCTCTCTCACCCCAGGGACTGTCTCTCTCACCCCTTAGATTGTCTCTCTCACCCCAGCGACTGTCTCTCTCACCCCTTAGATTGTCTCTCTCACCCCAGGGACTGTCTCTCTCACCCCTTAGATTGTCTCTCTCACCCCAGGGACTGTGTCTCTCACCCCATAGATTGTCTCTCTCACCCCAGGGACTGTCTCTCTCACCCCAGGGACTGTCTCTCTCACCCCTTAGATTGTCTCTCTCACCCCAGGGACTGTCTCTCTCACCCCTTAGATTGTCTCTCTCACCCCAGGGACTGTCTCTCTCACCCCAGGGACTGTCTCTCTCACCCCAGGGACTGTCTCTCTCACCCCAGGGACTGTCTCTCTCACCCCAGGGACTGTCTCTCTCACCCCTTAGATTGTCTCTCTCACCCCAGGGACTGTCTCTCTCACCCCTTAGATTGTCTCTCTCACCCCAGGGACTGTGTCTCTCACCCCTTAGATTGTCTCTCTCACCCCAGGGACTGTCTCTCTCACCCCATAGATTGTCTCTCTCACCCCATAGATTGTCTCTCTCACCCCATAGATTGTCTCTCTCACCCCATAGATTGTCTCTCTCACCCCTTATATTGTCTCTCTCACCCCAGGGACTGTCTCTCTCACCCCTTAGATTGTCTCTCTCACCCCAGGGACTGTCTCTCTCACCCCTTAGATTGTCTCTCTCACCCCAGGGACTGTCTCTCTCACCCCTTAGATTGTCTCTCTCACCCCAGGGACTGTGTCTCTCACCCCTTAGATTGTCTCTCTCACCCCAGGGACTGTCTCTCTCACCCCATAGATTGTCTCTCTCACCCCATAGATTGTCTCTCTCACCCCATAGATTGTCTCTCTCACCCCATAGATTGTCTCTCTCACCCCATAGATTGTCTCTCTCGCCCCTTAGATTGTCTCTCTCACCCCTTAGATTGTCTCTCTCACCCCTTAGATTGTCTCTCTCACCCCTTAGATTGTCTCTCTCACCCCTTAGATTGTCTCTCTCACCCCTTAGATTGTCTCTCTCACCCCATAGATTGTCTCTCTCACCCCTTAGATTGTCTCTCTCACCCCTTAGATTGTCTCTCTCACCCCTTAGATTGTCTCTCTCACCCCTTAGATTGTCTCTCTCACCCCATAGATTGTCTCTCTCACCCCTTAGATTGTCTCTCTCACCCCTTAGATTGTCTCTCTCACCCCTTAGATTGTCTCTCTCACCCCATAGATTGTCTCTCTCACCCCATAGATTGTCTCTCTCACCCCTTAGATTGTCTCTCTCACCCCTTAGATTGTCTCTCTCACCCCATAGATTGTCTCTCTCACCCCTTAGATTGTCTCTCTCACCCCTTAGATTGTCTCTCTCACCCCTTAGATTGTCTCTCTCACCCCATAGATTGTCTCTCTCACCCCTTAGATTGTCTCTCTCACCCCTTAGATTGTCTCTCTCACCCCATAGATTGTCTCTCTCACCCCATAGATTATCTCTCTCACCCCTTAGATTGTCTCTCTCACCCCTTAGATTGTCTCTCTCACCCCAGGGACTGTCTCTCTCACCCCTTAGATTGTCTCTCTCACCCCAGGGACTGTCTCTCTCACCCCTTAGATTGTCTCTCTCACCCCAGGGACTGTCTCTCTCACCCTTTAGATTGTCTCTCTCACCCCAGGGACTGTCTCTCTCACCCCTTAGATTGTCTCTCTCACCCCAGGGACTGTGTCTCTCACCCCTTAGATTGTCTCTCTCACCCCAGGGACTGTCTCTCTCACCCCATAGATTGTCTCTCTCACCCCATAGATTGTCTCTCTCACCCCATAGATTGTCTCTCTCACCCCATAGATTGTCTCTCTCACCCCATAGATTGTCTCTCTCACCCCTTAGATTGTCTCTCTCACCCCTTAGATTGTCTCTCTCACCCCTTAGATTGTCTCTCTCACCCCTTAGATTGTCTCTCTCACCCCTTAGATTGTCTCTCTCACCCCAGGGACTGTCTCTCTCACCCCTTAGACTGTCTCTCTCACCCCATAGATTGTCTCTCTCACCCCATAGACTGTCTCTCTCACCCCATAGATTGTCTCTCTCACCCCATAGATTGTCTCTCTCACCCCATAGATTGTCTCTCTCACCCCATAGACTGTCTCTCTCACCCCATAGATTGTCTCTCTCACCCCATAGACTGTCTCTCTCACCCCTTAGATTGTCTCTCTCACCCCATAGACTGTCTCTCTCACCCCATAGATTGTCTCTCTCACCCCATAGATTGTCTCTCTCACCCCTTAGATTGTCTCTCTCACCCCAGGGACTGTCTCTCTCACCCCATAGATTGTCTCTCTCACCCCATAGATTGTCTCTCTCACCCCATAGATTGTCTCTCTCACCCCATAGATTGTCTCTCTCACCCCATAGATTGTCTCTCTCACCCCATAGATTGTCTCTCTCACCCCATAGATTGTCTCTCTCACCCCATAGATTGTCTCTCTCACCCCATAGATTGTCTCTCTCACCCCATAGACTGTCTCTCTCACCCCATAGATTGTCTCTCTCACCCCATAGATTGTCTCTCTCACCCCATAGATTGTCTCTCTCACCCCATAGATTGTCTCTCTCACCCCATAGATTGTCTCTCTCACCCCATAGATTGTCTCTCTCACCCCATAGATTGTCTCTCTCACCCCATAGATTGTCTCTCTCACCCCATAGATTGTCTCTCTCACCCCATAGACTGTCTCTCTCACCCCATAGATTGTCTCTCTCACCCCATAGATTGTCTCTCTCACCCCATAGATTGTCTCTCTCACCCCATAGATTGTCTCTCTCACCCCATAGATTGTCTCTCTCACCCCATAGATTGTCTCTCTCACCCCATAGATTGTCTCTCTCACCCCATAGATTGTCTCTCTCACCCCATAGACTGTCTCTCTCACCCCATAGATTGTCTCTCTCACCCCATAGATTGTCTCTCTCACCCCTTAGATTGTCTCTCTCACCCCAGGGACTGTCTCTCTCACCCCATAGATTGTCTCTCTCACCCCATAGATTGTCTCTCTCACCCCATAGATTGTCTCTCTCACCCCATAGATTGTCTCTCTCACCCCATAGATTGTCTCTCTCACCCCTTAGATTGTCTCTCTCACCCCTTAGATTGTCTCTCTCACCCCTTAGATTGTCTCTCTCACCCCTTAGATTGTCTCTCTCACCCCTTAGATTGTCTCTCTCACCCCTTAGATTGTCTCTCTCACCCCTTAGATTGTCTCTCTCACCCCTTAGATTGTCTCTCTCACCCCTTAGATTGTCTCTCTCACCCCTTAGATTGTCTCTCTCACCCCATAGACTGTCTCTCTCACCCCTTAGATTGTCTCTCTCACCCCTTAGACTGTCTCTCTCACCCCTTAGATTGTCTCTCTCACCCCTTAGACTGTCTCTCTCACCCCTTAGATTGTCTCTCTCACCCCTTAGATTGTCTCTCTCACCCCATGGACTGTCTCTCTCACCCCATAGATTGTCTCTCTCACCCCAGGGACTGTCTCTCTCACCCCTTAGATTGTCTCTCTCACCCCAGGGACTGTCTCTCTCACCCCAGGGACTGTCTCTCTCACCCCTTAGATTGTCTCTCTCACCCCAGGGACTGTCTCTCTCACCCCTTAGATTGTCTCTCTCACCCCTTAGATTGTCTCTCTCACCCCTTAGATTGTCTCTCTCACCCCAGGGACTGTCTCTCTCACCCCTTAGATTGTCTCTCTCACCCCAGGGACTGTCTCTCTCACCCCTTAGATTGTCTCTCTCACCCCAGGGACTGTCTCTCTCACCCCTTAGATTGTCTCTCTCACCCCAGGGACTGTCTCTCTCACCCCTTAGATTGTCTCTCTCACCCCAGGGACTGTCTCTCTCACCCCTTAGATTGTCTCTCTCACCCCTTAGATTGTCTCTCTCACCCCTTAGATTGTCTCTCTCACCCCTTAGATTGTCTCTCTCACCCCTTAGATTGTCTCTCTCACCCCAGGGACTGTCTCTCTCACCCCTTAGATTGTCTCTCTCACCCCTTAGATTGTCTCTCTCACCCCAGGGACTGTCTCTCTCACCCCTTAGATTGTCTCTCTCACCCCTTAGATTGTCTCTCTCACCCCTTAGATTGTCTCTCTCACCCCTTAGATTGTCTCTCTCACCCCTTAGATTGTCTCTCTCACCCCTTAGATTGTCTCTCTCACCCCATGGACTGTCTCTCTCACCCCATAGATTGTCTCTCTCACCCCAGGGACTGTCTCTCTCACCCCTTAGATTGTCTCTCTCACCCCAGGGACTGTCTCTCTCACCCCAGGGACTGTCTCTCTCACCCCATAGACTGTCTCTCTCACCCCAGGGACTGTCTCTCTCACCCCTTAGATTGTCTCTCTCACCCCAGGGACTGTCTCTCTCACCCCTTAGATTGTCTCTCTCACCCCAGGGACTGTCTCTCTCACCCCATAGACTGTCTCTCTCACCCCTTAGACTGTCTCTCTCACCCCAGGGACTGTCTCTCTCACCCCTTAGATTGTCTCTCTCACCCCAGGGACTGTCTCTCTCACCCCATAGAATATCTCTCTCACCCCTTAGACTGTCTCTCTCACCCCAGGTACTGTCTCTCTCACCCCAGGGACTGTCTCTCTCACCCCAGGGACTGTCTCTCTCACCCCAGGGACTTTCTCTCTCACCCCTTAGATTGTCTCTCTCACCCCTTAGATTGTCTCTCTCACCCCTTAGATTGTCTCTCTCACCCCAGGGACTGTCTCTCTCACCCCAGGGACTGTCTTTCTCACCCCTTAGATTGTCTCTCTCACCCCTTAGACTGTCTCTCTCACCCCTTAGATTGTCTCTCTCACCCCATGGACTGTCTCTCTCACCCCAGGGACTGTCTCTCTCACCCCATAGACTGTCTCTCTCACCCCAGGGACTGTCTCTCTCACCCCAGGGACTGTCTCTCTCACCCCATAGACTGTCTCTCTCACCCCAGGGACTGTCTCTCTCACCCCAGGGACTGTCTCTCTCACCCCATAGACTGTCTCTCTCACCCCAGGGACTGTCACTCTCACCCCAGGGACTGTCTCTCTCACCCCATAGACTGTCTCTCTCACCCCAGGGACTGTCTCTCTCACCCCTTAGATTGTCTCTCTCACCCCAGGGACTGTCTCTCTCACCCCATAGAATATCTCTCTCACCCCTTAGACTGTCTCTCTCACCCCAGGGACTGTCTCTCTCACCCCTTAGATTGTCTCTCTCACCCCAGGGACTGTCTCTCTCACCCCTTAGATTGTCTCTCTCACCCCAGGGACTGTCTCTCTCACCCCATAGAATATCTCTCTCACCCCTTAGATTGTCTCTCTCACCCCAGGGACTGTCTCTCTCACCCCTTAGATTGTCTCTCTCACCCCAGGGACTGTCTCTCTCACCCCTTAGATTGTCTCTCTCACCCCTTAGATTGTCTCTCTCACCCCAGGGACTGTCTCTCTCACCCCTTAGATTGTCTCTCTCACCCCAGGGACTGTCTCTCTCACCCCTTAGATTGTCTCTCTCACCCCTTAGATTGTCTCTCTCACCCCTTAGATTGTCTCTCTCACCCCTTAGACTGTCTCTCTCACCCCTTAGATTGTCTCTCTCACCCCTTAGATTGTCTCTCTCACCCCTTAGATTGTCTCTCTCACCCCTTAGATTGTCTCTCTCACCCCTTAGACTGTCTCTCTCACCCCAGGGACTGTCTCTCTCACCCCTTAGATTGTCTCTCTCACCCCTTAGACTGTCTCTATCACCCCTTAGACTGTCTCTCTCACCCCAGGGACTGTCTCTCTCACCCCTTAGATTGTCTCTCTCACCCCAGGGACTGTCTCTCTCACCCCTTAGATTGTCTCTCTCACCCCTTAGATTGTCTCTCTCACCCCTTAGACTGTCTCTCTCACCCCTTAGATTGTCTCTCTCACCCCAGGGACTGTCTCTCTCACCCCTTAGATTGTCTCTCTCACCCCTTAGACTGTCTCTCTCACCCCTTAGATTGTCTCTCTCACCCCAGGGACTGTCTCTCTCACCCCTTAGATTGTCTCTCTCACCCCTTAGACTGTCTCTCTCACCCCTTAGACTGTCTCTCTCACCCCTTAGACTGTCTCTCTCACCCCTTAGACTGTCTCTCTCACCCCTTAGACTGTCTCTCTCACCCCTTAGACTGTCTCTCTCACCCCTTAGACTGTCTCTCTCACCCCTTAGATTGTCTCTCTCACCCCAGGGACTGTCTCTCTCACCCCTTAGATTGTCTCTCTCACCCCTTAGACTGTCTCTCTCACCCCTTAGATTGTCTCTCTCACCCCTTAGACTGTCTCTCTCACCCCTTAGACTGTCTCTCTCACCCCTTAGACTGTCTCTCTCACCCCTTAGACTGTCTCTCTCACCCCTTAGACTGTCTCTCTCACCCCTTAGATTGTCTCTCTCACCCCAGGGACTGTCTCTCTCACCCCTTAGATTGTCTCTCTCACCCCAGGGACTGTCTCTCTCACCCCAGGGACTGTCTCTCTCACCCCTTAGATTGTCTCTCTCACTTCATAGATTGTCTCTCTCACCCCTTAGATTGTCTCTCTCACCCCTTAGATTGTCTCTCTCACCCCTTAGACTGTCTCTCTCACCCCTTAGACTGTCTCTCTCACCCCTTAGACTGTCTCTCTCACCCCTTAGACTGTCTCTCTCACCCCTTAGACTGTCTCTCTCACCCCTTAGACTGTCTCTCTCACCCCTTAGATTGTCTCTCTCACCCCTTAGACTGTCTCTCTCACCCCTTAGACTGTCTCTCTCACCCCTTAGACTGTCTCTCTCACCCCTTAGACTGTCTCTCTCACCCCTTAGACTGTCTCTCTCACCCCTTAGACTGTCTCTCTCACCCCTTAGACTGTCTCTCTCACCCCTTAGACTGTCTCTCTCACCCCTTAGACTGTCTCTCTCACCCCTTAGATTGTCTCTCTCACCCCTTAGACTGTCTCTCACCCCTTAGATTGTCTCTCTCACCCCATAGACTGTCTCTCTCACCCCTTAGACTGTCTCTCTCACCCCTTAGATTGTCTCTCTCACCCCTTAGACTGTCTCTCTCACCCCTTAGACTGTCTCTCTCACCCCTTAGACTGTCTCTCTCACCCCTTAGACTGTCTCTCTCACCCCTTAGACTGTCTCTCTCACCCCTTAGACTGTCTCTCTCACCCCTTAGACTGTCTCTCTCACCCCTTAGATTGTCTCTCTCACCCCTTAGACTGTCTCTCTCACCCCTTAGATTGTCTCTCTCACCCCTTAGACTGTCTCTCTCACCCCTTAGATTGTCTCTCTCATCCCAGGGACCGTCTCTCTCACCCCTTAGATTGTCTCTCTCACCCCTTAGACTGTCTCTCTCACCCCTTAGACTGTCTCTCTCACCCCATAGATTGTCTCTCTCACCCCATGGACTGTCTCTCTCACCCCATAGATTGTCTCTCTCACCCCTTAGACTGTCTCTCTCACCCCATAGATTGTCTCTCTCACGACATAGATTGTCTCTCTCACCCCATGGACTGTCTCTCTCACCCCATAGATTGTCTCTCTCACCCCATAGATTGTCTCTCTCACCCCATAGATTGTCTCTCTCACCCCATAGATTGTCTCTCTCACCCCATAGATTGTCTCTCTCACCCCATGGACTGTCTCTCTCACCCCATAGATTGTCTCTCTCACCCCATGGACTGTCTCTCTCACCCCATAGATTGTCTCTCTCACCCCTTAGACTGTCTCTCTCACCCCATAGATTGTCTCTCTCACCCCATGGACTGTCTCTCTCACCCCATAGATTGTCTCTCTCACCCCATAGATTGTCTCTCTCACCCCTTAGACTGTCTCTCTCACCCCTTAGACTGTCTCTCTCACCCCATAGATTGTCTCTCTCACCCCATGGACTGTCTCTCTCACCCCATAGATTGTCTCTCTCACCCCTTAGACTGTCTCTCTCACCCCATAGATTGTCTCTCTCACCCCATGGACTGTCTCTCTCACCCCATAGATTGTCTCTCTCACCCCATAGATTGTCTCTCTCACCCCTTAGACTGTCTCTCTCACCCCTTAGATTGTCTCTCTCACCCCATAGACTGTCTCTCTCACCCCTTAGACTGTCTCTCTCACCCCTTAGATTGTCTCTCTCACCCCTTAGACTGTCTCTCTCACCCCTTAGACTGTCTCTCTCACCCCATAGATTGTCTCTCTCACCCCTTAGATTGTCTCTCTCACCCCTTAGACTGTCTCTCTCACCCCTTAGACTGTCTCTCTCACCCCTTAGACTGTCTCTCTCACCCCTTAGACTGTCTCTCTCACCCCTTAGACTGTCTCTCTCACCCCTTAGATTGTCTCTCTCACCCCATAGACTGTCTCTCTCACCCCTTAGACTGTCTCTCTCACCCCTTAGATTGTCTCTCTCACCCCAGGGACTGTCTCTCTCACCCCATAGATTGTCTCTCTCACCCCATAGACTGTCTCTCTCACCCCTTAGACTGTCTCTCTCACCCCTTAGATTGTCTCTCTCACCCCATAGACTGTCTCTCTCACCCCTTAGACTGTCTCTCTCACCCCATAGATTGTCTCTCTCACCCCATGGACTGTCTCTCTCACCCCATAGACTGTCTCTCTCACCCCATAGATTGTCTCTCTCACCCCAGGGACTGTCTCTCTCACCCCATAGATTGTCTCTCTCACCCCTTAGACTGTCTCTCTCACCCCATAGACTGTCTCTCTCACCCCTTAGATTGTCTCTCTCACCCCAGGGACTGTCTCTCTCACCCCTTAGACTGTCTCTCTCACCCCTTAGATTGTCTCTCTCACCCCATAGATTGTCTCTCTCACCCCTTAGACTGTCTCTCTCACCCCATAGATTGTCTCTCTCACCCCTTAGATTGTCTCTCTCACCCCTTAGATTGTCTCTCTCACCCCTTAGATTGTCTCTCTCACCCCTTAGATTGTCTCTCTCACCCCTTAGATTGTCTCTCTCACCCCTTAGATTGTCTCTCTCACCCCAGGGACTGTCTCTCTCACCCCTTAGATTGTCTCTCTCACCCCTTAGACTGTCTCTCTCACCCCTTAGATTGTCTCTCTCACCCCATAGATTGTCTCTCTCACCCCTTAGACTGTCTCTCTCACCCCTTAGATTGTCTCTCTCACCCCTTAGATTGTCTCTCTCACCCCTTAGATTGTCTCTCTCACCCCTTAGATTGTCTCTCTCACCCCAGGGACTGTCTCTCTCACCCCTTAGATTGTCTCTCTCACCCCTTAGATTGTCTCTCTCACCCCATAGATTGTCTCTCTCACCCCTTAGACTGTCTCTCTCACCCCTTAGATTGTCTCTCTCACCCCATAGATTGTCTCTCTCACCCCTTAGACTGTCTCTCTCACCCCTTAGATTGTCTCTCTCACCCCTTAGATTGTCTCTCTCACCCCTTAGACTGTCTCTCTCACCCCTTAGACTGTCTCTCTCACCCCTTAGACTGTCTCTCTCACCCCTTAGACTGTCTCTTTCACCCCTTAGATTGTCTCTCTCACCCCTTAGACTGTCTCTCTCACCCCTTAGACTGTCTCTCTCACCCCTTAGACTGTCTCTCTCACCCCTTAGACTGTCTCTCTCACCCCTTAGACTGTCTCTCTCACCCCTTAGACTGTCGCTCTCACCCCTTAGACTGTCTCTCTCACCCCTTAGACTGTCTCTCTCACCCCTTAGACTGTCTCTCTCACCCCTTAGATTGTCTCTCTCACCCCTTAGACTGTCTCTCTCACCCCTTAGATTGTCTCTCTCACCCCATAGACTGTCTCTCTCACCCCTTAGACTGTCTCTCTCACCCCTTAGACTGTCTCTCTCACCCCTTAGACTGTCTCTCTCACCCCTTAGACTGTCTCTCTCACCCCTTAGACTGTCTCTCTCACCCCTTAGACTGTCTCTCTCACCCCTTAGACTGTCTCTCTCACCCCTTAGACTGTCTCTCTCACCCCTTAGACTATCTCTCTCACCCCTTAGACTGTCTCTCTCACCCCTTAGATTGTCTCTCTCACCCCTTAGACTGTCTCTCTCACACCTTAGATTGTCTCTCTCACCCCTTAGACTGTCTCTCTCACCCCTTAGATTGTCTCTCTCACCCCAGGGACTGTCTCTCTCACCCCTTAGATTGTCTCTCTCACCCCTTAGACTGTCTCTCTCACCCCTTAGATTGTCTCTCTCACCCCTTAGATTGTCTCTCTCACCCCTTAGACTGTCTCTCTCACCCCTTAGACTGTCTCTCTCACCCCTTAGATTGTCTCTCTCACCCCTTAGATTGTCTCTCTCACCCCTTAGACTGTCTCTCTCACCCCTTAGACTGTCTCTCTCACCCCTTAGACTGTCTCTCTCACCCCTTAGACTGTCTCTCTCACCCCTTAGATTGTCTCTCTCACCCCTTAGACTGTCTCTCTCACACCTTAGATTGTCTCTCTCACCCCTTAGACTGTCTCTCTCACCCCTTAGATTGTCTCTCTCACCCCAGGGACTGTCTCTCTCACCCCTTAGATTGTCTCTCTCACCCCTTAGACTGTCTCTCTCACCCCTTAGATTGTCTCTCTCACCCCTTAGATTGTCTCTCTCACCCCTTAGACTGTCTCTCTCACCCCTTAGATTGTCTCTCTCACCCCTTAGACTGTCTCTCTCACCCCTTAGATTGTCTCTCTCACCCCTTAGATTGTCTCTCTCACCCCTTAGATTGTCTCTCTCACCCATTAGATTGTCTCTCTCACCCCTTAGATTGTCTCTCTCACCCCTTAGATTGTCTCTCTCACCCCTTAGATTGTCTCTCTCACCCCTTAGATTGTCTCTCTCACCCCTTAGATTGTCTCTCTCACCCCTTAGATTGTCTCTCACACCCCTTAGACTGTCTCTCTCACCCCTTAGATTGTCTCTCTCACCCCAGGGACTGTCTCTCTCACCCCTTAGATTGTCTCTCTCACCCCTTAGACTGTCTCTCTCACCCCTTAGACTGTCTCTCTCACCCCTTAGATTGTCTCTCTCACCCCTTAGATTGTCTCTCTCACCCCTTAGACTGTCTCTCTCACCCCTTAGACTGTCTCTCTCACCCCTTAGACTGTCTCTCTCACCCCTTAGATTGTCTCTCTCACCCCAGGGACTGTCTCTCTCACCCCTTAGATTGTCTCTCTCACCCCTTAGACTGTCTCTCTCACCCCATGGACTGTCTCTCTCACCCCATAGATTGTCTCTCTCACCCCTTAGACTGTCTCTCTCACCCCATAGATTGTCTCTCTCACGACATGGACTGTCTCTCTCACCCCTTAGATTGTCTCTCTCACCCCATAGACTGTCTCTCTCACCCCTTAGATTGTCTCTCTCACCCCAGGGACTGTCTCTCTCACCCCTTAGACTGTCTCTCTCACCCCATAGATTGTCTCTCTCACCCCTTAGATTGTCTCTCTCACCCCTTAGACTGTCTCTCTCACCCCTTAGACTGTCTCTCTCACCCCTTAGACTGTCTCTCTCACCCCTTAGACTGTCTCTCTCACCCCTTAGATTGTCTCTCTCACCCCAGGGACTGTCTCTCTCACCCCATAGATTGTCTCTCTCACCCCATAGACTGTCTCTCTCACCCCTTAGACTGTCTCTCTCACCCCTTAGATTGTCTCTCTCACCCCATAGACTGTCTCTCTCACCCCTTAGACTGTCTCTCTCACCCCATAGATTGTCTCTCTCACCCCATGGACTGTCTCTCTCACCCCATAGACTGTCTCTCTCACCCCATAGATTGTCTCTCTCACCCCAGGGACTGTCTCTCTCACCCCATAGATTGTCTCTCTCACCCCTTAGACTGTCTCTCTCACCCCTTAGATTGTCTCTCTCACCCCAGGGACTGTCTCTCTCACCCCTTAGACTGTCTCTCTCACCCCTTAGATTGTCTCTCTCACCCCAGGGACTGTCTCTCTCACCCATAGTCTGTCTCTCTCACCCCTTAGATTGTCTCTCTCACCCCTTAGACTGTCTCTCTCACCCCTTAGACTGTCTCTCTCACCCCATAGATTGTCTCTCTCACCCCATGGACTGTCTCTCTCACCCCATAGATTGTCTCTCTCACGACATGGACTGTCTCTCTCACCCCTTAGACTGTCTCTCTCACCCCTTAGACTGTCTCTCTCACCCCTTAGATTGTCTCTCTCACCCCTTAGATTGTCTCTCTCACCCCTTAGACTGTCTCTCTCACCCCTTAGACTGTCTCTCTCACCCCTTAGACTGTCTCTCTCACCCCATAGATTGTCTCTCTCACCCCTTAGACTGTCTCTCTCACCCCATAGATTGTCTCTCTCACCCCTTAGACTGTCTCTCTCACCCCATAGCTTGTCTCTCTCACCCCTTAGACTGTCTCTCTCACCCCATAGATTGTCTCTCTCACCCCTTAGACTGTCTCTCTCACCCCATAGATTGTCTCTCTCACCCCTTAGACTGTCTCTCTCACCCCATAGATTGTCTCTCTCACCCCTTAGACTGTCTCTCTCACCCCTTAGACTGTCTCTCTCACCCCATAGATTGTCTCTCTCACCCCTTAGATTGTCTCTCTCACCCCTTAGACTGTCTCTCTCACCCCTTAGACTGTCTCTCTCACCCCATAGATTGTCTCTCTCACCCCTTAGACTGTCTCTCTCACCCCATAGATTGTCTCTCTCACGACATGGACTGTCTCTCTCACCCCATAGATTGTCTCTCTCACCCCTTAGACTGTCTCTCTCACCCCATAGATTGTCTCTCTCACCCCTTAGACTGTCTCTCTCACCCCTTAGACTGTCTCTCTCACCCCTTAGACTGTCTCTCTCACCCCTTAGACTGTCTCTCTCACCCCTTAGATTGTCTCTCTCACCCCATAGACTGTCTCTCTCACCCCATAGACTGTCTCTCTCACCCCTTAGATTGTCTCTCTCACCCCAGGGACTGTCTCTCTCACCCCATAGATTGTCTCTCTCACCCCATAGACTGTCTCTCTCACCCCTTAGACTGTCTCTCTCACCCCTTAGATTGTCTCTCTCACCCCAGGGACTGTCTCTCTCACCCCTTAGACTGTCTCTCTCACCCCATAGATTGTCTCTCTCACCCCATGGACTGTCTCTCTCACCCCATAGACTGTCTCTCTCACCCCATAGATTGTCTCTCTCACCCCAGGGACTGTCTCTCTCACCCCATAGATTGTCTCTCTCACCCCTTAGACTGTCTCTCTCACCCCATAGACTGTCTCTCTCACCCCTTAGATTGTCTCTCTCACCCCTTAGACTGTCTCTCTCACCCCTTAGACTGTCTCTCTCACCCCTTAGATTGTCTCTCTCACCCCATAGATTGTCTCTCTCACCCCATAGACTGTCTCTCTCACCCCTTAGACTGTCTCTCTCACCCCTTAGATTGTCTCTCTCACCCCATAGACTGTCTCTCTCACCCCTTAGACTGTCTCTCTCACCCCTTAGACTGTCTCTCTCACCCCTTAGATTGTCTCTCTCACCCCTTAGACTGTCTCTCTCACCCCTTAGACTGTCTCTCTCACCCCTTAGACTGTCTCTCTCACCCCTTAGACTGTCTCTCTCACCCCTTAGACTGTCGCTCTCACCCCTTAGACTGTCTCTCTCACCCCTTAGACTGTCTCTCTCACCCCTTAGACTGTCTCTCTCACCCCTTAGATTGTCTCTCTCACCCCTTAGACTGTCTCTCTCACCCCTTAGATTGTCTCTCTCACCCCTTAGACTGTCTCTCTCACCCCTTAGATTGTCTCTCTCACCCCAGGGACTGTCTCTCTCACCCCTTAGATTGTCTCTCTCACCCCAGGGACTGTCTCTCTCACCCCTTAGACTGTCTCTCTCACCCCTTAGACTGTCTCTCTCACCCCTTAGACTGTCTCTCTCACCCCTTAGATTGTCTCTCTCACCCCTTAGACTGTCTCTCTCACCCCTTAGACTGTCTCTCTCACCCCTTAGATTGTCTCTCTCACCCCATAGACTGTCTCTCTCACCCCTTAGACTGTCTCTCTCACCCCTTAGATTGTCTCTCTCACCCCTTAGATTGTCTCTCTCACCCCTTAGATTGTCTCTCTCACCCCTTAGATTGTCTCTCTCACCCCTTAGATTGTCTCTCTCACCCCTTAGATTGTCTCTCTCACCCCTTAGATTGTCTCTCTCACCCCTTAGATTGTCTCTCTCACCCCTTAGATTGTCTCTCTCACCCCAGGGACTGTCTCTCTCACCCCATAGATTGTCTCTCTCACCCCATAGACTGTCTCTCTCACCCCTTAGATTGTCTCTCTCACCCCATAGATTGTCTCTCTCACCCCTTAGACTGTCTCTCTCACCCCATAGATTGTCTCTCTCACCCCTTAGACTGTCTCTCTCACCCCATAGACTGTCTCTCTCACCCCTTAGATTGTCTCTCTCACCCCATAGACTGTCTCTCTCACCCCTTAGACTGTCTCTCTCACCCCATAGATTGTCTCTCTCACCCCATGGACTGTCTCTCTCACCCCATAGACTGTCTCTCTCACCCCATAGATTGTCTCTCTCACCCCATAGACTGTCTCTCTCACCCCATAGATTGTCTCTCTCACCCCTTAGACTGTCTCTCTCACCCCATAGACTGTCTCTCTCACCCCTTAGATTGTCTCTCTCACCCCAGGGACTGTCTCTCTCACCCCTTAGACTGTCTCTCTCACCCCTTAGATTGTCTCTCTCACCCCAGGGACTGTCTCTCTCACCCATAGACTGTCTCTCTCACCCCTTAGATTGTCTCTCTCACCCCAGGGACTGTCTCTCTCACCCCATATATTGTCTCTCTCACCCCTTAGATTGTCTCTCTCACCCCATATATTGTCTCTCTCACCCCTTAGACTGTCTCTCTCACCCCAGGGACTGTCTCTCTCACCCCTTAGATTGTCTCTCTCACCCCAGGGACTGTCTCTCTCACCCCTTAGATTGTCTCTCTCACCCCAGGGACTGTTTCTCTCACCCCAGGGACTGTCTCTCTCACCCCAGGGACTGTCTCTCTCACCCCAGGGACTGTCTCTCTCACCCCAGGGACTGTCTCTCTCACCCCTTAGATTGTCTCTCTCACCCCAGGGACTGTCTCTCTCACCCCATATATTGTCTCTCTCACCCCTTAGATTGTCTCTCTCACCCCATATATTGTCTCTCTCACCCCTTAGACTGTCTCTCTCACCCCAGGGACTGTCTCTCTCACCCCTTAGATTGTCTCTCTCACCCCTTAGACTGTCTCTCTCACCCCTTAGATTGTCTCTCTCACCCCTTAGATTGTCTCTCTCACCCCTTAGATTGTCTCTCTCACCCCTTAGATTGTCTCTCTCACCCCAGGGACTGTCTCTCTCACCCCTTAGATTGTCTCTCTCACCCCAGGGACTGTCTCTCTCACCCCTTAGATTGTCTCTCTCACCCCTTAGATTGTCTCTCTCAACCCTTAGATTGTCTCTCTCACCCCAGGGACTGACTCTCTCACCCCTTAGACTGTCTCTCTCACCCCTTAGATTGTCTCTCTCACCCCTTAGATTGTCTCTCTCACCCCAGGGACTGTCTCTCTCACCCCATAGACTGTCTCTCTCACCCCATAGACTGTCTCTCTCACCCCATAGACTGTCTCTCTCACCCCATAGACTGTCTCTCTCACCCCGTAGACTGTCTCTCTCACCCCATAGACTGTCTCTCTCACCCCTTAGATTGTCTCTCTCACCCCATAGACTGTCTCTCTCACCCCATAGACTGTCTCTCTCACCCCATAGACTGTCTCTCTCACCCCATAGACTGTCTCTCTCACCCCTTAGATTGTCTCTCTCACCCCATAGACTGTCTCTCTCACCCCTTAGATTGTCTCTCTCACCCCAGGGACTGTCTCTATCACCCCATAGACTGTCTCTCTCACCCCTTAGATTGTCTCTCTCACCCCATAGACTGTCTCTCTCACCCCTTAGACTGTCTCTCTCACCCCTTAGATTGTCTCTCTCACCCCAGGGACTGTCTCTCTCACCCCATAGACTGTCTCTCTCACCCCTTAGATTGTCTCTCTCACCCCATAGATTGTCTCTCTCACCCCTTAGATTGTCTCTCTCACCCCAGGGACTGTCTCTCTCACCCCAGGGACTGTCTCTCTCACCCTTAGACTGTCTCTCTCACCCCAGGGACTGTCTCTCTCACCCCAGGGACTGTCTCTCTCACCCTTAGACTGTCTCTCTCACCCCAGGGACTGTCTCTCTCACCCCAGGGACTGTCTCTCTCACCCCAGGGACTGTCTCTCTCACCCCATGGACTGTCTCTCTCACCCCAGGGACTGTCTCTCTCACCCCATGGACTGTCTCTCTCACCCCATGGACTGTCTCTCTCACCCCATGGACTGTCTCTCTCACCCCAGGGACTGTCTCTCTCACCCCATGGACTGTCTCTCTCACCCCAGGGACTGTCTCTCTCACCCCATGGACTGTCTCTCTCACCCCAGGGACTGTCTCTCTCACCCCATGGACTGTCTCTCTCACCCCTTAGATTGTCTCTCTCACCCCATGGACTGTCTCTCTCACCCCATGGACTGTCTCTCTCACCCCAGGGACTGTCTCTCTCACCCCATGGACTGTCTCTCTCACCCCAGGGACTGTCTCTCTCACCCCAGGGACTGTCTCTCTCACCCCAGGGACTGTCTCTCTCACCCCTTAGACTGTCTCTCTCACCCCTTAGACTGTCTCTCTCACCCCTTAGACTGTCTCTCTCACCCCTTAGACTGTCGCTCTCACCCCTTAGACTGTCTCTCTCACCCCTTAGACTGTCTCTCTCACCCCTTAGACTGTCTCTCTCACCCCTTAGATTGTCTCTCTCACCCCTTAGACTGTCTCTCTCACCCCTTAGATTGTTTCTCTCACCCCATAGACTGTCTCTCTCACCCCTTAGACTGTCTCTCTCACCCCTTAGACTGTCTCTCTCACCCCTTAGACTGTCTCTCTCACCCCTTAGACTGTCTCTCTCACCCCTTAGACTGTCTCTCTCACCCCTTAGACTGTCTCTCTCACCCCTTAGACTGTCTCTCTCACCCCTTAGACTGTCTCTCTCACCCCTTAGACTGTCTCTCTCACCCCTTAGATTGTCTCTCTCACCCCATAGACTGTCTCTCTCACCCCTTAGACTGTCTCTCTCACCCCTTAGACTGTCTCTCTCACCCCTTAGACTGTCTCTCTCACCCCTTAGACTGTCTCTCTCACCCCTTAGACTGTCTCTCTCACCCCTTAGACTGTCTCTCTCACCCCTTAGACTGTCGCTCTCACCCCTTAGACTGTCTCTCTCACCCCTTAGACTGTCTCTCTCACCCCTTAGACTGTCTCTCTCACCCCTTAGATTGTCTCTCTCACCCCTTAGACTGTCTCTCTCACCCCTTAGATTGTCTCTCTCACCCCATAGACTGTCTCTCTCACCCCTTAGACTGTCTCTCTCACCCCTTAGACTGTCTATCTCACCCCTTAGACTGTCTCTCTCACCCCTTAGACTGTCTCTCTCACCCCTTAGACTGTCTCTCTCACCCCTTAGACTGTCTCTCTCACCCCTTAGACTGTCTCTCTCACCCCTTAGACTGTCTCTCTCACCCCTTAGACTGTCTCTCTCACCCCTTAGATTGTCTCTCTCACCCCATAGACTGTCTCTCTCACCCCTTAGACTGTCTCTCTCACCCCTTAGACTGTCTCTCTCACCCCTTAGACTGACTCTCTCACCCCTTAGACTGTCTCTCTCACCCCTTAGACTGTCTCTCTCACCCCTTAGACTGTCTCTCTCACCCCTTAGACTGTCTCTCTCACCCCTTAGACTGTCTCTCTCACCCCTTAGACTGTCTCTCTCACCCCTTAGACTGTCTCTCTCACCCCTTAGATTGTCTCTCTCACCCCTTAGACTGTCTCTCTCACCCCTTAGATTGTCTCTCTCACCCCTTAGACTGTCTCTCTCACCCCTTAGATTGTCTCTCTCACCCCAGGGACTGTCTCTCTCACCCCTTAGATTGTCTCTCTCACCCCTTAGACTGTCTCTCTCACCCCTTAGACTGTCTCTCTCACCCCTTAGATTGTCTCTCTCACCCCTTAGATTGTCTCTCTCACCCCTTAGACTGTCTCTCTCACCCCTTAGATTGTCTCTCTCACCCCTTAGACTGTCTCTCTCACCCCTTAGATTGTCTCTCTCACCCCTTAGATTGTCTCTCTCACCCCTTAGATTGTCTCTCTCACCCCTTAGATTGTCTCTCTCGCCCCTTAGATTGTCTCTCTCACCCCTTAGATTGTCTCTCTCACCCCTTAGATTGTCTCTCTCACCCCTTAGATTGTCTCTCTCACCCCTTAGATTGTCTCTCTCACCCCTTAGATTGTCTCTCTCACCCCTTAGACTGTCTCTCTCACCCCTTAGATTGTCTCTCTCACCCCAGGGACTGTCTCTCTCACCCCTTAGATTGTCTCTCTCACCCCTTAGACTGTCTCTCTCACCCCTTAGACTGTCTCTCTCACCCCTTAGATTGTCTCTCTCACCCCTTAGATTGTCTCTCTCACCCCTTAGACTGTCTCTCTCACCCCTTAGACTGTCTCTCTCACCCCTTAGATTGTCTCTCTCACCCCTTAGACTGTCTCTCTCACACCTTAGACTGTCTCTCTCACCCCTTAGATTGTCTCTCTCACCCTTTAGACTGTCTCTCTCACCCCTTAGACTGTCTCTCTCACCCCTTAGATTGTCTCTCTCACCCCAGGGACTGTCTCTCTCACCCCTTAGATTGTCTCTCTCACCCCTTAGACTGTCTCTCTCACCCCATGGACTGTCTCTCTCACCCCATAGATTGTCTCTCTCACCCCTTAGACTGTCTCTCTCACCCCATAGATTGTCTCTCTCACCCCTTAGACTGTCTCTCTCACCCCATAGATTGTCTCTCTCACCCCTTAGACTGTCTCTCTCACCCCATAGATTGTCTCTCTCACCCCATAGACTGTCTCTCTCACCCCTTAGACTGTCTCTCTCACCCCTTAGATTGTCTCTCTCAAACCAGGGACTGTCTCTCTCACCCCTTAGATTGTCTCTCTCACCCCATAGACTGTCTCTCTCACCCCTTAGATTGTCTCTCTCACCCCATGGACTGTCTCTCTCACCCCTTAGATTGTCTCTCTCACCCCATAGACTGTCTCTCTCACCCCTTAGACTGTCTCTCTCACCCCTTAGATTGTCTCTCTCACCCCAGGGACTGTCTCTCTCACCCCTTAGACTGTCTCTCTCACCCCTTAGACTGTCTCTCTCACCCCTTAGATTGTCTCTCTCACCCCTTAGATTGTCTCTCTCACCCCAGGGACTGTCTCTCTCACCCCTTAGATTGTCTCTCTCACCCCATAGACTGTCTCTCTCACCCCTTAGACTGTCTCTCTCACCCCTTAGATTGTCTCTCTCACCCCTTAGACTGTCTCTCTCACCCCTTAGATTGTCTCTCTCACCCCTTAGATTGTCTCTCTCACCCCTTAGACTGTCTCTCTCACCCCTTAGACTGTCTCTCTCACCCCTTAGATTGTCTCTCTCACCCCTTAGACTGTCTCTCTCACCCCTTAGATTGTCTCTCTCACCCCTTAGATTGTCTCTCTCACCCCAGGGACTGTCTCTCTCACCCCTTAGACTGTCTCTCTCACCCCATAGATTGTCTCTCTCACCCCTTAGATTGTCTCTCTCACCCCTTAGACTGTCTCTCTCACCCCTTAGACTGTCTCTCTCACCCCTTAGACTGTCTCTCTCACCCCTTAGACTGTCTCTCTCACCCCTTAGACTGTCTCTCTCACCCCTTAGATTGTCTCTCTCACCCCATAGACTGTCTCTCTCACCCCTTAGACTGTCTCTCTCACCCCTTAGATTGTCTCTCTCACCCCAGGGACTGTCTCTCTCACCCCATAGATTGTCTCTCTCACCCCATAGACTGTCTCTCTCACCCCATAGACTGTCTCTCTCACCCCTTAGATTGTCTCTCTCACCCCTTAGACTGTCTCTCTCACCCCATAGATTGTCTCTCTCACCCCATGGACTGTCTCTCTCACCCCATAGACTGTCTCTCTCACCCCATAGATTGTCTCTCTCACCCCAGGGACTGTCTCTCTCACCCCAGGGACTGTCTCTCTCACCCCATAGACTGTCTCTCTCACCCCTTAGACTGTCTCTCTCACCCCATAGACTGTCTCTCTCACCCCTTAAATTGTCTCTCTCACCCCAGGGACTGTCTCTCTCACCCCTTAGACTGTCTCTCTCACCCCTTAGATTGTCTCTCTCACCCCAGGGACTGTCTCTCTCACCCATAGACTGTCTCTCTCACCCCTTAGATTGTCTCTCTCACCCCAGGGACTGTCTCTCTCACCCCTTAGATTGTCTCTCTCACCCCTTAGACTGTCTCTCTCACCCCAGGGACTGTCTCTCTCACCCCTTAGATTGTCTCTCTCACCCCTTAGACTGTCTCTCTCACCCCTTAGATTGTCTCTCTCACCCCAGGGACTGTCTCTCTCACCCCTTAGATTGTCTCTCTCACCCCAGGGACTGTCTCTCTCACCCCTTAGACTGTCTCTCTCACCCCTTAGATTGTCTCTCTCACCCCTTAGATTGTCTCTCTCACCCCTTAGACTGTCTCTCTCACCCCTTAGACTGTCTCTCTCACCCCTTAGATTGTCTCTCTCACCCCAGGGACTGTCTCTCTCACCCCTTAGATTGTCTCTCTCACCCCAGGGACTGTCTCTCTCACCCCTTAGACTGTCTCTCTCACCCCAGGGACTGTCTCTCTCACCCCTTAGATTGTCTCTCTCACCCCTTAGACTGTCTCTCTCACCCCTTAGATTGTCTCTCTCACCCCAGGGACTGTCTCTCTCACCCCTTAGATTGTCTCTCTCACCCCAGGGACTGTCTCTCTCACCCCTTAGATTGTCTCTCTCACCCCTTAGACTGTCTCTCTCACCCCTTAGACTGTCTCTCTCACCCCTTAGACTGTCTCTCTCACCCCTTAGATTGTCTCTCTCACCCCTTAGACTGTCTCTCTCACCCCTTAGACTGTCTCTCTCACCCCTTAGATTGTCTCTCTCACCCCATAGACTGTCTCTCTCACCCCTTAGACTGTCTCTCTCACCCCATAGATTGTCTCTCTCACCCCATGGACTGTCTCTCTCACCCCATAGACTGTCTCTCTCACCCCATAGATTGTCTCTCTCACCCCATAGACTGTCTCTCTCACCCCATAGATTGTCTCTCTCACCCCTTAGACTGTCTCTCCCACCCCATAGACTGTCTCTCTCACCCCTTAGATTGTCTCTCTCACCCCTTAGACTGTCTCTCTCACCCCTTAGACTGTCTCTCTCACCCCTTAGATTGTCTCTCTCACCCCATAGACTGTCTCTCTCACCCCTTAGACTGTCTCTCTCACCCCATAGATTGTCTCTCTCACCCCTTAGACTGTCTCTCTCACCCCTTAGATTGTCTCTCTCACCCCAGGGACTGTCTCTCTCACCCATAGACTGTCTCTCTCACCCCTTAGATTGTCTCTCTCACCCCAGGGACTGTCTCTCTTACCCCTTAGATTGTCTCTCTCACCCCAGGGACTGTCTCTCTCACCCCTTAGATTGTCTCTCTCACCCCTTAGATTGTCTCTCTCACCCCTTATATTGTCTCTCTCACCCCTTATATTGTCTCTCTCACCCCTTATATTGTCTCTCTCACCCCTTATATTGTCTCTCTCACCCCTTATATTGTCTCTCTCACCCCTTAGATTGTCTCTCTCACCCCTTATATTGTCTCTCTCACCCCTTAGATTGTCTCTCTCACCCCTTATATTGTCTCTCTCACCCCTTAGATTGACTCTCTCACCCCTTAGATTGTCTCTCTCACCCCAGGGACTGTCTCTCTCACCCCTTAGATTGTCTCTCTCACCCCTTAGATTGTCTCTCTCACCCCTTAGATTGTCTCTCTCACCCCAGGGACTGTCTCTCTCACCCCTTAGATTGTCTCTCTCACCCCAGGGACTGTCTCTCTCACCCCTTAGATTGTCTCTCTCACCCCTTAGATTGTCTCTCTCACCCCTTAGATTATCTCTCTCACCCCAGGGACTGTCTCTCTCACCCCTTAGATTGTCTCTCTCACCCCTTAGACTGTCTCTCTCACCCCAGGGACTGTCTCTCTCACCCCAGGGACTGTCTCTCTCACCCCTTAGATTGTCTCTCTCACCCCAGGGACTGTCTCTCTCACCCCTTAGATTGTCTCTCTCACCCCTTAGATTGTCTCTCTCACCCCTTAGATTGTCTCTCTCACCCCAGGGACTGTCTCTCTCACCCCAGGGACTGTCTCTCTCACCCCAGGGACTGTCTCTCTCACCCCAGGGACTGTTTCTCTCACCCCAGGGACTGTCTCTCTCACCCCAGGGACTGTCTCTCTCACCCCTTAGATTGTCTCTCTCACCCCAGGGACTGTCTCTCTCACCCCTTAGATTGTCTCTCTCACCCCTTAGATTGTCTCTCTCACCCCTTAGATTGTCTCTCTCACCCCAGGGACTGTCTCTCTCACCCCTTAGATTGTCTCTCTCACCCCTTAGATTGTCTCTCTCACCCCTTAGATTGTCTCTCTCACCCCAGGGACTGTCTCTCTCACCCCTTAGATTGTCTCTCTCACCCCTTAGATTGTCTCTCTCACCCCTTAGATTGTCTCTCTCACCCCAGGGACTGTCTCTCTCACCCCTTAGATTGTCTCTCTCACCCCTTAGATTGTCTCTCTCACCCCTTAGATTGTCTCTCTCACCCCAGGGACTGTCTCTCTCACCCCTTAGATTGTCTCTCTCACCCCTTAGATTGTCTCTCTCACCCCTTAGATTGTCTCTCTCACCCCAGGGACTGTCTCTCTCACCCCTTAGATTGTCTCTCTCACCCCTTAGATTGTCTCTCTCACCCCAGGGACTGTCTCTCTCACCCCATAGACTGTCTCTCTCACCCCATAGATTGTCTCTCTCACCCCATAGACTGTCTCTCTCACCCCTTAGACTGTCTCTCTCACCCCATAGATTGTCTCTCTCACCCCTTAGACTGTCTCTCTCACCCCTTAGATTGTCTCTCTCACCCCTTAGATTGTCTCTCTCACCCCTTAGATTGTCTCTCTCACCCCAGGGACTGTCTCTCTCACCCCTTAGATTGTCTCTCTCACCCCTTAGATTGTCTCTCTCACCCCATAGACTGTCTCTCTCACCCCTTAGACTGTCTCTCTCACCCCATAGATTGTCTCTCTCACCCCTTAGACTGTCTCTCTCACCCCTTAGATTGTCTCTCTCACCCCATAGATTGTCTCTCTCACCCCTTAGACTGTCTCTCTCACCCCTTAGATTGTCTCTCTCACCCCATAGACTGTCTCTCTCACCCCATAGATTGTCTCTCTCACCCCTTAGATTGTCTCTCTCACCCCTTAGATTGTCTCTCTCACCCCTTAGATTGTCTCTCTCACCCCTTAGATTGTCTCTCTCACCCCATAGATTGTCTCTCTCACCCCATAGATTGTCTCTCTCACCCCATAGATTGTCTCTCTCACCCCTTAGACTGTCTCTCTCACCCCTTAGACTGTCTCTCTCACCCCATAGATTGTCTCTCTCACCCCTTAGACTGTCTCTCTCACCCCATAGATTGTCTCTCTCACCCCTTAGACTGTCTCTCTCACCCCATAGATTGTCTCTCTCACCCCTTAGACTGTCTCTCTCACCCCTTAGATTGTCTCTCTCACCCCTTAGATTGTCTCTCTCACCCCTTAGATTGTCTCTCTCACCCCTTAGACTGTCTCTCTCACCCCTTAGATTGTCTCTCTCACCCCTTAGATTGTCTCTCTCACCCCTTAGACTGTCTCTCTCACCCCTTAGATTGTCTCTCTCACCCCTTAGATTGTCTCTCTCACCCCTTAGATTGTCTCTCTCACCCCTTAGATTGTCTCTCTCACCCCATAGATTGTCTCTCTCACCCCATAGATTGTCTCTCTCACCCCATAGATTGTCTCTCTCACCCCTTAGACTGTCTCTCTCACCCCATAGATTGTCTCTCTCACCCCATAGATTGTCTCTCTCACCCCTTAGACTGTCTCTCTCACCCCATAGATTGTCTCTCTCACCCCATAGATTGTCTCTCTCACCCCTTAGACTGTCTCTCTCACCCCATAGATTGTCTCTCTCACCCCTTAGACTGTCTCTCTCACCCCTTAGACTGTCTCTCTCACCCCTTAGACTGTCTCTCTCACCCCATAGATTGTCTCTCTCACCCCATAGATTGTCTCTCTCACCCCTTAGATTGTCTCTCTCACCCCATAGATTGTCTCTCTCACCCCTTAGACTGTCTCTCTCACCCCTTAGATTGTCTCTCTCACCCCTTAGATTGTCTCTCTCACCCCATAGATTGTCTCTCTCACCCCTTAGACTGTCTCTCTCACCCCTTAGATTGTCTCTCTCACCCCATAGACTGTCTCTCTCACCCCATAGACTGTCTCTCTCACCCCATAGATTGTCTCTCTCACCCCATAGACTGTCTCTCTCACCCCTTAGATTGTCTCTCTCACCCCTTAGATTGTCTCTCTCACCCCATAGATTGTCTCTCTCACCCCATAGACTGTCTCTCTCACCCCTTAGATTGTCTCTCTCACCCCATAGACTGTCTCTCTCACCCCATAGATTGTCTCTCTCACCCCTTAGACTGTCTCTCTCACCCCTTAGACTGTCTCTCTCACCCCATAGATTGTCTCTCTCACCCCTTAGACTGTCTCTCTCACCCCTTAGATTGTCTCTCTCACCCCTTTAGACTGTCTCTC
This sequence comes from Cepaea hortensis, assembly GCA_963921405.1. Lineage (NCBI taxonomy): Eukaryota > Metazoa > Mollusca > Gastropoda > Stylommatophora > Helicidae > Cepaea > Cepaea hortensis. The sequence goes on from OY992888.1 coordinate 99,147,675, forward strand.
TCACTCCTTAGACTGTCTCTCTCACCCCTTAGATTGTCTCTCTCACCCCATAGACTGTCTCTCTCACCCCTTAGACTGTCTCTCTCACCCCTTAGATTGTCTCTCTCACCCCAGGGACTGTCTCTCTCACCCCATAGATTGTCTCTCTCACCCCAGGGACTGTCTCTCTCACCCCTTAGATTGTCTCTCTCACCCCAGGGATTGTCTCTCTCACCCCTTAGATTGTCTCTCTCAACCCTTAGATTGTCTCTCTCACCCCATGGACTGTCTCTCTCACCCCTTAGATTGTCTCTCTCACCCCATGGACTGTCTCTCTCACCCCTTAGATTGTCTCTCTCACCCCATGGACTGTCTCTCTCACCCCATGGACTGTCTCTCTCACCCCATGGACTGTCTCTCTCACCCCATGGACTGTCTCTCTCACCCCATGGACTGTCTCTCTCACCCCTTAGATTGTCTCTCTCACCCCATGGACTGTCTCTCTCACCCCATGGACTGTCTCTCTCACCCCATGGACTGTCTCTCTCACCCCTTAGATTGTCTCTCTCACCCCATGGACTGTCTCTCTCACCCCTTAGATTGTCTCTCTCACCCCATGGACTGTCTCTCTCACCCCATGGACTGTCTCTCTCACCCCATGGACTGTCTCTCTCACCCCTTAGATTGTCTCTCTCACCCCATGGACTGTCTCTCTCACCCCATGGACTGTCTCTCTCACCCCATGGACTGTCTCTCTCACCCCATGGACTGTCTCTCTCACCCCATGGACTGTCTCTCTCACCCCATGGACTGTCTCTCTCACCCCATGGACTGTCTCTCTCACCCCATGGACTGTCTCTCTCACCCCATGGACTGTCTCTCTCACCCCATGGACTGTCTCTCTCACCCCATGGACTGTCTCTCTCACCCCATGGACTGTCTCTCTCACCCCATGGACTGTCTCTCTCACCCCATGGACTGTCTCTCTCACCCCATGGACTGTCTCTCTCACCCCATGGACTGTCTCTCTCACCCCTTAGATTGTCTCTCTCACCCCATGGACTGTCTCTCTCACCCCTTAGATTGTCTCTCTCACCCCATGGACTGTCTCTCTCACCCCTTAGATTGTCTCTCTCACCCCATGGACTGTCTCTCTCACCCCTTAGATTGTCTCTCTCACCCCTTAGATTGTCTCTCTCACCCCTTAGATTGTCTCTCTCACCCCATGGACTGTCTCTCTCACCCCTTAGATTGTCTCTCTCACCCCTTAGACTGTCTCTCTCACCCCTTAGATTGTCTCTCTCACCCCATGGACTGTCTCTCTCACCCCTTAGATTGTCTCTCTCACCCCATGGACTGTCTCTCTCACCCCTTAGACTGTCTCTCTCACCCCTTAGACTGTCTCTCTCACCCCTTAGATTGTCTCTCTCACCCCTTAGACTGTCTCTCTCACCCCATAGATTGTCTCTCTCACCCCAGGGACTGTCTCTCTCACCCCTTAGATTGTCTCTCTCACCCCTTAGACTGTCTCTCTCACCCCTTAGACTGTCTCTCTCACCCCATAGATTGTCTCTCTCACCCCTTAGACTGTCTCTCTCACCCCAGGGACTGTCTCTCTCACCCCTTAGATTGTCTCTCTCAACCCTTAGATTGTCTCTCTCACCCCTTAGACTGTCTCTCTCACCCCTTAGATTGTCTCTCTCACCCCAGGGACTGTCTCTCTCACCCCTTAGATTGTCTCTCTCACTCCAGGGACTGTCTCTCTCACCCCTTAGATTGTCTCTCTCACCCCTTAGATTGTCTCTCTCACCCCAGGGACTGTCTCTCTCACCCCTTAGATTGTCTCTCTCACCCCTTAGATTGTCTCTCTCACCCCTTAGATTGTCTCTCTCACCCCAGGGACTGTCTCTCTCACCCCTTAGATTGTCTCTCTCACCCCAGGGACTGTCTCTCTCACCCCTTAGATTGTCTCTCTCACCCCTTAGATTGTCTCTCTCACCCCTTAGATTGTCTCTCTCACCCCAGGGACTGTCTCTCTCACCCCTTAGATTGTCTCTCTCACCCCTTAGATTGTCTCTCTCACCCCTTAGATTGTCTCTCTCACCCCTTAGATTGTCTCTCTCACCCCTTAGATTGTCTCTCTCACCCCTTAGACTGTCTCTCTCACCCCTTAGATTGTCTCTCTCACCCCATGGACTGTCTCTCTCACCCCATGGACTGTCTCTCTCTCCCCTTAGACTGTCTCTCTCACCCCTTAGATTGTCTCTCTCACCCCAGGGACTGTCTCTCTCACCCCATAGACTGTCTCTCTCAACCCATGGACTGTCTCTCTCACCCCTTAGACTGTCTCTCTCACCCCTTAGACTGTCTCTCTCACCCCTTAGACTGTCTCTCTCACCCCTTAGACTGTCTCTCTCACCCCATGGACTGTCTCTCTCACCCCTTAGACTGTCTCTCTCACCCCTTAGACTGTCTCTCTCACCCCTTAGATTGTCTCTCTCACCCCATGGACTGTCTCTCTCACCCCTTAGATTGTCTCTCTCACCCCATGGACTGTCTCTCTCACCCCTTAGACTGTCTCTCTCACCCCTTAGATTGTCTCTCTCACCCCATGGACTGTCTCTCTCACCCCATGGACTGTCTCTCTCACCCCTTAGACTGTCTCTCTCACCCCTTAGACTGTCTCTCTCACCCCTTAGATTGTCTCTCTCACCCCATGGACTGTCTCTCTCACCCCATGGACTGTCTCTCTCACCCCTTAGACTGTCTCTCTCACCCCTTAGATTGTCTCTCTCACCCCTTAGATTGTCTCTCTCACCCCTTAGATTGTCTCTCTCACCCCATGGACTGTCTCTCTCACCCCTTAGACTGTCTCTCTCTCCCCTTAGATTGTCTCTCTCACCCCATGGACTGTCTCTCTCACCCCTTAGATTGTCTCTCTCACCCCTTAGATTGTCTCTCTCACCCCTTAGATTGTCTCTCTCACCCCATGGACTGTCTCTCTCACCCCATAGATTGTCTCTCTCACCCCATAGACTGTCTCTCTCACCCCTTAGATTGTCTCTCTCACCCCTTAGATTGTCTCTCTCACCCCATGGACTGTCTCTCTCACCCCTTAGACTGTCTCTCTCTCCCCTTAGACTTCTCTCTCACCCCTTAGATTGTCTCTCTCACCCCAGGGACTGTCTCTCTCACCCCATAGACTGTCTCTCTCACCCCATGGACTGTCTCTCTCACCCCTTAGACTGTCTCTCTCACCCCTTAGACTGTCTCTCTCACCCCTTAGACTGTCTCTCTCACCCCTTAGACTGTCTCTCTCACCCCATGGACTGTCTCTCTCACCCCTTAGACTGTCTCTCTCACCCCTTAGACTGTCTCTCTCACCCCTTAGATTGTCTCTCTCACCCCATGGACTGTCTCTCTCACCCCATGGACTGTCTCTCTCACCCCTTAGACTGTCTCTCTCACCCCTTAGACTGTCTCTCTCACCCCTTAGACTGTCTCTCTCACCCCTTAGACTGTCTCTCTCACCCCATGGACTGTCTCTCTCACCCCTTAGATTGTCTCTCTCACCCCTTAGACTGTCTCTCTCACCCCTTAGACTGTCTCTCTCACCCCTTAGACTGTCTCTCTCACCCCTTAGACTGTCTCTCTCACCCCTTAGACTGTCTCTCTCACCCCATGGACTGTCTCTCTCACCCCTTAGACTGTCTCTCTCACCCCTTAGATTGTCTCTCTCACCCCTTAGATTGTCTCTCTCACCCCAGGGACTGTCTCTCTCACCCCATAGACTGTCTCTCTCACCCCATAGACTGTCTCTCTCACCCCATAGACTGTCTCTCTCACCCCATAGACTGTCTCTCTCACCCCGTAGACTGTCTCTCTCACCCCATAGACTGTCTCTCTCACCCCTTAGATTGTCTCTCTCACCCCATAGACTGTCTCTCTCACCCCATAGACTGTCTCTCTCACCCCATAGACTGTCTCTCTCACCCCATAGACTGTCTCTCTCACCCCTTAGATTGTCTCTCTCACCCCATAGACTGTCTCTCTCACCCCTTAGATTGTCTCTCTCACCCCAGGGACTGTCTCTATCACCCCATAGACTGTCTCTCTCACCCCTTAGATTGTCTCTCTCACCCCATAGACTGTCTCTCTCACCCCTTAGATTGTCTCTCTCACCCCATAGATTGTCTCTCTCACCCCTTAGATTGTCTCTCTCACCCCAGGGACTGTCTCTATCACCCCATAGACTGTCTCTCTCACCCCTTAGATTGTCTCTCTCACCCCTTAGACTGTCTCTCTCACCCCTTAGATTGTCTCTCTCACCCCATAGACTGTCTCTCTCACCCCTTAGATTGTCTCTCTCACCCCATAGACTGTCTCTCTCACCCCTTAGACTGTCTCTCTCACCCCTTAGACTGTCTCTCTCACCCCTTAGATTGTCTCTCTCACCCCTTAGACTGTCTCTCTCACCCCTTAGACTGTCTCTCTCACCCCTTAGATTGTCTCTCTCACCCCATAGACTGTCTCTCTCACCCCTTAGATTGTCTCTCTCACCCCATAGACTGTCTCTCTCACCCCATAGACTGTCTCTCTCACCCCATAGACTGTCTCTCTCACCCCATAGACTGTCTCTCTCACCCCATAGACTGTCTCTCTCACCCCTTAGACTGTCTCTCTCACCCCTTAGATTGTCTCTCTCACCCCATAGACTGTCTCTCTCACCCCTTAGATTGTCTCTCTCACCCCATAGACTGTCTCTCTCACCCCTTAGACTGTCTCTCTCACCCCTTAGACTGTCTCTCTCACCCCATAGACTGTCTCTCTCACCCCTTAGACTGTCTCTCTCACCCCTTAGACTGTCTCTCTCACCCCTTAGATTGTCTCTCTCACCCCATAGACTGTCTCTCTCACCCCTTAGATTGTCTCTCTCACCCCATAGACTGTCTCTCTCACCCCATAGACTGTCTCTCTCACCCCTTAGACTGTCTCTCTCACCCCTTAGATTGTCTCTCTCACCCCATAGACTGTCTCTCTCACCCCTTAGATTGTCTCTCTCACCCCATAGACTGTCTCTCTCACCCCTTAGATTGTCTCTCTCACCCCAGGGATTGTCTCTCTCACCCCATAGACTGTCTCTCTCACCCCTTAGATTGTCTCTCTCACCCCACGGACTGTCTCTATCACCCCATAGACTGTCTCTCTCACCCCTTAGATTGTCTCTCTCACCCCATAGACTGTCTCTCTCACCCCTTAGATTGTCTCTCTCACCCCATAGATTGTCTCTCTCACCCCTTAGATTGTCTCTCTCACCCCAGGGACTGTCTCTCTCACCCCAGGGACTGTCTCTCTCACCCTTAGACTGTCTCTCTCACCCCAGGGACTGTCTCTCTCACCCCAGGGACTGTCTCTCTCACCCTTAGACTGTCTCTCTCACCCCAGGGACTGTCTCTCTCACCCCAGGGACTGTCTCTCTCACCCCAGGGACTGTCTCTCTCACCCCATGGACTGTCTCTCTCACCCCAGGGACTGTCTCTCTCACCCCATGGACTGTCTCTCTCACCCCATGGACTGTCTCTCTCACCCCATGGACTGTCTCTCTCACCCCAGGGACTGTCTCTCTCACCCCATGGACTGTCTCTCTCACCCCAGGGACTGTCTCTCTCACCCCATGGACTGTCTCTCTCACCCCAGGGACTGTCTCTCTCACCCCATGGACTGTCTCTCTCACCCCATGGACTGTCTCTCTCACCCCAGGGACTGTCTCTCTCACCCCATGGACTGTCTCTCTCACCCCAGGGACTGTCTCTCTCACCCCAGGGACTGTCTCTCTCACCCCAGGGACTGTCTCTCTCACCCCAGGGACTGTCTCTCTCACCCCATGGACTGTCTCTCTCACCCCAGGGACTGTCTCTCTCACCCCATGGACTGTCTCTCTCACCCCAGGGACTGTCTCTCTCACCCCAGGGACTGTCTCTCTCACCCCAGGGACTGTCTCTCTCACCCCAGGGACTGTCTCTCTCACCCCATGGACTGTCTCTCTCACCCCAGGGACTGTCTCTCTCACCCCATGGACTGTCTCTCTCACCCCATGGACTGTCTCTCTCACCCCAGGGACTGTCTCTCTCACCCCATGGACTGTCTCTCTCACCCCATGGACTGTCTCTCTCACCCCATAGACTGTCTCTCTCACCCCAGGGACTGTCTCTCTCACCCCATGGACTGTCTCTCTCACCCCAGGGACTGTCTCTCTCACCCTTAGACTGTCTCTCTCACCCTTAGACTGTCTCTCTCACCCCATAGACTGTCTCTCTTACCCCATAGACAGTCTCTCTCACCCCAGGGACTGTCTCTCTCACCCCATAGACGGTCTCTCTTACCCCATAGACAGTCTCTCTCACCCCATAGACTGTCTCTCTCACCCCATGGACTGTCTCTCTCACCCCGTATACTGTCTCTCTCACCCCTTATACTGTCTCTCTTACCCCATAGACTGTCTCTCTCACCCCATAAACTGTCTCTCTCACCCCATAGACTGTCTCTCTCCCCCCATGGAATGTCTCTCTCACCCCTTATACTGTCTCTCTTACCCCATAGACTGTCTCTCTCACCCCATAAACTGTCTCTCTCACCCCATAGACTGTCTCTCTCCCCCCATGGAATGTCTCTCTCACCCCATAGATTGTCTCTCTCACCCCATATAATGTCTCTCTCCCCACATAGACTGTCTCTCTCACCCCTTAGACTGTCTCTCTCACCCCTTAGACTGTCTCCCTCACCCCATTGACTGTCTCTCTCACCCCATAGACTGACTCACATACATAAAACACTACTAGAGCACTTACTTCTGTACGGTTCTGTACGTCTCACGCCATAGACTGACTCACATACATAAAACACTACTGGAGTACTTAGTTCTTTTCGGTTCTGTACGTCTCACCCCATAGACTGACTCACATACATAAAACACTACTAGAGCACTTAGTTCTGTACGGTTCTGTACGTCTCACCCTACTAAAATTCATTTTATAAAGTAAGTAGACCCACAAATCACGCTTTTTGTGGGCGTCTAGACTTGTTTTAGTATGTGCTTATATTATTACATATACTGTGTAGGGGCGGGAGGGGGGAATTTTATTTAGGAAATAAGAAAGGGGGGGGGGGAATTACGTTCTGACAATATGGTGAAGGGGGGCACGAGCCAAAAAAGGTTGAGAACCACTGCTGTAGACAGATTCCCTCCAAGGTCAGGGGCTCTATCTACCCGTGGCCAGGTTGTTCTTGTCTGATTAGTTTGCCAGGGCAGTGGCCACACACCCTACTATTTACCATTTCCAGAAGCCGTGAGCTTTTTTAACCCGCACTTCTTGCACGGGACCTCCAGTTTTCCGCCCTTGTCCGAGAAGGCTAAGTATCCCATTTCACTACCCAAGTCATCAGGGGGGTGGGGACGTGTTATATCATTAGATCCCAGTGGTTCTTGCAAACACTCCCGGTACGCGATCAGAGGGAGTGTGATATCACTAGATTCCAGTGGTTCTTGTAAAAATTCAAAAAGTCACCAGCGGGAGACGAACCTGGCCTACCATAGATAGACCTCGTTGACTTATGTAGTTTTCTCCCCATGTCTGTTACCTGTCATCTTGTTATATCATTGTCATACACGCACATACACACTATGCTGCATACATTCAGTGTATGAACTTTACAAAACGATTTAACATCCGTACAAGCGTCTTTGGCAGGTGCGAGTCACGCGTTATCCGAAACATGGCAATATATGTCACAATGTCAATTAGTCACAACGCCACAGGGTTCTGGCACCCGACTCCAGACCATCATACATAACTTCTGGTCTCAGCGATCTTAAATAAGACGGGTTTGTACCTGGTCCTAGAGAATCATACCTGCCACAGGTACAGTGTTCGCGTGTGCCATCTTTGTCTCGACGTCTGGCGGGTTCCTGTATTGTGCTCTAGTTCTGGTAAGTAAATCATCATCTAAGTAAATCATCATCTAAGTATATCATCATCTAAGAAAATCATTATCTGTGTAAATCATCATCTAAGTAAATTATCATCTAAGTAAATCATTATTATCATTTACCAGATCTGTTTCACATAACGTGGCCCTCATCACTACTCGATCTTTTGCCAGAGTTGTTGCCTCATGCATTTTCCCGCCCAATGCAATCTTGATACTATTGCAACTGTTGGGGTGTGACTTGGAGGTCTTACTGCTGTCAGTAACACGTTTACAACATTGGCTCGATCACACAAGAATCTGGCAGACTCCAAACAATAGATCCCCTTAGTGAAATAAAACACAAAAGCCACACACAATATGTTGCACGATTTATTGCCTGGCATATTTCGTCAGCAACTTACAGGTAGGCCTGAAAGACAATTAGCAAATCAAGTAGTGGAACATATACCAATGTGGGCGGAAGTGGAGAGTTAATCAGTCTTGAGGAATCCCTGCGCAGTTGAAAGGCTATAATACCCTGCTTGTCGATTTCTCAATACTCATAAACGATAGCCATAAGGTGAACAAAGAACACAACAAGTTTCCAATACTGTATTTGTCGAACAATAAACAATTACCCAAAATTAATGAGGATCTAGCAAGGAAACAGTTTCTGCAAACAGAAAGAATTCGTGCCCAATCATCATCATGTTTCAGGTTCTTTGCAGAACGTGGCTCTCATCACGGCCAGCCTACAAGTTTCACCATTTCTTGGCACTTCTTCTGTCTCCCGCACCATCGTGCCCAGTGCCTGCAACCTCCTGTATAACAAACTAGTTTCCTCTAGTGTTTACTCTAAAGCAACCATTTGTTAATGTCGCACGCTTGTCTGTGTCCCCAGATACCAGGAATGGATGCAGGAAGTCTGCTGGCGGCCATACTGGTGTTTATATCAACAACAACAAACATCCAGGCCAAGACGGTCGTGTTCTACCCTCCCCCACTCACCAGCTACATCGTCTACCACACCAACGTAGCCGGCGCCCTAGCCAGCCTGGGCCACGAGGTGTGGCTCTGTGTGCCAGACTCTCTCCTCAAGAAGAACCTGGTCAAGGATAAGACTGTCAACATTCTATCATACGGGCAACAGCTGGGCGACATCGAGAAGCAAATGTATGAAAATACTAACGTCCTTGATAATTTCTGGAACAGAGAACCAACATATGGCATACTGGCACGACGTCATGTTTCTCGGGAGATGACAAAAGTTGCCAACCTTGTCCTTGGAGACAGGACTTTTGTGGACAAAGTGAGGGATCTGAAGCCGGATCTAATTGTGTTGGAGTCAATACCATTCAACATGAATATGGTTGTGCTTCCCTACATGTTGGACATCCCTTTTGCCTTCATTGGAACCATTCATGAAGTGCTTATATCAAAGGTTCCTTTCAGTCCAGCAGCAACACCATATCCAATTTACATAACTAGCGACAGAATGACGTTCTTCCAGAAGCTTCAAGCAACTCTTCTTTTCCTTTACCGCGTCAACTTTGACACGTTTCATGACAGCAGCTTAGTGACCAAATTTGCTCCAGGAAAACCCTACAAGTCCATCAATGAGCTGGCCTCCAACGCTGAAGTTTTCATTGCGGAAGTTGACCACATACTGGACTACCCACGGACAATGCTGCCAAACACCAAACTGATTGGAGGGTCGTCTGCGTCTCCTGCAAAACCAGTGACTGGAGAATACCAGAAGTTTGTGGATGAAGCTACCACTGGAATCATCGTCATGTCGTTCGGCGGGGGAGTAGTTAATATTCCTCCTGACATCTCATCCAAGATCGTTTCTGCTTTCCAACAACTTGACCTGAGGGTAGTGTGGAAAGTAAACCTGACCTCCCCTGACCCTAAACAGATCAAGACCTCCTTGTGGATACCACAAAATGACCTACTGGGACACGAGAAAGCCAAACTGTTCGTGTCTCATTGTGGAAAGAACGGACAATACGAGGCGCTCTACCACGGAGTGCCCATACTCTGTCTGCCCATATATGGAGATCAAGGCTACAACTCTGAGAGAGTCAGGGTTAAGCAACTTGGACTCTACGCTGACATGCGTGATGCTAGCGCAGACGAGCTGGCCGCCATGATGAAAGAAATCATCTACGGGGGAAAATACACAGACAACATGAAGAAAGCTTCCCGCCTTTACCGGGAGCTGTACAAAGTGCCAAAACACGAAGCTGCGTACTGGCTGGATCACGTGATGAAATATGGCGGAGACTACATGAGGTCACCAGGTCAACAGATGCCGTGGTATCAACTCCTTGTGGTAGACGTCATTGCGTTTTTCCTCCTCGTTATTGCCCTCATCTTCCTGGCCATCTATATTCTCATCAGGGGCTGCTGTAGGCTGTGTAGAGGTGGTCAGCGGGAAGTCAAATCAAAACGGGAGTAATGCCGTGCTACAATTTGAGGCTACAACACAGGAAGATCCTAATTACGGGACGCGGCTTCTCGAAGTGAACGTATTTTATACTATTGAAATAATATATACACCTGCATTAATATAAACAATATTTTAGGGACAGCTAGAATAGAAAGACTAGCATAGAAAGGAGGTACAGACAAGAGAGTCCACTTCATTGCCTCGAGTTTATCCCACTTTAGCTCAGGTTTCTTTCCACAAACCCGAATGCCCAAAACCTAGCACAGTGCACGAATTCCGTAGCTCAAGCGACGTGTCTGCGCTAAAACTGCACTTGTGAACGAAATGATATTGAGTAATATATATATATATATATATATATATATATATATATATATATATATATATATATATATATATATATATATATATATATATATATATATATATGTATATATATATATATATATATACATATATATATATATATATATATATATATATATATATATATATATATATATATATATATATATATATATATATATATATATATATATAAGGAAAATTCTACTAACAATCATAATAGGAAGACTACATAAGAAATGGAAGAAAAAGTTAACTTGTTTCAAGCTGGGTTTAGACAATGAAGATGAACAAGAGATCACATTCTCAATATGTCTTTAATAATAGAGAAGTGCAGATAATTTAATGTAAACCTATTCTCATGTTTTGTGGATTATTCAAAGGCACCAGACTGTGTACAACATCATAAAGTTTGGGAAATCATGAGAAATATGAGCTTTCCATCACATGTAGTACAACTCATAAAAATGCTCTATCTAGACCAATAAGCAGCGGTTAGAATAGATGGCGAGATATCAGATTGGCATCAAGCAAGGAATCCGCCAGGGCTGTGTGCTGTCTCCCCTACTTGTTTATCCTGTAAAATATAATGTGTGTAAAATATAATGTGTGTAAAATATAATGTGTGTAAAATATAATGTGTGTAAAATATAATGAGAAATGTCAGAGATGATATAAACAGGGAGCAGTATGCTGCCCTAAATATCCGTGGTCATGACATCCCAGAGATTCGGTATGCTGATGATATAGTATTACTATCCACATCACAGAATGGTATAGAAAACTTAATAACCTCGACCCAATTTAATAGTGGAAATCACAACTTATATCTTAACATGGAAAAAAGCAAAGATATTGCATACAGATAAAACCACTACGGAGAAAGATATATACGTTAATGAGGAAAAATTGGAGGTGTGGAAAATTGTGAGTATCTTGGGTCATTGATTACCAACAATGGTGACACAATAACAGAAATTAAAAGACGAATATCTATAGCTCGTCAAAGACTAAAACAACTAAATAAATTATGGAGTGGGGCAGACAGAGCTACAAAAATTAGATTTTTAAGAGCAAGCATATTTCCCATTGCAACATACGCCGGTGTGACATGGACACTTACTAAACAAGCTGAACAGCGCATAAATGCCTTTGAATATAAATGTTATAGACGGGTTCTAAGAACATCTTGGGTAAAGAAAAGAAAACAAATGCTTGTTACTTAAAACATTACCGTTGATCATCTTGTCTGCTTGTTACTTCACCCAAACATGCATGTCACAAGAAACGACCCAGGAAGGTTGAAGTAGACTGGCTCTCTCACCCCGTAGACTGTCTCTCTCACCCCATAGAAGGTCTCTCTCACCCCATAGACTGTCTCTCTCACCCCATAGACTGTCTCTCTCACCCCATAGACTGTCTCTCTCACCCCATAGACTTTCTCTTTCACCACTTAGACTGTCTCTCTCACCCCATAGACTGTCTCTCTCACATCATAGACTGTCTCTCTCACCCCATAGACTGTCTCTCTCACCCCATAGACTGTCTCTCTCACTCCATAGACTGTCTCTCTCACCCCATAGACTGTCTCTCTCACTCCATAGACTGTCTCTCTCACCACATAGACTGTCTCTCTCACCCCATAGACTGTCTCTCTCTCACCACTTAGACTGTCTCTCTAACCCCATAGACTGTCTCTCTCACCCCATAGACTGTCTCTCTCACCCCATAGACTGTCTCTCCCACCACTTAGACTGTCTCTCTCACCATATAGACTGTCTCTCTCACCTCGTAGACTGTCTCTCTCTCTCTCTCTCCATAGACTGTCTCTCTCACCCCATAGACTGTCTCTCTCGCCCCATAGACTGTCTCTCTCACCCCATAGACTGTCTCTCTCACCTCGTAGACTGTCTCTCTCTCCCCATAGACTGTCTCTCTCACCCCATAGACTGTCTCTCTCACCCCATAGACTGTCCCACCACCCCGTAGACTGTCTCTCTCACCCCATAGACTGTCTCTCTCACCTCGTAGACTGTCTCTCTCTCACCATTTAGACTGTCTCTCTCACTCCATAGACTGTCTCTCTCACCCCATAGACTGTCTCTCTCATCTCGTAGACTGTCTCTCTCACCTTGTAGACTGTCTCTCTCACCTCGTAGACTGTCTCTCTCCCCTCGTTGACTGTCTCTCTCACCTCGTAGACTGTCTCTCTCACCCCATATACTGTCTCTCTCACCCCTTAGACTGTCTCACTCACCCCATAGACTGTCTCTCTCACCCCATAGACTGTCTCTCTCACCCCGTAGACTGCCTCTCTCACCTCGTAGACTGTCTCTCTCCCGTCGTAGACTGTCTCTCTCACCTCGTAGACTGTCTCTCCCACCTCGTAGACTGTCTCTCTCACCCCATAGACTGTCTCTCTCACTCCATAGACTGTCTCTCTCACCCCATAGACTGTCTCTCTCACTCCATAGACTGTCTCTCTCACCACATAGACTGTCTCTCTCACCCCATAGACTGTCTCTCTCACCCCATAGACTGTCTCTCTCACCCCATAGATTGTCTCTTTCACCCCATAGACTGTCTCTCTCACCACTTAGACTGACTCTATCACACACAATAGACTGTTTCTCTCACCCTATAGACTGTATCTCTCACCACTTAGACTGTCTCTCTCACCACTTAGACTGTCTCTCTCACCCCATAGAATGTCTCTCTCACCACAAAGACTGTCTCTCTCACCCCATAGACTGTCTCTCTCACCACATAGACTGTCTCTCTCACCACTTAGACTGTCTCTCTCACCACATAGACTGTCTCTCTCACCCCATAGACTGTCTCTCTCACCCCATAGACTGTCTCTCTCACCCCATAGACTGTCTCTCTCACTTCATAGACTGTCTCTCTCACCCCATAGACTTTCTCTTTCACCACTTAGACTGTCTCTCTCACCCCTTAGATTGTCTCTCTCACCCCAGGGATTGTCTCTCTCACCCCATAGACTGTCTCTCTCACCCCTTAGATTGTCTCTCTCACCCCAGGGACTGTCTCTATCACCCCATAGACTGTCTCTCTCACCCCTTAGATTGTCTCTCTCACCCCATAGACTGTCTCTCTCACCCCTTAGATTGTCTCTCTCACCCCATAGATTGTCTCTCTCACCCCTTAGATTGTCTCTCTCACCCCAGGGACTGTCTCTCTCACCCCAGGGACTGTCTCTCTCACCCTTAGACTGTCTCTCTCACCCCAGGGACTGTCTCTCTCACCCCAGGGACTGTCTCTCTCACCCTTAGACTGTCTCTCTCACCCCAGGGACTGTCTCTCTCACCCCAGGGACTGTCTCTCTCACCCCAGGGACTGTCTCTCTCACCCCATGGACTGTCTCTCTCACCCCAGGGACTGTCTCTCTCACCCCATGGACTGTCTCTCTCACCCCATGGACTGTCTCTCTCACCCCATGGACTGTCTCTCTCACCCCAGGGACTGTCTCTCTCACCCCATGGACTGTCTCTCTCACCCCAGGGACTGTCTCTCTCACCCCATGGACTGTCTCTCTCACCCCAGGGACTGTCTCTCTCACCCCATGGACTGTCTCTCTCACCCCATGGACTGTCTCTCTCACCCCAGGGACTGTCTCTCTCACCCCATGGACTGTCTCTCTCACCCCAGGGACTGTCTCTCTCACCCCAGGGACTGTCTCTCTCACCCCAGGGACTGTCTCTCTCACCCCAGGGACTGTCTCTCTCACCCCATGGACTGTCTCTCTCACCCCAGGGACTGTCTCTCTCACCCCATGGACTGTCTCTCTCACCCCAGGGACTGTCTCTCTCACCCCAGGTACTGTCTCTCTCACCCCAGGGACTGTCTCTCTCACCCCAGGGACTGTCTCTCTCACCCCATGGACTGTCTCTCTCACCCCAGGGACTGTCTCTCTCACCCCATGGACTGTCTCTCTCACCCCATGGACTGTCTCTCTCACCCCAGGGACTGTCTCTCTCACCCCATGGACTGTCTCTCTCACCCCATAGACTGTCTCTCTCACCCCAGGGACTGTCTCTCTCACCCCATGGACTGTCTCTCTCACCCCAGGGACTGTCTCTCTCACCCTTAGACTGTCTCTCTCACCCTTAGACTGTCTCTCTCACCCCATAGACTGTCTCTCTTACCCCATAGACAGTCTCTCTCACCCCAGGGACTGTCTCTCTCACCCCATAGACGGTCTCTCTTACCCCATAGACAGTCTCTCTCACCCCATAGACTGTCTCTCTCACCCCATGGACTGTCTCTCTCACCCCGTATACTGTCTCTCTCACCCCTTATACTGTCTCTCTTACCCCATAGACTGTCTCTCTCACCCCATAAACTGTCTCTCTCACCCCATAGACTGTCTCTCTCCCCCCATGGAATGTCTCTCTCACCCCTTATACTGTCTCTCTTACCCCATAGACTGTCTCTCTCACCCCATAAACTGTCTCTCTCACCCCATAGACTGTCTCTCTCCCCCCATGGAATGTCTCTCTCACCCCATAGATTGTCTCTCTCACCCCATAGAATGTCTCTCTCCCCACATAGACTGTCTCTCTCACCCCTTAGACTGTCTCTCTCACCCCTTAGACTGTCTCCCTCACCCCATTGACTGTCTCTCTCACCCCATAGACTGACTCACATACATAAAACACTACTAGAGCACTTACTTCTGTACGGTTCTGTACGTCTCACGCCATAGACTGACTCACATACATAAAACACTACTGGAGTACTTAGTTCTTTTCGGTTCTGTACGTCTCACCCCATAGACTGACTCACATACATAAAACACTACTAGAGCACTTAGTTCTGTACGGTTCTGTACGTCTCACCCTACTAAAATTCATTTTATAAAGTAAGTAGACCCACAAATCACGCTTTTTGTGGGCGTCTAGACTTGTTTTAGTATGTGCTTATATTATTACATATACTGTGTAGGGGCGGGAGGGGGGAATTTTATTTAGGAAATAAGAAAGGGGGGGGGGGGAATTACGTTCTGACAATATGGTGAAGGGGGGCACGAGCCAAAAAAGGTTGAGAACCACTGCTGTAGACAGATTCCCTCCAAGGTCAGGGGCTCTATCTACCCGTGGCCAGGTTGTTCTTGTCTGATTAGTTTGCCAGGGCAGTGGCCACACACCCTACTATTTACCATTTCCAGAAGCCGTGAGCTTTTTTAACCCGCACTTCTTGCACGGGACCTCCAGTTTTCCGCCCTTGTCCGAGAAGGCTAAGTATCCCATTTCACTACCCAAGTCATCAGGGGGGTGGGGACGTGTTATATCATTAGATCCCAGTGGTTCTTGCAAACACTCCCGGTACGCGATCAGAGGGAGTGTGATATCACTAGATTCCAGTGGTTCTTGTAAAAATTCAAAAAGTCACCAGCGGGAGACGAACCTGGCCTACCATAGATAGACCTCGTTGACTTATGTAGTTTTCTCCCCATGTCTGTTACCTGTCATCTTGTTATATCATTGTCATACACGCACATACACACTATGCTGCATACATTCAGTGTATGAACTTTACAAAACGATTTAACATCCGTACAAGCGTCTTTGGCAGGTGCGAGTCACGCGTTATCCGAAACATGGCAATATATGTCACAATGTCAATTAGTCACAACGCCACAGGGTTCTGGCACCCGACTCCAGACCATCATACATAACTTCTGGTCTCAGCGATCTTAAATAAGACGGGTTTGTACCTGGTCCTAGAGAATCATACCTGCCACAGGTACAGTGTTCGCGTGTGCCATCTTTGTCTCGACGTCTGGCGGGTTCCTGTATTGTGCTCTAGTTCTGGTAAGTAAATCATCATCTAAGTAAATCATCATCTAAGTATATCATCATCTAAGAAAATCATTATCTGTGTAAATCATCATCTAAGTAAATTATAATCTAAGTAAATCATTATTATCATTTACCAGATCTGTTTCACATAACGTGGCCCTCATCACTACTCGATCTTTTGCCAGAGTTGTTGCCTCATGCATTTTCCCGCCCAATGCAATCTTGATACTATTGCAACTGTTGGGGTGTGACTTGGAGGTCTTACTGCTGTCAGTAACACGTTTACAACATTGGCTCGATCACACAAGAATCTGGCAGACTCCAAACAATAGATCCCCTTAGTGAAATAAAACACAAAAGCCACACACAATATGTTGCACGATTTATTGCCTGGCATATTTCGTCAGCAACTTACAGGTAGGCCTGAAAGACAATTAGCAAATCAAGTAGTGGAACATATACCAATGTGGGCGGAAGTGGAGAGTTAATCAGTCTTGAGGAATCCCTGCGCAGTTGAAAGGCTATAATACCCTGCTTGTCGATTTCTCAATACTCATAAACGATAGCCATAAGGTGAACAAAGAACACAACAAGTTTCCAATACTGTATTTGTCGAACAATAAACAATTACCCAAAATTAATGAGGATCTAGCAAGGAAACAGTTTCTGCAAACAGAAAGAATTCGTGCCCAATCATCATCATGTTTCAGGTTCTTTGCAGAACGTGGCTCTCATCACGGCCAGCCTACAAGTTTCACCATTTCTTGGCACTTCTTCTGTCTCCCGCACCATCGTGCCCAGTGCCTGCAACCTCCTGTATAACAAACTAGTTTCCTCTAGTGTTTACTCTAAAGCAACCATTTGTTAATGTCGCACGCTTGTCTGTGTCCCCAGATACCAGGAATGGATGCAGGAAGTCTGCTGGCGGCCATACTGGTGTTTATATCAACAACAACAAACATCCAGGCCAAGACGGTCGTGTTCTACCCTCCCCCACTCACCAGCTACATCGTCTACCACACCAACGTAGCCGGCGCCCTAGCCAGCCTGGGCCACGAGGTGTGGCTCTGTGTGCCAGACTCTCTCCTCAAGAAGAACCTGGTCAAGGATAAGACTGTCAACATTCTATCATACGGGCAACAGCTGGGCGACATCGAGAAGCAAATGTATGAAAATACTAACGTCCTTGATAATTTCTGGAACAGAGAACCAACATATGGCATACTGGCACGACGTCATGTTTCTCGGGAGATGACAAAAGTTGCCAACCTTGTCCTTGGAGACAGGACTTTTGTGGACAAAGTGAGGGATCTGAAGCCGGATCTAATTGTGTTGGAGTCAATACCATTCAACATGAATATGGTTGTGCTTCCCTACATGTTGGACATCCCTTTTGCCTTCATTGGAACCATTCATGAAGTGCTTATATCAAAGGTTCCTTTCAGTCCAGCAGCAACACCATATCCAATTTACATAACTAGCGACAGAATGACGTTCTTCCAGAAGCTTCAAGCAACTCTTCTTTTCCTTTACCGCGTCAACTTTGACACGTTTCATGACAGCAGCTTAGTGACCAAATTTGCTCCAGGAAAACCCTACAAGTCCATCAATGAGCTGGCCTCCAACGCTGAAGTTTTCATTGCGGAAGTTGACCACATACTGGACTACCCACGGACAATGCTGCCAAACACCAAACTGATTGGAGGGTCGTCTGCGTCTCCTGCAAAACCAGTGACTGGAGAATACCAGAAGTTTGTGGATGAAGCTACCACTGGAATCATCGTCATGTCGTTCGGCGGGGGAGTAGTTAATATTCCTCCTGACATCTCATCCAAGATCGTTTCTGCTTTCCAACAACTTGACCTGAGGGTAGTGTGGAAAGTAAACCTGACCTCCCCTGACCCTAAACAGATCAAGACCTCCTTGTGGATACCACAAAATGACCTACTGGGACACGAGAAAGCCAAACTGTTCGTGTCTCATTGTGGAAAGAACGGACAATACGAGGCGCTCTACCACGGAGTGCCCATACTCTGTCTGCCCATATATGGAGATCAAGGCTACAACTCTGAGAGAGTCAGGGTTAAGCAACTTGGACTCTACGCTGACATGCGTGATGCTAGCGCAGACGAGCTGGCCGCCATGATGAAAGAAATCATCTACGGGGGAAAATACACAGACAACATGAAGAAAGCTTCCCGCCTTTACCGGGAGCTGTACAAAGTGCCAAAACACGAAGCTGCGTACTGGCTGGATCACGTGATGAAATATGGCGGAGACTACATGAGGTCACCAGGTCAACAGATGCCGTGGTATCAACTCCTTGTGGTAGACGTCATTGCGTTTTTCCTCCTCGTTATTGCCCTCATCTTCCTGGCCATCTATATTCTCATCAGGGGCTGCTGTAGGCTGTGTAGAGGTGGTCAGCGGGAAGTCAAATCAAAACGGGAGTAATGCCGTGCTACAATTTGAGGCTACAACACAGGAAGATCCTAATTACGGGACGCGGCTTCTCGAAGTGAACGTATTTTATACTATTGAAATAATATATACACCTGCATTAATATAAACAATATTTTAGGGACAGCTAGAATAGAAAGACTAGCATAGAAAGGAGGTACAGACAAGAGAGTCCACTTCATTGCCTCGAGTTTATCCCACTTTAGCTCAGGTTTCTTTCCACAAACCCGAATGCCCAAAACCTAGCACAGTGCACGAATTCCGTAGCTCAAGCGACGTGTCTGCGCTAAAACTGCACTTGTGAACGAAATGATATTGAGTAATATATATATATATATATATATATATATATATATATATATATATATATATATATATATATATATATATATATGTATATATATATATATATATATACATATATATATATATATATATATATATATATATATATATATATATATATATATATATATATATATATATATATATATATATATATATAAGGAAAATTCTACTAACAATCATAATAGGAAGACTACATAAGAAATGGAAGAAAAAGTTAACTTGTTTCAAGCTGGGTTTAGACAATGAAGATGAACAAGAGATCACATTCTCAATATGTCTTTAATAATAGAGAAGTGCAGATAATTTAATGTAAACCTATTCTCATGTTTTGTGGATTATTCAAAGGCACCAGACTGTGTACAACATCATAAAGTTTGGGAAATCATGAGAAATATGAGCTTTCCATCACATGTAGTACAACTCATAAAAATGCTCTATCTAGACCAATAAGCAGCGGTTAGAATAGATGGCGAGATATCAGATTGGCATCAAGCAAGGAATCCGCCAGGGCTGTGTGCTGTCTCCCCTACTTGTTTATCCTGTAAAATATAATGTGTGTAAAATATAATGTGTGTAAAATATAATGTGTGTAAAATATAATGTGTGTAAAATATAATGAGAAATGTCAGAGATGATATAAACAGGGAGCAGTATAAAAAAAAAACTGTCATTTACTGCCAATATAGTACCTTGCGGTGTATGGCAGAGGGGTCTTCCCTAAATATCCGTGGTCATGACATCCCAGAGATTCGGTATGCTGATGATATAGTATTACTATCCACATCACAGAATGGTATAGAAAACTTAATAACCTCGACCCAATTTAATAGTGGAAATCACAACTTATATCTTAACATGGAAAAAAGCAAAGATATTGCATACAGATAAAACCACTACGGAGAAAGATATATACGTTAATGAGGAAAAATTGGAGGTGTGGAAAATTGTGAGTATCTTGGGTCATTGATTACCAACAATGGTGACACAATAACAGAAATTAAAAGACGAATATCTATAGCTCGTCAAAGACTAAAACAACTAAATAAATTATGGAGTGGGGCAGACAGAGCTACAAAAATTAGATTTTTAAGAGCAAGCATATTTCCCATTGCAACATACGCCGGTGTGACATGGACACTTACTAAACAAGCTGAACAGCGCATAAATGCCTTTGAATATAAATGTTATAGACGGGTTCTAAGAACATCTTGGGTAAAGAAAAGAAAACAAATGCTTGTTACTTAAAACATTACCGTTGATCATCTTGTCTGCTTGTTACTTCACCCAAACATGCATGTCACAAGAAACGACCCAGGAAGGTTGAAGTAGACTGGCTCTCTCACCCCGTAGACTGTCTCTCTCACCCCATAGAAGGTCTCTCTCACCCCATAGACTGTCTCTCTCACCCCATAGACTGTCTCTCTCACCCCATAGACTGTCTCTCTCACCCCATAGACTTTCTCTTTCACCACTTAGACTGTCTCTCTCACCCCATAGACTGTCTCTCTCACATCATAGACTGTCTCTCTCACCCCATAGACTGTCTCTCTCACCCCATAGACTGTCTCTCTCACTCCATAGACTGTCTCTCTCACCCCATAGACTGTCTCTCTCACTCCATAGACTGTCTCTCTCACCACATAGACTGTCTCTCTCACCCCATAGACTGTCTCTCTCTCACCACTTAGACTGTCTCTCTAACCCCATAGACTGTCTCTCTCACCCCATAGACTGTCTCTCTCACCCCATAGACTGTCTCTCCCACCACTTAGACTGTCTCTCTCACCATATAGACTGTCTCTCTCACCTCGTAGACTGTCTCTCTCTCTCTCTCCATAGACTGTCTCTCTCACCCCATAGACTGTCTCTCTCGCCCCATAGACTGTCTCTCTCACCCCATAGACTGTCTCTCTCACCTCGTAGACTGTCTCTCTCTCCCCATAGACTGTCTCTCTCACCCCATAGACTGTCTCTCTCACCCCATAGACTGTCCCACCACCCCGTAGACTGTCTCTCTCACCCCATAGACTGTCTCTCTCACCTCGTAGACTGTCTCTCTCTCACCATTTAGACTGTCTCTCTCACTCCATAGACTGTCTCTCTCACCCCATAGACTGTCTCTCTCATCTCGTAGACTGTCTCTCTCACCTTGTAGACTGTCTCTCTCACCTCGTAGACTGTCTCTCTCCCCTCGTTGACTGTCTCTCTCACCTCGTAGACTGTCTCTCTCACCCCATATACTGTCTCTCTCACCCCTTAGACTGTCTCACTCACCCCATAGACTGTCTCTCTCACCCCATAGACTGTCTCTCTCACCCCGTAGACTGCCTCTCTCACCTCGTAGACTGTCTCTCTCCCGTCGTAGACTGTCTCTCTCACCTCGTAGACTGTCTCTCCCACCTCGTAGACTGTCTCTCTCACCCCATAGACTGTCTCTCTCACTCCATAGACTGTCTCTCTCACCCCATAGACTGTCTCTCTCACTCCATAGACTGTCTCTCTCACCACATAGACTGTCTCTCTCACCCCATAGACTGTCTCTCTCACCCCATAGACTGTCTCTCTCACCCCATAGATTGTCTCTTTCACCCCATAGACTGTCTCTCTCACCACTTAGACTGACTCTATCACACACAATAGACTGTTTCTCTCACCCTATAGACTGTATCTCTCACCACTTAGACTGTCTCTCTCACCACTTAGACTGTCTCTCTCACCCCATAGAATGTCTCTCTCACCACAAAGACTGTCTCTCTCACCCCATAGACTGTCTCTCTCACCACATAGACTGTCTCTCTCACCACTTAGACTGTCTCTCTCACCACATAGACTGTCTCTCTCACCCCATAGACTGTCTCTCTCACCCCATAGACTGTCTCTCTCACCCCATAGACTGTCTCTCTCACTTCATAGACTGTCTCTCTCACCCCATAGACTTTCTCTTTCACCACTTAGACTGTCTCTCTCACCCAATAGATTGTCTCTCTCACCCCATAGACTGTCTCTCTCACCACATAGACTGTCTCTCTCACCACTTAGACTGTCTCTCTCACCCCATAGACTGTCTCTCTCACCCCATAGACTGTCTCTCTCTCACCACTTAGACTGTCTCTCTAACCCCATAGACTGTCTCTCTCACCCCATAGACTGTCTCTCTCACCCCATAGACTGTCTCTCCCACCACTTAGACTGTCTCTCTCACCATATAGACTGTCTCTCTCACCTCGTAGACTGTCTCTCTCTCTCTCCATAGACTGTCTCTCTCACCCCATAGACTGTCTCTCTCGCCCCATAGACTGTCTCTCTCACCCCATAGACTGTCTCTCTCACCTCGTAGACTGTCTCTCTCTCCCCATAGACTGTCTCTCTCACCCCATAGACTGTCTCTCTCACCCCATAGACTGTCCCTCCACCCCGTAGACTGTCTCTCTCACCCCATAGACTGTCTCTCTCACCTCGTAGACTGTCTCTCTCTCACCACTTAGACTGTCTCTCTCACTCCATAGACTGTCTCTCTCACCCCATAGACTGTCTCTCTCATCCCGTAGACTGTCTCTCTCACCTTGTAGACTGTCTCTCTCACCTCGTAGACTGTCTCTCTCCCCTCGTTGACTGTCTCTCTCACCTCGTAGACTGTCTCTCTCACCCCATATACTGTCTCTCTCACCCCTTAGACTGTCTCTCTCACCACTTAGACTGTCTCTCTCACCCCATAGACTGTCTCTCTCACCCCATAGACTGTCTCTCTCTCACCACTTAGACTGTCTCTCTAACCCCATAGACTGTCTCTCTCACCCCATAGACTGTCTCTCTCACCCCATAGACTGTCTCTCCCACCACTTAGACTGTCTCTCTCACCATATAGACTGTCTCTCTCACCTCGTAGACTGTCTCTCTCTCTCTCTCCATAGACTGTCTCTCTCACCCCATAGACTGTCTCTCTCGCCCCATAGACTGTCTCTCTCACCCCATAGACTGTCTCTCTCACCTCGTAGACTGTCTCTCTCTCCCCATAGACTGTCTCTCTCACCCCATAGACTGTCTCTCTCACCCCATAGACTGTCCCACCACCCCGTAGACTGTCTCTCTCACCCCATAGACTGTCTCTCTCACCTCGTAGACTGTCTCTCTCTCACCATTTAGACTGTCTCTCTCACTCCATAGACTGTCTCTCTCACCCCATAGACTGTCTCTCTCATCTCGTAGACTGTCTCTCTCACCTTGTAGACTGTCTCTCTCACCTCGTAGACTGTCTCTCTCCCCTCGTTGACTGTCTCTCTCACCTCGTAGACTGTCTCTCTCACCCCATATACTGTCTCTCTCACCCCTTGGACTGTCTCACTCACCCCATAGACTGTCTCTCTCACCCCATAGACTGTCTCTCTCACCCCGTAGACTGCCTCTCTCACCTCGTAGACTGTCTCTCTCCCGTCGTAGACTGTCTCTCTCACCTCGTAGACTGTCTCTCCCACCTCGTAGACTGTCTCTCTCACCTCGTAGACTGTCTCTCTCACCCCGTAGACTGTCTCTCTCACCTCGTAGACTGTCTCTCTCACCTCGTAGACTGTCTCTCTCACCTCGTAGACTGTCTCTCTCACCTCGTAGACTGTCTCTCTCACCTCGTAGCCTTCTCTCTCACCTCGTAGACTGTCTCTCTCACCTCGTAGACTGTCTCTCTCACCTCATAGACTGTCTCTCTCTCTCTCCATAGCATTTGAATATTAAAGAAGAACAGGAACTGGTCCCAAGAGTAAGAGAAATAAAGCAGATATTGAGAGAAACAGGCGAAAATAGTCTCAAGAAGAAGTTTATAGAATTACAGAAAGACGGACAGTTGTATTACGTGAGTGAAAAAGGTGAAGAGGGTGTACTGAGGAAATACATTCCGAAACATTTAGAGATTGAAGTTTTAAAGGCATATCATGATAATAATGGTCATCTTGGTCGAGACAAATTATTCAATGCCCTCAGGACTAAGTACTATTGGCCAAATTTATTTAAGAGCATTTATAAGCACGTTGACGCCTGTGAAAAATGCAGATTGATAAATATGAAAACAATCAAATGTCCCTTACAGGAGACCGATATTCCTCAATTTCCCATGCAGAAGATAAGTCTAGATATTTCAGGGCCTCTCCCTAGAACGTTTTCGCGCAATGTTTTTTTGTTACATATAGTGGATTGTTACAGTTTATGGCCAGAAGTGTATCCTATTCCGGATAAAGGTGCCGATTCCATCATTAACATCTTCCTACAGGAATATATACCAAGATTCGGGTGTCCCCAGACAGTTCTTACAGATAATGGAAAAGAGTTTGTGAACAAGAAGTTTGATAAGTTAATGCAAGAATTGAATATCTTCCACATAAAAACTTCTTTCTATCGGCCTTCCTCGAATGCGAAAAATGAGAGACAACATCGGACTTTATATAATATATTAGCTAAAAATGTCGAGGAACATGACAGAGATTGTGACCTGTACCTGTGGCCTGCATTGGGAGCGATACGAACACATCACAATGAGGGCACTTGTTGTTCACCATTCTATCTGTTGTACGGAAGAGAACCTATATTTCCAATTGATAATTTGCTTAAACCCCGACGAAAATACATGGGAGAAAAGTTTCATGAGATGATTTTACACGAAATGCACAAAGCACATGTGAGATTGAGAAGCAATATAGTCAAAGCTAGAGAAAGACAGAAAAAGTACGCAGATCGAAATACACAACTACAAGAATTTAAAGTGGGTGATAGGGTATACTATAAAAAAAACATAGAAGAAATTCCAAGTTTGATAGTCATTGGGTTTCATGATATTATATTTTAGAAAAATTAGGCCCAGTATCATATTATATCAAGAACCAAATTACAGGGCATCTGGCACGTGCGCATGTGGAACATCTGAGATGGGATGATCAAGAAAATAAAGTTGATAATAATTATTCAGAAGGGCTTTATTCGGAAGGACAAATAGTCAGACGAGTTAAATATGTGATTCCTCCGGAACCTGATAAGGTCGTTGAATCAGAACAAACAACGACACCATCCTTATACGAAGAAACTAGTGAACAGTCAGAGACGAAACCGAAAACAAACACCACTCTTGTGGGAGATGAAAATGAGCAGTACGATGGGTCCAGTGCTGATAGTGTTGAGTCTATGGAGGAGTTAGACGCTCCGTATAAGAATACCAGACAAGCATCAAAAAGAAAGATAGATAGACAAAAAGAGAGGGAAATCAAGAGAATGAAAAAATTAGAGAATGTTCATCCAGCGATGAAGATATCCCGGTTTTTAGAAAGGTTATTGAGGAATCAAGACAAACAAATTAGACTAGATGTTGAACGAAAAAAATTAGAGGCCATTAACATAAATACAGAAGAGCAGGAAATGGATGAAGAATCAGAGCACGACGCAGATAATAGTATGAGTGAAGATATTACAAGTCCTTACCATGAAATTAGTGGTGAAGACGCAGATAAGAGATATGGCTGTTATAGAGAACAAAAAATTATATCTCAGAAATTTAGAGTTGCTGAAGAATCAAGTAAACGGGAGAGATAGCGTATAAGATGGTAACTGGTGAGAGTATAGCCTGTGGATAGCAGTACACTCTTGGTTTAATAGTTGTCATTTTTGTATTAAAGTTAGATGAAATACCAGGAAAGTTCTCTGCATTGAGACATTCACTGTAGTTGGTGAGAGTATAGGCTGTAGATAACAGTAAACTCTGTAATTAATGGTTGTTATTTTGGTTTGGACATGAATTGGTATTTTTTTTTTAACGAGTAAATAATAGTTATTTTGTCCGTAAAAGTGACTAATGATGTTTTCCTAAATTGTTGGCTTGATTAGTAAGTAATTTTTTTTTTAGTTAAGAAATGATTGCTATTTTATTTTGTATATTATTTTGAACAATGTCGGGGGATAAACAATGTACAAAAATTAAGGGGGTAAAGATGTCATGTTTTGATTTGTGCTTTGTCTCTAATTACTCATGATTTGTGGTTTCATTTAATTTGCCTTGTTTAGTTTAGTTTAGTTTAGTTATCAGTTGGGGTATCTTCGTTGCACTCCGGACATGTCCATAGGTGCTCAGATCCTCCCCCCAGCATATGCATCAGCGTCCGGTGGCTAATAGTGCCAGTTCTGTGTTGGTTGACGAGGCGCTTTGTTTTCCCGATGTACCTCTCGCGTCTGGCTGTGCCGATTCTTACTCCCAGGTCTTTCATCCTGGAAAGCGATGTGGAATCACTGGCGTCAAAATCCTCTGTTCTCGCCATATCTTTAAGGGCGTTAATAACATCGGCACGATCCATGGGCTGGTCATCTACAGGGGGTGCAGAGCCAGCCAATTTATCAGCTCGTTCATTTCCCTCGACTCCCGCATGTCCCGGGACGAAGATGAAGGTGACTTTGCGGACAACAGACTTCCGCAGCGACTCAGTCCACTGTCTACGTACAGATCCAGCTTCGACCTTCTGAATCATGCTCATTGAATCACTTAGTACACACACGTTGGTATAATGCTGTGATTCCAGCCATATGAAAGCATGTGTAACTGCCATCACCTCCATCGTCATGCTGCTCGTGGTCATGGAGTGGGCACCACTGGATTCTTGAACGGTTCGGCCCGCTGAGCGGGCTGTAAATGCCCACGCACTTCGCTGCTGCTTTACAACAGATCCATCTGTATAGATGAGCACTTCGGGGCTATCTGAGTGATCATAGATGAGCGCGTTAACCTCTGCATTGACAGCGGCAGGGTTCTGCTCTCTGCACCGACTGTCGAGTGTGATAATGCAGGAGAAGGTACACTTAAAAGCTGGAGGCACCGGCACCCATTCCTTGCCGGGGTTGATACTGGTAAGACTGCAGACCTGTCCGACGACATCTTCCGCCCGACCCATCCATGATTTGCCCCTCTTTAGCCTGTCACCCTTTTCTCTGAATACAGCGTCATGCAGAGGGTGCTGCTCATCTGCACTTATTTTTAAGTATGCACGAGCTCTCCAGATCTTGATTCTGTGTTCCATTGTCGGGAAGTCAAGGAGGTATCTCATTGCTACACAGCTGGTGTCTTTCGTGCAGCCCAAAATGATGCGCATGGCTTCGTTTTGTACCTTTTCAAGTCTTCCAATCTGTGTAGGGCTGACAGTAAGGATGGCCAGGGCATACTCGATGCGTGAAAGCACAAGTCCTTGGAACAGAAGTAATAGCAGTCTTTGCTCGATATTGGCACTCGCCATGACTCTCATTGCTGCCAAACCTTTTCGAGCCTTCGTTATGACATAATCGACATGATCTCTGAAGGACAGGCTACGATCAAGCCTCACGCCAAGATATGTCATTGACTGGGTTCTACTCAGAATGCTCCCATCCATTCTTACTGCCGGCAGGTCTGTTTTCACAATATGGTTGTTTAGTGAGAACCATGTAACCGTTGCCTTTGCAGGGTTGACAAGGGCATCGGCATCAGCACACCATGAGGAAATTCGATCTAGTTCGCCCTGCATATAGTTGGCAACCGCCTGTCTATCTCGACCCTGTCGATACACGAGGATGTCGTCAACGAATGATAGAGTCCTACCCCTCCCATCCAACTGTTGTTCAGTGATCGGCACCGTATACACGTTGAATAGTACTGGTGACAGTGGTGAACCCTGCGGCAATCCTGGACATATCGTTATCGGCTCAGAAGACCAACTCCCGCATCTTAGCACCACCTTCCTTTGGAGTAGAACTGCAGCTATCCATCGTACAAGGTGAGGGTGCACATTCAGTCTGAGGAGGGTTTGCATCAAGTGCTCGAAAGATACTCTGTTATATGCGTCCTCTAAGTCTATGGCGGCCGCACATGTCTCTTCTCTGACCTGAAATCCTTCGTAAACATCTTGAGCAAAGACCGCCGCATTCAGCCATGACTCTTTGTTGCGTCTGTATCCTCCAAGTGTGGGCGGGAAGCAGCCGAGCTGTTCCAAGTCCCAAGCAAGTCTGTGTGCTACAATTTTCTCCAGTAGCTTGCCAACAGTATTCTGCATCGTAATGATTCTGTAGCCGCTTATCTTGGAGTGGTCTTTGTTCGGTTTTGGCAGCGGCAGCAGGTAGCTGTGTAGCCATTCTTCTTTGACCTGACCCCTCTGGATACTGGTGTTGAATTCTCTGGCCAGTTCTTCCATGTCATCATCTGATATCACCATTAGGTCACCATATCGGATGCCGTCTGGGCCTGGGGCGGTGTTAGGTGATTTCTTGAGCATCGCACGCAATATGTCAACTGTGATCGTCCATTCTTCGTCTGTCCCGACCCCCTCGCACAACTGAGAGAGTGTTGTTGTGGTCCTCTGTCTGGCGGGCTCGTCTTTCTGGTCAGTCTGTTCTATGTAGCGTGCAAGAAGAGCCTTACCTTTATCCGCATCCGACTTTTTCCATGCGAGGTCTGTGCCTTGAAAGTCTGGAATACCCCTACGTTGTGCAGCACCGTTCATGCTCTTGTGGAGGCGCCAGAATGTCGTAAGAGATTGCTCGGAGCACACCTTCCTGCAGAACTCGTCCCATTTGTCGGCCTTGGCCTGTTTGGCGCAGGATTTGAATAAAGTCGTCGTCCTAACGACCTTAGTCTTCAGGTTCGCCAATTCAACCTGTGGCATGTTAGCCTTTCTGGCCTTTTGCCAGTCTTTGACAGCCTGCCTCTTTCCCAGCCAC
Organism: Cepaea hortensis; assembly: GCA_963921405.1. Lineage (NCBI taxonomy): Eukaryota > Metazoa > Mollusca > Gastropoda > Stylommatophora > Helicidae > Cepaea > Cepaea hortensis. The sequence goes on from OY992888.1 coordinate 99,176,757, forward strand.
ACCTTCTCGACCTCTCAATTCCACCATGGTGGCTGCAGCCATCTTTCTTGTCTCCTGCGGGAGGAAGTTAGTTTCCTTCTTCTGATCTTGCTTATGGCGTCTTGACCAGTGGTGTCGTACGGGAAGGCATTGATCTTGTTTCTTTGACTCATGGCCCCGTCTTTCTTGATCAGGATGACACAAGGGTAGTGGTCACTATCGTGGTATCCCAGTGTGCCCCACCGGCACCTTGGTGCGATGGTGGGCGACACCAGAGCCAAGTCAATGATGCTGTCAGAGTCGCCTGGTCGAGTGGCCATTCTAGTGACCTTCCCATCATTCAGACAGATTAGGGCAGCAGATGCCAGGGCGTCCTCCAAATCTTCTCCCTGTCTATTGGTGATGCAATTCCCCCATTGACTGCCTCTGGCATTGAAGTCCCCGCAGTAGATGATATGCCTTTCATCCATATCGAACAAATTCTGCCATTGTCGCACGTCGACCTTCCCATTTCGCGCATAGACGTTAACGATTACAAGCTGCACTGGTGTCATTATTCTTAATGCCTGCACTTGCAGGGCATCGCTGTTCCAGGCGGACATATCGATCTCAGACACTAGTATGTTGTCGCGGACCAGAATGGCCTGTCCGAGGTGCCGCCTGTTAAGGAAAACCTGAAATCCCGCCACATTGACTGTTCCGTCGGTGAGGTGTGTTTCTTGCAAGACTACAATATCGTTTCCGTAGAGTAGTTTTTCAAGAATGGGTCGGCGTTGACTAAATGATGCACAGTTCCAGTACAGTACTCGAACATTTCCGATACCCAATCTGTCACATTTTAAGCGCCTTCTGCGCGCGCCCGCCCTCTTACCACGTTGTGTCCTAGCTGGTCGTCTGGCCGTCATGTTAGGCTTAACTATCGCCACCGGGCGCCGATGATACGCCGAAAGAAGACCGGACGCGCGTGCACGAACTCCGTTGCACGGTCCGAACTCCATTCCACCACGAAAAAACACTTAATCCATACACATTTCGGAAAAAACACGTTTATTAGCATATTAGTTCGATCTGTTATTTTGACTTGCAATTATAAGATAATAAAAGTGTTATTATTTTGCTTTTTATGATTGAGTTAGCGTAAAGTCTTGGTTCTGTTAAGCAATAAAAACAGACCGTTCAGTTATGTTGAATTACAAGCGGGTTCAATAAGACTTGTCCTTATTGAATGACCATGTTAATAAGGTTCTGGGGATTGGGTATACCTCTCCATAAAGAAATTACGTTCAGTGCAATAATGTTAGACAACTTTAGAACATAAATACAGATATCCTTGCCTTATTGGGAGTGGGTTTAGTAAACCTGGGATAAACATGGAGTAAGTGCCGTGAGGTTAGACGTGTAGAATTTGATAACGAGATATTTTGTAGTAGCTGTGGTTGACAAACAACTAGAAGATGAGCTTGCAGGTTTTTAGGAGAAGTAGACGTGGTTAATGCTTATAAATAGTATTTAAGGGTGCTGCGTTAGTCAGCAATAACAGGAGCAAACATGGACTTAGCGCCATGGTCAGGATGTGGGGGTTAGCTTAACATGGGGGTGACCATAGATGGGGCTGTGGATATCAGCACAACTTATAATGGTCGAAGATTAAGTACAATGAATGCCAAGGGGTAGTAGTTATGTTCATGATAGATGAACAGTGTTATTATAATTTTTGGGTGCTGTGGTTGCAGCATAACCCGGGATAGATATAGCTTGAATGCTAGGGGGTAGTAGTTATGTTCATGGTAGATGAACAGTGTTATTATAATTTTTGGGTGCTGTGGTTGCAGCATAACCCGGGACAGATATAGCTTGAATGCCAGGGGGTAGTAGTTATGTTCATGATAGATGAACAGTGTTATTATAATTTTTGGGTGCTGTGGTTGCAGCATAACCCGGGATAGATATAGCTTGAATGCTAGGGGGTAGTAGTTATGTTCATGATAGATGAACAGTGTTATTATAATTTTTGGGTGCTGTGGTTGCAGGATAACCCGGGATAGATATAGCTTGAATGATAGGGGGTAGTAGTTATGTTCTTGATAGATGAACAGTGTTATTATAGTTTTTGGGTGCTGTGGTTGCAGCATAACCCGGGATATTTATAGCTTGAATGAAAGGGGGTAGAAGTTATGTTCATAATATATGAACAGTAATATTGTTTTTTTTTTTTTTTTGGGTGCTGTGGTTACAGCATAACCCGGAGCGAACATGGATTGAAAGCCATGAAGTAGAGGATTGCGTGGAAACGAGAAGGTCCGTGATATGTGGACAAATAAAGTGTGGAGTTGATAGTATGGAAGTTATGGACATGACTTCATTACTGGTATTTTTACTGTGGATAGCCGCACAACTTGTACTGGTCAGAGATTTTAGATAGTATTTTTACTATGGTTAATGATATAATATGGAGTTTTTGCTAAAATAGACATGTATGGTGGGTTCTTCGCTGTGTTCAGGAAAGAAGTGTAGAGAGAAACATATCATTTTGTCGGATTATAAGAATTATATGAGTTTTTTATTTGAAAAACTTTATTCCATAAAGTTTTGTGTGTACAAGGGAGGATAAATGTTAACGTTTTTCGCTATCTTTTCTATTCTTGGTGCGAACCACTTCTCTATCTGTCTATCCTGTGTTGTTTTAATTGGTTACGGAAGAGTATGACATGTTGCATTTTTATATTAATGATTTAGATAAAGCATACGTGTCCATAATAACGAAGTGCTTGTGACCTGGTGGAAGAGAAGAAGAAAGGTCTATAGATATGGTGGACTGTTATAATGTCTGAAAAATTAGCGGTTAGCTAGTTCCATGCGTGGTTGAAAAGAGCCAGGAAGGGTGTAGGTTATGATGTAGATTTTTAGAATGTAGAGGTTGAAGATGTTGGATAGGTTTTGGGTTTAAGACTTTTCGGGGAAAAGTCTTGGTTGGGTGAAATAGGTATTATAACAGAGAATCTCTAGTGGTGGATTTGGCTTGGTGAGCAATGGGAAGATTATAGGCACGGATGGGCACTTCGCTAAGGGGTAGCTACGGGTGGTCATACTATGACAAGCATCTAGGGAACGAGGACAGTTGTGACAGTACTACCATCAAGTAAGGTCGCATGATGTTGTGGGCACCACCTGGGGGTGAGAGATAAACCTGACTATAACAGCATTTTGATTGTTTGTACTCCAGTACTTTGAACGTGAAATGATACAACTTCCAATAAACTACGATTTAATCTGTGACGGAATTAGAGTGTCATCTGTCAGTGTCGTCCGTCTCAACCACATCCTACTGCAACTGTTACACTCTCTCACCCCATAGACTGTCTCTCTCACCCCATAGACTGTCCCTCTCACCCCATAGACTGTCTCTCTCACCCCATAGACCTACTCACATACATAAAACACTTCTATAGCACTTAGTTCTGTAATAGACTGTCTTTCTCACCCCGTAGACTGTCTCTCTCAACCCATAGACTGTCTCTCTCTCACCCCTTAGACTTTCTCTCTTACCCCATAGACTGTCTCTCTCACCCCATAGACTGACTCTCTCTCCCCATAGACTGTCTCTCTCACCCCATAGACTGTCTCTCTCACCCCATAGACTGTCTCTCTCACCCCATAGACTGTCTCTCTCACCCCATAGACTGTCTCTCTCACCCCATAGACTGTCTCTCTCACCCCATAGACTGTCTCTCTCACCCCATAGACTGACTCACATACATAAAACACTACTAGAGCACTTAGTTCTGTACGGTTCTGTACGTCTCACCCCATGGACTGTCTCTCTCACCCCATAGACTGTCTCTCTCACCCCATAGACTGTCTCTCTCACCCCATAGACTGTCTCTCTCACCCCATAGACTGACTCACATACATAAAACACTACTAGAGCACTTAGTTCTGTTCGGATCTGTACGTCTCACCCCATGGACTGTCTCTCTCACGCCATAGACTGTCTCTCTCACCCCATAGACTGTCTCTCTCACCCCATAGACTGTCTCTCTCACGCCATAGACTGTCTCTCTCACCCCATAGACTGTCTCTCTCACCCCATAGACTGTCTCTCTCACCCCATAGACTGTCTCTCTCACCCCATAGACTGTCTCTCTCACCTTATAGACTGACTCACATACATAAAACACTACTAGAGCACTTAGTTCTGTTCGGTTCTGTACGTCTAACCCCATGGACTGTCTCTCTCACGCCATAGACTGTCTCTCTCACCCGATAGACTGTCTCTCTCACCCCATAGACTGTCTCTCTCACGCCATAGACTGACTCACATACTTAAAACACTACTAGAGCACTAAGTTCTGTACGGTTCTGTACGTCTCACCCTACTAAGTAAATCATTATCTAAGTAAATCATCATCTAAGTAAATCATCATCTAAGTAAATCATCATCTAAGTAAATCATTATTATCATTTACCAGATCTGTTTCACAGAACGTGGCCCTCATCACTGCTCGATCTTTTGTTAGAGTTGTTGCCTCGTGCATTTTCCCGCCCAATGCAATGTTGATGTTGACAGAGTTGTTGCCTCGTGCATTTTCCCGCCCAATGCAATGTTGATATTATTGCAACTGTTGGGGTGTGACTTGGAGGTCATACTGCTGACAATAACACGTTTACAGCATTGGCTCGATCACACACGAATCTTGCAGATTCCAAACAATAGATCCCCTTAGTGAATTAAAACACAAAAGCCACACACAATATGTTGCACGATTTATTGCCTGGCATATTTCCTCAGCAACTTACAAGTAGGCCTGAAAGACAATTAGCAAATCAAGTAGTGGAACATATACCAGTGTGGGCGGAAGTGGAGAGTTAATCAGTCTTGAGGAATCCCTGCGCAGTTGAAAGGCTATAATACCCTGCTTGTCGATTTCTCAATACTCATAAACGATAGCCATAAGGTGAACAAAGAACACAACAAGTTTCCAATACTGTATTTGTCGAACAATAAACAATTACTCAACCATAGTGAGGCTCTAGCAAGGAAACAGTTTCTGCAAACAGAAAGAGTTCGTGTCCAATCATCATCATCATGTTTCAGGTTCTTTGCAGAACGTGGCTCTCATCACGGCCAGCCTACAAGTTTCTCCATTTCTTGGCACTTCTTCTGTCTCCCGCACCCTCGTGCCCAGTACCTGCAACCTCCTGTAGGGTAATGTCTCTTATCACGACCAGCCTACAAGTTTCACCATTTCTTGGCACTTCTTCTGTCTCCCGCACCCTCGTGCCCAGTACCTGCAACCTCCTGTAGGGTAATGTCTCTTATCACGACCAGCCTACAAGTTTCACCATTTCTTGGCACTTCTTCTGTCTCCCGAACCCTCGTGCCCAGTACCTACAACCTCCTGTAGGGTAATGTCTCTGATCACGGCCAGCCTACAAGTTTCCCCATTTCTTGGCACTTCTTCTGTCTCCCCCACTCTCGTGCCCAGTACCTACAACCTCCTGTAGGGTAATGTCTCTGATCACGGCCAGCCTACAAGTTTCACCATTTCTTGGCACTTCTTGTGTCTCCCACACTCTCGTGCCCAGTGCCTGCAACCTCCTGTAGGGTAATGTCTCTGATCACGGCCAGCCTACAAGTTTCACCATTTCTTGGCACTTCTTCTGTCTCCCGAACCCTCGTGCCCAGTGCCTACAACCTCCTGTAGGGTAATGTCTCTGATCACGGCCAGCCTACAAGTTTCCCCATTTCTTGGCACTTCTTCTGTCTCCCCCACTCTCGTGCCCAGTACCTACAACCTCCTGTAGGGTAATGTCTCTGATCACGGCCAGCCTACAAGTTTCACCATTTCTTGGCACTTCTTCTGTCTCCCACACTCTCGTGCCCAGTGCCTGCAACCTCCTGTAGGGTAATGTCTCTGATCACGGCCAGCCTACAAGTTTCACCATTTCTTGGCACTTCTTCTGTCTCCCACACTCTCGTGCCCAGTGCCTGCAACCTCCTGTAGGGTAATGTCTCTGATACCGGCCAGCCTACAAGTTTCACCATTTCTTGGCACTTCTTCTGTCTCCCCCACTCTCGTGCCCAGTGACTGCAACCTCCTGTAGGGTAATGTCTCTGATCACGGCCAGCCTACAAGTTTCACCATTTCTTGGCACTTCTTCTGTCTCCCGAACCCTCGTGCCCAGTACCTACAACCTCCTGAAGGGTAATGTCTCTGATCACGGCCAGCCTACAAGTTTCACCATTTCTTGGCACTTCTTCTGTCTCCCGAACCCTCGTGCCCAGTACCTACAACCTCCTGTAGGGTAATGTCTCTGATCACGGCCAGCCTACAAGTTTCATCATTTCTTGGCACTTCTTCTGTCTCCCGCACTCTCGTGCCCAGTACCTACAACCTCCTGTAGGGTAATGTCTCTGATCACGGCCAGCCTACAAGTTTCACCATTTCTTGGCACTTCTTCTGTCTCCCCCACTCTCGTGCCCAGTGCCTGCAACCTCCTGTAGGGTAATGTCTCTGATCACGGCCAGCCTACAAGTTTCTCCATTTCTTGGCACTTCTTCTGTCTCCCGCACTCTCGTGCCCAGTGCCTGCAACCTCCTGTAGGGTAATGTCTCTGATCACGGCCAGCCTACAAGTTTCTCCATTTCTTGGCACTTCTTCTGTCTCCCGCACTCTCGTGCCCAGTGACTACAACCTCCTGTAGGGTAATGTCTCTGATCACGGCCAGCCTACAAGTTTCCCCATTTCTTGGCACTTCTTCTGTCTCCCACACTCTCGTGCCCAGTGACTGCAACCTCCTGTAGGGTAATGTCTCTGATCACGGCCAGCCTACAAGTTTCACCATTTCTTGGCACTTCTTCTGTCTCCCACACCCTCGTGCCCAGTGACTGCAACCACCTGTAGGGTAATGTCTCTGATCACGGCCAGCCTACAAGTTTCTCCATTTCTTGGCACTTCTTCTGTCTCCCCCACTCTCGTGCCCAGTGACTGCAACCTCCTGTAGGGTAATGTCTCTGATCACGGCCAGCCTACAAGTTTCTCCATTTCTTGGCACTTCTTCTGTCTCCCGCACCCTCGTGCCCAGTGCCTGCAACCTCCTGTAGGGTAATGTCTCTTATCACGGCCAGCCTACAAGTTTCACCATTTCTTGGCACTTCTTCTGTCTCCCGCACCCTCGTGCCCATTACCTGCAATCTCCTGTAGGGTAATGTCTCTGATCACGGCCAGCCTACAAGTTTCTCCATATCTTGGCACTTCTTCTGTCTCCCCCACCCTCGTGCCCAGTGCCTGCAACCTCCTGTAGGGTAATGTCTCTGATCACGGCCAGCCTACAAGTTTCTCCATTTCTTGGCACTTCTTCTGTCTCCCGCACCCTCGTGCCCAATGCCTGCAACCTCCTGTAGGGTAATGTCTCTGATCACGGCCAGCCTACAAGTTTCACCATTTCTTGGCACTTCTTCTGTCACCCCCACCCTCGTGCTCGGTGCCTGCAACCTCCTGTAGGGTAATTTCTCTCATCACGGCCAGCCTACAAGTTTCACCATTTCTTGGCACTTCTTCTGTCTCCCGCACCCTCGTGCCCAGTGCCTGCAACCTCCTGTAGGGTAATTTCTCTCATCACGGCCAGCCTACAAGTTTCACCATTTCTTGGCACTTCTTCTGTCACCCCCACCCTCGTGCTCGGTGCCTGCAACCTCCTGTAGGGTAATTTCTCTCATCACGGCCAGCCTACAAGTTTCACCATTTCTTGGCACTTCTTCTGTCTCCCACACCCTCGTGCCCAGTGCCTGCAACCTCCTGTAGGGTAATGTCTCTGATCACGGCCAGCCTACAAGTTTCTCCATTTCTTGGCACTTCTTCTGTCTCCCCCACTCTCGTGCCCAGTGCCTGAAACCTCCTGTAGGGTAATGTCTCTGATCACGGCCAGCCTACAAGTTTCTCCATTTCTTGGCACTTCTTCTGTCTCCCCCACTCTCGTGCCCAGTGCCTGCAACCTCCTGTAGGGTAATGTCTCTGATCACGGCCAGCCTACAAGTTTCCCCATTTCTTGGCACTTCTTCTGTCTCCAACACTCTCGTGCCCAGTGACTGCAACCTCCTGTAGGGTAATGTCTCTGATCACGGCCAGCCTACAAGTTTCACCATTTCTTGGCACTTCTTCTGTCTCCCACACCCTCGTGCCCAGTGACTGCAACCTCCTGTAGGGTAATGTCTCTGATCACGGCCAGCCTACAAGTTTCACCATTTCTTGGCACTTCTTCTGTCTCCCGCACTCTCGTGCCCAGTGACTGCAACCTCCTGTAGGGTAATGTCTCTGATCACGGCCAGCCTACAAGTTTCACCATTTCTTGGCACTTCTTCTGTCTCCCACACTCTCGTGCCCAGTGCCTGCAACCTCCTGTAGGGTAATGTCCCTAATCACGGCCAGCCTACAAGTTTCACCATTTCTTGGCACTTCTTCTGTCTCCCGAACCCTCGTGCCAAGTACCTACAACCTCCTGTAGGGTAATGTCTCTGATCACGGCCAGCCTACAAGTTTCTCCATTTCTTGGCACTTCTTCTGTCTCCCGCACCCTCGTGCCCAGTGCCTGCAACCTCCTGTAGGGTAATGTCTCTGATCACGGCCAGCCTACAAGTTTCTCCATTTCTTGGCACTTCTTCTGCCTCCCGCACTCTCGTGCCCAGTGCCTGCAACCTCCTGTAGGGTAATGTCTCTGATCACGGCCAGCCTACAAGTTTCACCATTTCTTGGCACTTCTTCTGTCTCCCACACTCTCGTGCCCAGTACCTACAACCTCCTGTAGGGTAATGTCTCTGATCACGGCCAGCCTACAAGTTTCACCATTTCTTGGAACTTCTTGTGTCTCCCCCACTCTCGTGCCCAGTGCCTGCAACCTCCTGTAGGGTAATGTCTCTGATCACGGCCAGCCTACAAGTTTCATCATTTCTTGGCACTTCTTCTGTCTCCCACACTCTCGTGCCCAGTGCCTGCAACCTCCTGTAGGGTAATGTCTCTGATCACGGCCAGCCTACAAGTTTCTCCATTTCTTGGCACTTCTTCTATCTCCCGCACTCTCGTGCCCAATGCCTGCAACCTCCTGTAGGGTAATGTCTCTGATCACGGCCAGCCTACAAGTTTCCCCATTTCTTGGCACTTCTTCTGTCTCCCACACTCTCGTGCCCAGTGACTGCAACCTCCTGTAGGGTAATGTCTCTGATCACGGCCAGCCTACAAGTTTCACCATTTCTTGGCACTTCTTCTGTCTCCCGCACCCTCGTGCCCAGTGACTGCAACCTCCTGTAGGGTAATGTCTCTGATCACGGCCAGCCTACAAGTTTCACCATTTCTTGGCACTTCTTCTGTCTCCCGCACTCTCGTGCCCAGTGACTGCAACCTCCTGTAGGGTAATGTCTCTGATCACGGCCAGCCTACAAGTTTCACCATTTCTTGGCACTTCTTCTGTCTCCCGCACTCTCGTGCCCAGTACCTGCAATCTCCTGTAGGGTAATGTCTCTGATCACGGCCAGCCTACAAGTTTCTCCATATCTTGGCACTTCTTCTGTATCCCCCACCCTCGTGCCCAGTGCCTGCAACCTCCTGTAGGGTAATGTCTCTGATCACGGCCAGCCTACAAGTTTCTCCATTTCTTGGCTCTTCTTCTGTCTCCCGCACCCTCGTGCCCAATGCCTGCAACCTCCTGTAGGGTAATGTCTCTGATCACGGCCAGCCTACAAGTTTCACCATTTCTTGGCACTTCTTCTGTCACCCCCACCCTCGTGCTCAGTGCCTGCAACCTCCTGTAGGGTAATTTCTCTCATCACGGCCAGCCTACAAGTTTCACCATTTCTTGGCACTTCTTCTGTCTCCCGCACCCTCGTGCCCAGTGCCTGCAACCTCCTGTAGGGTAATGTCTCTGATCACGGCCAGCCTACAAGTTTCACCATTTCTTGGCACTTCTTCTGTCTCCCCCACCCTCGTGCCCAGTGCCTGCAACCTCCTGTAGGGTAATGTCTCTCATCACGGCCAGCCTACAAGTTTCACCATTTCTTGGCACTTCTTCTGTCTCCCCAACTCTCGTGCCCAGTGACTGCAACCTCCTGTAGGGTAATGTCTCTGATCACGGCCAGCCTACAAGTTTCTCCATTTCTTGGCACTTCTTCTGTCTCCCCCACTCTCGTGCCCAGTGACTGCAACCTCCTGTAGGGTAATGTCTCTGATCACGGCCAGCCTACAAGTTTCTCCATTTCTTGGCACTTCTTCTGTCTCCCGCACTCTCGTGCCCAGTACCTAGAACCTCCTGTAGGGTAATGTCTCTGATCACGGCCAGCCTACAAGTTTCACCATTTCTTGGCACTTCTTCTGTCTCCCCCACTCTCGTGCCCAGTGCCTGCAACCTCCTGTAGGGTAATGTCTCTGATCACGGCCAGCCTACAAGTTTCTCCATTTCTTGGCACTTCTTCTGTCTCCCGCACTCTCATTGCCCAGTGCCTGCAACCTCCTGTAGGGTAATGTCTCTGATCACGGCCAGCCTACAAGTTTCCCCATTTCTTGGCACTTCTTCTGTCTCCCACACTCTCGTGCCCAGTGACTGCAACCTCCTGTAGGGTAATGTCTCTGATCACGGCCAGCCTACAAGTTTCACCATTTCTTGGCACTTCTTCTGTCTCCCACACCCTCGTGCCCAGTGACTGCAACCTCCTGTAGGGTAATGTCTCTGATCACGACCAGCCTACAAGTTTCACCATTTCTTGGCACTTCTTCTGTCTCCCCCACTCTCGTGCCCAGTGACTGCAACCTCCTGTAGGGTAATGTCTCTGATCACGGCCAGCCTACAAGTTTCTCCATTTCTTGGCACTTCTTCTGTCTCCCCCACTCTCGTGCCCAGTGACTGCAACCTCCTGTAGGGTAATGTCTCTGATCACGGCCAGCCTACAAGTTTCACCATTTCTTGGCACTTCTTCTGTCTCCCCCACCCTCGTGCCCAGTGCCTGCAACCTCCTGTAAGGTAATGTCTCTGATCACGGCCAGCCTACAAGTTTCACCATTTCTTGGCACTTCTTCTGTCTCCCGCACCCTCGTGCCCAGTGCCTGCAACCTCCTGTAGGGTAATGTCTCTGATCACGGCCAGCCTACAAGTTTCTCCATTTCTTGGCACTTCTTCTGTCTCCCACACCCTCGTGCCCAGTGACTGCAACCTCCTGTAGGGTAATGTCTCTGATCACGGCCAGCCTACAAGTTTCTCCATTTCTTGGCACTTCTTCTGTCTCCCCCACCCTCGTGCCCAGTGCCTGCAACCTCCTGTAGGGTAATGTCTCTGATCACGGCCAGCCTACAAGTTTCACCATTTCTTGGCACTTCTTCTGTCTCCCCCACTCTCGTGCCCAGTGCCTGCAACCTCCTGTAGGGTAATGTCTCTGATCACGGCCAGCCTACAAGTTTCACCATTTCTTGGCACTTCTTCTGTCTCCCACACTCTCGTGCCCAGTGCCTGCAACCTCCTGTAGGGTAATGTCTCTGATCACGGCCAGCCTACAAGTTTCACCATTTCTTGGCACTTCTTCTGTCTCCCCCACCCTCGTGCCCACTGCCTGCAACCTCCTGTAGGGTAATGTCTCTGATCACGGCCAGCCTACAAGTTTCACCATTTCTTGGCACTTCTTCTGTCTCCCACACTCTCGTGCCCAGTGCCTGCAACCTCCTGTAGGGTAATGTCTCTGATCACGGGCAGCCTACAAGTTTCACCATTTCTTGGCACTTCTTCTGTCTCCCGAACCCTCGTCCCCAGTACCTACAACCTCCTGTAGGGTAATGTCTCTGATCACGGCCAGCCTACAAGTTTCACAATTTCTTTGCACTTCATCTGTCTCCCGAACCCTCGTGCCCAGTACCTACAACCTCCTGTAGGGTAATGTCTCTGATCACGGCCAGCCTACAAGTTTCACCATTTCTTGGCACTTCTTCTGTCTCCCGCACTCTCGTGCCCAGTACCTACAACCTCCTGTAGGGTAATGTCTCTGATCACGGCCAGCCTACAAGTTTCACCATTTCTTGGCACTTCTTCTGTCTCCCCCACTCTCGTGCCCAGTACCTACAACCTCCTGTAGGGTAATGTCTCTGATCACGGCCAGCTTACAAGTTTCACCATTTCTTGGCACTTCTTCTGTCTCCCGCACTCTCGTGCCCAGTACCTACAACCTCCCGTAGGGTAATGTCTCTGATCACGGCCAGCCTACAAGTTTCACCATTTCTTGGCACTTCTTCTGTCTCCCCCACTCTCGTGCCCAGTGCCTGCAACCTCCTGTAGGGTAATGTCTCTGATCACGGCCAGCCTACAAGTTTCTCCATTTCTTAGCACTTCTTCTGTCTCCCACACCCTCGTGCCCAGTGACTGCAACCTCCTGTAGGGTAATGTCTCTGATCACGGCCAGCCTACAAGTTTCTCCATTTCTTGGCACTTCTTCTGTCTCCCGCACTCTCGTGCCCAGTGCCTGCAACCTCCTGTAGGGTAATGTCTCTGATCACGGCCAGCCTACAAGTTTCCCCATTTCTTGGCACTTCTTCTGTCTCCCACACTCTCGTGCCCAGTGACTGCAACCTCCTGTAGGGTAATGTCTCTGATCACGGCCAGCCTACAAGTTTCACCATTTCTTGGCACTTCTTCTGTCTCCCACACCCTCGTGCCCAGTGACTGCAACCTCCTGTAGGGTAATGTCTCTGATCACGACCAGCCTACAAGTTTCACCATTTCTTGGCACTTCTTCTGTCTCCCCCACTCTCGTGCCCAGTGACTGCAACCTCCTGTAGGGTAATGTCTCTGATCACGGCCAGTCTACAAGTTTCACCATTTCTTGGCACTTCTTCTGTCTCCCCCACCCTTGTGCCCAGTGCCTGCAACCTCCTGTAAGGTAATGTCTCTGATCACGGCCAGCCTACAAGTTTCACCATTTCTTGGCACTTCTTCTGTCTCCCCCACTCTCGTGCCCAGTGCCTGCAACCTCCTGTAGGGTAATGTCTCTGATCACGGCCAGCCTACAAGTTTCTCCATTTCTTAGCACTTCTTCTGTCTCCCACACCCTCGTGCCCAGTGACTGCAACCTCCTGTAGGGTAATGTCTCTGATCACGGCCAGCCTACAAGTTTCTCCATTTCTTGGCACTTCTTCTGTCTCCCGCACTCTCGTGCCCAGTGCCTGCAACCTCCTGTAGGGTAATGTCTCTGATCACGGCCAGCCTACAAGTTTCCCCATTTCTTGGCACTTCTTCTGTCTCCCACACTCTCGTGCCCAGTGACTGCAACCTCCTGTAGGGTAATGTCTCTGATCACGGCCAGCCTACAAGTTTCACCATTTCTTGGCACTTCTTCTGTCTCCCACACCCTCGTGCCCATTGACTGCAACCTCCTGTAGGGTAATGTCTCTGATCACGACCAGCCTACAAGTTTCACCATTTCTTGGCACTTCTTCTGTCTCCCCCACTCTCGTGCCCAGTGACTGCAACCTCCTGTAGGGTAATGTCTCTGATCACGGCCAGTCTACAAGTTTCACCATTTCTTGGCACTTCTTCTGTCTCCCCCACCCTTGTGCCCAGTGCCTGCAACCTCCTGTAAGGTAATGTCTCTGATCACGGCCAGCCTACAAGTTTCACCATTTCTTGGCACTTCTTCTGTCTCCCGCACCCTCGTGCCCAGTACCTGCAATCTCCTGTAGGGTAATGTCTCTGATCACGGCCAGCCTACAAGTTTCTCCATTTCTTGGCACTTCTTCTGTCTCCCGCACCCTCGTGTCCAATGCCTGCAACCTCCTGTAGGGTAATGTCTCTGATCACGGCCAGCCTACAAGTTTCTCCATTTCTTGGCACTTCTTCTGTCTCCCGCACCCTCGTGCCCAATGCCTGCAACCTCCTGTAGGGTAATGTCTCTGATCACGGCCAGCCTACAAGTTTCACCATTTCTTGGCACTTCTTCTGTCTCCCCCACCCTCGTGCCCAGTGCCTGCAACCTCCTGTAGGGTAATGTCTCTGATCACGGCCAGCCTACAAGTTTCTCCATTTCTTGGCACTTCTTCTGTCTCCCCCACTCTCGTGCCCAGTGCCTGCAACCTCCTGTAAGGTAATGTCTCTGATCACGGCCAGCCTACAAGTTTCTCCATTTCTTGGCACTTCTTCTGTCTCCCCCACTCTCGTGCCCAGTGCCTGCAACCACCTGTAGGGTAATGTCTCTGATCACGGCCAGCCTACAAGTTTTACAATTTCTTGGCACTTCTTCTGTCTCCCGCACTCTCGTGCCCAGTGCCTGCAACCTCCTGTATTGTAATGTCTCTGATCACGGCCAGCCTACAAGTTTCACCATTTCTTGGCACTTCTTCAGTCTCCCGCACCCTAGTGCCCAGTGCCTTCAACCTCCTGTAGGGTAATGTCTCTGATCACGGCCAGCCTACAAGTTTCACAATTTCTTTGTACTTCTTCTGTCTCCCGCACTCTCGTGTCCAGTGCCTGCAACCTCCTGTAGGGTAATGTCTCTGATCACGGCCAGCCTCCAAGTTTCACCATTTCTTGGCACTTCTTCTGTCTCCCGCACTCTCGTGCCCAGTACCTACAACCTCCTGTAGGGTAATGTCTCTGATCACGGCCAGCCTACAAGTTTCCCCATTTCTTGGCACTTCTTCTGTCTCCCACACTCTCGTGCCCAGTGACTGCAACCTCCTGTAGGGTAATGTCTCTGATCACGGCCAGCCTACAAGTTTCACCATTTCTTGGCACTTCTTCTGTCTCCCACACCCTCGTGCCCAGTGACTGCAACCTCCTGTAGGGTAATGTCTCTGATCACGGCCAGCCTACAAGTTTCACCATTTCTTGGCACATCTTCTGTCTCCCCCACTCTCGTGCCCAGTGCCTGCAACCTCCTGTAGGGTAATGTCTCTGATCACGGCCAGCCTACAAGTTTCACCATTTCTTGGCACTTCTTCTGTCTCCCGCACTCTCGTGCCCAGTGACTGCAACCTCCTGTAGGGTAATGTCTCTGATCACGGCCAGCCTACAGGTTTCTCCATTTCTTGGCACTTCTTCTGTCTCCCGCACTCTCGTGCCCAGTGCCTGCAACCTCCTGTAGGGTAATGTCTCTGATCACGGCCAGCCTACAAGTTTCTCCATTTCTTGGCACTTCTTCTATCTCCCGCACTCTCGTGCCCAGTGCCTGCAACCTCCTGTAGGGTAATGTCTCTGATCACGGCCAGCCTACAAGTTTCCCCATTTCTTGGCACTTCTTCTGTCTCCCACACTCTCGTGCCCAGTGACTGCAACCTCCTGTAGGGTAATGTCTCTGATCACGGCCAGCCTACAAGTTTCACCATTTCTTGGCACTTCTTCTGTCTCCCACACCCTCGTGCCCAGTGACTGCAACCTCCTGTAGGGTAATGTCTCTGATCACGGCCAGCCTACAAGTTTCACCATTTCTTGGCACATCTTCTGTCTCCCCCACTCTCGTGCCCAGTGACTGCAACCTCCTGTAGGGTAATGTCTCTGATCACGGCCAGCCTACAAGTTTCTCCATTTCTTGGCACTTCTTCTGTCTCCCCCACTCTCGTGCCCAGTGACTGCAACCTCCTGTAGGGTAATGTCTCTGATCACGGCCAGCCTACAAGTTTCTCCATTTCTTGGCACTTCTTCTGTCTCCCGCACCCTCGTGCCCAGTGCCTGCAACCTCCTGTAGGGTAATGTCTCTGATCACGGCCAGCCTACAAGTTTCTCCATTTCCTGGCACTTCTTCTGTCTCCCCCACTCTCGTGCCCAGTGCCTGCAACCTCCTGTAGGGTAATGTCTCTGATCACGACCAGCCTACAAGTTTCTCCATTTCTTGGCACTTCTTCTGTCTCCCCCACTCTCGTGCCCAGTGCCTGCAACCTCCTGTAGGGTAATGTCTCTGATCACGGCCAGCCTACAAGTTTTACCATTTCTTGGCACTTCTTCTGTCTCCCGCACTCTCGTGCCCAGTGCCTGCAACCTCCTGTAGGGTAATGTCTCTGATCACGGCCAGCCTACAAGTTTCACCATTTCTTGGCACTTCTTCTGTCTCCCGCACCCTAGTGCCCAGTGCCTGCAACCTCCTGTAGGGTAATGTCTCTCATCACGGCCAGCCTACAAGTTTCACCATTTCTTGGCACTTCTTCTGTCTCCCCCACTCTCGTGCCCAGTGCCTGCAACCTCCTGTAGGGTAATGTCTCTGATCACGGCCAGCCTACAAGTTTCACCATTTCTTGGTACTTCTTCTGTCTCCCGCACTCTCGTGCCCAGTGCCTGCAACCTCCTGTAGGGTAATGTCTCTCATCACGGCCAGCCTACAAGTTTCTCCATTTCCTGACTGTCAGCAACCGCTGTCACAGGCATTCTAGGATACTTCTCTCGCACCACACAACAGACTTGCTAGTCGTACGAGAGGAATTGGTTCCACATTTTATTGCCACTGGCTCTTTGTATCACATCAATGTACAACAAACAGTCGCTAACAAATCACACAAGAATAAATGCACAGAATATCCTATCACTAGTCATTTCCTAACCCTATCGCTAATCTATCTATTCGGCTAACGAAACAAGCATCGCTAAGCGATGTTATCACTATGAAGTCTGTGTCCCGTCTGATTCTACTCCGCGTGCTGTTTACACAGTACGCGGAAGGACTCAGGGCGCACTACGGCTTTTTGCGTGCGGCCTCATTTAGCACGCTCGAGTAGTGGCCTCTCTTGAGTTACACTCTAGTTTCACGTTGCCGTGATCATGCCGTGACCAGAGTGCTAACTCTCTGGTTGACACTTCCGTGTCTCATGAGAGAACTATTTAATAGTTCCCCTTCCTATCACCTACCCTGCCCTCATATAGGGGCACTGAGTTACCTCTAATCTACTGGAGGTAGACCACTCATTCAGGGTGGTCTTCCTCCCCTATATTTGAGTCTTTGACACAAACCCTCCCCTCCTGTGTTGCGTTACAAACTTTGACTCATGGTTGTGACGCAAGAGGTTTCTAAAAATTAGTGTATCTAATTTTTGTCAAAGACTTCTGATAACTTGGGTTTGGGTATCCCAATAGACTTCTACTCACTATTGTCACAGTGTAGTATCACTTTACTTGGCTATTGCTGATCGCCAAAAACTTGTCAGGTTGGCGTGAGCCCTCTTCTCAATCGCAATATTATATAATTAGAGGTTTGTCTGAACCGGACCGTTGTCTTATAAGACCTGCCCTCAAATAGTAAATTAACTCACTACCCATACAAAGTTGACTTTCTTAGGGTCAACCCATGAATTGCTTCATGGCCCCCATATAATATTAAACAACCCTTGCACAAGCTGAGTGCGACAGGCTTTACCTATCTCGCTTCCGCGTGTAAAGTTATCTTTCACTGTTAAGTTAGTGTTTCGTTGTCTATTGTGTCCCCTGACCCGAAGTTATATCCCTTTGTTCTAAAAATGTATGTGCTTTACATGTGTGTTTTCCTGGTTGTTTGCGTGTTTGAATCTATCTCTTATTATAATTTAACTTCTAACACGTGTGTCTGTCTATAACTATGTGTGCAAGTTAGTTTTCAAGTGCCATAATTCGGTTAAATGTGGCCACAAACAAGTGTGTAACACTAATTCGTGACTACGTTTCCGTCATATGAGACTTAAAATACTCTATATAAGTTTTACTCTAAACTACACACAGACCATTTAAGACAGCACATTACAACATTGAAAACAAATGCTCGACGCAGACAAATAATAAAAAGTCGCGCTGAGCGGCAGAAAACATCCGCTGGCTGCCTTCATTCTCCCCTGTATATTTACCATTTTCTCTCACTTTCACACTTCTGTCACACATCTTTTATTCTCACACTTCTGTCACACATCTTTTACCCTCACAATTATTTAAGAACCTTGAAGTGACACTGTACACGTTTAGCTCAGTTTGAAAAGAGTTGAGCTTCATGACTGTGCTTAAGTTGCTGCACGAGTCATGTATTTACAAAATATTTACATGGATGAAATAGGGTTGATAGATTATACCCCGATATTATTCAACACTATCTTCTGATGACATACTAATATTAATTTTCTAACTATCTATATTCTATTTTGTTGTACAACATTAATCTAATTTAAGGGAAGTAATCTAACTATCTAAAAAAAATGAAATGGTGTGAAATGAGTTATGTATCTTTATGAGATGGGTAATGTAAAATGTAAGAAAAATTCTAAATAATGTTTTTAATGTTTAAATGAACAAATATAATGGATAATGGATATTTTTAAACTACATGGTATAAATGATGTATGTTTCTAAGTATAATCTTTTTATTTTATAAAATATAACCTAATTTTAGTCCTAAATGAAAAGGTTGTTAAAGTGTTCATAAAGATGGAATGAAATAAAATGAAATTACATGACTACATGGTGTTATTCCTATTTAAGCTTCTTTATCCTAGTCTTTAATTAGCTGTTATTAAGTTTAAATAGTATCCTAATCTATTTTTATGCTAAGTAAGTGGGTAAATTACTGATTTATCTAAACTACAAAAAAAAAAAAAATCTATTATATTGCCTAAATCTAATCTAACTATATATTACAGTAATAGCCTAAGTATAATTTACCACTATTTTAAAATCGTTATATTACATATCACAATAAGTATATATACATGATGTCATTTCCCCTCAGGTCAGTGGTTGCCATAACGTATAGAAATTACCCTCGATGGCATAGTTTATATATACACACTTATACTGGGTATGCTATCTACACTACACAGTCATACTTGTGTCCTATGGGTATTCTTACACTCGTTGAGTCCGCTGGTGTCGTAGACAAGTATCTTCGTGTCTGTTATCTAACAATGTTCTGACACTGTTCTGATATGAGTAACACAGGTGATTCACCGGAGCACAATGGAGCATAGTAAGTAACGAGCTGTCTATGTACACACGGTGATTTCACTGTTCTTGGCGCACAGTTGTCATTCAGCTGTCTACGGACACATGGTAGTTCACTGTTCTTAGCACGTAGTTCTGATCCTGATGTCTATATACACAATAGTATAATCTACACAGGATACGTTAAATGTATAGTAAATGAACATTTCTTAACTACCTATTCGTGTGGAATATCAGGTATTTCTACCTCAGATGGTCGACTAAGGGTATCAGCAAGGATGTTGTCCCTACCCTTAATATGCTCTATACTAAAAGTATAATTCTGTAATATTAACGACCACCTATAGATGCGGTCATTCTTATGTACCCCACTTTGTATGACCGTGATCGGGGAGTTGTCAGTCTGGACCACAAAGTGATTACCCGCCAGAAATCGATGCAACTTCCTCACCGAATAGATGACGCTTAGGGCTTCCAACTCTGATATGGAATATCTGGACTCAGCCGGTGTGATCGTGCGGCTCACGTAGCAAGTCGGATGGAAGATGCCATCATAAAACTGGCCTAGTACTGCAGCGATGGAAATCCTGCTGGCATCTGTCCTAAGATAATAAACGAGCCTAGGATTAGGCAAGCGGAGGATTGGTACATTACTAAATAGTATTTTCAATTTTGACAATGCAGAAATTAATGATGCATCTTTGACATCCAATTTCACTGATGCTTTTAAAACATTTGAAAATACACTTGTAATTTCAGCTAAGTTCGGTATGAACTTGCTATAATAATTTACTAAGCCCAAAAGGCTCCTGACCTGCTTCTTTGTTGTAGGCATGGTCAGGTTCATAATTTTGGTAATAATTCTATTGTCAGTTTTCAGTTGTCCTTGAGAAATGACATGACCTAAAAAATCAATTTCTTGTAGGCCCAATTCGACTTTGCTCGGTTTGACCGTGAGGCCGAAGAGTCGCAACCTATCGAAGACATGTCTTAGTTTCAGTAAGTGTGTTGTCCAGTCCTCTGTATGGACACAAATATCATCTATATAGGTCACTGTATTCGTCACTCCATGTAGCAAATCTCTAGTTAAGCGTACGAAAGTGGCAGGAGCATTACGAAGTCCGAAAGAAAGAAATCGCCACTCGTAAAGACCTAGAGGTGTTGAGAAAGCAGTCAGATGGATAGATTGAGTCTGCATATGGACCTGCCAATATCCCTTAGTCAGGTATAATTTAGAAACGATTTTGGAGGTGGACATGTCGAGAATCAGATCTTCGCAGGAAGGAATTGGTTCTGCGTCGATCTTTGTGACATTGTTGAGTTTTC
The DNA here is from genome assembly GCA_963921405.1 of Cepaea hortensis. Taxonomy (NCBI): domain Eukaryota; kingdom Metazoa; phylum Mollusca; class Gastropoda; order Stylommatophora; family Helicidae; genus Cepaea; species Cepaea hortensis. Next base: position 99,196,968 of record OY992888.1, read on the forward strand.
TATAGTCCACACAAAGACGAATGGTGGAGTCATTTTTCTTGACAAGGGCGATTGGAAAGGAGTACTCAGATGTAGATTTTTGAATAATTCCACTCGCTTCTAAATTAAGAATTTCCTTATTTAGATTTTCCCTATAGCTAAGTGGGATAGAGTACGGCCTGCATTTGATAGGCTTCGAGTCCGAAAGAAGGATGGAGTGCTCGATCCTGTCCGTCCTACCTGGAATGTCGGAAAATATGTCCTTATATTCAGTCACTAATTGTATTATCTGTCGTCGTTGTTCTCCTGTCAGTCCTGTTTCTAATCGTATACAATCTAATGTAGCAGTCTTGTCTACAATTGGAACGGGTAGTTCCATCCCGTCGTCGTCTACCTGATTCAGTACGGTTGTGGTGCTAAGTGCGTTTTCTGTAATCTCACTAAGTGTATGCATATCGTCGGATTTGCCAGTCTCGCTAACTAGTGTAGTTGCGTTGTGTACGTCTGTCGTCTCATCCATAGGTGTGGGTGCATTGTGTTCGTCTGTCTCTAATTCTGTCTCTTGTCGTGAAAAGTAGGGTTTCAACATGTTGATATGAAATATCTTTAAGTGTCCGTTTATCGATATTTCATAATCGACATCTGAAAGTCTTTGTATCACCTTGAAAGGCCCTTGCCATGAAGTTGTCATATTATTACGCTTGTCTGGTAGTAGTACCATTACGTCTTGATCAGTTTCAAGTATTATGGGTCTAGCACTTTTCTTAGGACTGTGCTGTTTGAGGATATCTGACCTGTTCACTGGAGTGAGTCCATTCTTCTCCTCCCAGATAGATATTTCTTCATCTGTGCAGTGCCTTAGCTGGGGTAGACACCCAAGAATTAAATCAGTACAAGGGTTGTCTAGTATTGCACAAGTAAAGGTACCAGAAAGGAACGGGGTGTTTATACGGGCTCTTGCCAGAGGATAGGTTATTACCAGAAAAAGTACGGCATTTTACAGAGTCACCCGTATAATCCTTTGGATTAACACGTTCCTTTTTCACACCAATAATAGAGCTCCCACTGTCAAACATCGGCATGGCTTCTCATTGACCATTGCAGAGTGAAACAATAGATTGCCTCTGGAGGCTACAGCTGCATTTGCATTCTCCAAGGAGGATGTTACAATATGCCCACATGTAAGTTTGCCGTCTGCATGAAATTGGTGACATCGTTCACAATTGTCAAAGCTTAATACATCGTTCACACAGCAAACATCTTCAGATTGCTTAAAAGGTAATACATTCTCGATATCACACTCAGTCTTACTACCACTATCAGAAGATGTATCCATTAACACTGCACTATTGGCCTTCATTCTTTGGCGGCCTAGGCACTTGCTGGAATAATGGCCATAGCTGGAACAGAAGAAGCATTTGACTGCACGCCTGTATGCAGTTCTTTTGTTTTGTTGCTTCTTAATGACCGTCTCAAGATGTGCAGGATAGTTTGGTGATTTATCACACATAGAATAAGTATCATGCAAAAGTTGACAATAGACACATTTCGATACTTTCTTATCGTTCTTGTCGACTCTATGAAATGGTTTTCTATTACTCTGATAGTTTTTAGGTTGGTCCTTTACAAAAGAAACTATTTCAGAGTCACTATTTGATGTCTTAAAAATATCTCTGTTTGAAGAAAAATATGCCGAGCCTTTCTTTTCAAACTGTTCTATGGTCTCAATGTCTGACTGCTGCAAGAATTTAGCGAAAGGAGATGGTATTGTGGATATGACTTTATCCATGGCTATTAAGTTTTTAAGTTTATCAAAATCCTTTCCTATTTTTGATGCACTAAGCCATCTATTTAGTACACTTTGGACATTTGAGACATAATCGATAAAGGTCTCGGTTGGCTTAGGTTTTAAATTGGAAAACTGTACTTGATACCCAGGGCATCAAGTAAAAAATGTTGCATTATCCTATCATGGATGTACTGATAGTTAGATCTAAGGTCAGTTGGTATAGATTCTATTACTTTAAGGGGCTCACCACTCAGGTTTTTCATATAAATCATGGCCCACATATCGATTGGTACTTCGTGGTACTTTAGTTGATACTCGACATTTTCTGTCCAGGCTGATATGGAATCATCTTTACAAAATGGTGTGATAATGTTTTTGTACTTCTTGAATTTATTTTCTTCTTGTTGACTTTTTAGTTTTGTAGCAGAGATCTCTAAGTGTGAATCTACATCCATACCTTTTATCTTTAACTGTGTCTCTGACTCTTCCTGTATTTGTTTTTCTTTCACTCTTGCCATTTCATCTATCTTTTTTTTCCTTTAATTCCACTTCTTTTTGTTTAATTTCTAACTCCTTCTGTTTCATTTCCTTATCTTGATATTATTGGTTTTGCTTTAATTCTATTTCTTTTTGTTTAATCTCCTTATCATGTTCTAGCTGTTTTTGCTTAATCTCCTTATCATGTTCTAACTGTTTCTGTTTTAATTCTAATTCTTTCTGTTTTGTTTCTTCAACTAATTGTGCCTCTTTGTGTTTTATTTCTAATTCCTTCTGTTTGGTTTCTTCAGCTAATTGTGCCTCTTTGTGTTTTATCTCTAACTCCTTTTGTTTTGTTATCTCTGCTAGTTCTATAATCTCCTTCTGGTATTGTCTTTCACGTTCATCTCTCTTAGCATCTATAGCTTCCCTAAATTTTTGATCAGAATAATGCTGTAATTCCTTTCCTGTGTGTCCTAATGCTTTGCCCGCTTTTATAAAATCAGCTAAAGTTGCCATGTTGTTTGGTAATTAGCTAGATTTGATAGGCCCTAAAATATTTATTCACTTATTTATATTAGTCACGTTAGGTTTTTAAGTCTCTGAGCACAAAAAAAAATTTGTACTCTTAGTTTATAACCTGAAATACAGATCACCAAAAAATATGCTAATACATCCCACGCTGAAAAAGAGATGCATTATTAATCATATTGCATGCAAAATCATTTGGGTATACTCATCTTAATTTTCCAGATCAATCATGTACACTCGTTTGGCACCTCAGGTCTATTAGTCTGGCAATACCGCACACAGCTTGCGTAGTGCTTATCACCAGCTGTTGTTCACCCTGGTTATCAAGAGCATCAACAATTAACCACTTGCAAACGATATATAATTTTAGACAATTATACAATTAAATGCCCCAGGACAAAAAAAATGTGGTTTAAATAATATTAAATGTCACTGTCCTGTCTTCGTTCTAACGTATTTATGCCTTCCCTATCTCTATCTGTTTAATCTATGGAAGTGCTGTGCAGACTGCGTCTTATTTGCATCGCCAAAGTAGTGCCATCGCGACGGTAACAAATAAAGAAAATATGAAAATAATTAAATAAATGCTTTGAAATAAATATAAAAGTAATAATATTGTTCAAATAAATAAATATATTCAATAAATAACTATTATAAACAAATAATATTTGGTCCTGTCAACAACTCATGTTTCAGGCATCATCGGATTACTTCTCCCACACCACACAAGAAACTTGCAAGCCGTGTGAGAGGAAATGAATGATACATTTTATTGCCGTAGGCTCTATACATTTACAAAACAGTCGCTATCAAATCACACATAAAGTCACATGATTGCCTATCACTGATTTTCCTAAAACCCTATTGCTAAGTTCTATCTACTTGGCTACACAAAAACTCCTATCGATACTAAACGAAGTGCTCTCTACAAAAGTCAGTCCCCAGTCTGACTTTGCTACTCGCGTGGCTACACGGCACGCGGAAGGACCTTCGTGCGTCCTTCGGCTCTTTGCGTGCTATTTTACTTAGCACGCTTCTATTAGCTGTCTTCTATTGAGTGGCAATCGTGGCTATCACGCAGGCGTGATTCTATCGTGACCAGTAGTGCTAACTATCTGGTCGACGCCTCCGTGTCTCATGAGAGGACTAGTTAATAGTCCCCCTTTCTATCACCTACCCTGCCCTTATACAGGGCACTGTGTTCCCTCCAATCTATCTGAGGTTGACCACTCTTCCCGGTGGTGTTCTATCTTGAGGCAGACCTCTGGCCTCATATTTCAGTCTTTGACACACACCCTCCCCTCCTGTGTTGCGTCATCAACTTTCACTCATTGGTTGTGACGCAAGAGGTTTCTAAAAAATTAGTGTAACTAATTTTTGTCAAAGACTGTAGATAACCTGGCTTTGGGCTACCCAATAGACTTCTACTGACTATTGTCACAATGTAGTATCACTTTACTTGGCTACTGGCAATCGCCACAAACTTGTCTGGTTGGCGTGAGCCCTCTTCTCAATCGCAATATTATATTAATTAGAGGTATGTCTGAACCGGACCGTTGTCTTATAAGACCTGCCCTCAAATAGTAAATTAACTCACTACCCATACAAAGTTGACTTTCTTAGGGTCAACACATGAATTGCTTCATGTCCCCCATATAATATTAAACAACCATTACACAAGCTGTGTGCGACAGGCTTTACCTATCTCGCTTCCGCGTGTAAAGTTATCTTTCACTGTTAAGTTAGTGTTTCGTTGTCTATTATGTCCCCTGACTCGGAGTTATCTCCCTTTGATCTACTAAAAGTGTATGCAATTTATATGTTTGTTTTTCTGGTTGTTTGCGTGTTTGGATGTAATTAATAGTATATTCTAACCTCTAACATGTGTATCTACCTATCATGTGTATGTAAGTTAGTTTTCAAGTGCCATAATTCGGTTAAATGCGGCCACAAACAAGTGTATAACACTAATTCGTGACTACGTTTCCGTCGTATGAGACTTAAAATACTTTCTCTAAGATCTACACTAAACTACACACAACACATTCACGATATTCCATTTTCAACATCGAAACCAACATTTGACGGCGACAAAATTAAAAAGTCGCGTTGAGCGGCAGAAAAAATCCGCTGACTGATCTCACTCTCTCTTGTACAATTCTACATTCGCTCTCACTTTCACACTTCTGTCACACTTCTTCTACCCTCACTTCTGTCACACATCTTTTACCCTAATTTCTGTCACACATCTTTTACCTTCATAGTTATCTAAAACCTTAGAGTGACACTGTACAAGTTTGGCTCAGTTTGACAGAGTTGAGCTTCATGACTGTGCGTCAATTGTAGCACAAGTCAAGTATTTACAATATATTTACATGTAAGGAAAAGGGTTGATGGTTTGTACCCTGGTATTATTAACCACTATATTCTATTAAAATGATACTCTAAATACTGACATACTAATACTAGTTCTATAAATATGTATTTAATGTGTTACCTATTTTAATCTATCTGTCACATTAATCCTAAAACAAGCTTACATTACTCCTAATATTATCTAATTTAAGGGATGTAATCTAACTATTTAAACTGGAATTGATGTGAGATGAGTTATGTACCTTTATGAAATGGGTAATGTGAAATGTAATAAGTTACGTACCTTTCTAATATGGGTGATGTGAAATATAACACAATTATAACTAATGTTTTTAAATGAAAAAAACTATATGATTGATATTCTTAATCTAAATGATGTGAATGATGTATGTTTAATTGTATAATCTTTTTATCCTATTACGGTGTAAACTAATCATACTACTAAATGATAACGTTTGTTAAATGGATTGGATCATTAAAATGGAATGAACTGAAATGAAATGAAACAAAGTGAAATGTAATAAAGTAAATGGTACTATTACTATCTAAATTTATTATTCTAGTTTCTACTTAGTTGTTGTTATGTTTAAATTACTATCCTAATCTACTTTTAAGCTAAATAAGTGGGTAAATTAATAATCTATCTAAACCAAAAAAAAAAAAAAAATGAAAACTATTATCTTGTCTAAATTTAAATATAAATTAAGATGATCTAATCTACCTATAATTTGTTACTATATTAAAACGTTATAATACATATCACAATGAGTATTTATATACATGGTATTTAAATACCTCAGGTTAGTCGTTGCCCTTAATGTTCAGAAAATGCTTTCATTGGCATACTATCTATACAATTGTCCTGGGTATATTAAATACATTACACAGTCACACTTGTGTCTTATGGGTATTGCACCTGTAGAGTTCGCTTGTGTCGTAGACCACAGTTTTCGTGTCTGTATTTATGTAATGTTCCGACACTGTTTTTCTCTGCTTAACACAAATGATTCACTGGAACACATATGGAGCTTAGCAAGTAATGAGCTGTCCTCGTTCACAAGGTGATATATTTGTTCTCAGAGCAAAGTTCTTATTTTCATGTCTACGGACACATAGTAATTCAATGTTCTTAGTACCTAGTTCAGCACATAATGTCCATGTATTTGTAACATATTTCACATAGAATATTTTACAGTACTAAGTTAACATCTATTACTCTACACTCTTATGTGGAATCTCTGGTATTTCTACCTCAGATGGTCGACTAAGGGTATCAGCCAGGATGTTGTCCTTACCCTTAATATGCTCTATACTAAAGGTATAATTTTGTAGTATTAGCGACCACCTGTATATACGGTCATTCCGATGCACACCACTCTGTATGACCGTGATTGGGGAGTTGTCAGTCTGGACAATGAAGTGAACACCCGCCAGAAATCGATGCAGCTTTCTCACCGCATAGATGACGCTTAGGGCTTCCAACTCTGATATGGAATATCTGGACTCAGCGGGTGTGATCTTACGGCTCACGTAGCAAATCGGATGGAAGATGCCCTCATAAAATTGGCCTAGTACTGCAGCGATGGAGATCCTGCTGGCATGTGTCCTAAGATAATAAACGAGCCTAGGATTAGGCAAGCGGAGGATTGGTACATTTCTAAACAGGATTTTCAATTTTGACAATGCAGAAATTAATAATGCATCTTTGACATCTAATTTTACAGATGCTTTTAAAACATTGGAAAATACACTTGTAATTTCCGCTAAATTTGGTATGAATTTGCAATAGTAATTTACTAACCCCAAAAGGCTTCTGACCTGCTTCTTTGTGGTAGGCATGGTCAGGTTCATAATTTTGGTAATAATTCTATTGTCAGTCTTTAGTTGACCTTGAGAAATGACATGACCCAAAAACTCAATTTCTTTTAGGCCCAATTCGACTTTGCTCGGTTTGACAGTGAGCCCGAAGAGTTGCAACCTATCAAAGACATGTCTTAGTTTCAGTAAGTGTGTTGTCCAGTCATCAGTATGGACACATATATCATCTATATAGGTCACTGTATTCGTCACTCCATGAAGTAGATCTCTAGTTAAGCGTACGAAAGTGGCAGGAGCATTTCGAAGTCCGAAAGGAAGAAAACGCCACTCGTATAGTCCTAAAGGTGTTGAAAAAGCAGTAAGATGGATGGATTGAGACTGCATAGGGACCTGCCAATATCCCTTAGTAAGATCTAGTTTAGAAAAGATTTTGGAGGTGGACATGTCAAGAATAAGATCTTCGCAGGAAGGAATTGGCTCTGCGTCGATCTTAGTGACGTTGTTGAGTTTTCGATAGTCCACACACAGACGAATTGTGGAGTCTTTTTTCTTAACTAGGACGATTGGAAAAGAGTACTCAGAAGTGGATTTCTGGATGATCCCACTAGCTTCTAAATTAAGAATTTCCTTATTTAGATTTTCCCTATAGATAAGTGGGATTGAGTACGGCCTGTATTTAATAGGCTTAGAGTCCGAAAGAATAATGGAGTGTTCGATTCTGTCCGTCCTACCTGGAATGTCAGAAAATATGTCTTTGTATTCCGTCACTAATTCTACTAATTGTCGTCGTTGACTGTCTGTTAGTCCCTGTTCTATCTGTATGCTATCTAATGTGGCAGTCTTGTCCACAATAGGAACGGGTAGTTCCATTCCGTCGTCGTCTACCTTATTCAGTACGGTGGTGGTGCTAAGTGCGTATTCTGTATTCTCGCTAGATGTATGGATATCGTCGGATATGCCAGTCTCGCTAACTAGTGTAGTTGCGTTGTGTATGTCTGTCGTCTGATCACTAGGTGTGGGTGCCCTGTGTTCGTCTGTCTCTACTTCTGTCTCTTGTCGTGAATAGTAAGGTTTCAGCATGTTGACATGGAATATCTTTAAGTGTCCGTTTATTGATATTTCATAGTCAACATCTGAAACTTTACGTACCACCTTGAATGGCCCTTGCCATGAAGTCAATAATAAATTTCGTTTGTCTGGAAGTAAGAGAAGTATGTCTTGATCTGGTTCAAGATCAATTGTTCTCGCCCCTTTGTTGGCGTATTGGCGGTAGATTTGACCCTTCCTCTCCAAAGCTGCCTTAGCTATAATACACGATTTCATGATTTTATCTCGTGTTTCAGTCACCATTTCATAAGGTGTTTTTGGTTCGGGAATTTGAATGGAATTAGTTATTACCTGATGATAAATGGTTAGGGGTCCACATGGGTTAGCCCCGTACACTAATTCAAACGGTGAGAACCCCGTGCTTGAATGGGGAATCTCCCGATAGGCGAACAGCACTGTTGGTAACAGTGTATCCCAATCAGCTGGGTTTTCTGCTGTTACCTTAGCCAGCATATGCTTAAGATCTCCATTAATCTTCTCTACTATACCATTGCTGGCTGGATGGTACGCTGTCGTAAAGTGCTGTTTAATCCCTAACATTTTTGTAAGGGCTTGCGTTGCAGCCGATATGAATTGAGTTCCACGATCGGATAAAATGGTCCGTGGAAATCCGAATCGTGAGAACAGGTGTAGAAATACATTGGCAACATCTTTGGAGGTGATGTACTTCAAAGCTACTGCCTCAACCCACCTTGAACATAGGTCGACCATCGTTAATATGAAGCGATTTCCTTTGCTGGACACCTGATTCAGGGGTCCAACAATATCTACCGCCACACTCTCAAATGGCCTAGAAGCCAGTGTAGAAGGTTGTACTTCAGCTGTAGGATGTTTACCCTTACGTACTAACTGTTGACAGACATTACACGAACGACAAAATAATTTTATATCATTGCAAAAACCTGGCCAATAAAAATGAGCCTGAATTCTGGCCCTGGTTTTGTCGTATGCAAGGTGACCAGCAAACGGTGACTCATGTGCAATCTTTAGCACAGTTAAGCGGTGTTGTACAGGTAACACCGTTTGCTGAATCTCATGGTTACCAGTTGTATAATACCTAGTAAGAATGCCATTATTAAGTCTAAAAACCCATGATGCGTTTTTTGTCACTTTGGCTCTTTCTGTCAATAATTTTAAATATGGAGACACACTAGGATCAGCTTTCTGCTGTTCTATAAGTTTTTGTCTGGTGGTATCATCCGTGCTAGTTGGTGATAGCAACAGTAGTCTCTCATCTTGTAGTGTGTCGTGATGTTTTATAGAGTCTGCTCTAGTTGTTGCATTAGCTGCATTAACATTTTCCCATGCAGCTATTTCATCACTAGTACATTGTTTTAATTGGGGTAAGCAACCCAAAATTAAGTCAGTACAAGGGTTGTCAAGTATTGCACAAGTAAAGGTACCAGAAAGGAAAGGAGTGTTAATACGGGCTTTGGCCAAAGGGTAAATTTCAATGTTACCCGAAAAGGTTCGGCATTTGACAGAGTCACCTGTATAATCATCTGGAATCACCAGTTCCTTTCTAAGACCAATAAGGGTGCTGCCGCTGTCCAGCAAACATTGGCATGGTCTATCATTGACCATTGCATTGTGGAACACTAGATTGCCTCTGGAGGCTAAAGCTGTGTTTACACTCTCAGATGAGAATGGTACTGTATGTCCACATTCTAATTTTCCGTCTGCATGAAATTGGTGACATCGCTCACAACTGTCAAAACTCAACATATCGTTTACACAACACACATCTTCAGCTTGGTTAACAGGTAATTCATTTTCAACATCACACTCAGTCTCACTACCACTATCGGAAGATGTATCAATCAAAATAGCATTGTTGGCTTTCATACGTTGGCGGCCCAGGCACTTATTTGAATAATGGCCGTAGCTGGAACAAAAGAAGCATTTGATTGCACGCCTGTATGCAGATCTTTTGTTTTGTTGCTTCTTAATAACATTTTCAAGATGTGCCGGATAATTTGGCGATTTGTCACACATAGAATAAGTGTCATGCAAAAGTTGACAGTAAATACATTTTTACACTTTCCTATCTTTATTGTCGACTTTATGAAATGGTTTTCTATTACTCTGATAGTTTTTAGGTTGGTCTTTTACAAAGGAAACTATTTCAGAGTCATTTGAAGTCTTAAAAATATCTCTGTTTGAAGAAAAATATGCAGAGCCTTTCTTTTCAAATTGCTCTATGGTCTCAATGTCTGACTGCTGCAGAAATTTAGCAAAAGAAGATGGTATAGTGGATATGACTTTATCCATGGCTATTAAGTTCTTAAGTCTGTCAAAATCTTTACCTATGTTAGCTGCTTTAAGCCACCTATCTAGTACACTTTGAACATTTGAGACGTAATCAATGAAAGTCTCACTAGGTTTTGGTTTTAAATTTGAAAACTGAACCTGATACCCAGGGGCATCAAGTAAAAAGTGTTGCATTATTCTATCATGGATGTATTGATAGTTAGATCTAAGATCAGTTAGTATTGATTCTATCACTTTAAGGGGCTCACCACTCAGGTTCTTCATATAAATCATAGCCCACATCTCTATTGGAACTTGGTGGTATTTAAATTGATACTCGACATTTCCTGTCCAGGCTGATATGGAGTCTTCTTTACAATATGGTTTGATAATATTTTTGTATTTATTGAACTTATTTTCTTCTTGTTGACTTTTTAGTCTAGTAGCAGAGATCTCTGCGTGTGAGTCTACATCCATACCTTTCATCTTTAATTGTGTCTCTGATTCTACCTGTATTTGTTTTTCTTTCATTCTTGTCATTTCATCTATTTCTCTTTGTTTTAATTCTTTCTCCTGATCTAATTGCTTCTGTTTTAATTCTAGTTCCTTCTGTTTAATTTCCTTATCTTGTTATAACTGTTGTTGCTTAATTTCCTTATCATGTTCTAACTGCTTCTGTTTTAATTCCAATTGATGTTGTCTTTCTTGTGAGGGTTCATTTCTTTCAGCATCTTTTGCTTCTTTCTCAGCATCTTTTGCTTCCTTATATTTTTGGTCAGCATATTGCTCTAGCTCCTTTCCTGTGTATTGCAATTCTTTGCCTGCTTTTATGAAGTCAGATAGAGTAGCCATGTTGTTGGGTAAATGGCTAGCGTTGACCTGAACTGACCTATTTAATCACTTCTTTATCTTTGATTTGTTATGTTCTTAGTATCTGAGCACTACAACTTGTAGTCTTTGTTTATAACCTGGAAAATTTTATCCTGAAAAAAAAAACAGAGCACAAAAACTATGCTAATGCATCACAAGCTGAAAAAGAGATGCATTATTAATCACAATGCATGCCAAATACGTAGGTTTTACTCATCTTAATGTTCCCGAGAATTAGGAACAACCATTCGGTACACAGGTCACCTTGTTTGGCACTTCGGCATACACACGAGTTTTCTAATCAGGTCACCTTGTTTGGCACTTCGGCATACACACAGTTTTCTAATCAGCTGTTGTTCACCCTGGTTTACAGAGCAGCAACAATTAACATGTTGTAAACGACAAAGAAATTTTTGACAATTTGGTACAATGACAATGACATGCCCACGAACAACCAGAATATACTTAATATTTAATGTCAATGTCCTGTCTTCGTTCTACTGTATACTGTTATATGCCTTTCGTTACTAACCTAGTTTAATCTATGGAAGTGTAGTGCAGACCAAGTCTAATTTGCATAGCCGAAAGTAGTGCCATCGTGACGGTAAACAAATAGAAAAAGTCCGAAAAAAATTCAATAACTACTTTGAAATAAATATAAATGTAATAATAATGTGTAAATAAATAAATATGTTCATTTACTAACTTAAATAAACAAATAATAGTTAATATATAGCAAAGATTCAGGCGGGCAGCAGCTTGGCGATTAGTAAACACTCAGATGCTGATTGCCAATGGCGCAACCCAACTGCTTGTCAATCGTGCTACGTCAGAGGCGCAGCGCTATTTTTAGCTTGCAAATATCGATATTGTTGCTGACATGTGTATCGCTCCGCCATGAATCATTTTTGACAATTATTCACAAACAAATAAATAATTACATAAATAAATGAAGAAACATAATAATATGAATACTTACAACTTCGAAGAACACATGATTTAAGTATATAATATTCTAATACACACAAATAAGCATTATTTCGTCACGATAGGCACAGTTTAGCCAGCAACTCGTTCTAGTCTGCACACGTCATCAGTCACTGACACAAATTAAACCTATTCGTAACCTTAGTCTAGAGCCGTGGGTAAGTGTAATAGCTTGAACATTTGTCCAAGCCACACTTCTGACACCACATTTAATCCTATGCCTGTCAACAACTCATGTTTCAGGCATCATCGGATTACTTCTCCCACACCACACAAGAAACTTGCAAGCCGTGTGAGAGGAAATGAATGATACATTTTATTGCCGTAGGCTCTTTACATTTACAAAACAGTCGCTATCAAATCACACATAAAGTCACAGGATTGCCTATCACTGGTTTTCCTAAAACCCTATTGCTAAGTTCTATCTACTTGGCTACACAAAAACTCCTATCGATACTAAACGAAGTGCTCTCTACAAAAGTCAGTCCCCAGTCTGACTTTGCTACTCGCGTGGCTACACGGCACGCGGAAGGACCTTCGTGCGTCCTTCGGCTCTTTGCGTGCTATTTTACTTAGCACGCTTCTATTAGCTGTCTTCTATTGAGTGGCAATCGTGGCTATCACGCAGGCGTGATTCTATCGTGACCAGTAGTGCTAACTATCTGGTCGACGCCTCCGTGTCTCATGAGAGGACTAGTTAATAGTCCCCCTTTCTATCACCTACCCTGCCCTTATACAGGGCACTGTGTTCCCTCCAATCTATCTGAGGTTGACCACTCTTCCCGGTGGTGTTCTATCTTGAGGCAGACCTCTGGCCTCATATTTCAGTCTTTGACAGGTATAAGGCAAAGATTCAGGCGAGCAGCCGCTTTGCGATTTGTCAACAATCCGTCGCTGTACTGCAAATGGGGTACCGCAGCTGTTTGTCAGTCACGATACGTCAGAGGCGCAGCGCTATTTTTAGCTTGGAAAAATCGATAATTTTCTCGGCTCATTTTTGTGTATCGCTCCGCCGTGAATCATATTTGACAAATAATCGTAAATAAATAAGTAATTATAGAAATAAATGATACAAAACTATAATAATAATACTTACAAATGAGAAGAAAACATGTTCATAAGCACAAAATAAGTAAATAAGCACAAATAAATGTAAATTGGTCACGATGGGCACAGCTCGCACCTTGCTCTGTCTGTACACGCCATTGTCACTAACACAAATTAAACCTGTGATTATCTAGCCGTTATTCTATTTTAGAACCGTGGGTGAGTGTTTTGGCTTGAACAATTGTCCAAGCCACACTTCTGACACCACTTTATCCTAGCCTGTCAGCAACCGCTGTCACAGGCATTCTAGGATACTTCTCTCGCACCACACAAAAGACTTGCTAGTCGTACGAGAGGAATTGGTTCCACATTTTATTGCCACTGGCTCTTTGTATCACATCAATGTACAACAAACAGTCGCTAACAAATCACACAAGAATAAATGCACAGAATATCCTATCACTAGTCATTTCCTAACCCTATCGCTAATCTATCTATTCGGCTAACAAAACTAGCATCGCTAAGCGATGTTATCACTATGAAGTCTGTGTCCCGTCTGATTCTACTCCGCGTGCTGTTTACACAGTACGCGGAAGGACTCAGGGCGATCTACGGCTTTTTGCGTGCGCCCTCATTTAGCACGCTCGAGTAGTGGCCTCTCTCGAGTTACACTCTAGTTTCACGTTGCCGTGATCATGCCGTGACCAGAGTGCTAACTCTATGGTTGACACTTCCGTGTCTCATGAGAGAACTATTTATTAGTTCCCCTTCCTATCACCTACCCTGCCCTCATATAGGGGCACTGAGTTACCTCTAATCTACTGGAGGTAGACCACTCATTCAGGGTGGTCTTCCTCCCCTATAATTGAGTCTTTGACACTGGCACTTCTTCTGTCTCCCGCACTCTAGTGCCCAGTGCCTGCAACCTCCTGTAGGGTAATGTCTCTGATCACGGCCAACCTACACGTTTCCCCATTTCTTGGCACTTCTTCTGTCTCTTGCACTCTCGTGCCCAGTGACTGAAACCTCCTGTAGAATAATGTCTCTGATCACGGCCAGCCTACAAGTTTCACCATTTCTTGGCACTTCTTCTGTCTTCCCCACTCTCGTGCCCAGTGACTGCAACCTCCTGTAGGGTAATGTCTCTGATCACGGCCAGCCTACAAGTTTCTCTATTTCTTGGCACTTCTTCTGTCTCCCCCACTCTCGTGCCCAGTGACTGCAACCTCCTGTAGGGTAATGTCTCTAATCACGGCCAGCCTACAAGTTTCTCCATTTCTTGGCACTTCTTTTGTCTCCCGCACCCTCGTGCCCAGTGCCTGCAACCTCCTGTAGGGTAATGTCTCTGATCACGGCCAGCCTACAAGTTTCACCATTTCTTGGCACTTCTTCTGTCTCCCCCACCATCGTGCCTAGTGCCTGCAACCTCCTGTAGAGTAATGTCTCTGATCACGGCCAGCCTACAAGTTTCACCATTTCTTGGCACTTCTTCTGTCTCCCGCACCCTCGTGCCCAGTGTCTGAAACCTCCTGTAGGGTAATGTCTCTGATCACGGCCAGTCTACAAGTTTCTCCATTTCATGGCACTTCTTCTGTCTCCCCCACCCACGAGCCCAGTGCCTGCAACCTCCTGTAGGGTAATGTCTCTGATCACGGATAGCCTACAAGTTTCTCCATTTCTTGGCACTTCTTCTGTCTCCCGCACCGTCGTGCCCAGTGCCTGCAACCTCCTGTAGGGTAATGTCTCTGATCACGGCCAGCCTACAAGTTTCACCATTTCTTGGCACTTCTTCTGTCTCCCCCACCATCGTGCCCAGTGCCTGCAACCTCCTGTAGGGTAATGTCTCTGATCACGGCCAGCCTACAAGTTTCACCATTTCTTGGCACTTCTTCTGTCTCCCGAACCCTCGTGCGCAGTGCCTGCAACCTCCTGTAGGGTAATGTCTCTGATCACGGCCAGCCTACAAGTTTCACCATTTCTTAGCACTTCTTCTGTCTCCCCCACCCTCGTGCCCAGTGCCTGCAACCTCCTGTAGGGTAATGTCTCTGATCACGGCCAGCCTACAAGTTTCACCATTTCTTGGCACTTCTTCTGTCTCCCGCACCCTCGTGCCCAGTGCCTGCAACCTCATGTAGGGTAATGTCTCTGATCACGGCCAGCCTACAAGTTTCACCATTTCTTGGCACTTCTTCTGTCTCCCCCACCCTCGTGCCCAGTGAAAGCAACCTCCTGTAGGGTAATGTCTCTGATCACGGCCAGCCTACAAGTTTCTCCATTTCTTGGCACTTCTTCTGTCTCCCCCACCCTCGTGCCCAGTGCCTGCAACCTCCTGTAGGGTAATGTCTCTGATCACGGCCAGCCTACAAGTTTCCCCATTTCTTGGCACTTCTTCTGTCTCCCCCACTCTCGTGCCCAGTGCCTGCAACCTCATGTAGGGTAATGTCTCTGATCACGGCCAGCCTACAAGTTTCACCATTTCTTGGCACTTCTTCTGTCTCCCACACTCTCGTGCCCAGTGACTGCAACCTCCTGTAGGGTAATGTCTCTGATCACGGCCAGCCTACAAGTTTCACCATTTCTTGGCACTTCTTCTGTCTCCCACACTCTCGTGCCCAGTGACTGCAACCTCCTGTAGGGTAATGTCTCTGATCACGGCCAGCCTACAAGTTTCACCATTTCTTGGCACTTCTTCTGTCTCCCACACCCTCGTGCCCAGTGCCTGCAACCTCCTGTAGGGTAATGTCTCTGATCACGGCCAGCCTACAAGTTTCACCATTTCTTGGCACTTCTTCTGTCTCCCACACCCTCGTGCCCAGTGACTGCAACCTCCTGTAGGGTAATGTCTCTGATCACGGCCAGCCTACAAGTTTCACCATTTCTTGGCACTTCTTCTGTCTCCCACACCCTCGTGCCCAGTGACTGCAACCTCCTGTAGGGTAATGTCTCTGATCACGGCCAGCCTACAAGTTTCTCCATTTCTTGGCACTTCTTCTGTCTCCCACACTCTCGTGCCCAGTGCCTGCAACCTCCTGGAGGGTAATGTCTCTGATCACTGCCAGCCTACAAGTTTCACCATTTCTTGGCACTTCTTCTGTCTCCCACACCCTCGTGCCCAGTGACTGCAACCTCCTGTAGGGTAATGTCTCTGATCACGGCCAGCCTACAAGTTTCACCATTTCATGGCACTTCTTCTGTCTCCCCCACTCTCGTGCCCAGTGACTGCAACCTCCTGTAGGTTAATGTCTCTGATCACGGCCAGCCTACAAGTTTCTCCATTTCTTGGCACTTCTTCTGTCTCCCCCACTCTCGTGCCCAGTGACTGCAACCTCCTGTAGGGTAATGTCTCTGATCACGGCCAGCCTACAAGTTTCACCATTTCTTGGCACTTCTTCTGTCTCCCACACCCTCGTGCCCAGTGACTGCAACCTCCTGTAGGGTAATGTCTCTGATCACGGCCAGCCTACAAGTTTCACCATTTCTTGGCACTTCTTCTGTCTCCTCCACTCTCGTGCCCATTGACTGCAACCTCCTGTAGGGTAATGTCTCTGATCACGGCCAGCCTACACGTTTCTCCATTTCCTGGCACTTCTTCTGTCTCCCGCACTCTCGTGCCCAGTGCCTGCAACCTCCTGTAGGGTAATGTCTCTGATCACGGCCAGCCTACAAGTTTCTCCATTTCTTGGCACTTCTTCTGTCTCCCACACTCTCGTGCCCAGTGACTGCAACCTCCTGTAGGGTAATGTCTCTGATCACGGCCAGCCTACAAGTTTCACCATTTCTTGGCACTTCTTCTGTCTCCCACACCCTCGTGCCCAGTGACTGCAACCTCCTGTAGAATAATGTCTCTGATCACGGCCAGCCTACAAGTTTCACAATTTCTTGGCACTTCTTCTGTCTCCCCCACTCTCGTGCCCAGTGACTGCAACCTCCTGTAGGGTAATGTCTTTGATCACGGCCAGCCTACAAGTTTCTCTATTTCTTGGCACTTCTTCTGTCTCCCCCACTCTCGTGCCCAGTGACTGCAACCTCCTGTAGGGTAATGTCTCTGATCACGGCCAGCCTACAAGTTTCACCATTTCTTGGCACTTCTTTTGTCTCCCCCACCCTCGTGTCTAGTGACTGCAACCTCCTGTAGGGTAATGTCTCTGATCACGGCCAGCCTACAAGTTTCACCATTTCATGGCACTTCTTCTGTCTCCCCCACTCTCGTGCCCAGTGACTGCAACCTCCTGTAGGTTAATGTCTCTGATCACGGCCAGCCTACAAGTTTCTCCATTTCTTGGCACTTCTTCTGTCTCCCCCACTCTCGTGCCCAGTGACTGCAACCTCCTGTAGGGTAATGTCTCTGATCACGGCCAGCCTACAAGTTTCACCATTTCTTGGCACTTCTTCTGTCTCCCACACCCTCGTGCCCAGTGACTGCAACCTCCTGTAGGGTAATGTCTCTGATCACGGCCAGCCTACAAGTTTCACCATTTCTTGGCACTTCTTCTGTCTCCTCCACTCTCGTGCCCATTGACTGCAACCTCCTGTAGGGTAATGTCTCTGATCACGGCCAGCCTACACGTTTCTCCATTTCCTGGCACTTCTTCTGTCTCCCGCACTCTCGTGCCCAGTGCCTGCAACCTCCTGTAGGGTAATGTCTCTGATCACGGCCAGCCTACAAGTTTCTCCATTTCTTGGCACTTCTTCTGTCTCCCACACTCTCGTGCCCAGTGACTGCAACCTCCTGTAGGGTAATGTCTCTGATCACGGCCAGCCTACAAGTTTCACCATTTCTTGGCACTTCTTCTGTCTCCCACACCCTCGTGCCCAGTGACTGCAACCTCCTGTAGAATAATGTCTCTGATCACGGCCAGCCTACAAGTTTCACAATTTCTTGGCACTTCTTCTGTCTCCCCCACTCTCGTGCCCAGTGACTGCAACCTCCTGTAGGGTAATGTCTTTGATCACGGCCAGTCTACAAGTTTCTCCATTTCATGGCACTTCTTCTGTCTCCCCCACCCACGAGCCCAGTGCCTGCAACCTCCTGTAGGGTAATGTCTCTGATCACGGATAGCCTACAAGTTTCTCCATTTCTTGGCACTTCTTCTGTCTCCCGCACCGTCGTGCCCAGTGCCTGCAACCTCCTGTAGGGTAATGTCTCTGATCACGGCCAGCCTACAAGTTTCACCATTTCTTGGCACTTCTTCTGTCTCCCCCACCATCGTGCCCAGTGCCTGCAACCTCCTGTAGGGTAATGTCTCTGATCACTGCCAGCCTACAAGTTTCACCATTTCTTGGCACTTCTTCTGTCTCCCCCACCCTCGTGCCCAGTGCCTGCAACCTCCTGTAGGGTAATGTCTCTGATCACGGCCAGCCTACAAGTTTCTCCATTTCTTGGCACTTCTTCTGTCTCCCCCACTCTCGTGCCCAGTGACTGCAACCTCCTGTAGGGTAATGTCGCTGATCACGGCCAGCCTACAAGTTTCACCATTTCTTGGCACTTCTTCTGTCTCCCACACCCTCGTGCCCAGTGCCTGCAACCTCCTGTAGGGTAATGTCTCTGATCACGGCCAGCCTACAAGTTTCACCATTTCTTGGCACTTCTTCTGTCTCCCCCACTCTCGTGCCCAGTGACTGCAACCTCCGGTAGGGTAATGTCTCTGATCACGGCCAGCCTACAAGTTTCACCATTTCTTGGCACTTCTTCTGTCTCCCACACCCTCGTGCCCAGTGACTGCAACCTCCTGTAGGGTAATGTCTCTGATCACGGCCAGCCTACAAGTTTCACCATTTCTTGGCACTTCTTCTGTCTCCCCCACTCTCGTGCCCATTGGCTGCAACCTCCTGTAGGGTAATGTCTCTGATCACGGCAAGCCTACAAGCTTCTCCATTTCTTGGCACTTCTTCTGTCTCCCCCACTCTCGTGCCCAGTGACTGCAACATCCTGTAGGGTAATGTCTCTGATCACGGCCAGCCTACAAGTTTCTCCATTTCTTGGCACTTCTTCTGTCTCCCGCACCTTCGTGCCCAGTGCCTGCAACCTCCTGTATGGTAATGTCTCTGATCACGGCCAGCCTACAAGTTTCACCATTTCTTGGCACTTCTTCTGTCTCCCCCACCCTCGTGCCCAGTGCCTGCAACCTCCTGTAGGGTAATGTCTCTGATCACGGCCAGCCTACAAGTTTCACCATTTCTTGGCACTTCTTCTGTCTCCCCCACTCTCGTGCCCAGTGCCTGCAACCTCCTGTAGGGTAATGTCTCTGATCACGGCCAGCCTACAAGTTTCTCCATTTCATGGCTCTTCTTCTGTCTCCCCCACCCTCGTGCCCAGTGACTGCAACCTCCTGTATGGTAATGTCTCTGATCACGGCCAGCCTACAAGTTTCTCCATTTCATGGCACTTCTTCTGTCTCCCCCACCCTCGTGCCCAGTGACTGCAACCTCCTGTATGGTAATGTCTCTGATCACGGCCAGCCTACAAGTTTCACCATTTCTTGGCAGTTCTTCTGTCTCCCCCACCCTCGTGCCCAGTGCCTGCAACCTACTGTAGGGTAATGTCTCTGATCACGGCCAGCCTACAAGTTTCTCCATTTCTTGGCAGTTCTTCTGTCTCCCCCACCCTCGTGCCCAGTGCCTGCAACCTACTGTAGGGTAATGTCTCTGATCACGGCCAGCCTACAAGTTTCCCCATTTCCTGGCACTTCTTCTGTCTCCCGCACTCTCGTGCCCAATGCCTGCAACCTCCTGTAGGGTAATGTCTCTGATCACGGCCAGCCTACAAGTTTCTCCATTTCTTGGCACTTCTTCTGTCTCCCACACTCTCGTGCCCAGTGCCTGCAACCTCCTGTAGGGTAATGTCTCTGATCACGGCCAGCCTACAAGTTTCACCATTTCTTGGCACTTCTTCTGTCTCCCACACTCTCGTGCCCAGTGCCTGCAACCTCCTGTAGGGTAATGTCTCTGATCACGGCCAGCCTACAAGTTTCACCATTTCTTGGCACTTCTTCTGTCTCCCACACCCTCGTGCCCAGTGACTGCAACCTCCTGTAGGGTAATGTCTCTGATCACGGCCAGCCTACAAGTTTCACCATTTCATGGCACTTCTTCTGTCTCCCCCACTCTCGTGCCCAGTGACTGCAACCTCCTGTAGGGTAATGTCTCTGATCACGGCCAACCTACAAGTTTCTCCATTTCTTGGCACTTCTTCTGTCTCCCCCACTCTCGTTCCCAGTGACTGCAACCTCCTGTAGGGTAATGTCTCTGATCACGGCCAGCCTACAAGTTTCACCATTTCTTGGCACTTCTTCTGTCTCCCACACCCTCGTGCCCAGTGACTGCAACCTCCTGTAGGGTAATGTCTCTGATACCGGCCAGCCTACAAGTTTCTCCATTTCTTGGCACTTCTTCTGTCTCCCCCACTCTCGTTCCCAGTGACTGCAACCTCCTGTAGGGTAATGTCTCTGATCACGGCACCATTTCTTAGCACTTCTTCTGTCTCCCCCACTCTCGTGCCCAGTGCCTGCAACCTCCTGAAGGGTAATGTCTCTGATCACTGCCAGCCTACAAGTTTCACCATTTCTTGGCACTTCTTCTGTCTCCCACACCCTCGTGCCCAGTGACTGCAACCTCCTGTAGGGTAATGTGTCTGATCACGGCCAGCCTACAAGTTTCAGCATTTCATGGCACTTCTTCTGTCTCCCCCACTCTCGTGCCCAGTGACTGCAACATCCTGTAGGGCAATGTCTCTGATCACGGCCAGCCTACAAGTTTCTCCATTTCTTGGCACTTCTTCTGTCTCCCCCACTCTCGTGCCCATTGACTGCAACCTCCTGTAGGGTAATGTCTCTGATCACGGCCAGCCTACAAGCTTCTCCATTTCTTGGCACTTCTTCTGTCTCCCCCACTCTCTTGCCCAGTGACTGCAACATCCTGTAGGGTAATGTCTCTGATCACGGCCAGCCTACAAGTTTCTCAATTTCTTGGCACTTCTTCTGTCTCCCACACTCTCGTGCCCAGTGCCTGCAACCTCCTGTAGGGTAATGTCTCTGATCACGGCCAGCCTACAAGTTTCACCATTTCTTGGCACTTCTTCTGTCTCCCACACCCTCGTGCCCAGTGACTGCAACCTCCTGTAGGGTAATGTCTCTGATCACGGCCAGCCTACAAATTTTACCATTTCTTGGCACGTCTTCTGTCTCTCCCACTCTCGTGCCCAGTGACTGCAACCTCCTGTAGGGTAATGTCTCTGATACCGGCCAGCCTACAAGTTTCTCCATTTCTTGGCACTTCTTCTGTCTCCCCCACTCTCGTTCCCAGTGACTGCAACCTCCTGTAGGGTAATGTCTCTGATCACGGCACCATTTCTTGGCACTTCTTCGGTCACCCCCACTCTCGTGCCCAGTGCCTGCAACCTCCTGAAGGGTAATGTCTCTGATCACGGCCAGCCTACAAGTTTCACCATTTCTTGGCACTTCTTCTGTCTCCCACACCCTCGTGCCCAGTGACTGCAACCTCCTGTAGGGTAATGTCTCTGATCACGGCCAGCCTACAAGTTTCACCATTTCATGGCACTTCTTCTGTCTCCCCCACTCTCGTGCCCAGTGACTGCAACCTCCTGTAGGGTAATGTCTCTGATCACGGCCAGCCTACAAGTTTCTCCATTTCTTGGCACTTCTTCTGTCTCCCCCACTCTCGTTCCCAGTGACTGCAACCTCCTGTAGGGTAATGTCTCTGATCACGGCCAGCCTACAAGTTTCACCATTTCTTGGCACTTCTTCTGTCTCCCACACCCTCGTGCCCAGTGACTGCAACCTCCTGTAGGGTAATGTCTCTGATCACGGCCAGCCTACAAGTTTTACCATTTCTTGGCACTTCTTCTGTCTCCCCCACTCTCGTGCCCAGTGACTGCAACCTCCTGTAGGGTAATGTCTCTGATACCGGCCAGCCTACAAGTTTCTCCATTTCTTGGCACTTCTTCTGTCTCCCCCACTCTCGTTCCCAGTGACTGCAACCTCCTGTAGGGTAATGTCTCTGATCACGGCACCATTTCTTAGCACTTCTTCTGTCTCCCCCACTCTCGTGCCCAGTGCCTGCAACCTCCTGAAGGGTAATGTCTCTGATCACTGCCAGCCTACAAGTTTCACCATTTCTTGGCACTTCTTCTGTCTCCCACACCCTCGTGCCCAGTGACTGCAACCTCCTGTAGGGTAATGTGTCTGATCACGGCCAGCCTACAAGTTTCACCATTTCATGGCACTTCTTCTGTCTCCCCCACTCTCGTGCCCAGTGACTGCAACCTCCTGTAGGGTAATGTCTCTGATCACGGCCAGCCTACAAGTTTCTCCATTTCTTGGCACTTCTTCTGTCTCCCCCACTCTCGTGCCCATTGACTGCAACCTCCTGTAGGGTAATGTCTCTGATCACGGCACCATTTCTTGGCACTTCTTCGGTCTCCCCCACTCTCGTGCCCAGTGCCTGCAACCTCCTGAAGGGTAATGTCTCTGATCACTGCCAGCCTACAAGTTTCACCATTTCTTGGCACTTCTTCTGTCTCCCACACCCTCGTGCCCAGTGACTGCAACCTCCTGTAGGGTAATGTGTCTGATCACGGCCAGCCTACAAGTTTCACCATTTCATGGCACTTCTTCTGTCTCCCCCACTCTCGTGCCCAGTGACTGCAACCTCCTGTAGGGTAATGTCTCTGATCACGGCCAGCCTACAAGTTTCTCCATTTCTTGGCACTTCTTCTGTCTCCCCCACTCTCGTTCCCAGTGACTGCAACCTCCTGTAGGGTAATGTCTCTGATCACGGCCAGCCTACAAGTTTCACCATTTCTTGGCACTTCTTCTGTCTCCCACACCCTCGTGCCCAGAGACTGCAACCTCCTGTAGGGTAATGTGTCTGATCACGGCCAGCCTACAAGTTTCACCATTTCATGGCACTTCTTCTGTCTCCCCCACTCTCGTGCCCAGTGACTGCAACCTCCTGTAGGGTAATGTCTCTGATCACGGCACCATTTCTTAGCACTTCTTCTGTCTCCCCCACTCTCGTGCCCAGTGCCTGCAACCTCCTGAAGGGTAATGTCTCTGATCACTGCCAGCCTACAAGTTTCACCATTTCTTGGCACTTCTTCTGTCTCCCACACCCTCGTGCCCAGTGACTGCAACCTCCTGTAGGGTAATGTGTCTGATCACGGCCAGCCTACAAGTTTCACCATTTCATGGCACTTCTTCTGTCTCCCCCACTCTCGTGCCCAGTGACTGCAACCTCCTGTAGGGTAATGTCTCTGATCACGGCCAGCCTACAAGTTTCTCCATTTCTTGGCACTTCTTCTGTCTCCCCCACTCTCGTGCCCATTGACTGCAACCTCCTGTAGGGTAATGTCTCTGATCACGGCACCATTTCTTGGCACTTCTTCGGTCTCCCCCACTCTCGTGCCCAGTGCCTGCAACCTCCTGTAGGGTAATGTCTCTGATCACGGCCAGCCTACAAGTTTCTCCATTTCTTGGCACTTCTTCTGTCTCCCCCACTCTCGTGCCCAGTGACTGCAACCTCCTGTAGGGTAATGTCGCTGATCACGGCCAGCCTACAAGTTTCACCATTTCTTGGCACTTCTTCTGTCTCCCACACCCTCGTGCCCAGTGCCTGCAACCTCCTGTAGGGTAATGTCTCTGATCACGGCCAGCCTACAAGTTTCACCATTTCTTGGCACTTCTTCTGTCTCCCCCACTCTCGTGCCCAGTGCCTGCAACCTCCTGTAGGGTAATGTCTCTGATCACGGCCAGCCTACAAGTTTCTCCATTTCATGGCTCTTCTTCTGTCTCCCCCACCCTCGTGCCCAGTGACTGCAACCTCCTGTATGGTAATGTCTCTGATCACGGCCAGCCTACAAGTTTCTCCATTTCATGGCACTTCTTCTGTCTCCCCCACCCTCGTGCCCAGTGACTGCAACCTCCTGTATGGTAATGTCTCTGATCACGGCCAGCCTACAAGTTTCACCATTTCTTGGCAGTTCTTCTGTCTCCCCCACCCTCGTGCCCAGTGCCTGCAACCTACTGTAGGGTAATGTCTCTGATCACGGCCAGCCTACAAGTTTCTCCATTTCTTGGCAGTTCTTCTGTCTCCCCCACCCTCGTGCCCAGTGCCTGCAACCTACTGTAGGGTAATGTCTCTGATCACGGCCAGCCTACAAGTTTCCCCATTTCCTGGCACTTCTTCTGTCTCCCGCACTCTCGTGCCCAATGCCTGCAACCTCCTGTAGGGTAATGTCTCTGATCACGGCCAGCCTACAAGTTTCTCCATTTCTTGGCACTTCTTCTGTCTCCCACACTCTCGTGCCCAGTGCCTGCAACCTCCTGTAGGGTAATGTCTCTGATCACGGCCAGCCTACAAGTTTCACCATTTCTTGGCACTTCTTCTGTCTCCCACACTCTCGTGCCCAGTGCCTGCAACCTCCTGTAGGGTAATGTCTCTGATCACGGCCAGCCTACAAGTTTCACCATTTCTTGGCACTTCTTCTGTCTCCCACACCCTCGTGCCCAGTGACTGCAACCTCCTGTAGGGTAATGTCTCTGATCACGGCCAGCCTACAAGTTTCACCATTTCATGGCACTTCTTCTGTCTCCCCCACTCTCGTGCCCAGTGACTGCAACCTCCTGTAGGGTAATGTCTCTGATCACGGCCAACCTACAAGTTTCTCCATTTCTTGGCACTTCTTCTGTCTCCCCCACTCTCGTTCCCAGTGACTGCAACCTCCTGTAGGGTAATGTCTCTGATCACGGCCAGCCTACAAGTTTCACCATTTCTTGGCACTTCTTCTGTCTCCCACACCCTCGTGCCCAGTGACTGCAACCTCCTGTAGGGTAATGTCTCTGATACCGGCCAGCCTACAAGTTTCTCCATTTCTTGGCACTTCTTCTGTCTCCCCCACTCTCGTTCCCAGTGACTGCAACCTCCTGTAGGGTAATGTCTCTGATCACGGCACCATTTCTTAGCACTTCTTCTGTCTCCCCCACTCTCGTGCCCAGTGCCTGCAACCTCCTGAAGGGTAATGTCTCTGATCACTGCCAGCCTACAAGTTTCACCATTTCTTGGCACTTCTTCTGTCTCCCACACCCTCGTGCCCAGTGACTGCAACCTCCTGTAGGGTAATGTGTCTGATCACGGCCAGCCTACAAGTTTCAGCATTTCATGGCACTTCTTCTGTCTCCCCCACTCTCGTGCCCAGTGACTGCAACATCCTGTAGGGCAATGTCTCTGATCACGGCCAGCCTACAAGTTTCTCCATTTCTTGGCACTTCTTCTGTCTCCCCCACTCTCGTGCCCATTGACTGCAACCTCCTGTAGGGTAATGTCTCTGATCACGGCCAGCCTACAAGCTTCTCCATTTCTTGGCACTTCTTCTGTCTCCCCCACTCTCGTGCCCAGTGACTGCAACATCCTGTAGGGTAATGTCTCTGATCACGGCCAGCCTACAAGTTTCTCAATTTCTTGGCACTTCTTCTGTCTCCCACACTCTCGTGCCCAGTGCCTGCAACCTCCTGTAGGGTAATGTCTCTGATCACGGCCAGCCTACAAGTTTCACCATTTCTTGGCACTTCTTCTGTCTCCCACACCCTCGTGCCCAGTGACTGCAACCTCCTGTAGGGTAATGTCTCTGATCACGGCCAGCCTACAAATTTTACCATTTCTTGGCACGTCTTCTGTCTCTCCCACTCTCGTGCCCAGTGACTGCAACCTCCTGTAGGGTAATGTCTCTGATACCGGCCAGCCTACAAGTTTCTCCATTTCTTGGCACTTCTTCTGTCTCCCCCACTCTCGTTCCCAGTGACTGCAACCTCCTGTAGGGTAATGTCTCTGATCACGGCACCATTTCTTGGCACTTCTTCGGTCACCCCCACTCTCGTGCCCAGTGCCTGCAACCTCCTGAAGGGTAATGTCTCTGATCACGGCCAGCCTACAAGTTTCACCATGTCTTGGCACTTCTTCTGTCTCCCACACCCTCGTGCCCAGTGACTGCAACCTCCTGTAGGGTAATGTCTCTGATCACGGCCAGCCTACAAGTTTCACCATTTCATGGCACTTCTTCTGTCTCCCCCACTCTCGTGCCCAGTGACTGCAACCTCCTGTAGGGTAATGTCTCTGATCACGGCCAGCCTACAAGTTTCTCCATTTCTTGGCACTTCTTCTGTCTCCCCCACTCTCGTTCCCAGTGACTGCAACCTCCTGTAGGGTAATGTCTCTGATCACGGCCAGCCTACAAGTTTCACCATTTCTTGGCACTTCTTCTGTCTCCCACACCCTCGTGCCCAGTGACTGCAACCTCCTGTAGGGTAATGTCTCTGATCACGGCCAGCCTACAAGTTTTACCATTTCTTGGCACTTCTTCTGTCTCCCCCACTCTCGTGCCCAGTGACTGCAACCTCCTGTAGGGTAATGTCTCTGATACCGGCCAGCCTACAAGTTTCTCCATTTCTTGGCACTTCTTCTGTCTCCCCCACTCTCGTTCCCAGTGACTGCAACCTCCTGTAGGGTAATGTCTCTGATCACGGCACCATTTCTTAGCACTTCTTCTGTCTCCCCCACTCTCGTGCCCAGTGCCTGCAACCTCCTGAAGGGTAATGTCTCTGATCACTGCCAGCCTACAAGTTTCACCATTTCTTGGCACTTCTTCTGTCTCCCACACCCTCGTGCCCAGTGACTGCAACCTCCTGTAGGGTAATGTGTCTGATCACGGCCAGCCTACAAGTTTCACCATTTCATGGCACTTCTTCTGTCTCCCCCACTCTCGTGCCCAGTGACTGCAACCTCCTGTAGGGTAATGTCTCTGATCACGGCCAGCCTACAAGTTTCTCCATTTCTTGGCACTTCTTCTGTCTCCCCCACTCTCGTGCCCATTGACTGCAACCTCCTGTAGGGTAATGTCTCTGATCACGGCACCATTTCTTGGCACTTCTTCGGTCTCCCCCACTCTCGTGCCCAGTGCCTGCAACCTCCTGAAGGGTAATGTCTCTGATCACTGCCAGCCTACAAGTTTCACCATTTCTTGGCACTTCTTCTGTCTCCCACACCCTAGTGCCCAGTGACTGCAACCTCCTGTAGGGTAATGTGTCTGATCACGGCCAGCCTACAAGTTTCACCATTTCATGGCACTTCTTCTGTCTCCCCCACTCTCGTGCCCAGTGACTGCAACCTCCTGTAGGGTAATGTCTCTGATCACGGCCAGCCTACAAGTTTCTCCATTTCTTGGCACTTCTTCTGTCTCCCCCACTCTCGTTCCCAGTGACTGCAACCTCCTGTAGGGTAATGTCTCTGATCACGGCCAGCCTACAAGTTTCACCATTTCTTGGCACTTCTTCTGTCTCCCACACCCTCGTGCCCAGAGACTGCAACCTCCTGTAGGGTAATGTCTCTGATCACGGCCAGCCTACAAGTTTTACCATTTCTTGGCACTTCTTCTGTCTCCCCCACTCTCGTGCCCAGTGACTGCAACCTCCTGTAGGGTAATGTCTCTGATACCGGCCAGCCTACAAGTTTCTCCATTTCTTGGCACTTCTTCTGTCTCCCCCACTCTCGTTCCCAGTGACTGCAACCTCCTGTAGGGTAATGTCTCTGATCACGGCACCATTTCTTAGCACTTCTTCTGTCTCCCCCACTCTCGTGCCCAGTGCCTGCAACCTCCTGAAGGGTAATGTCTCTGATCACTGCCAGCCTACAAGTTTCACCATTTCTTGGCACTTCTTCTGTCTCCCACACCCTCGTGCCCAGTGACTGCAACCTCCTGTAGGGTAATGTGTCTGATCACGGCCAGCCTACAAGTTTCTCCATTTCATGGCACTTCTTCTGTCTCCCCCACTCTCGTGCCCAGTGACTGCAACCTCCTGTAGGGTAATGTCTCTGATCACGGCCAGCCTACAAGTTTCTCCATTTCTTGGCACTTCTTCTGTCTCCCCCACTCTCGTGCCCATTGACTGCAACCTCCTGTAGGGTAATGTCTCTGATCACGGCACCATTTCTTGGCACTTCTTCGGTCTCCCCCACTCTCGTGCCCAGTGCCTGCAACCTCCTGTAGGGTAATGTCTCTGATCACGGCCAGCCTACAAGTTTCTCCATTTCTTGGCACTTCTTCTGTCTCCCCCACTCTCGTGCCCAGTGACTGCAACCTCCTGTAGGGTAATGTCGCTGATCACGGCCAGCCTACAAGTTTCACCATTTCTTGGCACTTCTTCTGTCTCCCACACCCTCGTGCCCAGTGCCTGCAACCTCCTGTAGGGTAATGTCTCTGATCACGGCCAGCCTACAAGTTTCTCAATTTCTTGGCACTTCTTCTGTCTCCCGCACCTTCGTGCCCAGTGCCTGCAACCTCCTGTATGGTAATGTCTCTGATCACGGCCAGCCTACAAGTTTCACCATTTCTTGGCACTTCTTCTGTCTCCCCCACCCTCGTGCCCAGTGCCTGCAACCTCCTGTAGGGTAATGTCTCTGATCACGGCCAGCCTACAAGTTTCTCCATTTCTTGGCACTTCTTCTGTCTCCCCCACTCTCGTGCCCAGTGACTGCAACCTCCTGTAGGGTAATGTCGCTGATCACGGCCAGCCTACAAGTTTCACCATTTCTTGGCACTTCTTCTGTCTCCCACACCCTCGTGCCCAGTGCCTGCAACCTCCTGTAGGGTAATGTCTTTGATCACGGCCAGCCTACAAGTTTCACCATTTCTTGGCACTTCTTCTGTCTCCCCCACTCTCGTGCCCAGTGACTGCAACCTCCGGTAGGGTAATGTCTCTGATCACGGCCAGCCTACAAGTTTCACCATTTCTTGGCACTTCTTCTGTCTCCCACACCCTCGTGCCCAGTGACTGCAACCTCCTGTAGGGTAATGTCTCTGATCACGGCCAGCCTACAAGTTTCACCATTTCTTGGCACTTCATCTGTCTCCCCCACTCTCGTGCCCATTGGCTGCAACCTCCTGTAGGGTAATGTCTCTGATCACGGCCAGCCTACAAGCTTCTCCATTTCTTGGCACTTTTTCTGTCTCCCCCACTCTCGTGCCCAGTGACTGCAACATCCTGTAGGGTAATGTCTCTGATCACGGCCAGCCTACAAGTTTCACCATTTCTTGGCACTTCTTCTGTCTCCCACACCCTCGTGCCCAGTGACTGCAACCTCCTGTAGGGTAATGTGTCTGATCACGGCCAGCCTACAAGTTTCACCATTTCATGGCACTTCTTCTGTCTCCCCCACTCTCGTGCCCAGTGACTGCAACCTCCTGTAGGGTAATGTCTCTGATCACGGCCAGCCTACAAGTTTCTCCATTTCTTGGCACTTCTTCTGTCTCCCCCACTCTCGTGCCCATTGACTGCAACCTCCTGTAGGGTAATGTCTCTGATCACGGCCAGCCTACAAGCTTCTCCATTTCTTGGCACTTCTTCTGTCTCCCCCACTCTCGTGCCCAGTGACTGCAACATCCTGTAGGGTAATGTCTCTGATCACGGCCAGCCTACAAGTTTCTCAATTTCTTGGCACTTCTTCTGTCTCCCGCACCTTCGTGCCCAGTGCCTGCAACCTCCTGTATGGTAATGTCTCTGATCACGGCCAGCCTACAAGTTTCACCATTTCTTGGCACTTCTTCTGTCTCCCCCACCCTCGTGCCCAGTGCCTGCAACCTCCTGTAGGGTAATGTCTCTGATCACGGCCAGCCTACAAGTTTCTCCATTTCTTGGCACTTCTTCTGTCTCCCCCACTCTCGTGCCCAGTGACTGCAACCTCCTGTAGGGTAATGTCGCTGATCACGGCCAGCCTACAAGTTTCACCATTTCTTGGCACTTCTTCTGTCTCCCACACCCTCGTGCCCAGTGCCTGCAACCTCCTGTAGGGTAATGTCTCTGATCACGGCCAGCCTACAAGTTTCACCATTTCTTGGCACTTCTTCTGTCTCCCCCACTCTCGTGCCCAGTGACTGCAACCTCCGGTAGGGTAATGTCTCTGATCACGGCCAGCCTACAAGTTTCACCATTTCTTGGCACTTCTTCTGTCTCCCACACCCTCGTGCCCAGTGACTGCAACCTCCTGTAGGGTAATGTCTCTGATCACGGCCAGCCTACAAGTTTCACCATTTCTTGGCACTTCTTCTGTCTCCCCCACTCTCGTGCCCATTGGCTGCAACCTCCTGTAGGGTAATGTCTCTGATCACGGCCAGCCTACAAGCTTCTCCATTTCTTGGCACTTCTTCTGTCTCCCCCACTCTCGTGCCCAGTGACTGCAACATCCTGTAGGGTAATGTCTCTGATCACGGCCAGCCTACAAGTTTCACCATTTCTTGGCACTTCTTCTGTCTCCCACACCCTCGTGCCCAGTGCCTGCAACCTCCTGTATGGTAATGTCTCTGATCACGGCCAGCCTACAAGTTTCACCATTTCTTGGCACTTCTTCTGTCTCCCCCACCCTCGTGCCCAGTGCCTGCAACCTCCTGTAGGGTAATGTCTCTGATCACGGCCAGCCTACAAGTTTCACCATTTCTTGGCACTTCTTCTGTCTCCCCCACTCTCGTGCCCAGTGCCTGCAACCTCCTGTAGGGTAATGTCTCTGATCACGGCCAGCCTACAAGTTTCTCCATTTCATGGCACTTCTTCTGTCTCCCCCACCCTCGTGCCCAGTGACTGCAACCTCCTGTATGGTAATGTCTCTGATCACGGCCAGCCTACAAGTTTCTCCATTTCATGGCACTTCTTCTGTCTCCCCCACCCTCGTGCCCAGTGACTGCAACCTCCTGTATGGTAATGTCTCTGATCACGGCCAGCCTACAAGTTTCACCATTTCTTGGCAGTTCTTCTGTCTCCCCCACCCTCGTGCCCAGTGCCTGCAACCTACTGTAGGGTAATGTCTCTGATCACGGCCAGCCTACAAGTTTCACCATTTCTTGGCACTTCTTCTGTCTCCCACACCCTTGTGCCCAGTGCCTGCAACCTCCTGTAGGGTAATGTCTTTGATCACGGCCAGCCTACAAGTTTCACCATTTCTTGGCACTTCTTCTGTCTCCCCCACTCTCGTGCCCAGTGACTGCAACCTCCGGTAGGGTAATGTCTCTGATCACGGCCAGCCTACAAGTTTCACCATTTCTTGGCACTTCTTCTGTCTCCCACACCCTCGTGCCCAGTGACTGCAACCTCCTGTAGGGTAATGTCTCTGATCACGGCCAGCCTACAAGTTTCACCATTTCTTGGCACTTCTTCTGTCTCCCCCACTCTCGTGCCCATTGGCTGCAACCTCCTGTAGGGTAATGTCTCTGATCACGGCCAGCCTACAAGCTTCTCCATTTCTTGGCACTTCTTCTGTCTCCCCCACTCTCGTGCCCAGTGACTGCAACATCCTGTAGGGTAATTTCTCTGATCACGGCCAGCCTACAAGTTTCACCATTTCTTGGCACTTCTTCTGTCTCCCACACCCTCGTGCCCAGTGACTGCAACCTCCTGTAGGGTAATGTGTCTGATCACGGCCAGCCTACAAGTTTCACCATTTCATGGCACTTCTTCTGTCTCCCCCACTCTCGTGCCCAGTGACTGCAACCTCCTGTAGGGTAATGTCTCTGATCACGGCCAGCCTACAAGTTTCTCCATTTCTTGGCACTTCTTCTGTCTCCCCCACTCTCGTGCCCATTGACTGCAACCTCCTGTAGGGTAATGTCTCTGATCACGGCCAGCCTACAAGCTTCTCCATTTCTTGGCACTTCTTCTGTCTCCCCCACTCTCGTGCCCAGTGACTGCAACATCCTGTAGGGTAATGTCTCTGATCACGGCCAGCCTACAAGTTTCTCAATTTCTTGGCACTTCTTCTGTCTCCCGCACCTTCGTGCCCAGTGCCTGCAACATCCTGTAGGGTAATGTCTCTGATCACTGCCAGCCTACAAGTTTCACCATTTCTTGGCACTTCTTCTGTCTCCCCCACCCTCGTGCCCAGTGACTGCAACCTCCTGTAGGGTAATGTCTCTGATCACGGCCAGCCTACAAGTTTCACCATTTCATGGCACTTCTTCTGTCTCCCCCACTCTCGTGCCCAGTGACTGCAACCTCCTGTAGGGTAATGTCTCTGATCACGGCCAGCCTACAAGTTTCTCCATTTCTTGGCACTTCTTCTGTCTCCCACACCCTCGTGCCCAGTGCCTGCAACCTCCTGTAGGGTAATGTCTCTGATCACGGCCAGCCTACAAGTTTCACCATTTCTTGGCACTTCTTCTGTCTCCCACACCCTCGTGCCCAGTGCCTGCAACCTCCTGTAGGGTAATGTCTCTGATCACGGCCAGCCTACAAGTTTCACCATTTCTTGGCACTTCTTCTGTCTCCCCCACTCTCGTGCCCAGTGACTGCAACCTCCGGTAGGGTAATGTCTCTGATCACGGCCAGCCTACAAGTTTCACCATTTCTTGGCACTTCTTCTGTCTCCCCCACTCTCGTGCCCAGTGACTGCAACCTCCTGTAGGGTAATGTCTCTGATCACGGCCAGCCTACAAGTTTCACCATTTCTTGGCACTTCTTCTGTCTCCCCCACTCTCGTGCCCATTGACTGCAACCTCCTGTAGGGTAATGTCTCTGATCACGGCCAGCCTACAAGTTTCTCCATTTCTTGGCACTTCTTCTGTCTCCCGCACCTTCGTGCCCAGTGCCTGCAACCTCCTGTAGGGTAATGTCTCTGATCACGGCCAGCCTACAAGTTTCTCCATTTCTTGGCACTTCTTCTGTCTCCCGCACCTTCGTGCCCAGTGCCTGCAACCTCCTGTATGTTAATGTCTCTGATCACGGCCAGCCTACAAGTTTCACCATTTCTTGGCACTTCTTCTGTCTCCCCCACCCTCGTGCCCAGTGCCTGCAACCTCCTGTAGGGTAATGTCTCTGATCACGGCCAGCCTACAAGTTTCACCATTTCTTGGCACTTCTTCTGTCTCCCACACCCTCGTGCCCAGTGACTGCAACCTCCTGTAGGGTAATGTCTCTGATCACGGCCAGCCTACAAGTTTCTCCATTTCTTGGCACTTCTTCTGTCTCCCCCACTCTCGTGCCCAGTGACTGCAACCTCCTGTATGGTAATGTCTCTGATCACGGCCAGCCTACAAGTTTCACCATTTCTTGGCACTTCTTCTGTCTCCCCCACCCTCGTGCCCAGTGCCTGCAACCTCCTGTAGGGTAATGTCTCTGATCACGGCCAGCCTACAAGTTTCACCATTTCTTGGCACTTCTTCTGTCTCCTCCACCCTCGTGCCCATTGACTGCAACCTCCTGTAGGGTAATGTCTCTGATCACGGCCAGCCTACACGTTTCTCCATTTCCTGGCACTTCTTCTGTCTCCCGCACTCTCGTGCCCAGTGCCTGCAACCTCCTGTAGGGTAATGTCTCTGATCACGGCCAGCCTACAAGTTTCTCCATTTCTTGGCACTTCTTCTGTCTCCCACACTCTCGTGCCCAGTGACTGCAACCTCCTGTAGGGTAATGTCTCTGATCACGGCCAGCCTACAAGTTTCACCATTTCTTGGCACTTCTTCTGTCTCCCACACCCTCGTGCCCAGTGACTGCAACCTCCTGTAGAATAATGTCTCTGATCACGGCCAGCCTACAAGTTTCACCATTTCTTGGCACTTCTTCTGTCTCCCCCACCCTCGTGCCTAGTGCCTGCAACCTCCTGTAGGGTAATGTCTCTGATCACGGCCAGCCTACAAGTTTCTCCATTTCTTGGCACTTCTTCTGTCTCCCCCACCCTCGTGCCCACTGCCTGCAACCTCCTGTAGGGTAATGTCTCTGATCACGGATAGCCTACATGTTTCTCCATTTCTTGGCACTTCTTCTGTCTCCCGCACCCTCGTGCCCAGTGCCTACAACCTCCTGTAGGGTAATGTCTCTGATCACGGCCAACCTACAAGTTTCACCATTTCTTGGCACTTCTTCTGTCTCCCCCACCCTCGTGCCCAGTGCCTGCAACCTCCTGTAGGGTAATGTCTCTGATCACGGCCAGCCTACAAGTTTCACCATTTCTTGGCACTTCTTCTGTCTCCCCCACCCTCGTGCCCAGTGCCTGCAACCTCCTGTAGGGTAATGTCTCTGATCACGGCCAGCCTACAAGTTTCACCATTTCTTGGCACTTCTTCTGTCTCCCGAACCCTCGTGCCCAGTGCCTGCAACCTCCTGTAGGGTAATGTCTCTGATCACGGCCAGCCTACAAGTTTCTCCATTTCCTGGCACTTCTTCTGTCTCCCGCACTCTCGTGCCCAGTGCCTGCAAACTCCTGTAGGATAATGTCTCTGATCACGGCCAGCCTACAAGTTTCACCATTTCTTGGCACTTCTTCTGTCTCCCACACCCTCGTGCCCATTGACTGCAACCTCCTGTAGGGTAATGTCTCTGATCACGGCCAGCCTACAAGTTTCACCATTTCTTGGCACTTCTTCTGTCTCCCCCACTCTCGTGCCCATTGACTGCAACCTCCTGTAGGGTAATGTCTCTGATCACGGCCAGCCTACAAGCTTCTCCATTTCTTGGCACTTCTTCTGTCTCCCCCACTCTCGTGCCCATTGACTGCAACCTCCTGTAGGGTAATGTCTCTGATCACGGCCAGCCTACAAGTTTCTCCATTTCTTGGCACTTCTTCTGTCTCCCGCACCTTCGTGCCCAGTGCCTGCAACCTCCTGTATGGTAATGTCTCTGATCACGGCCAGCCTACAAGTTTCACCATTTCTTGGCACTTCTTCTGTCTCCCCCACCCTCGTGCCCAGTGCCTGCAACCTCCTGTAGGGTAATGTCTCTGATCACGGCCAGCCTACAAGTTTCACCATTTCTTGGCACTTCTTCTGTCTCCCACACCCTCGTGCCCAGTGACTGCAACCTCCTGTAGGGTAATGTCTCTGATCACGGCCAGCCTACAAGTTTCACCATTTCTTGGCACTTCTTCTGTCTCCCCCACTCTCGTGCCCATTGACTGCAACCTCCTGTAGGGTAATGTCTCTGATCACGGCCAGCCTACAAGTTTCTCCATTTCTTGGCACTTCTTCTGTCTCCCGCACCCTCGTGCCCAGTGCCTGCAACCTCCTGTAGGGTAATGTCTCTGATCACGGCCAGCCTACAAGTTTCACCATTTATTGGCACTTCTTCAGTCTCCCCCACCCTCGTGCCAAGTGCCTGCAACCTCCTGTAGGGTAATGTCTCTGATCACGGCCAGCCTACAAGTTTCTCCATTTCTTGGCACTTCTTCTGTCTCCCACACTCTCGTGCCCAGTGCCTGCAACCTCCTGTAGGGTAATGTCTCTGATACCGGCCAGCCTACAAGTTTCACCATTTCTTGGCACTTCTTCTGTCTCCCGCACTCTCGTGCCCAATGCCTGCAACCTCCTGTAGGGTAATGTCTCTGATACCGGCCAGCCTACAAGTTTCACCATTTCTTGGCACTTCTTCTGTCTCCCGCACTCTCATTGCCCAGTGCCTGCAACCTCCTGTAGGGTAATGTCTCTGATCACGGCCAGCCTACAAGTTTCACCATTTCTTGGCACTTCTTCTGTCTCCCACACTCTCGTGCCCAGTGCCTGCAACCTCCTGTAGGGTAATGTCTCTGATCACGGCCAGCCTACAAGTTTCTCCATTTCTTGGCACTTCTTCTGTCTCCCACACTCTCGTGCCCAGTGCCTGCAACCTCCTGTAGGGTAATGTCTCTGATACCGGCCAGCCTACAAGTTTCACCATTTCTTGGCACTTCTTCTGTCTCCCGCACTCTCGTGCCCAATGCCTGCAACCTCCTGTAGGGTAATGTCTCTGATACCGGCCAGCCTACAAGTTTCACCATTTCTTGGCACTTCTTCTGTCTCCCACACTCTCGTGCCCAGTGCCTGCAACCTCCTGTAGGGTAATGTCTCTGATCACGGCCAGCCTACAAGTTTCACCATTTCTTGGCACTTCTTCTGTCTCCCACACCCTCGTGCCCAGTGACTGCAACCTCCTGTAGGGTAATGTCTCTG
The DNA here is from genome assembly GCA_963921405.1 of Cepaea hortensis. NCBI lineage: Eukaryota > Metazoa > Mollusca > Gastropoda > Stylommatophora > Helicidae > Cepaea > Cepaea hortensis. The sequence goes on from OY992888.1 coordinate 99,233,168, forward strand.
ATCACGGCCAGCCTACAAGTTTTACCATTTCTTGGCACTTCTTCTGTCTCCCCCACTCTCGTGCCCAGTGACTGCAACCTCCTGTAGGGTAATGTCTCTGATACCGGCCAGCCTACAAGTTTCTCCATTTCTTGGCACTTCTTCTGTCTCCCCCACTCTCGTTCCCAGTGACTGCAACCTCCTGTAGGGTAATGTCTCTGATCACGGCACCATTTCTTGGCACTTCTTCGGTCACCCCCACTCTCGTGCCCAGTGCCTGCAACCTCCTGAAGGGTAATGTCTCTGATCACGGCCAGCCTACAAGTTTCACCATGTCTTGGCACTTCTTCTGTCTCCCACACCCTCGTGCCCAGTGACTGCAACCTCCTGTAGGGTAATGTCTCTGATCACGGCCAGCCTACAAGTTTCACCATTTCATGGCACTTCTTCTGTCTCCCCCACTCTCGTGCCCAGTGACTGCAACCTCCTGTAGGGTAATGTCTCTGATCACGGCCAGCCTACAAGTTTCTCCATTTCTTGGCACTTCTTCTGTCTCCCCCACTCTCGTTCCCAGTGACTGCAACCTCCTGTAGGGTAATGTCTCTGATCACGGCCAGCCTACAAGTTTCACCATTTCTTGGCACTTCTTCTGTCTCCCACACCCTCGTGCCCAGTGACTGCAACCTCCTGTAGGGTAATGTCTCTGATCACGGCCAGCCTACAAGTTTTACCATTTCTTGGCACTTCTTCTGTCTCCCCCACTCTCGTGCCCAGTGACTGCAACCTCCTGTAGGGTAATGTCTCTGATACCGGCCAGCCTACAAGTTTCTCCATTTCTTGGCACTTCTTCTGTCTCCCCCACTCTCGTTCCCAGTGACTGCAACCTCCTGTAGGGTAATGTCTCTGATCACGGCACCATTTCTTAGCACTTCTTCTGTCTCCCCCACTCTCGTGCCCAGTGCCTGCAACCTCCTGAAGGGTAATGTCTCTGATCACTGCCAGCCTACAAGTTTCACCATTTCTTGGCACTTCTTCTGTCTCCCACACCCTCGTGCCCAGTGACTGCAACCTCCTGTAGGGTAATGTGTCTGATCACGGCCAGCCTACAAGTTTCACCATTTCATGGCACTTCTTCTGTCTCCCCCACTCTCGTGCCCAGTGACTGCAACCTCCTGTAGGGTAATGTCTCTGATCACGGCCAGCCTACAAGTTTCTCCATTTCTTGGCACTTCTTCTGTCTCCCCCACTCTCGTGCCCATTGACTGCAACCTCCTGTAGGGTAATGTCTCTGATCACGGCACCATTTCTTGGCACTTCTTCGGTCTCCCCCACTCTCGTGCCCAGTGCCTGCAACCTCCTGAAGGGTAATGTCTCTGATCACTGCCAGCCTACAAGTTTCACCATTTCTTGGCACTTCTTCTGTCTCCCACACCCTAGTGCCCAGTGACTGCAACCTCCTGTAGGGTAATGTGTCTGATCACGGCCAGCCTACAAGTTTCACCATTTCATGGCACTTCTTCTGTCTCCCCCACTCTCGTGCCCAGTGACTGCAACCTCCTGTAGGGTAATGTCTCTGATCACGGCCAGCCTACAAGTTTCTCCATTTCTTGGCACTTCTTCTGTCTCCCCCACTCTCGTTCCCAGTGACTGCAACCTCCTGTAGGGTAATGTCTCTGATCACGGCCAGCCTACAAGTTTCACCATTTCTTGGCACTTCTTCTGTCTCCCACACCCTCGTGCCCAGAGACTGCAACCTCCTGTAGGGTAATGTCTCTGATCACGGCCAGCCTACAAGTTTTACCATTTCTTGGCACTTCTTCTGTCTCCCCCACTCTCGTGCCCAGTGACTGCAACCTCCTGTAGGGTAATGTCTCTGATACCGGCCAGCCTACAAGTTTCTCCATTTCTTGGCACTTCTTCTGTCTCCCCCACTCTCGTTCCCAGTGACTGCAACCTCCTGTAGGGTAATGTCTCTGATCACGGCACCATTTCTTAGCACTTCTTCTGTCTCCCCCACTCTCGTGCCCAGTGCCTGCAACCTCCTGAAGGGTAATGTCTCTGATCACTGCCAGCCTACAAGTTTCACCATTTCTTGGCACTTCTTCTGTCTCCCACACCCTCGTGCCCAGTGACTGCAACCTCCTGTAGGGTAATGTGTCTGATCACGGCCAGCCTACAAGTTTCTCCATTTCATGGCACTTCTTCTGTCTCCCCCACTCTCGTGCCCAGTGACTGCAACCTCCTGTAGGGTAATGTCTCTGATCACGGCCAGCCTACAAGTTTCTCCATTTCTTGGCACTTCTTCTGTCTCCCCCACTCTCGTGCCCATTGACTGCAACCTCCTGTAGGGTAATGTCTCTGATCACGGCACCATTTCTTGGCACTTCTTCGGTCTCCCCCACTCTCGTGCCCAGTGCCTGCAACCTCCTGTAGGGTAATGTCTCTGATCACGGCCAGCCTACAAGTTTCTCCATTTCTTGGCACTTCTTCTGTCTCCCCCACTCTCGTGCCCAGTGACTGCAACCTCCTGTAGGGTAATGTCGCTGATCACGGCCAGCCTACAAGTTTCACCATTTCTTGGCACTTCTTCTGTCTCCCACACCCTCGTGCCCAGTGCCTGCAACCTCCTGTAGGGTAATGTCTCTGATCACGGCCAGCCTACAAGTTTCTCAATTTCTTGGCACTTCTTCTGTCTCCCGCACCTTCGTGCCCAGTGCCTGCAACCTCCTGTATGGTAATGTCTCTGATCACGGCCAGCCTACAAGTTTCACCATTTCTTGGCACTTCTTCTGTCTCCCCCACCCTCGTGCCCAGTGCCTGCAACCTCCTGTAGGGTAATGTCTCTGATCACGGCCAGCCTACAAGTTTCTCCATTTCTTGGCACTTCTTCTGTCTCCCCCACTCTCGTGCCCAGTGACTGCAACCTCCTGTAGGGTAATGTCGCTGATCACGGCCAGCCTACAAGTTTCACCATTTCTTGGCACTTCTTCTGTCTCCCACACCCTCGTGCCCAGTGCCTGCAACCTCCTGTAGGGTAATGTCTTTGATCACGGCCAGCCTACAAGTTTCACCATTTCTTGGCACTTCTTCTGTCTCCCCCACTCTCGTGCCCAGTGACTGCAACCTCCGGTAGGGTAATGTCTCTGATCACGGCCAGCCTACAAGTTTCACCATTTCTTGGCACTTCTTCTGTCTCCCACACCCTCGTGCCCAGTGACTGCAACCTCCTGTAGGGTAATGTCTCTGATCACGGCCAGCCTACAAGTTTCACCATTTCTTGGCACTTCATCTGTCTCCCCCACTCTCGTGCCCATTGGCTGCAACCTCCTGTAGGGTAATGTCTCTGATCACGGCCAGCCTACAAGCTTCTCCATTTCTTGGCACTTTTTCTGTCTCCCCCACTCTCGTGCCCAGTGACTGCAACATCCTGTAGGGTAATGTCTCTGATCACGGCCAGCCTACAAGTTTCACCATTTCTTGGCACTTCTTCTGTCTCCCACACCCTCGTGCCCAGTGACTGCAACCTCCTGTAGGGTAATGTGTCTGATCACGGCCAGCCTACAAGTTTCACCATTTCATGGCACTTCTTCTGTCTCCCCCACTCTCGTGCCCAGTGACTGCAACCTCCTGTAGGGTAATGTCTCTGATCACGGCCAGCCTACAAGTTTCTCCATTTCTTGGCACTTCTTCTGTCTCCCCCACTCTCGTGCCCATTGACTGCAACCTCCTGTAGGGTAATGTCTCTGATCACGGCCAGCCAACAAGCTTCTCCATTTCTTGGCACTTCTTCTGTCTCCCCCACTCTCGTGCCCAGTGACTGCAACATCCTGTAGGGTAATGTCTCTGATCACGGCCAGCCTACAAGTTTCTCAATTTCTTGGCACTTCTTCTGTCTCCCGCACCTTCGTGCCCAGTGCCTGCAACCTCCTGTATGGTAATGTCTCTGATCACGGCCAGCCTACAAGTTTCACCATTTCTTGGCACTTCTTCTGTCTCCCCCACCCTCGTGCCCAGTGCCTGCAACCTCCTGTAGGGTAATGTCTCTGATCACGGCCAGCCTACAAGTTTCTCCATTTCTTGGCACTTCTTCTGTCTCCCCCACTCTCGTGCCCAGTGACTGCAACCTCCTGTAGGGTAATGTCGCTGATCACGGCCAGCCTACAAGTTTCACCATTTCTTGGCACTTCTTCTGTCTCCCACACCCTCGTGCCCAGTGCCTGCAACCTCCTGTAGGGTAATGTCTCTGATCACGGCCAGCCTACAAGTTTCACCATTTCTTGGCACTTCTTCTGTCTCCCCCACTCTCGTGCCCAGTGACTGCAACCTCCGGTAGGGTAATGTCTCTGATCACGGCCAGCCTACAAGTTTCACCATTTCTTGGCACTTCTTCTGTCTCCCACACCCTCGTGCCCAGTGACTGCAACCTCCTGTAGGGTAATGTCTCTGATCACGGCCAGCCTACAAGTTTCACCATTTCTTGGCACTTCTTCTGTCTCCCCCACTCTCGTGCCCATTGGCTGCAACCTCCTGTAGGGTAATGTCTCTGATCACGGCCAGCCTACAAGCTTCTCCATTTCTTGGCACTTCTTCTGTCTCCCCCACTCTCGTGCCCAGTGACTGCAACATCCTGTAGGGTAATGTCTCTGATCACGGCCAGCCTACAAGTTTCACCATTTCTTGGCACTTCTTCTGTCTCCCACACCCTCGTGCCCAGTGCCTGCAACCTCCTGTATGGTAATGTCTCTGATCACGGCCAGCCTACAAGTTTCACCATTTCTTGGCACTTCTTCTGTCTCCCCCACCCTCGTGCCCAGTGCCTGCAACCTCCTGTAGGGTAATGTCTCTGATCACGGCCAGCCTACAAGTTTCACCATTTCTTGGCACTTCTTCTGTCTCCCCCACTCTCGTGCCCAGTGCCTGCAACCTCCTGTAGGGTAATGTCTCTGATCACGGCCAGCCTACAAGTTTCTCCATTTCATGGCACTTCTTCTGTCTCCCCCACCCTCGTGCCCAGTGACTGCAACCTCCTGTATGGTAATGTCTCTGATCACGGCCAGCCTACAAGTTTCTCCATTTCATGGCACTTCTTCTGTCTCCCCCACCCTCGTGCCCAGTGACTGCAACCTCCTGTATGGTAATGTCTCTGATCACGGCCAGCCTACAAGTTTCACCATTTCTTGGCAGTTCTTCTGTCTCCCCCACCCTCGTGCCCAGTGCCTGCAACCTACTGTAGGGTAATGTCTCTGATCACGGCCAGCCTACAAGTTTCACCATTTCTTGGCACTTCTTCTGTCTCCCACACCCTTGTGCCCAGTGCCTGCAACCTCCTGTAGGGTAATGTCTTTGATCACGGCCAGCCTACAAGTTTCACCATTTCTTGGCACTTCTTCTGTCTCCCCCACTCTCGTGCCCAGTGACTGCAACCTCCGGTAGGGTAATGTCTCTGATCACGGCCAGCCTACAAGTTTCACCATTTCTTGGCACTTCTTCTGTCTCCCACACCCTCGTGCCCAGTGACTGCAACCTCCTGTAGGGTAATGTCTCTGATCACGGCCAGCCTACAAGTTTCACCATTTCTTGGCACTTCTTCTGTCTCCCCCACTCTCGTGCCCATTGGCTGCAACCTCCTGTAGGGTAATGTCTCTGATCACGGCCAGCCTACAAGCTTCTCCATTTCTTGGCACTTCTTCTGTCTCCCCCACTCTCGTGCCCAGTGACTGCAACATCCTGTAGGGTAATTTCTCTGATCACGGCCAGCCTACAAGTTTCACCATTTCTTGGCACTTCTTCTGTCTCCCACACCCTCGTGCCCAGTGACTGCAACCTCCTGTAGGGTAATGTGTCTGATCACGGCCAGCCTACAAGTTTCACCATTTCATGGCACTTCTTCTGTCTCCCCCACTCTCGTGCCCAGTGACTGCAACCTCCTGTAGGGTAATGTCTCTGATCACGGCCAGCCTACAAGTTTCTCCATTTCTTGGCACTTCTTCTGTCTCCCCCACTCTCGTGCCCATTGACTGCAACCTCCTGTAGGGTAATGTCTCTGATCACGGCCAGCCTACAAGCTTCTCCATTTCTTGGCACTTCTTCTGTCTCCCCCACTCTCGTGCCCAGTGACTGCAACATCCTGTAGGGTAATGTCTCTGATCACGGCCAGCCTACAAGTTTCTCAATTTCTTGGCACTTCTTCTGTCTCCCGCACCTTCGTGCCCAGTGCCTGCAACATCCTGTAGGGTAATGTCTCTGATCACTGCCAGCCTACAAGTTTCACCATTTCTTGGCACTTCTTCTGTCTCCCCCACCCTCGTGCCCAGTGACTGCAACCTCCTGTAGGGTAATGTCTCTGATCACGGCCAGCCTACAAGTTTCACCATTTCATGGCACTTCTTCTGTCTCCCCCACTCTCGTGCCCAGTGACTGCAACCTCCTGTAGGGTAATGTCTCTGATCACGGCCAGCCTACAAGTTTCTCCATTTCTTGGCACTTCTTCTGTCTCCCACACCCTCGTGCCCAGTGCCTGCAACCTCCTGTAGGGTAATGTCTCTGATCACGGCCAGCCTACAAGTTTCACCATTTCTTGGCACTTCTTCTGTCTCCCACACCCTCGTGCCCAGTGCCTGCAACCTCCTGTAGGGTAATGTCTCTGATCACGGCCAGCCTACAAGTTTCACCATTTCTTGGCACTTCTTCTGTCTCCCCCACTCTCGTGCCCAGTGACTGCAACCTCCGGTAGGGTAATGTCTCTGATCACGGCCAGCCTACAAGTTTCACCATTTCTTGGCACTTCTTCTGTCTCCCCCACTCTCGTGCCCAGTGACTGCAACCTCCTGTAGGGTAATGTCTCTGATCACGGCCAGCCTACAAGTTTCACCATTTCTTGGCACTTCTTCTGTCTCCCCCACTCTCGTGCCCATTGACTGCAACCTCCTGTAGGGTAATGTCTCTGATCACGGCCAGCCTACAAGTTTCTCCATTTCTTGGCACTTCTTCTGTCTCCCGCACCTTCGTGCCCAGTGCCTGCAACCTCCTGTAGGGTAATGTCTCTGATCACGGCCAGCCTACAAGTTTCTCCATTTCTTGGCACTTCTTCTGTCTCCCGCACCTTCGTGCCCAGTGCCTGCAACCTCCTGTATGTTAATGTCTCTGATCACGGCCAGCCTACAAGTTTCACCATTTCTTGGCACTTCTTCTGTCTCCCCCACCCTCGTGCCCAGTGCCTGCAACCTCCTGTAGGGTAATGTCTCTGATCACGGCCAGCCTACAAGTTTCACCATTTCTTGGCACTTCTTCTGTCTCCCACACCCTCGTGCCCAGTGACTGCAACCTCCTGTAGGGTAATGTCTCTGATCACGGCCAGCCTACAAGTTTCTCCATTTCTTGGCACTTCTTCTGTCTCCCCCACTCTCGTGCCCAGTGACTGCAACCTCCTGTATGGTAATGTCTCTGATCACGGCCAGCCTACAAGTTTCACCATTTCTTGGCACTTCTTCTGTCTCCCCCACCCTCGTGCCCAGTGCCTGCAACCTCCTGTAGGGTAATGTCTCTGATCACGGCCAGCCTACAAGTTTCACCATTTCTTGGCACTTCTTCTGTCTCCTCCACCCTCGTGCCCATTGACTGCAACCTCCTGTAGGGTAATGTCTCTGATCACGGCCAGCCTACACGTTTCTCCATTTCCTGGCACTTCTTCTGTCTCCCGCACTCTCGTGCCCAGTGCCTGCAACCTCCTGTAGGGTAATGTCTCTGATCACGGCCAGCCTACAAGTTTCTCCATTTCTTGGCACTTCTTCTGTCTCCCACACTCTCGTGCCCAGTGACTGCAACCTCCTGTAGGGTAATGTCTCTGATCACGGCCAGCCTACAAGTTTCACCATTTCTTGGCACTTCTTCTGTCTCCCACACCCTCGTGCCCAGTGACTGCAACCTCCTGTAGAATAATGTCTCTGATCACGGCCAGCCTACAAGTTTCACCATTTCTTGGCACTTCTTCTGTCTCCCCCACCCTCGTGCCTAGTGCCTGCAACCTCCTGTAGGGTAATGTCTCTGATCACGGCCAGCCTACAAGTTTCTCCATTTCTTGGCACTTCTTCTGTCTCCCCCACCCTCGTGCCCACTGCCTGCAACCTCCTGTAGGGTAATGTCTCTGATCACGGATAGCCTACATGTTTCTCCATTTCTTGGCACTTCTTCTGTCTCCCGCACCCTCGTGCCCAGTGCCTACAACCTCCTGTAGGGTAATGTCTCTGATCACGGCCAACCTACAAGTTTCACCATTTCTTGGCACTTCTTCTGTCTCCCCCACCCTCGTGCCCAGTGCCTGCAACCTCCTGTAGGGTAATGTCTCTGATCACGGCCAGCCTACAAGTTTCACCATTTCTTGGCACTTCTTCTGTCTCCCCCACCCTCGTGCCCAGTGCCTGCAACCTCCTGTAGGGTAATGTCTCTGATCACGGCCAGCCTACAAGTTTCACCATTTCTTGGCACTTCTTCTGTCTCCCGAACCCTCGTGCCCAGTGCCTGCAACCTCCTGTAGGGTAATGTCTCTGATCACGGCCAGCCTACAAGTTTCTCCATTTCCTGGCACTTCTTCTGTCTCCCGCACTCTCGTGCCCAGTGCCTGCAAACTCCTGTAGGATAATGTCTCTGATCACGGCCAGCCTACAAGTTTCACCATTTCTTGGCACTTCTTCTGTCTCCCACACCCTCGTGCCCATTGACTGCAACCTCCTGTAGGGTAATGTCTCTGATCACGGCCAGCCTACAAGTTTCACCATTTCTTGGCACTTCTTCTGTCTCCCCCACTCTCGTGCCCATTGACTGCAACCTCCTGTAGGGTAATGTCTCTGATCACGGCCAGCCTACAAGCTTCTCCATTTCTTGGCACTTCTTCTGTCTCCCCCACTCTCGTGCCCATTGACTGCAACCTCCTGTAGGGTAATGTCTCTGATCACGGCCAGCCTACAAGTTTCTCCATTTCTTGGCACTTCTTCTGTCTCCCGCACCTTCGTGCCCAGTGCCTGCAACCTCCTGTATGGTAATGTCTCTGATCACGGCCAGCCTACAAGTTTCACCATTTCTTGGCACTTCTTCTGTCTCCCCCACCCTCGTGCCCAGTGCCTGCAACCTCCTGTAGGGTAATGTCTCTGATCACGGCCAGCCTACAAGTTTCACCATTTCTTGGCACTTCTTCTGTCTCCCACACCCTCGTGCCCAGTGACTGCAACCTCCTGTAGGGTAATGTCTCTGATCACGGCCAGCCTACAAGTTTCACCATTTCTTGGCACTTCTTCTGTCTCCCCCACTCTCGTGCCCATTGACTGCAACCTCCTGTAGGGTAATGTCTCTGATCACGGCCAGCCTACAAGTTTCTCCATTTCTTGGCACTTCTTCTGTCTCCCGCACCCTCGTGCCCAGTGCCTGCAACCTCCTGTAGGGTAATGTCTCTGATCACGGCCAGCCTACAAGTTTCACCATTTATTGGCACTTCTTCAGTCTCCCCCACCCTCGTGCCAAGTGCCTGCAACCTCCTGTAGGGTAATGTCTCTGATCACGGCCAGCCTACAAGTTTCTCCATTTCTTGGCACTTCTTCTGTCTCCCACACTCTCGTGCCCAGTGCCTGCAACCTCCTGTAGGGTAATGTCTCTGATACCGGCCAGCCTACAAGTTTCACCATTTCTTGGCACTTCTTCTGTCTCCCGCACTCTCGTGCCCAATGCCTGCAACCTCCTGTAGGGTAATGTCTCTGATACCGGCCAGCCTACAAGTTTCACCATTTCTTGGCACTTCTTCTGTCTCCCGCACTCTCATTGCCCAGTGCCTGCAACCTCCTGTAGGGTAATGTCTCTGATCACGGCCAGCCTACAAGTTTCACCATTTCTTGGCACTTCTTCTGTCTCCCACACTCTCGTGCCCAGTGCCTGCAACCTCCTGTAGGGTAATGTCTCTGATCACGGCCAGCCTACAAGTTTCTCCATTTCTTGGCACTTCTTCTGTCTCCCACACTCTCGTGCCCAGTGCCTGCAACCTCCTGTAGGGTAATGTCTCTGATACCGGCCAGCCTACAAGTTTCACCATTTCTTGGCACTTCTTCTGTCTCCCGCACTCTCGTGCCCAATGCCTGCAACCTCCTGTAGGGTAATGTCTCTGATACCGGCCAGCCTACAAGTTTCACCATTTCTTGGCACTTCTTCTGTCTCCCACACTCTCGTGCCCAGTGCCTGCAACCTCCTGTAGGGTAATGTCTCTGATCACGGCCAGCCTACAAGTTTCACCATTTCTTGGCACTTCTTCTGTCTCCCACACCCTCGTGCCCAGTGACTGCAACCTCCTGTAGGGTAATGTCTCTGATCACGGCCAGCCTACAAGTTTTACCATTTCTTGGCACTTCTTCTGTCTCCCCCACTCTCGTGCCCAGTGACTGCAACCTCCTGTAGGGTAATGTCTCTGATACCGGCCAGCCTACAAGTTTCTCCATTTCTTGGCACTTCTTCTGTCTCCCCCACTCTCGTTCCCAGTGACTGCAACCTCCTGTAGGGTAATGTCTCTGATCACGGCACCATTTCTTAGCACTTCTTCTGTCTCCCCCACTCTCGTGCCCAGTGCCTGCAACCTCCTGAAGGGTAATGTCTCTGATCACTGCCAGCCTACAAGTTTCACCATTTCTTGGCACTTCTTCTGTCTCCCACACCCTCGTGCCCAGTGACTGCAACCTCCTGTAGGGTAATGTGTCTGATCACGGCCAGCCTACAAGTTTCACCATTTCATGGCACTTCTTCTGTCTCCCCCACTCTCGTGCCCAGTGACTGCAACCTCCTGTAGGGTAATGTCTCTGATCACGGCCAGCCTACAAGTTTCTCCATTTCTTGGCACTTCTTCTGTCTCCCCCACTCTCGTGCCCATTGACTGCAACCTCCTGTAGGGTAATGTCTCTGATCACGGCCAGCCTACAAGCTTCTCCATTTCTTGGCACTTCTTCTGTCTCCCCCACTCTCGTGCCCAGTGACTGCAACATCCTGTAGGGTAATGTCTCTGATCACGGCCAGCCTACAAGTTTCTCAATTTCTTGGCACTTCTTCTGTCTCCCGCACCTTCGTGCCCAGTGCCTGCAACCTCCTGTATGGTAATGTCTCTGATCACGGCCAGCCTACAAGTTTCACCATTTCTTGGCACTTCTTCTGTCTCCCCCACCCTCGTGCCCAGTGCCTGCAACCTCCTGTAGGGTAATGTCTCTGATCACGGCCAGCCTACAAGTTTCTCCATTTCTTGGCACTTCTTCTGTCTCCCCCACTCTCGTGCCCAGTGACTGCAACCTCCTGTAGGGTAATGTCGCTGATTACGGCCAGCCTACAAGTTTCACCATTTCTTGGCACTTCTTCTGTCTCCCACACCCTCGTGCCCAGTGCCTGCAACCTCCTGTAGGGTAATGTCTCTGATCACGGCCAGCCTACAAGTTTCACCATTTCTTGGCACTTCTTCTGTCTCCCCCACTCTCGTGCCCAGTGACTGCAACCTCCGGTAGGGTAATGTCTCTGATCACGGCCAGCCTACAAGTTTCACCATTTCTTGGCACTTCTTCTGTCTCCCACACCCTCGTGCCCAGTGACTGCAACCTCCTGTAGGGTAATGTCTCTGATCACGGCCAGCCTACAAGTTTCACCATTTCTTGGCACTTCTTCTGTCTCCCCCACTCTCGTGCCCATTGGCTGCAACCTCCTGTAGGGTAATGTCTCTGATCACGGCCAGCCTACAAGCTTCTCCATTTCTTGGCACTTCTTCTGTCTCCCCCACTCTCGTGCCCAGTGACTGCAACATCCTGTAGGGTAATGTCTCTGATCACGGCCAGCCTAAAAGTTTCTCCATTTCTTGGCACTTCTTCTGTCTCCCGCACCTTCGTGCCCAGTGCCTGCAACCTCCTGTATGGTAATGTCTCTGATCACGGCCAGCCTACAAGTTTCACCATTTCTTGGCACTTCTTCTGTCTCCCCCACCCTCGTGCCCAGTGCCTGCAACCTCCTGTAGGGTAATGTCTCTGATCACGGCCAGCCTACAAGTTTCACCATTTCTTGGCACTTCTTCTGTCTCCCCCACTCTCGTGCCCAGTGCCTGCAACCTCCTGTAGGGTAATGTCTCTGATCACGGCCAGCCTACAAGTTTCTCCATTTCATGGCACTTCTTCTGTCTCCCCCACCCTCGTGCCCAGTGACTGCAACCTCCTGTATGGTAATGTCTCTGATCACGGCCAGCCTACAAGTTTCTCCATTTCATGGCACTTCTTCTGTCTCCCCCACCCTCGTGCCCAGTGACTGCAACCTCCTGTATGGTAATGTCTCTGATCACGGCCAGCCTACAAGTTTCACCATTTCTTGGCAGTTCTTCTGTCTCCCCCACCCTCGTGCCCAGTGCCTGCAACCTACTGTAGGGTAATGTCTCTGATCACGGCCAGCCTACAAGTTTCTCCATTTCTTGGCAGTTCTTCTGTCTCCCCCACCCTCGTGCCCAGTGCCTGCAACCTACTGTAGGGTAATGTCTCTGATCACGGCCAGCCTACAAGTTTCCCCATTTCCTGGCACTTCTTCTGTCTCCCGCACTCTCGTGCCCAATGCCTGCAACCTCCTGTAGGGTAATGTCTCTGATCACGGCCAGCCTACAAGTTTCTCCATTTCTTGGCACTTCTTCTGTCTCCCACACTCTCGTGCCCAGTGCCTGCAACCTCCTGTAGGGTAATGTCTCTGATCACGGCCAGCCTACAAGTTTCACCATTTCTTGGCACTTCTTCTGTCTCCCACACTCTCGCGCCCAGTGCCTGCAACCTCCTGTAGGGTAATGTCTCTGATCACGGCCAGCCTACAAGTTTCACCATTTCTTGGCACTTCTTCTGTCTCCCACACCCTCGTGCCCAGTGACTGCAACCTCCTGTAGGGTAATGTCTCTGATCACGGCCAGCCTACAAATTTTACCATTTCTTGGCACGTCTTCTGTCTCTCCCACTCTCGTGCCCAGTGACTGCAACCTCCTGTAGGGTAATGTCTCTGATACCGGCCAGCCTACAAGTTTCTCCATTTCTTGGCACTTCTTCTGTCTCCCCCACTCTCGTTCCCAGTGACTGCAACCTCCTGTAGGGTAATGTCTCTGATCACGGCACCATTTCTTGGCACTTCTTCGGTCTCCCCCACTCTCGTGCCCAGTGCCTGCAACCTCCTGAAGGGTAATGTCTCTGATCACGGCCAGCCTACAAGTTTCACCATTTCTTGGCACTTCTTCTGTCTCCCACACCCTCGTGCCCAGTGACTGCAACCTCCTGTAGGGTAATGTCTCTGATCACGGCCAGCCTACAAGTTTCACCATTTCATGGCACTTCTTCTGTCTCCCCCACTCTCGTGCCCAGTGACTGCAACCTCCTGTAGGGTAATGTCTCTGATCACGGCCAGCCTACAAGTTTCTCCATTTCTTGGCACTTCTTCTGTCTCCCCCACTCTCGTTCCCAGTGACTGCAACCTCCTGTAGGGTAATGTCTCTGATCACGGCCAGCCTACAAGTTTCACCATTTCTTGGCACTTCTTCTGTCTCCCACACCCTTGTGCCCAGTGACTGCAACCTCCTGTAGGGTAATGTCTCTGATCACGGCCAGCCTACAAGTTTCACCATTTCTTGGCACTTCTTCTGTCTCCCCCACTCTCGTGTCCATTGACTGCAACCTCCTGTAGGGTAATGTCTCTGATCACGGCCAGCCTACAAGTTTCTCCATTTCTTGGCACTTCTTCTGTCTCCCCCACTCTCGTGCCCAGTGACTGCAACATCCTGTAGGGTAATGTCTCTGATCACGGCCAGCCTACAAGTTTCACCATTTCTTGGCACTTCTTCTGTCTCCCACACCCTCGTGCCCAGTGACTGCAACATCCTGTAGGGTAATGTCTCTGATCACGGCCAGCCTACAAGTTTCTCCATTTCTTGGCACTTCTTCTGTCTCCCGCACTCTCGTGCCCAGTGCCTGCAACCTCCTGTAGGGTAATGTCTCTGATCACGGCCAGCCTACAAGTTTCATCATTTCTTGGCACTTCTTCTGTCTCCAGCACCCTCGTGCCCAGTGCCTGCAACCTCCTGTAGGGTAATGTCTCTGATCACGGCCAGCCTACAAGTTTCACCATTTCTTGGCACTTCTTCTGTCTCCCACACCCTCGTGCCCAGTGACTGCAACCTCCTGTAGGGTAATGTCTCTGATCACGGCCAGCCTACAAGTTTCACCATTTCTTGGCACTTCTTCTGTCTCCCACACCCTCGTGCCCAGTGACTGCAACCTCCTGTAGGGTAATGTCTCTTATCACGGCCAGCCTACAAGTTTCTCCATTTCTTGGCACTTCTTCTGTCTCCCCCACTCTCGTTCCCAGTGACTGCAACCTCCTGTAGGGTAATGTCTCTGATCACGGCACCATTTCTTGGCACTTCTTCTGTCTCCCCCACTCTCGTGCCCAGTGACTGCAACCTCCTGTAGGGTAATGTCAGCAAGCGATGCTTCAGGCATTACGGGATAACTTCTCTCGCACCACACAAAAAGATTTGTCAGTCGTACGAGAGGTATTGATTATACATTTTCTTGCCACAGGCTCTTTACATTACATCAATGCACAGAACGGTTGCTAACAAATCACACATGAATACACCACAGAATTGCTTATCACTAGTCGTTCCTAACCCTACTGCTAATTCTATCTACTAGGCTAAAGAATACGCATCGACGCTAAGCGATGCGTTCACTACGAAGTCTGTCCCCTGTCTGAGGAAATCTCCGCGTCCTGATTACACGGCACGCGGAGTGACCTTGTGCGTACTTCGGCTTCTGCGTGCTGCATCACTCAGCACGCTTGGAGTCGTGGTCTCTCTTGAGTCTAGTTCTCTGTATCTGTCACGCTGGCGTGATTACGCCTTGCCCAGAGTGCTTACTCTCTGGTTGACACCTTCGTGTCTCATGAGAGAACTGTTTGATAGTTCCCCTTCCTATTTACCACCTACACCTACCCTGCCCCCATGTAGGGGCACTGGGTTACCTTTAATCTACTTGAGGTAGACCACTCATTCAGGGTGGTCTTCTCTAAGTCTTTGACACACACCCTCCCCTCCTGTGTTGCGTTACAAACTTTGACTCATGGTTGTGACGCAAGAGGTTTCTAAAAAATTAGTGTATCTAATTTTTTGTCAAAGACTAACTTGGTTCTGGGTAACTCAATAGACTTCTACTGACTATTGTCACAATGTAGTCTCACTTTACTTGGCTACTGGTGATCGCCACAAACTTGTCTGGTTGGCGTGAGCCCTCTTCTCAATCGCAATATTATATTAATTAGAGGTTTGTCTGAACCGGACCATTGTCTTATAAGACCTGCCCTCAAATAGCAAATTAACTCACTACCCATACAAAGTTGACTTTCTTAGGGTCAACACATGAATTGCTTCATGTCCCCCATATAATATTAAACAACCCTTGCAAAAGTTGTGTGCGACAGGCTTTACCTATCTCGCTTCCGCGTGTAAAGTTATCTTCCACTGTTAAATTAGTGTTTCGTTGTCTATTGTGTCCCCTGACCCGGAGTTATCTCCCTTTGTTGTAACAAATGTATGTTATTTATATGTTTGTTTTTCTGGTTGTTTGCGTGTTTGGATCTAACTAATAATATACTTTACCTTCTAACATGTGTGTCTGTCTATAATATGTAAGTAAGATAGTTTTCAAGTGCCATAATTCGGTTAAATGTGGCCACAAACAAGTGTATAACACTTGGCACTTCTTCTGTCTCCCCCACCCTCGTGCCCAGTGCCTGCAACCTCCTGTAGGGTAATATCTCTGATCACGGCCAGCCTACAAGTTTCACCATTTCTTGGCACTTCTTCTGTCTCCCCCACTCTCGTGCCCAGTGCCTGCAACCTCCTGTAGGGTAATGTCTCTGATCACGGCCAGCCTACAAGTTTCTCCATTTCCTGGCACTTCTTCTGTCTCCCGCACTCTCGTGCCCAGTGCCTGCAACCTCCTGTAGGGTAATGTCTCTGATCACGGCCAGCCTACAAGTTTCACCATTTCTTGGCACTTCTTCTGTCTCCCGCACTCTCGTGCCCAGTGAAAGCAACCTCCTGTATAACAAACTAGTTTCCTCTAGTGTTTACTCTAAAGCAACCATTTGTTAATGATGCACGCTTGACTGTGTCCCCACATACCAGGAATTGATGCAGGAAGTTTGCTGGTGGCCATACTGGTGTTTATATCAACAACAACAAACATCCAGGCCAAGACGGTCGTGTTCTACCCTCCCCCACTCACCAGTTACATCCTCTACCACACCAACGTAGCCGGCGCCCTAGCCAGCCTGGGCCACGAGGTGTGGCTCTGTGTGCCAGACTCTCTCCTCAAGAAGAACCTGGTCAAGGATAAGACTGTCAACATTCTATCATACGGGCAACAGCTGGGCGACATCGAGAGGCATGTATATGAAAACACCAACATCATGGATAAATTCTGGAACAGAGAACCAACACAAGGCGTACATTCACTTCGTCATATTTCTCGGGAGATGACAAAAGTTGCCAACCTTGTCCTTGGAGATAGGACTTTTGTGGACAAAGTGAGGGATCTGAAGCCGGATCTAATTGTGTTGGATTCAGTGCAGTTCAACATGAATATGGTTGTGCTTCCCTACATGCTGGACATCCCTTTTGCCTTCATTGGAGCAATTCATGAAGTGCTCGTATCAAAGGTTCCTTTCAGTCCAGCAACAACACCTTATCCAATTGACTTCATTAGCGACAGAATGACGTTCTATCAGAAGCTTCAGATGACTCTCCTTTTCCTTTACCGCGTCAACTTTGACACTTTTCATGACAGCAGTCTGGTGTCCAAATTTGCTCCAGGACAACCCTACAAGTCCATCAATGAGCTGGCCTCCAACGCAGAAGTTTTCATTGCGGAAGTTGACCACATACTGGACTACCCACGGACAATGCTGCCAAACACCAAACTGATTGGAGGGTCGTCTGCGTCTCCTCCAAAACCCCTGACTGGAGAGTTCCAGAAGTTTGTGGATGAAGCTACAACTGGAATCATCGTCATGTCGTTCGGCGGGTCCATAGTTAATATTCCTCCTGACATCTCCTCCAAGATCGTTTCTGCGTTCCAACAACTTGACCTGAGGGTAGTGTGGAAAGTAAACCTGACCTCCCCTGACCCTAAACAGATCAAGACCTCCTTGTGGATACCACAAAATGATCTCCTGGGACACGAGAAAGCCAAACTGTTCGTGTCCCATTGTGGAAAGAACGGACAATACGAGGCTGTCAGCATCCCCAATAAGCCCTTACAGGAGTAAGGAGTTAACACTAGGCTAGTAGAGAGACACCCAGACAGGGAAGACACCGACTACTATTAATACCTCGCAGGGAGACACATTTGTGTCAGACCAGAGGGCAAAGAGTACGGATGAGCGAGGGCTTTCCCCAAGCAATTGGGTTGCTGGTAACCGTGATAGGCCAGGTTACTCAAACTCACCAGCCAGCGTGCTGGCAAGACCAGGCACGCAATAATAGCGACTGCACGGAGGGCAAAAGGGCCCGTGCTGGTCCACGCTATGTGTAGCGGGACAGACTGACTGGAGACGGTAGAAAGGTCGGACGTATCCTTGACCAATACGATAGCTTTCTAGGCCATAGGCAAACTTAGGGCTATATCATTTAGATTGTGTAATGCTAGCATCATCCATCATCACGTTGATATATTCATATTGGGTAACAATGATGAAGCCTAATGCTTGTAGAGCCATTCACATGTCGGCTCTGAATAAATTGCATTCCTTTCGCAAATGTCATGAAATGTTATTTCGTGCAGTGCGAAAGTAGCGGAGTCTTGAAAGCTGCAGCGCACAGGTCGCTGACAGGCTAGACCTCGAATTGGTGTCAGAAGTGCCCATACTCTGTCTGCCCATATATGGAGATCAAGGCTACAACTCTGAGAGAGTCAGGGTTAAGCAACTTGGACTCTACGCTGACATGCGTGATGCTAGCGCAGACGAACTGGCCGCCATGATGAAAGAAATCATCTACGGGGGCAAATACACAGACAACATGAAGAAAGCTTCCCGCCTTTACCGGGAGCTGTACAAAGTGCCAAAACACGAAGCGGCGTACTGGCTGGATCACGTGATGAAATATGGCGGAGACTACATGAGGTCACCAGGCCAACTGATGCCGTGGTATCAGCTCCTTGTGGTAGACGTCATTGCGTTTTTCCTCCTCGTTATTGTCCTCATCTTCCTGGCCATCTATATTCTCATCAGTGGCTGCTGTAGACTTTGTAGAGGTGGTCAGCGGAAAGTCAAATCAAAACGGGAGTAATTCCGTGCTATCGTGCGTTCACAAACGTTTACCCTCGCATAAAGTTCCATATCTCAGTAACCAACTGAGGGAAAATGATGAGCTTTAGCATATAAAATATTATGTACACCTAACAAAGACATTTTGCTTTGGGTTTGTACAGCAGATCTCAATGTTTGTTTATATGCGGTATATAATTTACGGGTCACAATAACGGGTGTATTATATTATCAAATGTATTACAACTTCACACGGAAACTTCAGTGTTTAATAATGAATATTCCCCGTGGTTCACGAGAATTTCCTTATGACAAGCAAGTCACACAGTGGAACGAATGTGTTCAGAGGTTACCCGAATTGACGTACGTTACTGTAAAACAAGTTTGTTAGCGTGAATTCAATACATGAATGAGGGCAAACATTTGTGAACGCACAATACATTTGGAGGCTATAGAACACAAGAAAATTATAATTACAGGACATGGCTTCGTGAGTTAAACGCGTTTTACACTACGAATTAAAAAAAATTTACATTAATACATACAGTATTTTATAGACAGCTAGAATAGAAAGACTAGCATAGAAAGGAGGTACAGACAAGGAAATCAACTTTATTTCCCCGTGTTTTATCCCATGTAAGCTGGGATTTCTTTCCACAAAGCGTAGAACAGTGCACGAATTCCGTAGCTCAATAGACGAGTATTCTTAACATTGTTAATATAATTGTTATTGTTGGGAATTTATTACTGTATCTTCAGATCACATAAACATATACTTATTGCGTATTAACAAAAGATAACTAGGTGTTAATTAAACACATATCACAACTTACCGTGTTAAGATATATTATTTGTATTGTTGTTGTTGTCCGCCGCCCCCTGCCCCCTCCGATATTATTATTATTTAATTAATATTATTATTATTGTCATTATAATAATGAAAGAACGCGTGTTCTTTAACATCCGGTGTGCTGATGTTGAGGTAAGGAGTTCAACCTGGACAGTTGGACTAAAATTTTGACCTTTCGTGATTAAATTGGAGACATTAATTACCAAGACCTCTGAAGTCGGAGTGGGTTCGCCTGATAGCGAGGGACACTGTAAGTAGAGACTCCACGCGCAAAATTCAGTCCAGCACTACTAGAAGTTGTGTGTGGACTACACTTGAGTTCAAAGCGAGAGAGCGCCCCCTCCACCTCATAATAATAATAATAATAATAATATTAATAATAATAATAATAATAATAATAATAATAAAAGATAGCTTCAGATAGTCACGGAACTGTGCACATGGCAGAAACGATACAATCATCTACAGTACAATACAACCATCCACACTACAATACCTGCAACATACAAGGGAGTAACAATACAGCCATCTACACTACAATACCTGCAACATACAGGGGAGTAACAATACAACCATCTACACAACAATATCTTCAATATTCAGGGGAGAAACGATACAACCCTCTACACTACAATACAGCCATCTACACTACAATACAGCCATCTACACTACAATACAGCCATCTACACTACAATACAGCCATCTACACTACAATACCTTCAACATACAGAGGAGAAACTATACAGCCATCTACACAACAACATCTTCAATATTCAGGGGAGAAACAATACAACCATCTACACTACAATACAGCCATCTACACTACAATACAGCCATCTACACTACAATACAGCCATCTACACTACAATACAGCCATCTACACTACAATACAGCCATCTACACTACAATACAGCCATCTACACAACAATATCTTCAATATTCAGGGGAGAAACAATACAGCCATCTACACTACAATACAGCCATCTACACTACAATACCTTCAACATACAGGGGAGAAACGATACAGCCATCTACACAACAATATCTTCAACATAGAGGGGAGAAACAATACAACCATCTACACTACAATACCTTCAACATACAGGGGAGAAACGATACAGCCATCTACACAACAATATCTTCAACATAGAGGGGAGAAACAATACAGCCATCTACACAACAGTACCTTCAACATACAGGGGAGAAACGATACAACCATCTACACTACAATACCTTCAATATACAGTGGAGAAACGATACAGCCATCTACACTACAATACCTTCAACATACAGGGGAGAAACGATACAACCATCTACACTACAATATAGCCATCTACACTATAATACAGCCATCTACATTACAATACAGCCATCTACACTACAATATAGCCATCTACACTACAATACAACCATCTACACTACAATACAGCCATCTACACAACAATATTGTGACATGTTGGGAGTTGGAAGCAGTACCCACTCTGACTTACCCCACAATGAAGTACAGCTATGAGGATGAGACTGATTTCATTTGGAGGGGATGGGTTCTTGGAAGCCAAAGTGACCCATAATAGCTCTGGAAATCTAGGGGTTTTCCCAGGAAAATTAATTTCTTCCCTCCAAAATCTTCCTTCCCGAAAAGAGAAACTTAATTAGCTCAAGAGTCCCCCACCTATGAACATTTTCCCTTTTTAGGTGAAATGGTCACAGGAATTAATAAAATTTAAAGTTCCCTTTTCTGAGTAAACTGGAACCTGGGAGATTACAATAGAACAGAATTTAGCTGTCTATTAGTGTTTACCCAGTCACCTGTAGTTCCAGATACTACCTTTATGTGAAGTAGTTACATTAACTAAACACATAGATAATAATAAAAAGTTTTGTCACACCACAATGAACTGACAGAAAAATGCAGAAACAGTTAATTTTGGTTTATTACTCAAAATAAAAAAAAAACCTGTGGAAGTAAACCAGTGATGCATTATGACATATGAACTAAACCACTTTGGTTCCAGAATAATTTTCTAAGACACAATGGAGATTAGAACTCCTGAAAACTCTCATGGCAGTTCTGGCATTTCATCACTGTACCCCTTCGGATTTCCTAACAAAGTCTCTGCACTACACAAATGTTCTGTTTGTGAACTTTCAGTCAAGTTATTAAGTGAAACTTGGAATTAAACAGTCTACACATATCCCGGAGAACTTTCTGGAATGCATAACTATATGACACAGTCTTTCCTTATAAAATTGTCTATCAGACTTCAGCCATGATATTAAAAATTTTCAAGTCTTTTGTGAATGATAAAACTGATCCTAATGATCTTAGAAAGTCTCCCCAAATCACTTATGTTGTCACTTCTCCAGGAAGCAAAGCTCAAAGAAGACTTTTGATCAGATCAACTCCTGACAACAGATCTTACTGAGCAGCTCATGATTGGCAGTCCCATGGTACATTATTGGACAATGATCTGCAACTCTGGATCATGAGTACATTATTGGACAATGATCTGCAACTCTGGATCATGACAATCTGCGAACACCGCCATCCTCACCTGAGGTGGATAAACATGGTGAACACATTTATATCTAGCCACAGGATGATGATCCTCCAGTGGACAAGAATGAAAAGGGTTTACAGACATGAGGTACAGAAGGTAGCAGATTCAGGAAGTACCTACAAGTTAAGAGCTACATTGTGTCTCCTTGTACTGGCATTAGACATCGGCAATTATATTGGGCAAGCTTTCTTTTTACTGCACTTGTACCTAGGGCCGGTTGGCTGTTGTTCTCACAGAGGACACAGACACAGTGACTGACAAGGCTAGAAAAGAATGATGGAGAGTAAATGATGAGATGTACCCAGCATATCTGATCCCTACATAGTAATGGAACAGAATAGGATGATTGTTCTCATTAACTCATGTTACCAATCAGTGCTGCCACCATTGTTTTAGTCTGCCTGGATACTTTCCTGTTTATACCCTCTCACCTCTTCTGTCATTTCCTTTACTTACTTCTTCTGACACTGGGGTGATATTTCCCCTTGACAGTTTAGAAGTGCTTATGCATGATAGCATATTATGTCCTTTACTTACTCGGTCAAACAGGGTGATGGTTTAATAAACTACATTCCACATGTTGCATCAAAGTAATAATGTAAAGAAACATACATTAAATATTTCACTCTTCAGTTAATATAAGTTAACATATAATTGGTATGAATGTGGAGGTCTATGTGAAATGTTCCTTATGAGGATTTACACTGCCTCTCATTCAATAATACACACATATATATATACAGAGTGAAAGAAAGATGAGACACCACATTGTACTCATTCTCTCAAACTAACACCATTCTTCTTTTATTCGTTCACTCGAGTGCCGGTGTTGGGCTGTTAGCTGGACTGTGGTTCGGTCAGAGTGCTAAATGCTTGTTTGAATCAATCACAGCAGTATAAATGCTGGACCAGTCATGGATGCTAAACAGTTACACTCACAATCTGTCTTCACGCCACGGACATATAAGATAAGAGGTAGAGTCTTTCATTCCTCCCTCTCCCATTCGCGTGTGTTGGCGGTTCGCTGTGGATTGCAACTAAGGCGACACCTAGCACCAGATCATAGTTTATCTTGTACTAACCCTGCTCTGAACGCAGTCAGCAAGCCAGTGGGATTTAGACTCAAGAATAGGAAACAGTCTGGGCATAATTGAGCCTCTTTTCACAGCTTCAGACATAGTGATTGTACAGCACTCTTCTGGAAACGAATGAGAGATGGAGTCAGATATCTACATCAGTGCTGGCAGAGAGTAGCCATTTTGGGACTGGTTGAAAGTTGGGTTCTATCTTCCAATAGAAGAATAATATATATATATATATTAGTGCCGGAACTTACACACACACACTCTCATACTTAAAGCTTTACCTGACTCAGAAATAAACAAACTCAGGCATAATTTCGTCTGAAGCTTTCCTTCTGAATCAGGATGAGGGACATACAGAGACCTAAACCACATCTAGATGCTTTGCCGGTCGCTCTGCAAGTGCCGAAATCTAGCGTCGCTGGACCCAGAATATTTCGCGGGCAACGCGATTATTCTAGGTTAACCAATGGACAGAACGGGCTTAAACCACATGATCTGTCCATCATTGGGTGTCACAGCTATTAATACTGTTGAAGCCACATTCCTAGCATCCCAATTCTCTCTAGTGCAAACCCTTAGTGAGAAGTGTGTTTTGAAATTGTGATGTGCAGCAGTGAACAAGACAGAGTGCGCAATCATGCGACAAATATCTTCAATATTCAGGGGAGAAACAATACAGCCATCTACACTACAATACCTTTAACGTCTTCCAGCATATTTTCAAACGACAGCAGCATTTTATTGCTGTTTAGACAGATGGCATTTAGTTGTTGTTGTTTTTTGTTCGACGTTTACCCCTTGAGGACGATGTGGTGGTTTAATGTGTATGGTCATTTTCGAGATAATGAGACGATGCTCTGTCCGACATTCAGCACCACACATGGAGTTTGTCACCGGAACGTCTTGTCTGTCACTCCTCCTTACTATGACATAGTCAATGAGATGCCAGTGTTTCAAGCGAGGGTGCATCCACGATATCCTATTTCTCATGGGAAGACGGAAAATTGTGTTGGTGATCAGGAGATCGTGTTCGGCACAGGTTTGAAGGAAGAGGAGTCCATTGCTGTTACAATTTCCGACTCCGTACTTTCCAATGATGCCACTCTAAGAGGCGGCGTCCTTGCCTACAGTGGCAATGAAGTCCCCAAGGAGTATAAGTTTGTCTCCTTTGGGAACAGAAGTTAATACATTGTTCCGTTCCTCATAGAACTTGTTCTTGACATCATCTTCATTGGTCATAGTTGGTGCGTAGACACTCACAATGGTTGTATGCTTCCTTCCATTCAGCAGAGGCAACTTCATGATCATGAGCCTGTCGTTTATAGCCTTTGGAAATCCAGCTAATTTGCCGACCAGGGCCGACTTAATGGCAAATCCCACACCAGATTGGCGTCTTTCCTGGCTTTTCCTTCCACTCCAGAAAAATGTGTAGCTGGCACCTACTTCACAGATTTGGCCTTCTTCTGCAAGCCGTGTCTTTCTCGAGGCTGCAATGTTGATGTTGTACCTGCCCAGCTCTCGCCCAATCAGTGCTGTTCGTCTCTCTGGACCCGACGCGCCGTCTCTGTCAAGTAGGGTACGTACATTCCAGGTTCCGATTGTCAAGGAATATGGTTAGCTCTGTTTAGCTTTGCCTGTTTTTACTTTGTTTGTATGTCGACCCCAGTATAGGGTATCCACCAACCGCGACTAGCTGGTTAGGTAATGATGGAGCAGATAATGTTTATTGCACCTTTTCTAGCCCCTTCCTCATGCTATGGAGGTGAGCAGTGCTTTAATATAGAGGGCTGCTCAGTCGCTCAGGGGGCTGCCGAATCCCACTGCTGCTCCGGTCAGTAGAATACGACCAAATGGCCTGAGCCGCCTGTGTGCAGGTCTGCGACTACGGCTACCAACGTACCCACGCCTGCCGCTTCGCCGCTCGCCCATCGCCACAAGGCTTAAAGGTGATAGATGAACTTGGATGGAGAATGATTTGCGCCATGAATTGGATTAAAGTGAGGAAGAGTTGCGCAATTCGTCGACCTCACTCTCTCGCCTGAGTCCATCTGAGTCCAGTGGCAAGACAAGTCAAGAAGACTGGAGACGAATACAGGTGGAGTGGATGATCAGGGCGCTCTATTTGCCTTGCCGTGCTCATTACGTTCCACAACGCTTTGCAGGTAAACGCCGCCTTGCCCGTTGATTCATAATCATCTACACTACAATGCATTCAACATACAGGAGAGAAACGATACAACCATCTACACTACAATACCTTCAACATACAGGCGGAGAAACGATACAACCATCTACACTACAATACCTTCAACATACAGGGGAGAAACGATACAACCATCTACACTACAATACCTTCAACATACAGGGGAGAAACGATACAACCATCTACACTAGAATACCTTCAACATACAGGGGAGAAACGATACAACCATCTACACTACAATACCTTCAACATACAGGGGAGAAACGATACAACCATCTAAACTACAATACCTTCAACATACAGGGGAGAAACGATACAACCATCTACACTACAATACCTTCAACATACAGGGGAGAAACGATACAACCATCTACACTACAATACCTTCAACATACAGGGGAGAAACGATACAACCATCTACACTACAATAACTTCTACATACAGGGGAGAAACGATACAACCATCTAAACTACAATACCTTCAACATACAGGGGAGAAACGATACAACCATCTACACTACAATACCTTCAACATACAGGGGAGAAACGATACAACCATCTACACTACAATACCTTCAACATACAGGGGAGAAACGATACAACCATCTACACTACAATACCTTCAACATACAGGGGAGAAACGATACAACCATCTACACTACAATACCTTCAACATACAGGGGAGAAACGATACAACCATCTACACTACAATACCTTCAACATACAGGGGAGAAACGATACAACCATCTACACTACAATACCTTCAACATACAGGGGAGAAACGATACAACCATCTACACTACAATACCTTCAACATACAGGGGAGAAACGATACAACCATCTACACTACAATACCTTCAACATACAGGGGAGAAACGATACAACCATCTACACTACAATACCTTCAACATACAGGGGAGAAACGATACAACCATCTACACTACAATACCTTCAACATACAGGGGAGAAACGATACAACCATCTACACTACAATACCTTCAACATGCAGGGCGGAGTGGCTTGTAGTCCCCCATACCCACCTCTAATTCTTGCAGACCTCGCTAGATTCATGAGAAGTGATTTCTTAGGCAAATTTTACGTTTAGTAGTTTGCCATTGCGGCCTGATCGACCGACTCTCATACCACCGAAATCAACGCAAATCGATCTATTCCCAAATCGCCGGCGAGTGATCTCAAACCCTCCATCCGGTGTACCGGGGACATGGTCGCTGGTCTCATGTAGAGATTGTGCTAGGGCAGTGGCGTATTCGGCCTGCTGAGGGTGATTTCCAACTGCCGGCAGATGTTTAGCATGGGCAACGTGTACCGTCATTGTCTGAGAAGGCTAGAGGCTCAATCGACTACCCCAGAATTAGAGGTGACTTGGAGTTACCATCCTATTTCTCCTTTCTACATCACGCCAAGTTTTGCACATCAAAGACCAGCGTGTCCGACTTCAGCATGAGATTGTGTCAAGGTCGCTTCCTCTAGACAGATTCCCTCCAAGGTCACGTCGTCTAGACAGATTCCCTCCAAGGTCACGGGCTCTACCCTTGGCCAGGTTGTTCTTGTCTGATTAGTTTGCCACGGCAGTGACCTCACAGCCCACAATTTGCGATTTCCAGTAGCCGTGAGCTTTTTAACCGGCACTTCTTGCTCACGGGACCTCCGTGTATAGCCAAGTATCCCATTTCACTACCCAAGCCATCAAGGGGACTTGTGATATCATTAGACCCCACTGGTTCTTGGAAACACTGAAAGCTCTATGCTAGAATAGGATGCAGTACCTTCGGAAACTGAGGCGGACACCGTAACCTCTCATCCGCGTTCCCCGATCCCTTTTCTCATTTTGTAAAAATTCAAAAAGTCACCAGCGAGAGATGAACCTGGCCTGCCATTGGTAGACCTCGTTAACTTGTGTAGTCTCCTCCCCCGCATCTGTTACCTGTCATCTTGTTATATCATTGTCATACATGCACAGACACACTATGCTGCATACATTCAGTGTATGAACTTTACAAAACGATTTAACATCCGTACAAGCGTCTTTGGCAGGTGCGAGTCACGCGTTATCCGAAACATGGCAATATATGTCACAATGTAAATTAGTAACGACGCCAAACGGTTCTCCATCATACATAACATCTGGTCTCAGCGATCTGACATAAGACGGGTTTTGTACCTGGTCCTAGAGAATCATACCTGCCACAGGTACAGTGTTCGCGTGTGCCATCTTTGTCTCGACGTCTGGCGGGTTCCTGTATTGTGCTTGTCAGAGTCTACCGAAGTGCAGTGATGCAGTAACATCGTTACGCCGCCAGGTGACTTAGTCCCCAGCAGGGATGACGGAACTTCGTTACGCCGCCAGGCGAGTAGTAGTCACCTGCCTGCAAGGTTGCTGGCTGACGAGACGGCCAGCGGTCAGGCAAGGACGCACGCATGTCTCGTGAAGCCACCTCAGCTGGGGAGGCAAGTTGCGAGCTATAGGGAGACAGCCCTGGGACGTCGACTGGACCGGACGCATGATGAGAGAAAGGCGTTGTGTGGTTTCTGTGCCTGAAAGTCGAGTGTCTGGACATCTTGAGAGTTAGACTATGAGCTGTATTGTGGATGTAAGTGTATTGAAGTATCAAGTATATATTGTTGTGATCATCGTACTGTATATGATCTGTAAATAAATCCATTGAACGTTGTGTCGTCGAGTCTTGAGTCAAATCATGTTGTACTTGTACTGTCTCACATGTGTTAGGTTAGCGAGCCAAGTTTAAGACCCTGACATGTGTGGACGTGGGGGCTCGTCCGGCTTTGAAATGAACGTGTTTATGTGATTAACGGTTAAAACTAGAGTTTGTGAACTTAGAATTTTTGTTAAAATTGATTGTACATGTAAATGTGATCGTGGAAGGCTCATTTTGATTTATTACTACATTGTTTAAACATGGAGACTAGTTGTGAACGTACAGTGCATACATATTGTTTGATCTTGTAAACGTGTAAAACATTGGTGATTGTTAAATTTGTCACCGTTTTGACCTTGTCGACATTGTGATCTTGTCGCCATTGTGACCTTGTCGCCATCTTGTAAACTTGATGTCTATGTCCTTACTGAATGTCATCTTGATGTAAGTGATGTGTCATCAATGTTGTAGAGTGTTGAGATATATGTAGATTGTCTTTGTGAGTTGAGTTGTGGAACGCAAAAAGTCTTGGAAAGAAAGTGACTTGTGTTTTGAAAAAAAATTGTTGACTGACAAGATTACGACATACAATTACACTCAACGCCATACAAACCTACTCAATACTTAGTGACAAGCAGGCACACACCATCAAATAGACGCTAATTTATTTCCTCCAAAACAAAGCAGGTTTTCCGTACCATCTGAAACCGTGCGCGTAGAGGTCATTTGTGTTTTCGAAGTAGCGACCCTACAGTTCCTAGCCCGATTTCCAACCATTCTTCACCGCATCCAGGGCACTTGAGTATATTTTTCTTTTCATTTACTTTAAGGATGCAATTTTAGGCACGTATTGTCAATAGAACAGAAATTGTAAACTGTTTACTTTACTAACCACTTATAACTATTTGTGTGGCTGGTATTTCATTGACATTTTCCATCATGTCTTCATTAAATGATTTCATCGATATGGGGTTAAAGTTGAAGTTAACAGGTGATGAGTTAATGAAATGGAGTGAGAATAAATACTCTGAACACCTTCGCGAGAGAGCTACTGAACGCGATGAAAGAGCAGCAGAAAGGGCTGCCAAGCAAGCAGAGGCAGAAGCCGCAGCAAAACAAGCAGAAGTGTCTGCTAAAACATAGCAAGCCGAATTAGATATTGAACTTAAGAAAGCAGAAATAGCAGCTCAGAGTAAGAGAGAAGAACTGGAGGTACAGTTGAAGATGAAACAACTTGATACTGAGACTGCTATCAACAAAGAGTATAAGAAATCTGAGAGACTGGAGAAAGAAAACCAGTACAAGAAATATCAAGGTATTGTACGTAATTATACCTCGGGTGACTGCATCGCAGCCTTTACCCAAAATTTTGAAACTTTAATGGAACATTACCAGGTTCCACTGTCTGAATGGAATATTGTTTATATGAGGAGTTTATCAGGGGAGCCTCTTAAAGTCATTGAGACCATTCCCAAAGACCTCAGAAAAGACTACCATTATTTGAAAGCAAAGATTATGGCACATTTTATGTTAGATGAGGCAGGTTACAGAGAACAATTCAGCAAGTTGAGCCCAAAACCGACTCAAACGTTCTCTGATTACCTCTGCTTAGTCCGAGATATATTTACCAAATGGACTTCAGCAGCTAAAATTGACAAAAATTATCAAAGATTAGAAGATCTGATCATTAGAGATAAAGTCATTTCATCTATTCCATCAGCATTTTCAAAATTTTTGCAGGAGAATGAATGCACAAGTGTGGATGAGATTGAGAGACGTGGTTCGGCGTATTACACAGCCAACAAACATTGCTTTGCCAGTGAAGCTACTGACATAAATTTTGTAGCAGCGGCTAACTATGACAAACCCTATAGTAGGCAGAAACCTTATATACCTACATCTGAGAAGTATATTCACTGTAATTATTGTAAATACTCTCACCATCAAAGCGAGATGTGCGATAAGAACCCCGCATATAATACTTATCTACAAAACATGGTAAACAGACAAGATAAGGAGCGTAGATCCTTCAGAAAGTTGCGTAAATGTTTCCTCTGTAAGGCGTACGGACACTATCGCCATGATTGTAAAGGTAGGCAAATGACCAACAAAGCAAATGCCGCCTTGTTTGACAGTTCATCGTCAGATGAAGAACAATCAGAGAAACATCCTGTGAACTCAGCACAGGCTTTTGACATGTTTAACGCAAATAAATGTACTGTTTGTAACACCTTTTATGAAGATGGCGTGTTAACATGCGGCCACTCCATTCCTATTGCCAATGAAGAAGCTAATTTGGTAGTAGATTCTAAAGGCAGGATAAACATCCATCTCGGATACGTGAATGGCAAGTCTGCTACAGTCCTTCGAGACACGGGCAGCTCACTTATTGGTCTGAAGAGAACGTTCATAATGCCTACAGACTATACAGGCAGGCACGTAACATGCAGAACATTCTGAGGCAATATTGAAAAATACCCACTAGCATGGGCATATATTGAAACACCTTTCCTCACTGGGAAAGTAAAGTGCGCTGCATTAATAAACCCAGTGTGTGATATAATAATTGGAAATTTGCCAGAGGTGAATGATAAACCTCATGACATAACATCTCTGTGTATTGATGATAACATAACATCACCATCCAATGTCATCATTGATAATGTTACACCATCTAATGAATGTATGGTAGCTAATGTAGCACTAAGATCTCATGACATCATTGATAACATTGTTTCATCACCATCTGATATCATTGAATGTGTGAACGCAGTAACTAGATCTACTGCTAGAGTGCAAGATGAAAGTAAGCAAACTGAGGCTATACAAATGCTCAGCCCAGTATCACTACCTACTAACACCATGAAGGAAACGTTTGTAGCAGCTCAAAAGGCTGACCCTTCATTGTTAAAATATTTTAATCTGATCGACCAAAAGCCAAAGGTAACCAAGAATGCAAAATGGCATTTTGCTGTGAAAAATGATATCCTCACTAGGTATTATACCAGAGATGACAACACCACAGAGCAAACTGTTTTGCCAAATAATTATCGTAAGCAAGCCTTACATCTTGCCCACGATATACCTCTTGCAGGGCATATGGCATACGCTAAGACCAGATCAAGATTATTAACACAGTTTCATTGGCCCAAATTTTGCAATGACATTAAAGAATATTGCAGAAGTTGTGACACCTGCCAGAAACTGGTAAAAAAAGGTAAACACCCACAGGCAAAGTTACAAGTCACTGACTTAGCCAGTCGACCTTTTGAAAAACTATCTGTCGACATAGTGGGCCCTCTCAATCATACAACAACTAGAGGGAATAAATATATTCTAACTGTCATTGATCAATGTAGTCGCTGGCCGGAAGCTATTCCGCTAAAGAACATAACTGCCAATGATATAATGGAAGTTTTCTTCCATATTTTCTCTCGGATAGGATTTCCAGACTCTATCCAATCAGATAGGGGCACTCAGTTTATCGCCGCATCTACCCAAGCTTTCACCAAAATGTTGGGAGTGAAGCAATGTTTCAATTCCCCGTACCATCCTCACTCTAGTGGAATTATAGAAAAGTTTAACGGCGATTTGAAACACATGCTTGCAAAAGTCACGCAAGAACACCCAAATAACTGGGATGTATATCTACCAGCTATTCTTTTTGCTTATCGCGAGGTACCACATTCTAGTACCGGTTTCTCTCCTTTTGAACTTATCTATGGTGCCAAACCACGTGGCCCATTAACTATTTATCACCAAATGTTAACTGACTCTACTCCAGTACTGAAACCCATATCATCATACGTATATGTTACATCGTTGCGTGAAAGAATCATCAAATCGTGTATAATTGCAAAGAATGCACTAAAATTATCTGGTGCTACTTATAGACAGTATGCTGACAAAGGAAACAGAACAATAACGTTGACACCTGGACAGGACGTTCTTCTTCTATTACCTAGTGACCGACACTTATTGACTGATTCTTGGCAGGGACCTTTTAAAGTGACGAGACAGATTTCACCTGTAGACTACGAGATCCAAATAAAAGACAAACACAAAATATTTCACATAAATATGCTAAGACCATACTACAACAGAGACAACGAACAAGACGATACGACAGCTTGTACAGTGATAATAGATCACGAAGACGACGAGGCTAGTGACGAAATTCCAACACCTGCATTAGACACGACAGATTGCTTGAAGGAGATTAAGATCAATCCAAAGTTAACTCAAGCAGAAACAGACAGTTGCAAACACCTAATACAACAGTACAACACCATCTTCTCCAACAACCCAGGACAAACAGAACTAGTACAGCATCACATCACACTCACATCAAACACACCCATAAGATGCAGACCATACACCATTCCATTACATTACAAAGAACATTTACATCAGGAGATCATCAACCTAGAAAATAACAACATCATAAGACGATCCCAATCAGACTTCTCATCTCCAATGGTCATTGTACGAAAAAAGGACAATACGATAAGACTCTGTATCGACTATCGAAAGCTCAATAAGATAACTCTTCTAGATCTTGAGCCAATGGCAAACTCTGACGATCTACTGACAGAACTGACAGACGCTAGGTTTTTTACGAAGGTAGACATGACTAAAGGTTACTGGCAAATAGCAGTAGACGAACAGAGCAGACATCTGACAGCATTTGCCACACCTTGGGGACTGTACGAATGGTGCAAACTTCCATTTGGGCTAGTCAATGCCCCAGCCACATTCGTACGTATGACACGACTTCTTCTAGTAGATATACCTAACATAATTTGCTATATTGACGACATCTGTGTTCACACAGAGACGATGACAGAGCACATAAAGACATTAGAACAGACATTTGAACGCATCAGACAGCACGGACTGACGGTAAAGCCTGCAAAAGTAGACATAGCCTACAATGAAATATCCTTCTTGGGATACAAAATATCCAATGGCTTTGTCACGACAGACGATAACATTGTGTCCAAGATACTAAAACTCTCACTTCCGACTACGAAAAAGCAAGTCAGAAGTTTGTTAGGACTGATAAATTATTACCGGCAGTTCATTCCTGATTTTTCCGAACTAACCGAAGTATTTACTAACTTACTAACAAAAGATAAACCGGAGAAAATTGTAAGCAATGAATGCCTAAAATTTGCATTCCGTAAAGTATTATCTTGTTTTTCTGATAATAGCTTACACAATCCCATCCTGAAATTGCCCAATCTCCATTTACCTTTCAGATTACGTACAGATGCGAGCTCCGTGGCGATTGGGGCAGTCTTGTTGCAAGAGCACAATAACATCCTTCACCCCGTGTACTTCGTATCCAGGAAACTGAAACCCAGAGAACGGGCTTGGTCAATACCTCAGTTGGAACCCCTAGCGTTAGTGGTGGGTATTACAAAATTGTCTAGATTCCTTCTAGGACGCCATTTCATCGTGGAATCTGACAGCAGTCCATTGCGCTTTATAAATTCTGGTGTACCTTCAAACCAGATGGTAGCGCGCTGGTCTCTTAAGCTCCAAGATTACAGCTTCGAGGTTCGACATATTCCAGGCAGAACCAACACGATTGCCGATCTGTTGTCCCGTTGTCCGACCGACCCAGTAAGCAAAGTCTGAGTGCAGTGTGTAAAATACACTCAGATCAACACAGCCATCTATCAGTGAATAATTTTTCCATTCACAAAAGCTGTGTAATGTCTACAATGTGATAGGGTTTACTCCCAAAGTATATAATGTTCTTATTTTATTACTTAATGTAGTGATTGTCGTGTATAATTGTGTAGTGTGTGGTAGAAAGCGAACTTTATTAATTGTATATATTGCGTAACAAGAACAGTGCCACATTCGCTCAAAACTTACCGTAAGCGAACTATCCAATGTGACAGTGGCATCTCCGTGTGGAACTTTCCAGAGATATTTTAAATCCGTGTGTGAAAGTGTGACCTAAACATTGACAGCTACACCACTGCAGTCAAGCGAAATCCAGAAGGTTTTTACAGTGAAACATCCAACACATGAACTGTTAGAACATTGTACATTCCGTAACTACACCAAACCGGAACAAGTGTGTTCTACAAGTTGTAACATCATCTATTTAGTGTTCGTGTGTACTTCCGGATTAGTTAGAAATTTAGAGCAAAATTAGCAGACGACAAATAAAAGTTCAAAAAGCTATGACGATTCTAAAATCTTTAGGAATCAACAAAGTTGAATACACGAATTGTGTGTTTATATATTTATGTAGTGTAATCTTAGAATCATATCTTGATTAATGTATTCATACTACCGACTTTTTCTCGTTAGGATGAAGAAACGTCAAGCGATGACGCTAAGAAATAAAATAATTATTGTAAAATATTATATGTCATAAATGTTGAAATTATTCCCCTTTCATTTAGTTGCTATTACATCAGTACACAAAGGACCATAATTTGAAATGTATACTGTAATGTGTTGTATTAAAATAGCCATGTGTTTGCCAGATTGTTAACACACCAGGTAGGCATCTACTGGGCATGGCAGAGTGTTGCCGACATTGCAGACCAACACACGAGCTCCTGGCCAAATGAGGTCAGGGTTTGAGCGTTTAATGTGACTTATGTAAAAGCCGCATTTCGGTCTAGCTAGATGGTTTTTGTTTCAGAAACCATATTATTACTTTTTTTTTTCAAAGGCTGCGAGGTAGATGCGTGAAGCTGGTACTACCGATCTGACTGGGTCAATAATGCAATTGAGGTAATCAGCCATCGAGATGATGAAACCTGACAAGTGTTATAGGTTGAACACCACATGTCGTTGAATACAACTTCCATTTCTTATATGTTTCGATGTCAAGATGTGTATGTCTATGTATTCTGATTCCAATGTATATAACAACATAAGGGTTGACTCTGACAAGGTTAAAATACTAACCCAGTATGTACATATATTATACATGAAAGATGACATCTTACATGAAGTTGCCGGGGGAGCGTTTCAGAGTCTACCGAAGTGCAGTGATGCAGTAACATCGTTACGCCGCCAGGTGACTTAGTCCCCAGCAGGGATGACGGAACTTCGTTACGCCGCCAGGCGAGTAGTAGTCACCTGCCTGCAAGGTTGCTGGCTGACGAGACGGCCAGCGGTCAGGCAAGGACGCACGCATGTCTCGTGAAGCCACCTCAGGTGGGGAGGCAAGTTGCGAGCTATAGGGAGACAGCTCTGGGACGTCGACTGGACCGGACGCATGATGAGAGAAAGGCGTTGTGTGGTTTCTGTGCCTGAAAGTCGAGTGTCTGGACATCTTGAGAGTTAGACTATGAGCTGTATT
Organism: Cepaea hortensis; assembly: GCA_963921405.1. NCBI lineage: Eukaryota > Metazoa > Mollusca > Gastropoda > Stylommatophora > Helicidae > Cepaea > Cepaea hortensis. The sequence goes on from OY992888.1 coordinate 99,268,207, forward strand.
GTGGATGTAAGTGTATTGAAGTATCAAGTATATATTGTTGTGTTCATCGTACTGTATATGATCTGTAAATAAATCCATTGAACGTTGTGTCGTCGAGTCTTGAGTCAAATCACGTTGTACTTGTACTGTCCCACATGTGTTAGGTTAGCGAGCCAAGATTAAGACCCTGACATGTGCTCTAGTTCTGGTAAGTAAATCATTATCTAAGTAAATCATTATCTAAGTAAGTCATTATCTAAGTAAATCATTATCTAAGTAAATCATTATCTAAGTAAATCATTATCTAAGTAAATCATTATCTAAGTAAATCATTATCTAAGTAAATCATTATCTAAGTAAATCATTATCTAAGTAAATCATTATCTAAGTAAATCATTATCTAAGTAAATCATTATCTAAGTAAATCATTATCTAAGTAAATCATTATCTAAGTAAATCATTATCTAAGTAAATCATTATTATCGTTTACCAGATCTTTTTCAGAATGTCGCCCTGATCACTGCTCGATATTTTGTCAGTGTTGTTGCCTCGTGCATTTTCCCGCCCAATGTATGTGCAATGTTGATATTGCCAGAGTTGTTGCCTGGTGCATATTCCCACCCAATGCATGTGTAATGTTGATGTTGACAGAGCTGTTGCCTCGTGCATTTTCCCGCCCAATGCATGTGTAATGTTGATGTTGACAGAGCTGTTGCCTCGTGCATTCTCCGGCCCAATGCAATGTTGATGTTGACAGAGCTGTTGCCTCGTGCATTCTCCCGCCCAATGCAATGTTGATGTTGACTGAGCTGTTGCCTCGTGCATTCTCCCGCCCAATGCAATGTTGATGTTGACAGAGCTGTTGCCTCGTGCATTCTCCCGCCCAATGCAATGTTGATATTATTGCAGGTGTTGGGGTGTGACTTGGAGGTCATACTGCTGACAATAACACGTTTACAACATTGGCTCGATCACACAAGAATCTGGCAGACTCCAAACGATACATCCCCTTAGTGAATTAAAACAGAAGCAACAAACAATATGTTGCCCGATTTATTGCCTGGCATATTTCGACAGCAACTTACAAGTAGACCTGAAAGACAATTAGTAAATGAAGTAGTGGAACATATACCAGTGTGGGCGGAAGTGGAGAGTTAATCAGTCTTGAGGAATACCTGCGCAGTTGAAAGGCTATAAAATGCCCTTCTCGTCGATTTCTGAACAGCTCATAAAGGATGGTTATGAGGTGAACATAGAAAACAAAATATTTCCAATACTGTATGTGTTGAACAAGAAACAATTGCTTAAACATAGTGAGACTCTAGCAATAAAGCAGTTTCTGCCGATGTATTGCACACAGAAAGAGTTCATGTTAAATGATCATCATCATGTGGCAGTTTCTTTGCAGAACGTGGCTGTCATCACGGCCAGCCTACAATTTCACCATTCCTTGACACATCTTCTGTCTCCCGCACTCTCGAGCCCACTGCCTGCAACCGAATGTACACCAAACTAGTTTCCTCTAGTGTTTACTCTAAAGCAACCATTTGTTAATGATGCACTCTTGACTGTGTCCCCAGATACCAGGAATGGATGCAGGAAGTCTGCTGGCGGCCATACTGGTGTTTATATCAACAACAACAAACATCCAGGCCAAGACGGTCGTGTTCTACCCTCCCCCACTCACCAGCTACATCGTCTACCACACCAACGTAGCCGGCGCCCTAGCCAGCCTGGGCCACGAGGTGTGGCTCTGTGTGCCAGACTCTCTCCTCAAGAAGAACCTGGTCAAGGATAAGACTGTCAACATTCTATCATACGGGCAACAGCTGGGAGACATCGAGAGGCATGTATATGAAAACACCAACATCATGGATAAATTCTGGAACAGAGAACCAACACAAGGCGTACATTCACTTCGTCATATTTCTCGGGAGATGACAAAAGTAGCCAAAATTGTCCTTGGAGATAGGACTTTTGTTGACAAAGTGAGAGATCTGAAGCCGGATCTAATTGTGTTGGAATCAATACCATTCAACATGAATATGGTTGTGCTTCCCTACATGTTGGACATCCCTTTTGCCTTCATTGGAACATTTCATGAAGTGCTTATATCAAAGGTTCCTTTCAGTCCAGCAGCAACACCATATCCAATGTACATCACTAGCGACAGAATGACGTTCTTCCAGAAGCTTCAAACAACTCTTCTTTTCCTTTACCGCGTCAACTTTGACACGTTTCATGACAGCAGCCTGGTGTCCAAATTTGCTCCAGGAAAACCCTACAAGTCCATCAATGAGCTGGCCTCCAACGCTGAAGTTTTTATTGCCGAAGTTGACCACATACTGGACTACCCACGGACAATGCTGCCAAACACCAAACTGATTGGAGGGTCGTCCGCGTCTCCTGCAAAACCCCTGACTGGAGAATACCAGAAGTTTGTGGATGAAGCTACAACTGGAATCATCGTCATGTCGTTCGGAGGGTCCGTAGTTAATATTCCTCCTGACATCTCCTCCAAGATCGTTTCTACTTTCCAACAACTTGACCTGAGGGTAGTGTGGAAAGTGAACCTGACCTCTCCCGACCCTAAACAGATCAAGACCTCCTTGTGGATACCACAAAATGACCTCCTGGGACACGAGAAAGCCAAACTGTTCGTGTCCCATTGTGGAAAGAACGGACAATACTAGGCGCTCTACCACGGAGTGCCAATACTCTGTCTGCCCATATATGGAGATCAGGGCTACAACTCTGAGAGAGTCAGGGTGAAGCAACTTGGACTCTACGCTGACATGCGTGATGCTAGCGCAGACGAGCTGGCCGCCATGATGAAAGAAATCATCTACGGGGGCAAATACACAGACAACATGAAGAAAGCTTCCCGCCTTTACCGGGAGCTGTACAAAGTGCCAAAACACGAAGCTGCGTACTGGCTGGATCACGTGATGAAATATGGCGGAGACTACATGAGGTCACCAGGTCAACTGATGCCGTGGTATCAACTCCTTGTGGTTGACGTCATAGCATTTATCCTCCTCGTTATTGTCGTCATCTTCCTGGCCATCTATATTCTCATCAGGGGCTGCTGTAGACTCTGTAGAGGTGGTCAGCGGGAAGTCAAATCAAAACGGGAGTAATTCCGTGCTACAATTTGAGGCTGCACTACAGGAAGATTCTAATTACGGGACGCGGCTTCCTGAGATGAACACGCTTACACTATGGAATTAAAAACACCTGCGTTAATATAAACAATATTTTAGAAACAGCTAGAATGGAAAGACTAGTATAGAAAGGAGTTACCGACAAGGCAGTCCACTTCATAGTCCCGAGTTTTATCCCATGTTAGCTCGGGTGTCTTTCTACAAAACCGCTCGCCCAGAGTGTAATGAATGAATCACCAAAAAACGAGAAGTAGATTGTGAGCTTTACTAAAACACGACTACAAGAGACAAATTGCGGCCAAAGCCTTCGTCAGCACAGGACAAACAAACACAAACCGACACAAAGCTACATTAAACACACGGCATGACAATATTAAACTAATTAAAGGTACTTATCTGAATCTGAATCTGTATCCTCACTTGGAGAGACTGACACACGTTGGACTGTCAGTGGATTGTAAGGACCGGAAGTATGGTAAACGGGTCAAAGGTGAAGCGGGAGGGGAGTGGGGATGGAGAAACCCCTATATGAGCGGAAAAGTAAAAATAGAGATTGGCAAAGATTATGGTACACCGTTCACACATGGCAGTTCTCGTTAAGCGCTCGAAACACAGTTGCGGAAGATTAAATTGTGTTGGTCCTCACAGAGGGGCATGAGTTACGGATGTTCAGAAACCAATAACAAAACACTGAACGCAAAACTGCCAAGAAAAGTTGACTGCGGCGTCCTGCAAAGGACCTGCAAATACCTTGATAGAGGACTGTAAACTAGGGGGTGGGGGTGGGGGGGGGGAAGTTTGGAAGTTAAATTAAACTGTGTTGGACATTGAGGCCGTGAGGGGAGAGTGTGCCCAACTGGAAGATGAGACGGTGTTTCAAAGTCTTCCGATCCCGTTCGTAGGATGCGCATGATTTGATGGCCGTGACCTGTATGTCTGCCACGCCACAGTGGTCAGGACTGTTGAAATGCATGGATACTAGTTTGTGGGCGTCACTGGTGATATCAGAAAGATGCTGTCTAAATCTGTCAGCAAGACGAAAGCCTATCTCACCGATATATCTCATGTCGCAACGTATGCAGGTGATCGCATAGATACCGCATAGATACCGTTGCGACTGATGCATGAGAAACCCTCCTGTTTACCATTGTCCGCCCAGAGTGTAGTACAGTGCACGAATTCCGAGTTTGTGCACAAAACCTGCGCTTGTGAACCGAATGAAGAAGTTGGAGAACGAACCCACGACATTCGTAACGCGACACAGACGGCTTGACTACCCGGCCAAGGAAATTCACCTAAAACATCACATTGTGAAAGTGTAGCAGTCAAAGTGTAGTAATTAAACTGCAGTAGTGAAAGTGTAGTAGTGAAAGTGTAGTAGTGAAAGTGTAGTAGTGAAAGTGTAGTAGTGAAAGTGTAGTAGTGAAACTGTAGTAGTGAAAGTGTAGTAGTGAAAGTGTAGTAGTGAAAGTGTAGTAGTGAAAGTGTGGTAGTGAAAATATAGTATTGAATGTGTAGTAGTGAAAGTGTAGTAGAGAAAGTGTAGTAGTTAAAGTATAGTAGTGAAAGTGTAGTAGTGAAAGTGTAGTAGTTAAAGTATAGTAGTGAAAGTGTAGTAGTGAAAGTGTAGTAGTGAATGTGTAGTAGTGAAAGTGTAGTAGTGAAAGTGTAGTAGTGAAAGTGTAGTAGTGAAAGTGTAGTAGTGAAAGTGTAGTAGTGAAACTGCAGTAGTGAAAGTGTAGTAGAGAAAGTGTAGTAGTGAAAGTATAGTAGTGAAAGTGTAGTAGTGAAAGTATAGACGTTAAAGTATAGTAGTGAAAGTGTAGTAGTGAAAGTGTAGTAGTGAAAGTGTGGTAGTGAAAATATAGTATTGAATGTGTAGTAGTGAAAGTGTAGTAGAGAATGTGTAGTAGTTAAAGTATAGTAGTGAAAGTGTAGTAGTGAAAGTGTAGTAGTTAAAGTATAGTAGTGAAAGTGTAGTAGTGAAAGTGCAGTAGTGAAAGTGTAGTAGTGAAAGTGTAGTAGTGAAAGTGTAGTAGTGAAAGTGTAGTAGTTAAAGTGCAGTAGTGAAAGTGTAGTAATGAAAGTGTAGTAGTGGAAGTGTAGTAGTGAAAGTGTAGTAGTGAACGTGCAGTAGTGAAAGTGTAGTAGTGAAAGTGTAGTAGTAAACGTGTAGTAGTTAAAGTTTAGTTGTGAAAGTGTAGTAGTGAAAGTTTAGTAGAGAAAATATAGTAGCGAAAGTGTAGAAGTGAAAGTGTAGTAGTGAAAGGTAGTAGTGAAAGTGTAGTAATGAAAGTGTAGTAGTGAAAGTGTAGTAGTTAAAGTATAGTAGTGAAAGTGTAGTAGTTAAAGTATAGTAGTGAAAGTGTAGTAGTTAAAGTATAGTAGTGAAAGTGTAGTAGATAAAGTATAGTAGAGAAAGTATAGTAGTGAAAGTGTAGTAGTTAAAGTATAGTAGTGAAAGTGTAGTAGTGAAAGTGCAGTACTGAAAGTGTAGTAGTGAAAATGTAGTAGTGAAAGTGTAGTAGTGAAAGTGTAGTAGTGAAACTGCAGTAGTTAAAATGCAGTAGTGAAAATGTAGTATTGAAAGTGTAATAGTGAAAGTGTAGTAGAGAAAGTGTAGTAGTTAAAGTATAGTAGTGAAAGTGTAGTAGTTAAAGTATTGTAGTGAAATTGTAGTAGTGAAAGTGCAGTAGTGAAAGTGTAATAGTGAAAGTGTAGTAGTGAAAGTGTAGTAGAGAAAGTGCAGTAGTGAAAGTGTAGTAGTGAAAGTGTAGTAATGAAAGTGTAGTAGTTAAAGTGTAGTAGTTAAAGTGTAGTAGTGAAAGTGTAGTAGTTAAAGTGTAGTAGTTAAAGTATAGTAGTTAAAGTATAGTAGTGAAAGTGTAGTAGTTAAGTATAGTAGTGAAATTGTAGTAGTGAAAGTGCAGTACTGAAAGTGTAGTAGTGAAAATGTAGTAGTGAAAGTGTAGTAGTGAGTGTGTAGTAGTGAAACTGCAGTAGTGAAAGTGCAGTAGTGAAAGTGTAGTAGTGAAGGTGTAGTAGGTAAAGTGCAGTAGTGAAAGTGTAGTAAAAAAAGTATAGTAGCGAAAGTGTAGAAGTGAAAGTGTAGTAGTGAAAGTCTAGTAGTTAAAGTATAGTAGTGAAAGTGTAGTAGTTAAAGTATAGTAGTGAAAGTGTAGTAGTTAAAGTATAGTAGTGAAAGTGTAGTAGTTAAAGTATAGTAGTGAATGTGTAGTAGTTAAAGTATAGTAGTGAAAGTGTTGTAGTGAAAGTATAGTAGAGAAAGTATAGTAGTGAATGTGTAGTAGTGAAAGTGTAGTAGATAAAGTGTAGTAGATAAAGTGCAGTAGTGAAAGTGCAGTAGAGAAAGTGCAGTAGTGAAAGTGTAGTAGTGAAAGTGTAGTAATGAAAGTGTAGTAGAAAAAGTGTAGTAGTGAAAGTATAGTAGTGAAAGTATAGTAGAGAAAGTATAGTAGTGAAATTATAGTAGTGAAAGTGTAGTAGTGAAATTGTAGTAGATAAAGTGCAGTAGTGAAAGTGTATTAGAGAAAGTGCAGTAGTGAACGTGTAGTAGTGAAAGTGTAGTAATGAAAGTGTAGTAGAGAAAGTGCAGTAGTGAAAGTGTAGTAGTGAAAGTGTAGTAGTGAAAGTGTAGTAGTGAAAGTGTAGTAATGAAAGTGTAGTAGAGAAAGTGCAGTAGTGAACGTGTAGTAGTGAAAGTGTAGTAGTGAAACTGTACTAGTGAAAGTGTAGTAGTGAAAGTGTAGTAGTGAAAGTGTAGTAGTGAAAGTAATTGTAGTAGTGAAAGTATAGTAGTGAAGGTATAGTAGAGAAAGTATAGTAGTGAAAGTATAGTAGTGAAAGTGTAGTAGTGAAAGTGTAGTAGATAAAGTGCAGTAGTGAAAGTGTAGTAGAGAAAGTGCATTAGTGAAAGTGTAGTAGTGAAAATGTAGTAATGAAAGTGTAGTAGTGAAAGTGTAGTAGTGAAAGTGTAGTAGTGAAAGTGTAGTAGTGAAAGTGTAGTAATGAAAGTGTAGTAGAGAAAGTGCAGTAGTGAAAGTGTAGTAGTGAAAGTGTAGTAATAAAAGTGTAGTAGAGAAAGTGCAGTAGTGAAAGTGTAGTAGTGAAAGTGTAGTAGTGAAAGTGTAGTAGTGAAAGTGTAGTAGTGAAAGTGTAGTAGTGAAAGTATAGTAATGAAAGTGTAGTAGTTAAAGTGTAGAAGTGGAAGTGTAGTAGTGAAATTGTAGTAGTGAAAGTGTAGTAGTGAAAGTGTAGTAATGAAAGTGTAGTAGTGAAAGTGTAGTAATGAAAGTGTAGTAGTGAAAGTGTAGTAATGAAAGTGTAGTAGAGAAAGTGCAGTAGTGAAAGTGTAGTAGTGAAAGTGTAGTAATAAAAGTGTAGTAGAGAAAGTGCAGTAGTGAAAGTGTAGTAGTGAAAGTGTAGTAGTGAAAGTGTAGTAGTGAAAGTGTAGTAATGAAAGTGTAGTAGTTAAAGTGTAGAAGTGAAAGTGTAGTAGTGAAATTGTAGTAGTGAAAGTGTAGTAGTGAAAGTGTAGTAGTGAATGTGCAGTAGTGAAAATGCAGTAGTGAATGTGCAGTAGTGAAAGTGTAGTGGTGAAAGTGTAGTAGTGAAAGTGTAGTAGTGAAAGTGTAGTAGTGAAAGTGTAGTAGTGAAAGTGTAGTAGATAAAGTGCAGTAGTGAAAGTGTAGTAGTGAAAGTGTAGTAATGAAAGTGTAGTAGATAAAGTGCAGTAGTGAAAGTGTAGTAGTGAAAGTGTAGTAGTGAAAGTGTAGTAATGAAAGTGTAGAAGATAAAGTGCATTAGATAAAGTGTAGAAGTGAAAGTGCAGTGGTGAAAGACTAATTGCTGATTTACAGATTCACTGTGCTACTCTCACTGACTTTCAATTGTAGTTTCTGAAGGTTCACGCAGATGAACACGTGCATGTGTACGCAAATGTAAGACTGTAGGAAAGGTTAAATATATACATATTTAGTAATGTAATATATATATAATCTCATCATGTTCCTCTTGTTCCTTGCTGTGCCGTGGTGAAGTATAAACAGCGGAGAGTGCCTGCTTATGGGCTTAACGTGTCGATATTCCCTTGGACTATGTTATTCCCTGCGTCCATCGTTTACGTGGTCAGCATCTTCCTCTGCTTCCATCTGGTCTGTACATCATTGCTTGTTGTGTTATACTGTTAGTTGGTAACCTACTTGCATGGCCAAACCATTTGACTTGATGCCTTTCAATAAAATCTAGTGCAGCTATAACCCCCACTTTAGTCCTGATTTCTTCATTTCTGATCTTATCTCTTCTTGATACGTTGAGTATTCTTCTCAGGAACCTCATTTCTGTTGTTGTGATTTTTCTTTTCTCTTTTTCTGTCATTGTCCAGGTTTGGCATTGGTAGCATAGAGTTGGTAGGAAGATCCAAACCATACTTAACGACAGAAATTATTAACTGCTGAAAGAGCCTGTACAGCATCCTCTGATCTACCCCGGTTGCTGCCATAGCCCTCAATGCATTAAGTCCCCTACCAGCCTTCACCACCAAAGCCTCCACATGATCCTTAAAAGACAAACACCTGTCAAAGGTGATACCCAAGTACTTCAATTTACTCTCTCTACTAAGAGGACATCCATTCAATATAATACCTGGGACATCTGCCTTGACGATCCGGTTATCCAGGGAGTACCACACAACCGATGCCTTGTCTGGGTTTATAATGACCTCTGCGTCCCTGCACCACTCTGCCACCTGTAAGTCCTTCGCCAGACTGGCCCTGTCTCTGCCCTGTCTGTACACCAGCACATCATCTGCAAATGGCAAGATTCTACCCACACCTGGTGTCTCAATAGTTGCGATTTTGCTGGTGTAGACATTAAAGAGCACCGGGGACAAGGCAGATCCCTGCGGCAAACCAGGTGTAAAAGTACATGTTGTCTATATTTGTTACGAACAAGAGAGGGGACAGGACACAACCTTGTCGTACTCCGGATCATATGGTGAAGGGTTCTGAATGTCCTCTAGTTGTAAAGTCAAATATTATAAGTTGACTGGGATTCTCCAAAAGAAGCAATCAACGCATCATGCGTTGCATGGATGATTGTCAACCAACACAGAACTGGCACTGTTAGCCACCGGACGCTGATGCATATGCTGGGGGAAGGGGGGATCTGAGCACCTATGGACATGTCCGGAGTGCAATGAAGATACCCCAACTGATAACTGATAACTGATAACTGATGGATGATTGTGTGTACAGAGATTGGTGGAGTTTTTGAGTAGTACTGTTATTGTGTACATGGGTATGTGGAGTGTTTCAGCAGTTCTTCTTTTGTGTACAGGGATTGGTGGGGTTTTTAAGTAGGTCTGTTATTGTGTGTACAGGGATTGGTGGAGTATTTAAGTAGTTCTGTTATTGTGTACACTGATTGTGGAGTGTTTAAATAGTTCTGCTATTGTGTGTACAGGGATTGGTGAAATATTTAAGTAGTTTTGCTATTGTGTGTACAGGGATTGGTTGAGTGTTTAAGTAGTTCTGTTATTGTGTTTACAGGGATTAGTGAAGTGTTTAAGTAGTTTTGCTATTGTGTGTACAGGGATTGGTTGAGTGTTTAAGTAGTTCTGTTATTGTGTTTACAGGGATTAGTGAAGTGTTTAAGTAGTTTTGTTATTGTGTGTACAGGGATTGGTGGAGTATTTAAGTAGTTTTGTTATTGTGTGTACAGGGTTTGGTGGTGTCTTCCACTCAGTGGGCAAGATTGTTGTTGAATACGCTCAGTGTGTGTTGTATATGCCTATCTGAGAAATGGGGGTTTGTTGTATATGCCTATCTGAGATAAGGGGATATGTTGTATATGCCTATATGCGATAAGCGGATATGTTGTATATGCCTATCTGATACATGGGGATTTCTTGTATATGCCTACCTGAGAAATGGGGATTTTTTTATATGCCTATCTGAGACTTGGAGATATGTTATATGTTAGGGGTAGTTGCTGGAGTAGCCATTAGACAAGATGAGAACCATCGAGACCGGGAAGACAAGTCACGTCATGATTGAGAGAACCATCGAGACCGGGAAGACAAGTCACGTCATGATTTAGAGAACCATCGGCGCGGGAAGACAAGTCATGTCATGATTGAGAGAACCATCGGCGCGGGAAGACAAGTCATGTCATGATTGAGAGAACCATCGGGGCGGGAAGAAAAGTCACGTCATAATTGAGAGAACCATCGGGGCGAGAAGACAAGTCACGTCATAATTGAGAGAACCATCGGGGCGGGAAGACACGTCACGTCATAATTGAGAGAACCATCGGGGCGGGAAGACAAGTCACGTCATGATTGAGAGAACCATCGGGGCGAGAAGACAAGTCACGTCATAATTGAGAGAACCATCGGGGCGGGAAGACACGTCACGTCATAATTGAGAGAACCATCGGGGCGGGAAGACAAGTCATGTCATGATTGAGAGAACCATCGGGGCGGGAAGACAAGTCACGTCATGATTGAGAGAACCATCGCCTGGCTTATGTTGGAACAGGCGGCTCTGCTTGATCTGTCAGAAAAACGTGCAAACATTACGTCATTACTTCATGACTGAATAATACTAATTATTATTCTGGTAACTGTAATAAAATGGTGCTAAGGTCGTTACTTTAAGACTAACTAATGCTGATTATTATTCAGTTAACTGTAACAAAAATGTTGGGTGTCAATTACATATGCTGAATATACTGGGATCTCTTGCTACATGTAGCCTCATGCCAAAGATATGAGCATGCTGAATATACTGGGATCTCTTGCTACATGTAGCCTCATGCCAAAGATATGAGCATGCTGAATATACTGGGATCTCTTGCTACATGTAGCCTCATGCCAAAGATATGAGAATGCAGAATATACTGGGATCTTTTATGGGGAAGCCTCTACTGCTATAGTGTTCAAGTAGCTTTGTGATTGTGTTTATAGCTATTAGTTGCGTGTTTAAGTAGTGTTTAACTAGTGTCAGGTCTTAGTCAGATATGACTGAGCTACCGTATAACAGTAGACGGTGCTACCTGTTTTCTGTTAGCGCCGAACGTTGGGCAGCGCTTACCAAACCCGACACCCCACATTGTGCCAACGGCTTCGGGCGGAAGAGCGCAATTGGGAGGGTACAAGCCTTACCCTGGTGCGAGGAAATGCAAGCTAAAGACAAAATGTCATGGCAGGGTAGACCAGGCCCTAAGCCTTGGTTGACGGCTGGTCTAGGATCGAAGCTCCGACAGGCGGACAGTTAGAGCATTGCTTTCTGATCCGGCAGCTTCTGCAGCTTGTCTTGTTCCAGATGTAGGGGTGTTACCTTTCCTCTGGAGTGAACTAGGCAGGCCGAGAGAGGGATCATGCTGCATGGGCAACACGTGATCTCTATATTTTAGCCCAGGCTTTGTGCTATGGAGAGGCAATAACTCCATCCCTGGTCTTAACTGGTCTCGGAATCAAAGCGAGAGGCAACTGTTACGGGTTATAAGTCCCTGTCAATTGGCGTAGACATGGGGCGCCACGGGTTGCCTCTGACGGTGGGAGACACCTACAGGTATCACTGATCAGCTACCGCCCGCCTCAAGTTGGGCAGCCCCCGGCCAATTGGGTGCTGATCCGCCACAGCCTGCCTGCTTCAAAGGGTGCTTGGGGCTAGGACGAAATCTGAATCGCAGGGTAGAGGGCAGGCAGAAAAAAAGGCAACACGGTGTGGGCTTTGCAGTGAAGAATTCGCTACTGGGAATGATTGAGATTCCAGCAGGAGAAAATGAAAGACTATTATCCCTGCGATTTGCAACCTCTTGTGGTTTTGCCACCATTATTACTGCATATGCACCGACACTCGATTCCTCTGATGATGTGAAGGATTCGTTCTATGAGGAGTTAGACTCCGTGATCAAGGCAGTTCCAAAATCCGACTACATTTATATGCTCGGTGATTTCATTGCTCATGTGGGCAAAAACTCGAGTTCATGGCCAGTGTGCCTTGAAAAATACAACATCGGTCTCATGAATGAAAATGGGCAAAGGCTGCTGGAGCATTGCACCAGTAATGACCTACGTATTACAAACTCCTTTTTTAAAACAAAAGAGATGCATAAGGTCACATGGAAACATCCAAGATCCGGCCATTGGCACCAGCTGGACTTCATCATCACACGGAGACAACATCTGAACCATATATCATTGACTCGAAGTTACCACAATGCTGACTGTGATACGGATCACTCTTTGGTTGTTGCAAGGGTTAGACTGAGACCACAAAGAATCTACACAGCTAAACACAAATCTAGCCCCAGGATTAATATTATTAACACTCACGATCCTGAAAAGTGCTTTGAGTTTCAACAGCAACTTGAAGACACTTTCACTGATACACCAGAAAATTGTACAGTAAATGAAAAGTGGGGTCAAATTAAGGAAACTATTTATAAAACTGCCATAGGGGTTTACGGCACTGTGGATCATAAGAAGCAGGACTGGTTTGCGACAAACAGTGAGACTCTGCAGCCCCTGATTGATAAGAAGAAGAAAGCTCTCTTAAGAAACAAGGAAAGACCAACGCGTAACACTCTGAGTGAGCTAAGGCAAGCTAGGAAGGATGTGCAAAAGGCTGTCAGGCAGTGTGCAAATGATTATTGGATCAAGTTATATGAGTCCATTCAAATCGCAAGTGATAAGGGAAACATAAGAAGCATGTATGAAGGAATAAAGAAAGCCTGTGGTCCAGTGATCAAAAGAAGTGCACCATTGAAAGAAATCATCACTGGAGAAATCATCACTGATAAGAAACAGCAGATGGACAGATGGGTAGAGCACTATTTGGAGCTTTACTCAAGTGAGACCAAACTAGCGGATGATGCCCTCAACACCATAGAGGCTCTACCAACTCTTGACCACCTGTACACACTTCCCACCATAACAGAAGTTAAGTGTGCTGTAAATGAACTTGCATCTGGCAAGGCTCCAGGTAAGGATGGGATTCCAATAGAGATTATCAGGAGTGGGCAAGACACACTCACTCTACAGATCCACCAGCTAATAGAGCTATGCTGGCGAGAAGGACAAGTCCCACAGGATTTCAAAGATTCAAGCATCATAACACTGTACAAGAACAAGGGCGATCGCAGCGACTGCAACAACTATAGGGGTATCTCACTTCCGTGTATTGTTGGAAAAGTATTTGCCAGAATTGTTCTGCGCAGACTTCAAGTCCTAGGAGATCAAGTCTACCCCAAATCACAGTGTGGCTTTCGACAGAACCGGTCTACCATTGATATGATATTCTCATTGCGACAAATGCAAGAAAATGCTGTGAAAAGAATCAACCACTGTTTATTGCCTTCATCGACCTCACAAAGGCATTTGATTTGGTCAGTCTTGAGGGTTTTTCAAGGCACTAAAGAAGATTGGCTGCCCACCAACTCTTCTGACCATTGTGGAATCGTTCCACACAGACATGAAGGGTATAATCAAGTTTGATGGTGCATCTTCTGAAGAGTTTGAAATCAAGAGTGGAGTTAAGCAAGGTTGTGTACTAGCTCCCACCCTCTTTGGAATATACTTTTCACTTCTACTGAAATATGCCTTTCGTGATCAGGATGGTGGTATATACATTCACTCACGCTCAGATGGCGGCCTCTACAATGCTCAGAGATTGAAGGCCAAGACCAAAATTAGGAGGGTACTGATCAGAGAGTTGCTTTTTGCAGATGATGCTGCAGTTACGACCCACTCTGAGGAAGAATTGTAATGTCTACTATCTGCATTCTCCAATGCTTGTTCTGAATTTGGTTTAACAATTAGCAAAATGAAGACACAGATTATGTCACAAGGTGCACATGGGGTACCATCAATCTTTATTGACGACGCCGAACTAGAGATGGTAGACCATTTTACATATCTAGGATCAGTGGTAAATAGTAAATTATCCCTAGATCAAGGAAATCAACATCCGGATTGGTAAGGCAGCAACAACAATGAACAGGGTTAAGAAAAAGAGTATGGGAGAACAGGAAGCATAATGCCAAAACAAAAGTCCTCGTCTACTAAGCCTGTGTCCGTAGTACTCTTCTTTATGGCAGTGAAACCTGGACAATTTACTCACACCAAGAGAAACTTTTAAACAGCTTTCATATGCGGTGTCTGCGAAGAATTCTTGGTATTAAGTGGCAAGACAAAATCACAAATACTGAAGTATTGGAAAGATCAGGTTGTGTGACGGTTTATTCCATGCTCAGTCTTCGTAGACTTAGATGGATAGGACATATTAGGAGGAAGGTAGAATACCAAAGGACATCTTTTTTGGTGAATTACAGATGGGTAAGAGGTCTCAGGGTTGGCCTCTACTACGATACAAAGATGTGTGTAAGTGGGACATGATTGATACAGGCATTGATAATAGTAGTAATGCATGTTGAAAACGAGGCTTAATGTGGCATATTTTGTGGTATGAAATGTGTCATGAAATGTGGTATGCCGCGTGGTATGACGATGTCGCGTGGTATGAAGATTCATACCACCCGGCCGAATATTCTTCGTGTTTTTCCTATATTTTTTTGATTGTCTGTGGGTTAAAAAAGAATTTAAATGACCTGTAAATTATGCAAGGTAGTTGTTGATATTAATCATGTGTAACAAAGGAAAAGGTTGAACTAGGTGGGTAGGTTCAGTAAAGATGAGTTCGATAACGGCGGCGGCAGGTTTGCTAATTGATTCAGAAGCTGTTACCAGCTGTAGAACCCTTCCTTGTTTTTTAAGTGTCTGCTGTCGATTTTAATCATATCATCGGGGCATATGTAACAATGGAAAGATCAATTGAACTAGGTGGGTAGTTGGTATCACAGTCGCTTTGGAGATGTGTAATTGAATCAGAAGCTGTCAGCCATGGTAAAGAAGAAAAAAAAAAATTATCTTCCCGTTTGTATAGACGTACACAAGCTAGTTGGTACCATATGCCCCCTCATATGGAGGTGATAGGTTCGAAGCTCGATTCTTTATCGTTGGTAAGTGTATGGGGTGCGTAGATGGGCATAGAGGATGTGGTGGGATATCACCAGTGTGTAACTGGGGTGTTTCTTGGGTGCCCTACCATGCAACAGGTTTGGATCTCACTGTGTGATTGGGGTAGTATGGTGGTGGGCGAGTATGTAACGGGGTCGAAGTACGCACCTGGTTGAAAAGGGTGTCAACCCTAGGCGGCTCTTTTTAAGTGTATACTAAGCCGTAAATGCATACCAACGGTGTCTAGTTGCTGCCATAGCGCTTGTCAGGTTCGAAACCTACTGTGTGTTGGGGTAGTGTGGCAGTGGGCGAGTATGTAACGCAGCTAGGTGGTATCATTGGCGGTTCAAATCACGCCCCTGGTCGCTAACTATACCCAACATAGGTGCCAGAGAAGCGAATGCAGCGGTATCGCTTTGCATTTTCCTCAGAAACCGCAGTTCCAAGCCAGCAGATTCAGCGTGACTGCTCAGTATCTTCACATTCATACAAAAGCATAGGTTCTATGTAGCACCGCAACACTCTTTTTCTCGTAGCAATTGCCATCTTTTTATTGGTCGCTATGTTTTTCATCTTGCTATTCACTTGTTTCAGAATATTCTCATTTACACGTATATTACATCGTGGTATTTCGTTCTTCATAGTGACAATCATAACCCGTGTCGTTTTATAATTTAATTCTAACCCTAGTTGTTCACCGTGTGCAACAACCGCCTCCACTAAATACTACAGAGCCTGCGCAGTGTCTGTTGATTACATGAATTATATGAAGGCAGTTGACAATTTAAATTAGATGAAGTTATTTTATTACAGAAATTAAATGAAGACATTTGACTAGAAATATTTAATAAAACGACGAAAAAACGGAGATCTACCGGCGTGAGAAAAGCATAAAACTATGTTAATGTCAGTTCTTGTGAACATATTTAACAGAAGCATTCTGAATAGTATTTGAATATTTAGCTTTAATGTGAAATCAGTACGGCTGTACCGATCGGAAACAAGAAGAATGACTAAAAAAATTACTAATAAACAACAAATATTCATTAACTGGTACCCATGTAGTTCATCCTTGGCGTTCATATTTCATTCAACAATTAGTATAATGTCTGAAGTCACATTTGCGGCTTCAAAATATGTTTTCATATCATATGTATATATGAAGATATATTCAAGGTGATTTCTAAGGACAAAATTCCGCATGTCACACGTTAGAAAAGACAGATGTCGCTCAAACTTAAACATTAAGAGTGGAAGAAAAGTGTGTTGTAGATACTGTTTTTCCTTTGTTTCTAGTGGGACTTGATTATTTGTTGTTCTATCTGGTCTTGATATGTATATTTTCACCACATCTTCACTGATGTTTTTCATCTTGTCTGCTCATTGCGCCCGCTTCACAGTCATACAAAAGTACAGGTTCTATGAAAGACAGAGACACTTTGCGGTTATTGTTAACCAAAATGACAAATTTGAGGTCGATTATGTAAGTATTTGTAAATAAATAAATATACACAGGGCTGGCTGGTATATAATGATAACAAAGATAGCTAGTTTTAGAAAACGAAATAGACGTGCTACCATACAGAATTGGTGTTACAGATTTCGCCTACTCTTCACCAAAATCAGACAGCGAAGAAGGGTAATGACATTTTTACAGTTGCGAAGTGCCGTATTAGAAGCCCAAATATTAACCTCAAGGTGCGGGTTAATCCAAAGCTAGTGAGTGTCTTCATTCTGATCTGGAGTTGTTTACCGTGCCCTCCACGCAAACAGAGGTGGAATAGTGACTATGTGTAGCTTAACTGTGGTGGTACCATCTGGAGATATTAATCAGATACTTGGTACCCAGTGAAGATGACAGATAACCGATGCGGGATAGGTCGCGTGGCCCTCAACAAAACATACAATGAAATAATGGTGAAACGAAATGTTGCGTCTCCGCGAAGCATTATTTTAGAAACTAAAGACTGCAATCGATCTGAGAGGGTAATAATAGACAGTCTAATCCTACCAGAAAGAGGTGTCTTATACACTGTGTACCAACGACAGACAGCTGGCCAAAAAGAACAATACGAGTCTAGAGGGTACCATAGATCATATGGAGGTAACAGCTTCGATTCCGACGGGGTTGTGTGGCGGAAATATTGGTTGTGTTAATTAGCTGTGATGGAGTTTACATCTCCGATCAACAGGTTTTGAGAGGCCTAAATAGGCAGTAGTTTAAAGAATTCAAGTATATTATTACAAGTTAAATTACATAATAAAATAAATACAGTGATGTGTATAAAATAATAAAAAACAAAAAAGTAAAAAACACCAGTGTTACATTAGCAAATAAGTGAAAAACACAACGGTATGAATACATTGGTGTATTAGTTACATACAAATGGTACACACAACATGCCCTTATGTCAGCGTAATGGCCTAACTGTTAAATCACGTGACCGCTATCTTTTCTATATCGCGACCAAAATACACTGATCGACCTTCACGTCAGCGTAACAGACTAACACTTAAACCAAGCACCCACTATCTATTCTATATTGTTGCCAACAATTATGTGCATGCTGCCATCCTTTGATGTGAGTCTGATTGATGAAACCTGTCAGGAAACAACCATAGAGACATAGTAAAAGTGTAGGAAAAATACAACTCCAAGCGTTTTGACTCTCGGTGTATCGTTATTCACATAACGTTTCCTGTTTCCTGCTCCAGTCTATTGTTGTAAAATCTTACCAAGGTGGACACTGTGGACGAAATCTACATGAGTGAAGTAGGATAGACACGGTTGTCATATGTGTCTTATAGGGCTTGGTCATTGGTTTTTCAAAACTTATCGATGGAAGAGAATGACCCTTACACTACAAACAGAATAAACATTTACATTAATAATACCCATAACAAACACATGACCATCTACACTAGCTGTGCCAAAAGTGACAGTCTGCTTAGAGAAAACAGCGAATTTTCAACGAAAACATAGTCTGTGTGTTATCTCCTTGGAAACGTAAATCTGGTTATATTTAAATCACCCTATGCACTCATGCCTCCCATGAAAACTAGCGTAATGTCTGAAGAAGTCAAATTTGAGGCTTCAAATTATGTTTTCGTAGTATATGTATATATGAAGATATATACATGTGTTTTCTAACAACAAATTTCCGCATGCCGCGCTTTACATCCATACACAAGTATAGGTTCTATGAACGACACAACACCTACAAGTTGCTAACATTGGCACCGAGTTACCAACAGCATTTCTATCTAGAGTCAATACCACACGACAAGACAATGCTTTTTCGGCCTCTGATTGAGGACAATAGATATAAACATAATTATGCAATGACCTCTTTACCACAATACCGAGAAAGTTAAAAATATCCTTTTAAATACGCTGACGACCATAGTAACACAACCAGTTAATTCTGCTTGCTCACTTTGTGTAATACCCACACCTACTATAGATTGCAGAAAATACTCATTTCTACAACCAAGGTGAAAAATATCGGTCAAACTTATAAATGTCTCGTCCGAATTCATAAAAAGAAGGAAATAATGTTAGCCAAATGTGAAAAATATCGGTCAAACTTATAAATGTCTCATCCAAAGTTATGAAAAAATAGGAAAATTTGTTAACCAAATGGGAAAAAAATAATAATGTTAGCCAAATGTGAAAAATATCGGTCAAACTTATCAATGTCTCATCCAAAGTTATGAAAAAATAGGAAAATTTGTTAACCTAAGGAGAAAAAATATTGACTCTGTAAAGAAACATTTACAACAAACGTATAAACATTAGGAAAATTTGTTAACCTAATGAGAAAAAAAAAATATCGACATAGAGAGCAATATTTCATCTAATCTTGTAAAAAGTAGGAACATTTGTCAACCGAAATGGGAAAAGGTCGGTCAAATACATAAATATCTCAACAAATTATAAAAAGTAGGAAATAATAGGGGCCAAGTAAAAAATAGCTTACCCAGATTTATAAAAGGTAGGAAAATGTGTTAGCCAAAAGGGGAAAATATTGATCAAACTAAGAAACATGTCGACCGAACTAGGAAAATAAGTGAACCAAAGTAATAAAAATGTTGGGTAAATACAGAAATATGTTGACCAAACTTAAAATATCGCTGCTAAACTTATGAATACTAGGAAACTTTGTTAAACAAATGTGAAAAAATATCGACCAAACTTATAAAAATCTCCGCCAAAATTACGAAAAGTAGGAAACTTTGTTAACCAAATTTGAAACTATATCGGTCAAACTTATAAATGACTCGTCTGAATTCATAAAAAGTAGGAAATAATGTTAACCAAAAGGGGCAAAATATTGACCAAGTAAAGAAATGTCTCGTCCAAAATTGTTAAAAGTAGGACAAATTTGTTAACCAAAGGTGAAAAAAGATCGGCCAAACAGATAAATATTTCAGCTAAACTTAAAAACAGTAGGAAAAATGTTGCTTCTATAGTAATGTCAAACGTGTCTTGATCTTTTATTTGAAAAGACATTTCACAATACATAATCAGCAACGTCAGCACTTTCCCTCTTTTACATTACTGAAAGCTTCAACTTATCATTCCAGCGTTTCTGTTTAAGAACCACTTATACAGACTAATCACTCATCACTCCATACTCTTGATTTTTTTCTTTATAACACAGAGTGTCTCTGTCTTTCATAGATAGCTTCACAACTTTTCCATGTCACAGCACCAAGAGCTCCAAACCTTCGTTGTACATGAGCTTCAACGACATAGTAATAACAACATTTATGGCAATGCAGTCTATGGCTCCACTTGGGATAGTTTCGATGTCATCTGAGTATTCGTCAGCAAAGATCCATTTCCCATAACTGATATCTTCAACTTTCCATACCACAATGTCTGCTATACTACTCTTCGATTGTTCCAGCTCTCAATACTGCAGGTGTTTTCTAGAAGTCTAGTGAAAATATCATTTCTCACTTTTTCCACCTCTATTTGAGTGTGTCATTTCACAACCAACCAACAGTGTCTGTTACGAGGTCGGTCTTTCTTAATACAACATCTGCCCTATTGACCCCTTGAATACCAGCGAATACATCTTCTAACCAATTTTCAACGTTTCATACCACTTAACACTAACATTCTCTTTGCTTACAACACAACCGGTTTTCTGCTGACTGGGTAAATTTCCCAACCTACTGGAGATAAATCGACTGTCCCCTATTCGACAAGACCCTTTATTAGACAATGACTATGAGCATCAACCAGGATGGTCACTGCTAAAAAGGATACCAATAACAAACGATCTTCTTTACAGAGGGCTATAGAATTATGATGCTATTCAGTGTTACAATGAGAAGAATAAGGAAGACAATAAAGGTTGAAAAGAGGTGACGAGTAGTAAGGATGTATGGAAGGAAAAGAGACACAATAAGCAAGATATATATTAAGAACACTAATAGATAGATCAAAATAGAAGAGAAAAGGCTTAATCAAGTGGATAATTTTATATACTTGAGGTCATTTATAACCTCAGATGGTAGGTACACAATAGAGCTTAAGAGCAGAATACGGCCAACAAAAGAGGTATTTCAGAAAATGAAACGTATCTTAGGTGATAAGTCACTATCATTGAAGGAACAAATAAATAAACTTTCAACAATAAAATTACAAAAATTAAAAATTAATTTTCGACAATAAAATTTATACAGTAAATTTCTCTTTATTGTTTCTAATTTGAATGTTTCTGGTAGCAATTTAATTGTTAAATTTTATTGTCGAAAACTAATTTTTAATTTTTGTAATTTTATTGTTGAAAGTTTATTTATTTGTTCCTTCAATGATAGTGACTTATCACCTAAGATACGTTTCATTTTCTGAAATACCTCTTTTGTTGGCCGTATTCTGCTCTTAAGCTCTATTGTGTACCTACCATCTGAGGTTATAAATGACCTCAAGTATATAAAATTATCCACTTGATTAAGCCTTTTCTCTTCTATTTTGATCTATCTATTAGTGTTCTTAATATATATCTTGCTTATTGTGTCTCTTTTCCTTCCATACATCCTTACTACTCGTCACCTCTTTTCAACCTTTATTGTCTTCCTTATTCTTCTCATTGTAACACTGAATAGCATCATAATTCTATAGCCCTCTGTAAAGAAGATCGTTTGTTATTGGTATCCTTTTTAGCAGTGACCATCCTGGTTGATGCTCATAGTCATTGTCTAATAAAGGGTCTTGTCGAATAGGGGACAGTCGATTTATCTCCAGTAGGTTGGGAAATTTACCCAGTCAGCAGAAAACCGGTTGTGTTGTAAGCAAAGAGAATGTTAGTGTTAAGTGGTATGAAACGTTGAAAATTGGTTAGAAGATGTATTCGCTGGTATTCAAGGGGTCAATAGGGCAGATGTTGTATTAAGAAAGACCGACCTCGTAACAGACACTGTTGGTTGGTTGTGAAATGACACACTCAAATAGAGGTGGAAAAAGTGAGAAATGATATTTTCACTAGACTTCTAGAAAACACCTGCAGTATTGAGAGCTGGAACAATCGAAGAGTAGTATAGCAGACATTGTGGTATGGAAAGATGAAGATATCAGTTATGGGAAATGGATCTTTGCTGACGAATACTCAGATGACATCGAAACTATCCCAAGTGGAGCCATAGACTGCATTGCCATAAATGTTGTTATTACTATGTCGTTGAAGCTCATGTACAACGAAGGTTTGGAGCTCTTGGTGCTGTGACATGGAAAAGTTGTGAAGCTATCTATGAAAGACAGAGACACTTTGTGTTATAAAGAAAAAAATCAAGAGTATGGAGTGATGAGTGATTAGTCTGTATAAGTGGTTCTTAAACAGAAACGCTGGAATGATAAGTTGAAGCTTTCAGTAATGTAAAAGAGGGAAAGTGCTGACGTTGCTGATTATGTATTGTGAAATGTCTTTTCAAATAAAAGATCAAGACGCGTTTGACATAACTATAGAAGCAACATTTTTCCTACTGTTTTTAAGTTTAGCTGAAATATTTATCTGTTTGGCCGATCTTTTTTCACCTTTGGTTAACAAATTTGTCCTACTTTTAACAATTTTGGACGAGACATTTCTTTACTTGGTCAATATTTTGCCCCTTTTGGTTAACATTATTTCCTACTTTTTATGAATTCGGACGAGTCATTTATAAGTTTGACCGATATAGTTTCAAATTTGGTTAACAAAGTTTCCTACTTTTCGTAATTTTGGCGGAGATTTTTATAAGTTTGGTCGATATTTTTTCACATTTGTTTAACAAAGTTTCCTAGTATTCATAAGTTTAGCAGCGATATTTTAAGTTTGGTCAACATATTTCTGTATTTACCCAACATTTTTATTACTTTGGTTCACTTATTTTCCTAGTTCGGTCGACATGTTTCTTAGTTTGATCAATATTTTCCCCTTTTGGCTAACACATTTTCCTACCTTTTATAAATCTGGGTAAGCTATTTTTTACTTGGCCCCTATTATTTCCTACTTTTTATAATTTGTTGAGATATTTATGTATTTGACCGACCTTTTCCCATTTCGGTTGACAAATGTTCCTACTTTTTACAAGATTAGATGAAATATTGCTCTCTATGTCGATATTTTTTTTTTCTCATTAGGTTAACAAATTTTCCTAATGTTTATACGTTTGTTGTAAATGTTTCTTTACAGGGTCAATATTTTTTCTCCTTAGGTTAACAAATTTTCCTATTTTTTCATAACTTTGGATGAGACATTGATAAGTTTGACCGATATTTTTCACATTTGGCTAACATTATTATTTTTTTCCCATTTGGTTAACAAATTTTCCTATTTTTTCATAACTTTGGATGAGACATTTATAAGTTTGACCGATATTTTTCACATTTGGCTAACATTATTTCCATCTTTTTATGAATTCGGACGAGACATTTATAAGTTTGACCGATATTTTTCACCTTGGTTGTAGAAATGAGTATTTTCTGCAATCTATAGTAGGTGTGGGTATTACACAAAGTGAGCAAGCAGAATTAACTGGTTGTGTTACTATGGTCGTCAGCGTATTTAAAAGGATATTTTTAACTTTCTCGGTATTGTGGTAAAGAGGTCATTGCATAATTATGTTTATATCTATTTTCCTCAATCAGAGGCCGAAAAAGCATTGTCTTGTCGTGTGGTATTGACTCTAGATAGAAATGCTGTTGGTAACTCGGTGCCAATGTTAGCAACTTGTAGGTGTTGTGTCGTTCATAGAATCTATACTTGTGTATGGATGTAAAGCGCGGCATGCGGAAATTTGTTGTTAGAAAACACATGTATATATCTTCATATATACATATACTACGAAAACATATTTTGAAGCCTCAAATTTGACTTCTTCAGACATTACGCTAGTTTTCATGGGAGACATGAGTGCATAGGGTGATTTAAATATAACCAGATTTACGTTTCCAAGGAGATAACACACAGACTATGATTTCGTTGAAAATTCGCTGTTTTCTCTAAGCAGACTGTCACTTTTGGCACAGCTAGTGTAGATGGTCATGTGTTTGTTATGGGTATTATTAATGTAAATGTTTATTCTGTTTGTAGTGTAAGGGTCATTCTCTTCCATCGATAAGTTTTGAAAAACCAATGACCAAGCCCTATAAGACACATATGACAACCGTGTCTATCCTACTTCACTCATGTAGATTTCGTCCACAGTGTCCACCTTGGTAAGATTTTACAACAATAGACTGGAGCAGGAAACAGGAAACGTTATGTGAATAACGATACACCGAGAATCAATACGCTTGGAGTTGTATTTTTCCTACACTTTTACTATGTCTCTATGGTTGTTTCCTGACAGGTTTCATCAATCAGACTCACATCAAAGGATGGCAGCATGCACATAATTGTTGGCAACAATATAGAATAGATAGTGGGCGCTTGGTTTAAGTGTTAGTCTGTTACGATGACGTGAGGGTCGATCAGTGTATTTTGGTCGCGATATAGAAAAGATAGCGGTCACGTGATTTAACAGTTAGGCCATTACGCTGACATAAGGGCATGTTGTGTGTACCATTTGTATGTAACTAATACACCAATGTATTCATACCGTTGTGTTTTTCACTTATTTGCTAATGTAACACTGGTGTTTTTTACTTTTTTGTTTTTTATAATTTTATACACATCACTGTATTTATTTTATTATGTAATTTAACTTGTAATAATATACTTGAATTCTTTAAACTACTGCCTATTTAGGCCTCTCAAAACCTGTTGATCGGAGATGTAAACTCCATCACAGCTAATTAACACAACCAATATTTCCGCCACACAACCCCGTCGGAATCGAAGCTGTTACCTCCATATGATCTATGGTACCCTCTAGACTCGTATTGTTCTTTTTGGCCAGCTGTCTGTCGTTGGTACACAGTGTATAAGACACCTCTTTCTGGTAGGATTAGACTGTCTATTATTACCCTCTCAGATCGATTGCAGTCTTTAGTTTCTAAAATAATGCTTCGCGGAGACGCAACATTTCGTTTCACCATTATTTCATTGTATGTTTTGTTGAGGGCCACGCGACCTATCCCGCATCGGTTATCTGTCATCTTCACTGGGTACCAAGTATCTGATTAATATCTCCAGATGGTACCACCACAGTTAAACTACACATAGTCACTATTCCACCTCCGTTTGCGTGGAGGGCACGGTAAACAACTCCAGATCAGAATGAAGACACTCACTAGCTTTGGATTAACCCGCACCTTGAGGTTAATATTTGGGCTTCTAATACGGCACTTCGCAACTGTAAAAATGTCATTACCCTTCTTCGCTGTCTGATTTTGGTGAAGAGTAGGCGAAATCTGTAACACCAATTCTGTATGGTAGCACGTCTATTTCGTTTTCTAAAACTAGCTATCTTTGTTATCATTATATACCAGCCAGCCCTGTGTATATTTATTTATTTACAAATACTTACATATTAATCGACCTCAAATTTGTCATTTTGGTTAACAATAACCGCAAAGTGTCTCTGTCTTTCATAGAACCTGTACTTTTGTATGACTGTGAAGCGGGCGCAATGAGCAGACAAGATGAAAAACATCAGTGAAGATGTGGTGAAAATATACATATCAAGACCAGATAGAACAACAAATAATCAAGTCCCACTAGAAACAAAGGAAAAACAGTATCTACAACACACTTTTCTTCCACTCTTAATGTTTAAGTTTGAGCGACATCTGTCTTTTCTAACGTGTGACATGCGGAATTTTGTCCTTAGAAATCACCTTGAATATATCTTCATATATACATATGATATGAAAACATATTTTGAAGCAGCAAATGTGACTTCAGACATTATACTAATTGTTGAATGAAATATGAACGCCAAGGATGAACTACATGGGTACCAGTTAATGAATGTTTGTTGTTTATTAGTAATTATTTTTTTAGTCATTCTTCTTGTTTCCGATCGGTACAGCCGTACTGATTTCACATTAAAGCTAAATATTCAAATACTATTCAGAATGCTTCTGTTAAATATGTTCACAAGAACTGACATTAACATAGTTTTATGCTTTTCTCACGCCGGTAGATCTCCGTTTTTTCGTCGTTTTATTAAATATTTCTAGTCAAATGTCTTCATTTAATTTCTGTAATAAAATAACTTCATCTAATTTAAATTGTCAACTGCCTTCATATAATTCATGTAATCAACAGACACTGCGCAGGCTCTGTAGTATTTAGTGGAGGCGATTGTTGCACACGGTGAACAACTAGGGTTAGAATTAAATTATAAAACGACACGGGTTATGATTGTCACTATGAAGAACGAAATACCACGATGTAATATACGTGTAAATGAGAATATTCTGAAACAAGTGAATAGCAAGATGAAAAACATAGCGACCAATAAAAAGATGACAATTGCTACGAGAAAAAGAGTGTTGCGGTGCTACATAGAACCTATGCTTTTGTATGAATGTGAAGATACTGAGCAGTCACGCTGAATCTGCTGGCTTGGAACTGCGGTTTCTGAGGAAAATGCAAAGCGATACCGCTGCATTCGCTTCTCTGGCACCTTTGTTGGGTATAGTTAGCGACCAGGGGCGTGATTTGAACCGCCAATGATACCACCTAGCTGCGTTACATACTCGCCCACTGCCACACTACCCCACCACATAGTAGGTTTCGAACCTGACAAGCGCTATGGCAGCAACTAGACACCGTTGGTATGCATTTACGGCTTAGTATACACTTAAAAAGAGCCGCCTAGGGTTGACACCCTTTTCAACCAGGTGCGTACTTCGACCCCGTTACATACTCGCCCACCACCATACTACCCCAATCACACAGTGAGATCCAAACCTGTTGCATGGTAGGGCACCCAAGAAACACCCCAGTTACACACTGGTGATATCCCACCACATCCTCTATGCCCATCTACGCACCCCATACACTTACCAACGATAAAGAATCGAGCTTCGAACCTATCACCTCCATATGAGGGGGCATATGGTACCAACTAGCTTGTGTACGTCTATACAAACGGGAAGATAATTTTTTTTTCTTCTTTACCATGGCTGACAGCTTCTGATTCAATTACACATCTCCAAAGCGACTGTGATACCAACTACCCACCTAGTTCAACTGATCTTTCCATTGTTACATATGCCCCGATGATATGATTAAAAACGAAGGCAGACACTTAAAAAACAAGGAAGGGTTCTACAGCTGGTAACAGCTTCTGAATCAATTAGCAAACCTGCCGCCGCCGTTATCGAACTCATCTTTACTGAACCTACCCACCTAGTTCAACCTTTTCCTTTGTTACACATGATTAATATTAACAACTACCATGCATAATTTACAGGTCATTTAAATTCTTTTTTAACCCACAGACAATCAAAAACAATAGAGGAAAAATACGAAGAATATTCGGCCGGGTGGTATGAATCTTCATACCACGCGACATCGTCATACCACGCGGCATACCACATTTCATGACACATTTCATACCACAAAATATGCCACATTAAGCCTCGTTTTCAACATGCATTACTACTGATAATGCACATTGGGAGCAAGTCGCTGCTGAACGTGTTGCGTGGAGGGCAAACATCAGAAATGGAATAAAGACAAAGGAGAAAATTATTGCAGATAAGTCACACACCGAGCGTGTGAGACGTAAGATGGTGCATGATGGTGGAAATGACCACATGTTCACATGCACCCACTGTGAACGGACATTTACAGCGCAAATTGGCCTTATCAGTCACATGCGTTACCGCCATAGGTAAAAGTTATTATGCCTTTTTAAAGCACAAACTATCGTCTGTCAAGACGGCAAGGTGCCAATGGTTAAGTAGTTTTGCGATTGTATGTACAGGAATTGACAGAGTGGTTAAATATTAGGAGCGTTCATTTGAAATCCATTCGTGCCGCACCGCGTGTAATTGCGTACGTTGAACATGATCAAGTCATGGTCATGTGATAAGTACTGACCAATGAATAAAAGAGCACGTGCTTATCGTCCCATGGTGCATAGGTTCTGTTTCTGACCGTTGAGAAAATGGCCGGGTTGATCCAAAATCCGTCCAAAGAAGCTCAAAGAGCGGCGATTAAATTTCTTTCATTTAAAGGATGTCGACCAGTGGACATTCATCGAAGAATACAGGCAGCGTATGGTAACAAATGGGTGTCGAACACAACTGTGATAGACTGGAAACGAATGTTTCGGAAAGGACGTCAGTTCACGACAGTTCTTCGACGGCCGGGTCAAGCGCATATTGTTGGAAGAAAAAAAAATTAATCGCCAAAATTGATGCAGCAGTACAGATGAACCGTTCTCGAAGCATATGTTCGATAGCGAAAGAATTTGATGTGTCAATTGGGACAATTCAAAAGGTCGTTCGTAAGAAACTGCAATATCGGAAGGTGTGTTCACAGTGGGTACCACGGATGTTGACCAACCACCAAAAAGAGGAACGCATGGGATGGTGTTTGAACCACTTGCTGCGTTACAGAGTGGAGGGTGATGCATTTCTCTTCCGCATTGTGGCAGGCGATGAATTATCGTGTCACCATTTTGAGCCGAGCAGCAAAAGAGAGCGAGAGAGAGCATGCAATGGAAGCATGCTGGATAACCTAAAGCCAAAAAATTCAAGTTACAGGTTTCCGCTGGTTAGGTTATGCAGAGCTCATTGTTTGACCATGGAGGGCTATTGTTGGCAGACTTTAAAGAACCTGGTGTCAACATCAACTCTACTCACTTCTTGCAAACAAGCTGCAAAAAGTCATCAAGAATAAACGACCCGGCATGCTTTCTCGCGGTGTGATTTTGTTGCACGATAATGCTCGTCCGCATGTTGCAAAGATTGTGCAGGAAGTATTAGCTTGGAAGAAGTGGGAAATTCTGCAACATCCAGTCTATAGTCCTGATTTGTCACCATGTGATTTTCATTTAGTCTTTTTTTTTCATACAGTGAAAGTATTTTCAGAAATATTGAAGATATGTAAGGAATCAACATTGGGGGACAATGCATCAATAACATTAGATATGCAGATGATACAGTCTTGATTGCAGACAATGAACAGGACCTGCAACATTTAGTAGATGCGGATGTTACACACAGTGAACAACTAGGGTTAGAATTAAATTGTAAAAAGACACAGATTATGGTCGTCACTAGGAAGAAGGAAATACCACAATGTAATATACAAGTAAATGGGAATATTCTTCAACAAGTGAATAGGTACAATTATCTCGGAACAGTAATAACATATGATGGGAGATGCCTTGAAGAGATTAGAACAAGAATCGCCATGGCAACAGTAGCCTTTAGCAAGATGAAAAACATACTGACCAATAAAAAGATGTCAATTGAAACGAGAAAAAGAGTGTTGAGATGCTACATAGAATCTGTACTTTTATATGGATGTGAAGCTTGGACAATGAGCAGTCAGGCTGAAAAACATCTGATGGCTGTAGAAATGTGGTTTCTGAGGAAAATGCAAAGAATACCATGGACAGCCAGAAAGACCAATGAACAAGTCCTTCAAGAAACAAATGAAGATCGTAAACTGATTAGAGACATTAGACGTAGACAGTCACAATTTTTTGGGCATGTTATGAGAAGAAATTATTTGGAGAACTTGGTGACAACTGGTAAGATCGATGGGAACAGACCAAGGGGAAGACCTAGAAGCAAGTACATGGATGGCTTGGCCTTGTGGCATGGTCGAGACAGAAACACGGAGCTGATCCACGACTCTAGTGATCGAGTGAGATGGCAGAGCATGACCGCCCACGCTTACCGGCATGGCACATGATGGATGGATTTTCATTTGTTCGGACCTCTAAAATGGGTAACGATTTCACACAGATGCAGACGTAATGAACGCGGTGAACACTTGGTTCAGTGAGTAACAACAATCATTTTTTGCTGACTGCATTCGCCGCCTACCTAGGCAATGGGATGCTTGCCTGAATGCCTACGTCGACTTCTTCTGACCAATTCAAGATGCATAATTCATTCAAAATGAATGCATTGTTTAATTCTACCATACCTGTTAATGTTTCTTTCATGCTTTTGTAATAAAGCCATTGGAACAGGTTTCAAACGAACGACCCCTATAGATTTGTGATTGTGTTCAGAAGGACTGGCGGAGTGTTAACAGAATGCAAATTTGTATTAGTTAGTCATAAAGTAATGATGTTTGAAATCCCCACGTATGTATAATACATACATTATTTTTGTTGTTCTCTTTTTACTACTTCAACCATAACCGTTTATATTCTTGTATACTTGCTACTTCAACCATTAACGTTTATCATCTTGTCTGCTTGTTACTTCAACTGTTACCGTTTATCATCTTGTCTGCTTGTTACTTCAACCATTAACGTTTATCATCTTGTCTGCTTGTTACTTCAACCATAACCGTTTATCATCTTGTCTGCTTGTTACTTCAACTGTTACCGTTTATCATCTTGTCTGCTTGTTACTTCAACCATAACCGTTTATCATCTTGTCTGCTTGTTACTTCAACCATTACCGTTTATCATCTTGTCTGCTTGTTACTTCAACCATAACCGTTTATCATCTTGTCGTCTTGTTACTTCAACCATTACCGTTTATCACCGTGTTTGCTTGTTACTTCAACCATAACCGTTTATCATCTTGTCGTCTTGTTACTTCAACCATTACCGTTTATCATCTTGTCGTCTTGTTACTTCAACCATAACCGTTTATCATCTTGTCGTCTTGTTACTTCAACCATAACCGTTTATCAACTTGTCTTGTTGCTTCAACCATAACCGTTTATCATCGTGTCTGCTTGTTACTTCAACCATAACCGTTTATCATCTTGTCGTCTTGTTACTTCAACCATTACCGTATATCATCGTGTCTGCTTGTTACTTCAACCATAACCGTTTATCATCTTGTCGTCTCGTTACTTCAACCATTACCGTTTATCATCTTGCCTGCTTCTTGCTTCAGCCATTACCGTTTATCATTTAGAGTCAGGTCTTAGATATAACTGAGCTACCGTAATGAAAGCAGACGGTACAACCTGCCTTTTGTTAGCGCCGAATGTTGGGCGGTGCTTACCAAACCCGACACTCCACATTGTGCCAACGACTTCGGGCGGAAGAGCTCAGTTGGGAGGATACAAGCCTTATCCTGGAGCGAGGAAATGCAACCTAAAGACAAAAATGTCATGGCAGGTCAGACCAGGCCCTAAGCCTTGGTTGGCAACTGGTCTAGGATCGAAGCTCCGACAGGCGGACAGTTAGAGCATTGCTTTTCTAATCGGACAGCTTCTGCAGCTTGTCTTGTTCCAGATGTATAGGTAGTACCGCCTACTGTCATACGGTAGCTCAGTCATATCTGACTAAGACCTGACTCACAAATATTCAAATCATAAATCAGGCAAACAAACTCATTGGACAAATGGCACCAATACTGAAGAACAAACATGTATCAATAACTACTAAGGAAGGACTTTACAACACAATCTTCCTACCAACTCTATGCTACCAATGCCAAACCTGGACAATGACAGAAAAAGAGAAAAGAACATCGCAACAACAGAAATGAGATTCCTGAGAAGAATACTAAATGTATCAAGAAGAGATAAGATCAGAAATGAAGAAATCAGGACTAAAGTGGGCGTTATAGCTGCACTAGATTTTATCAGAAGGCAGCAAGTCAAATGGTTTGGCCATGCAAGTAGGTTACCAACTAACAGTATACCACAACAAGCAATGATGTACAGACAAGAGGGGAGCAGAGGAAGAGGCCGACCACGTAAACGATGGACGCAGGGAATAACAGAGTCCATGGGAATATCGATAAATGAAGCACATAAGCGGGCACTCTCCCGCTGTTTATACATCACCTCGACACCGCAAGGTACAAGAGGAACATGATGAGGTGAGATGAGATGAGATTCAGATCAGACTGCGTATAGTCAAACGATAATCAAGTGTTAATGAAACACATATCACAAGGTCATTGTTGAGTTCGTGTTGTAAGAAACATTATTGTTATTGTTGTTGTTGTTCTCTTCCCCCCCCCCCCACCTCCCGTATTATTATTATTATTATTACTATTATTATCACTATTATTATAATAATAAATAGCAGCTTCAGATAGTCACGGAACTGTACACAGACGAGAAACAATACAACCATCTACACTACAATACCTTCAACATACAGTCGGAGTGGCTTGTAGTCCCCCACACCCGCCTCTAATCCGTGCAGACCTCGCTAGATTCACGAAAAGTGATTTACTGGGCAAGTGTTAAGTTCAGTAGTTTGTCACTGTTTCGTGAACGGTCGATGCTCATAATTTCGAAATCAACGCTAAGCGATTTATTACAAATCGCCCGCGAGTAATCTCAAACCCTCCACCCGGTGTGTCGAGACATGGCCGCTGGTCTCATGTAGAAAATGTGCCAGGGCAGCCACGTATCCGGCCTGCTCTGTTTGATTTAAAACTGCCGGGATATGTATAATATGGGCACCGTGTTCCGCCATTGTCTGAAAAGACTAGAGGCCGATCCAATACTCCAGAATCAGAGAGAGCGGGGTGTCACCGTCCTATTTTTCCATCTTCTTCTTTCCTCTGTTTAGGGAAGTGTGTCACGCCAAGTCATTCACCTCAAAGGTCAGCGTATCCGACTTCAGAACGCGTTTGTGTTCTGGTCACTTCTTCTAGACCGATTCCCTCCAAGGTTACGGGCTCAACCCATGGGTGGGATTTTGTTGTCTGATTAGTTTGCCTTGGTAGTGACCTTACAGCCTACTACTTGTGATTTCCAACTGCTGTGCTTTTTTTAAACATATACAAAATACACACATGACCTTCTATTTTTCGCCCTTATCCGAAAAAGTTAGGTATCCTATCTCACTACTAAGCGATCAAGGGCTCGCGTGATATCATTACATTCCAGTGGTTCATGGAGACGTTCCCTGCTCTATTCGGAATATCCTATCTTAATACCTAAGCCACCAGGGGGCGCATGATATCATTAGTTTCCAGTGGTTCTAGGAAAGACTCTTTGCTATATGCGGGGATCGAACCTGGTACCTTCGGAGTCTGAGAAGGACACAGTCGTCTCTAACCTACGCTCCCAAGGCATTTTTCTTATTTTCTAAACGTTCAAAAAGTCACCACCAGGAGACGAACTTTGTCTGCTGGGGCCATAGGAGGCCGTTGTTAGATTATGTAGTCTCCGGCCGCTATCTGCTACCTTTCACCTTGTTATATCATTGTCATACAATCACACACACACACACACACACACTCACACACACACACACACACACACACTCACACACACACACACTCACACACACACTCACACACACGCGCGCGCACACACACACACACGCACGCACGCACAAACACACACACACACACGCACGCACGCACAAACACACACACACACGCGCGCGCACACACACACACACACACACGCGCGCAAACATTATGGTGTATACATGCGGTGTTTATGAATTTCACAAAACGACTTAGCATCCGTACAAGGTCTGAAACCGGTCAACATATGTCACAATGACAATTAGTAACCACGCCAAACGGTTCAGGCATAAGACCATCATACGTATCACGTGGTCACAGCGACTTTACATAACACGGGATTTGCTCCTGGTCCTAGTTAATCACACGTATTATATGTACAGAGCAGGTGTGTGCCATCCTTGTCTCGACGTCTGACAGACTCCTGTTTTGTGCGCTAGTTCCGGTAAGTAAATCATCATCAAAGTCTATCATTATCCTCACATGCAGGTCTTGTGCAGAACGTATATTCCCGTGGACTCTGTTATTCCCACCGTCCATCGTTTACGTGGTCGGCCTCTTCCTCTGTTTCCATCTGGTCTGTACATCATTGCTTGTTGTGGTATACTGTTAGTTGGTAACCTACCTGCATGGCCAAACCATTTGACTTCTGCCTTATAATAAAATCTAGTGCAGCTATAACCCCCGCTTTAGTCCTGATTTCTTCATTTCTGATCTTATCTCTTCTTGATACATTGAGTATTCTTCTCAGGAATCTCATTTCTGTTTTGTGATGTTTCTTTTCTCTTTTGTTTGGCATTGGTAACATAGAGTTGGTAGGAAGATTGTGTTGTGAAGTGCTTTCTTAGTAGTTATTGATACATGTTTGTTCTTAAGTATTGGTGCCATTTGTCCAATGAGCTGGTTTGCCTTATTGCATCTATTTTCGATCTCGTCTTCTGATTTGCCATTTAATGATATTATACTTTAGGTATTGAAACTCTTTACTTGTTTCAAGGGATGTTTGTTTAGGTGAATTGTTGTTATTTTTTCCTCTTTAGATGTAGTCACTACGCCTGTTTTATTTACTTGTGCTAATTTTCATGTTATGTTCCCTACACATTTCGTTTAGACTATTCATGTGGTCTTGTAATTCAACTTCTGATTTTGCTATTAGTGCCTGGTCGTCCGCAAACAGGAGTTCTCTAATGGTGTAATTTGCAGGATCTTCTTAGTTTTTCTACGAGCAGTATGAAGATCCCCTGCCGGCTTGCTAGGCCAGTCGCAGGTTTAGGACACAAATCCGACCATAGAGAGTCCATTCCCTATGGCGAGCCATAAATCCGTTAGCCCAGGACTGGCGGTCACGGTTTAACAGTATACACAACGGGGAGGAGGGGTTGACTTGTGTAGTCTGCGGGTCATCGGCAGGCTACTAATTTTCACTTTTCACCCCTGCTGGGAGAAGCTAGCCGATCCTAACCTTGCTGGCTGCAGGGCTAGGAGCAGTCCATACCTTGAAAGTCCGTCAATACCCGTTTATTTATTTCACGGTTAATTTACTCGTACAATCTCCTTAGTGGATCCCGGCGCTTGATATCTCTCATACACACATAATAACACACTACAAAGGCATACATTCAACATCATTATGCGCCTTGTCAACTGGCTTAGACGTTCATGCATATTGTTTGTTTGTTTAGTTTGTTTAGTCGTTGGATCACCATCACGGCACACAGGTTTACCCCCATAAGTGCTCCGTTTTCCTCCTAACTCAAACCTGAGTCTGGAGAAACTCAGCTCAATGCACGAACTCCGTAGCATCGGCGAGGATCCTGAAATACTTTGGGTATATGTTTAACTCGAAATTTTGCCCGGGCAGCGAAATTAGGCTACTCTTTTCGATTTCCAACTGCCAAGGGATTTTTTACGTGCGCAACAATACACACGAGTGTCCGATCTCACTACCTGTCAAAGACTCGACCGCATCCCCTCCGCCAGGAAGAGCAGTCAATCTTAAAGAGGCCAGGAGGTGATACGGTGCCCGAGGTAAGGGCAGGGGTGATGAGGTAATGGGAGATGGGTTAACCATTCCCTCATGAGACACGCAGGCGATGTTCAGAGAGTTAGCACTCTAATCACGATAACATCACGCCTCGTGGTAGCCACAGAGGAGTTGAGTATACACTCAACGTACCACGTCTGCCATCAGCGTGCCATGTGAGGTAACACGCACCAAGGTGAAGGTCAATCTACGTGGTGTGTGACCACGGGATGAAAGATTGTCAGACGGGAGGACAGGACTTGTAGTGTACACTTCGTTAGAGTAGCGATGGGGTTTCTTGTGTTTATTTGTGTAGAAAGTTAGCATAGGGGTTAGCAGCTCGTGATAGATAATACTGTGGCTTTATGTTGTGTGTTTCAATAGCGACTGTTCACTGATTGTAGCGAGCCAACGGCAATAAAGTGTACCAATTATTTTCCTCGCACACGACTTGCAAGTTGTCTTGTATGGTGTGCCAGAAGTACCCAATGATGCCTGTCAGTTGAGTTGTTGACAGGCAAGGGTAATTGTGGTGTCACTACCCAGAGACCAGGGGAAATTTTATTACTGAAAGTCCACGTGGATTTTTTTAATAAATCCCGTTCCTCACAGGGGTCTGAACCCGGGACCTCCAGTATTCGAGGCGGACACCATACCTCGAGACCACTCAGCCCCCCTATTCATGCATATTTACAGATCGCAGTCTTTGGTGTTCTCGATGAAGTTACTATGACAACATGAGTGGCACGTTAACATGCCACAGGGTTGTCACTGGTGTCTTCTTTATTTGTAGGCATGAAATTATTTCATTAATTTGACTATCAAAACGAAAGACCTACAAGCACTTGGAATCAACGACTGGCAAGAGAAGGTCCACCAGAGAGACGAATGGAGACGGATTGTATCTGCAACAAAGAACCTCAATGGCTCGGAACGCTGAAGAAGAAGAAGATCAAAATGAAAGAAGCAGAACGAGAGAAAAATAAGACGTGAAGGATAAGCTACATCACACAAGCCTGCGTGGAAGTTTGGTCAGTGGCTTGTCCTGACTTACAGGGAGTTGCTGAGAATAGGGAATGGAGGTGGGACACGATGAGACGGTTTCATCACAAGTCTTCACGCTCACTGACCCAATGATGAGATGGTGATGATGATGATGACGAATAGCAAACTAACAGATGTATTACAAAAACAGAATTGAAAGGAAAGTTTTGCAACAAGTGGGAATAACACAGTAAATAACAATAGATCGACCTACAGGTTTCATTGCCCAACTATCTACCTATCCAGGTATCTATCTACCCACCTGCAATGGTCCAGTTTATAAGGCCTGGAACATGGCATGAGTTAGTAACAAGCACGGTCTACATGAGGAGACCGTGTGGAGTGACCCGCCACGAGCGTGGCCACGAGAATGTGAAAAGTGTTCAGGACGCTTGGTCAGAGGACAAGACGTCACCTTCAGCAGGGACTTGAGCTATGGTCGGAGCTGGACCTAGTTCTTTCGTTCCCATAGAATGGCCAAATATTGAGCCCCTACATTACTAGTCAGTCTATAGTAGTTGTGTATTCTCTAGGTATTGTGCAAGAGCGGTAAGCGTGACAATAAATGACATAGTTAATAAACGACAGTGCTGACAATACTTAGAGAGAATAAACTATTTGGAAGCGGTGTCCGTGTGATGTTCTTGAGGAAATGTTGAGTTCTGTTTCGAATAGCTGATTGTTATCGGATGTACAGTGGAAGAGCGTAAGCAGAACCTAATATAGTAGGAGAGATGGCGATGACGAGAAAACCACACCATCATCTTGAGAGATCAATGAAATGGCGCAGAAGTACGCCCGCACAGAGAAAATGTGCATGTCACAGAAAGGACAAGAAGTCCGCACATAAGCTGCTACAGACGCAGAGTGATCAAGATTGTAAACTCGACTATGGGGTATAAGATCATGGGTATCAACTCAAGTATTAAAGATTGTAAACTCGACAACGAGGTATAAGATCATGGGTATCAACTCAAGTATTAAAGATTGTATACTCGACTATGAGGTATAAGATCATGGGTGTCAACTCAAGTATTAAAGATTGTAAACTCGACAACGAGGTATAAGATCATGGGTATCAACTCAAGTATTAAAGATTGTAAACTCGACTACGAGGTATAAGATCATGGGTATCAACTCACGTATTAAAGATTGTAAACTCGACTATGAGGTATAAGATCATGGGTATCAACTCAAGTATTAAAGATTGTAAACTCGACTATGGGGTATAAGATCATGGGTGTACACTCAAGTATTAAAGATTGTAAACTCGATTATGAGGTATAAGATCATGGGTATCAACTCAAGTATTAAAGATTGTAAACTCGACTACGAGGTATAAGATCATGGGTATCAACTCAAGTATTAAAGATTGTATAATCGACTATGGGGTATAAGATCATGGGTATCAACTCAAGTATTAAAGATTGTAAACTCGACTATGAGGTATAGATCATGGGTATCAACTCAAGTATTAAAGATTGTAAACTCGTCTATGAGATATAAGATCATGGGTATCAACTCAAGTATTAAAGATTGTATACTCGACTATGGGGTATAAGATCATGGGTATCAACTCAAGTATTAAAGATTGTAAACTCGACTACGAGGTATAAGATCATGGGTATCAACTCAAGTATTAAAGATTGTATACTCGACTATGGGGTATAAGATCATGGGTATCAACTCAAGTATTAAAGATTGTATACTCGACTATGGGGTATAAGATCATGGGTATCAACTCAAGTATTAACGATTGTAAACTCGACTACGAGGTATAAGATCATGGGTATCAACTCATGTATTAAAGATTGTATACTCGACTATGGGGTATAAGATCTTGGGTATCAACTCAAGTATTAAAGATTGTAAACTCGACTATGAGGTATAGATCATGGGTATCAACTCAAGTGTGAAAGATTGTATACTAGACTATGGGGTATAAGATCGTGGGTATCAACTCAAGTATTAAAGATTGTAAACTCGACTATGAGGTATAAGTTCATGGGTATCAACTCAAGTATTAAAGATTGTAAACTCGACTATGAGGTATAAGATCATGGGTATAAACTCAAGTATTAAAGATTGTAAACTCGACTATGAGGTATAAGTTCATGGGTATCAACTCAAGTATTAAAGATTGTAAACTCGACTATGGGGTATAAGATCATGGGTATCAACTCAAGTATTAAAGATTGTAAACTCGACTATGAGGTATAAGATCATGGGTATCAACTCAAGTATTAAAGATTGTATACTAGACTATGGGGTATAAGATCATGGGTATCATTCATTGGCACCTTTCCGTCTTGACAGACGATAGTTTGGTACATTGTGCTTCAAAAAGGCTTAATAACTGTCATATGGCAATAACTACGATCCATGGCGGTGGCGAGTGTGGCTGGTAAGGCCAATTCTTGTTGCAAATGTTTGCCCACACTAGGTGCATGTGAAAACATGGTCATTTCCGCCATTTTGCACCATCTTACGTCTCTCACGCTCTGTGTGTGCTTTATCTGCAATCATTTTCTCCTTTGTCTTTATTCCATTTCTGATTGTTGCCCTCCATGCAACACGTTCAGCGGCGACGTGCTTCCATTGTGCATTATCAATGTCTGTATCAATCATGTCCCGCTTACACACATCTTTGTATCGTAGTAGAGGCCGACCCTGAGATCTCCTACCCGTCTGTAATTCACCAAAAAAGATGTCCTTTGGTATTCTACCATCATCCATCCTCCTAACGTGTCCTATCCATCTAAGTCTACGAAGACTGAGCATGGAATTCACTGTCACACAACCTGATCTTTCCAATACTTCAGTATTTGTGATTTTGTCTTGCCACTTAATACCAAGAATTCTTCGCAGACACCGCATATGAAAGCTGTTTAAACGTTTCTCTTGGCGTGAGTAAGTTGTCCAGGTTTCACTGCCATAAAGAAGAGTACTAAGGACACAGGCTTGGTAGACGAGGACTTTTGTTTTGGCAGTAAGCTTCCTGTTCTCCCAGACTCTTTTTGCTAACATGTTCATTGTTGTTGCTGCCTTGCCAATCCTGATGCTGATTTCCTGATCGAGGGATAATTTGCTATTTACCTCTGATCCAAGATATGTAAAATGGTCTACTATCTCCATTTCGGCGTCGTCAATAAAGATTGATGGTACACCATGTGCACCTTGTGACATAATCTGTGTCTTCTTTTTGTTCATTGTTAAACCAAATTCAGAACAAGCATTGGAGAATGCAGATAGTAGATGTTGTAATTCTTCCTCAGAGTGGGTCGTAATCGCAGCATCTTCCGCAAAAAGCAACTCTCCTATTAGTACCCTGCTAATTTTGGTCTTGGCCTTCAATCTCTGAGCATTATAGAGGCCACCATCTGAGCGTGAGTGAATGTATATACTGTCATCCTGATCACGAAAGGCATATTTCAGTAGAAGTGAAAAGTATATCCCAAAGAGGGTGGGGGCTAGTACACAACCTTGCTTAACTCCACTCTTGATTTCAAACTCTTCTGAAGTTGAGCCATCAAACTTGATTATACCCTTCATGCCTGTGTGGAACGATTTGACAATGGACAGAAGAGTTGGTGGACAGCCAATCTTCTTTAGTGCTTTGAACAGACCTTCACGACTGACCAAATCGAATGCCTTTGTGAGGTCGATGAAGGCAATAAACAGTGGCTGATTTTGTTCCCGGCATTTTTCTTGCATCTGTCTCAATGAGAATATCATATCAATGGTAGACCGGTTCTTACTTGATCTCCCAGGACTTGAAGTCTGCGCAGGACAATTCTGGCAAATACTTTCCCAACAATACACAGAAGTGAGATACCCCTATAGTTGTTGCAGTCGCTCCGATCTCCCTTGTTCTTGTACAGCGTTATGATGTTTGAATCTTTGAAATCCTGTGGGACTTGTCCTTCTCGCCAGCATAGCTCTATTAGCTGGTGGATCTGTAGAGCGAGAGTGTCTTACCCACTCCTGATCACCTCTATTGGAATCCCATCCTTACCTGGAGCCTTGCCATATGCAAGCTCATTTATAGCACACTTAACTTCTGTTATAGTGGGAAGTGTGTCCAGGTGGTCAAGAGTTGGCAGGGCCTCTATGGCGTTGAGGGCATCATCCGCCAGCTTGGTCTCACTTGAGTAAAGCTCTAAATAGTGCTCGACCCATCTATCCATCTGCTGTTTCTTATCAGTGATGATTTCCCCAGTCAAGGTTTTCAGCGGTGCACTTCTTTTGATCATTGGACCACAGGCTTTCTTTATCCCTTCATACATGCTTCTGATGTTTCCCTTATCACTTGCGATTTGAATGGACTCACATAACTTGATCCAATAGTCATTCGCACACTGCCTGGCAGCCTTTTGTACATCCTTCCTCGCTTGCTTCAGCTCACTCAGAGTGTTACGCGTTGGTCTTTCCTTGTTTCTTAAGAGAGCTATCTTCTTTTTATCAATCAAGGGCTGCAGTATCTGGCTGTTTGCCGCAAACCAGTCCTGCCTCTTATGATCCACAGTGCCGTAAATCCCTACCGCTGTTTTATAAATAGTTTCCTTAAGTTTACTCCATTTATCATTTACTATACAATTTTCTGATGTATCATTGAAAGCGTCTTCAAGGTGCTGTTGAAATTCGAAGCACTTTCCAGGATCGTGAGTGTTAATAATATTAATCCTGGGGCTAGACTTGTGTTTAGCTGTGTAGATTCTCTTTGGTCTCAGTCTAACCCTTGCAACAACCAAAGAATGATCTGTATCACAGTCAGCACTGTGGTAACTTCGAGTTAATGATGTATGGTTCAGATGTTGTCTCCGTGTGATAATGAAGTCCAGCTGATGCCAATGGCCGGATCTTGGATGTTTCCATGTGACCTTATGCATCTCTTTTGTTTTAAAAAAGGAGTTTGTAATACATAGGTCATTTCTAGTGCAATGCTCCAGCAGCCTTTGCCCATTATCATTCATGCGACCGATGTTGTATTTTCCAAGGCACACTGGCCATGAACTAGAGTCCTTGCCCACACGAGCATTGAAATCACCGTGCATATAAATGTAGTCAGATTTTGGAACTGCCTTGATCGCAGAGTCTAGCTGCTCATAGAACAAATCTTTCACATCATCAGAGGAAGTGAGTGTCGGTGCATATGCAGTGAGAATGGTGGCAAATCCACAAGAGGTTGCCAAGCGCAGTGATAATAATCTTTCATTACCTCCAGCTGGGATATCAATCATTCCCAGTAGCGAATTCTTCACTGCAAAGCCCACACCGTGTTGCCTTTTTTCTGCCTGCCCTCTTCCCTTCCAAAAAAAGGTGTAATTGTTTTCCCTGAGTGACCCTTCCTCAGCGAGGCGAGTCTCCTGCAGGCCAGCAATATCAATGTTAAGACGATTGAGTTCAGCATCAATCACAGCCGTTTTTCTCACATCGTCAATATTTGTCAAGTCAGTGGAAAATCCTGGACACATGGTTCTCACGTTCCAGGTTGCAAGCCGTAGCTTGAGGTTTCTATTTTTATTTTTGTTTGTACCTAGTGCATTGGTTTTACAGCCTGCGATTCAGATTTTGTCCTAGCCCCAAGCACCCATTGAAGCAGGCAGGCTGTGGCGGATCAGCACCCAATTGGCCGGGGTCTGCCCAGCTTGAGGTGGGCGGTAGCTGATCAGTGACACCTGTAGGTGTCTCCCACCGTCAGAGGCAACGCGTGGCGCCACATGTCTACGCCAACTGACAAGGACTTATAACCCGTAACAGTTGCCTCTCGCTTTGATTCCGAGACCGGTTCAGACCAGGGATGGAGTTATTGCCTCTCCATAGCACAAAGCCTGGGCTAAAATAAAGAAACCATGTGTTGCCCTTGCAGCATGATCCCTCGCTCAGCCTGCCTAGTTCACTCCAGAGGAAAGTTAACACCTATACATCTGGAACAAGACAAGCTGCAGAAGCTTCCGGATCAGCAAAGCAATGCTCTAACTGTCCGCCTGTCGGAGCTTCGATCCTAGAACAGCTGCCAACCAAGGCTTAGGGCCTGGTCTGCCCTGCCCTGACTTATTTTGTCTTTGGGTTGCATTTCCTCGCACCAGGATAAGGCTAGTAACCTCCCAATTGCGCTCTTCCGCCCGAAGCCGTTGGCACAATGTGGGGTGTCGGGTTTGGTAAGCGCCGCCTAACATTCGGCGCTGACAGAAAGCAGGTAGTACCGTCTACTGTCATACGGTAGCTCAGTCATATCTGACTAAGACCTGACTTGAATACTGTCATGGGTATCAACTCAAGTATTAAAGATTGTAAACTCGACTACGAGGTATAAGATCATGGGTATCAACTCAAGTATTAAAGATTGTAAACTCGACTATGAGGTATAAGATCATGGGTATCAACTCAAGTATTAAAGATTGAAAACTCGACTATGAGGTATAAGATCATGGGTATCAACTCAAGTATTAAAGATTGTAAACTCGACTATGAGGTATAAGATCATGGGTATCAACTCAAGTATTAAAGATTGTAAACTCGACTATGAGGTATAAGATCATGGGTATCAACTCAAGTATTAAAGATTGTAAACTCGACTATGGGGTATAAGATCATGGGTATAAACTCAAGTATTAAAGATTGTAAACTCGACTATGAGGTATAAGATCATGGGTATCAACTCAAGTATTAAAGATTGTAAACTCGACTATG
Organism: Cepaea hortensis; assembly: GCA_963921405.1. Taxonomy (NCBI): domain Eukaryota; kingdom Metazoa; phylum Mollusca; class Gastropoda; order Stylommatophora; family Helicidae; genus Cepaea; species Cepaea hortensis. The sequence goes on from OY992888.1 coordinate 99,310,965, forward strand.
AGGTATAAGATCATGGGTATCAACTCAAGTATTAAAGATTGTAAACTCGACTATGAGGTATAAGATCATGGGTATCAACTCAAGTATTAAAGATTGTATACTCGACTATGGGGTATAAGATCATGGGTATCAACTCAAGTATTAAAGATTGTAAACTCGATTACGAGGTATAAGATCATGGGTATCAACTCATGTATTAAAGATTGTAAACTCGACTATGAGGTATAAGATCATGGGTATCAACTCAAGTATTAAAGACTGAAAACTCGACTATGAGGTATAAGATCATGGGTATCAACTAAAGTATTAAAGATTGCATAGTCGACTATGAGGTATAAGATCATGGGTATCAACTCAAGTATTAAAGATTGTAAACTCGACTATGAGGTATAAGATCATGGGTATCAACTCAAGTATTAAAGATTGTAAACTCGACTATGAGGTATAAGATCATGAGTATCCACTCAAGTATTAAAGATTGTAAACTCGACTATGGGGTATAAGATCATGGGTATCAACTCAAGTATTAAAGATTGTAAACTCGACTATGAGGTATAAGATCATGGGTATCCACTCAAGTATTAAAGATTGTAAACTCGACTATGAGGTATAAGATCATGGGTATCAACTCAAGTATTAAAGATTGTATACTCGACTATGAGGTATAAGATCATGGGTATCAACTCAAGTATTAAAGATTGTAAACTCGACTATGAGGTATAAGATCATGGGTATAAACTCAAGTATTAAAGATTGTAAACTCGACTATGAGGTATAAGATCATGGGTATCAACTCCAGTATTAAAGATTGTATAGTCGACTATGAGGTATAAGATCATGGGTATCAACTCAAGTATTAAAGATTGTAAACTCGACTATGAGGTATAAGATCATGGGTATCAACTCCAGTATTAAAGATTGTATAGTCGACTATGAGGTATAAGATCATGGGTATCAACTCAAGTATTAAAGATTGTAAACTCGACTATGAGGTATAAGATCATGGGTATCAACTCAAGTATTAAAGATTGTAAACTCGACTATAAGGTATAAGATCATGGGTATCAACTCAAGTATTAAAGATTGTAAACTCGACTATGAGGTATAAGATCATGGGTATCAATTCAAGTATTAAAGATTGTATAGTCGACTATGAGGTATCAGATCATGGGTATCAACTCAAGTATTAAAGATTGTAAACTCGACTATGAGGTATAAGATCATGGGTATCAACTCAAGTATTAAAGATTGTAAACTCGACTATGAGGTATAAGATCATGGGTATCCACTCAAGTATTAAAGATTGTAAACTCGACTATGAGGTATAAGATCATGGGTATCAACTCCAGTATTAAAGATTGTATAGTCGACAATGAGGTATAAGATCATGGGTATCAACTCAAGTATTAAAGATTGTAAACTCGACTATGAGGTATAAGATCATGGGTATCAACTCAAGTATTAAAGATTGTAAACTCGACTATGAGGTATAAGATCATTGGTATCAACTCAAGTATTAAAGATTGTAAACTCGACTATGAGGTATAAGATCATGGGTATCAACTCAAGTATTAAAGATTGTAAACTCGACTATGAGGTATAAGATCATGGGTATCAACTCAAGTATTAAAGATTGTAAACTCGACTATAGAGTATAAGATCATGGGTATCAACTCAAGTATTAAAGATTGTAAACTCGACTATGAGGTATAAGATCATGGGTATCAACTCAAGTATTAAAGATTGTAAACTCGACTATGAGGTATAAGATCATGAGTATCCACTCAAGTATTAAAGATTGTAAACTCGACTATGGGGTATAAGATCATGGGTATCAACTCAAGTATTACAGATTTTATAGTCGACTATGAGGTATCAGATCATGGGTATCAACTCAAGTATTAAAGATTGTAAACTCGACTATGAGGTATAAGATCATGGGTATCAACTCAAGTATTAAAGATTGTAAACTCGACTATGAGGTATAAGATCATGGGTATCCACTCAAGTATTAAAGATTGTAAACTCGTCTATGGGGTTTAAGATCATGGGTATCAACTCAAGTATTAAAGATTGTAAACTCGACTATGAGGTATAAGATCATGGGTATCCACTCAAGTATTAAAGATTGTAAACTCGACTATGAGATATAAGATCATGGGTATCAACTCAAGTATTAAAGATTGTATACTCGACTATGAGGTATAAGATCATGCGTATCAACTCAAGTATTAAAGATTGTAAACTCGACTATGAGGTATAAGATCATGGGTATCCACTCAAGTATTAAAGATTGTAAACTCGACTATGAGGTATAAGATCATGGGTATCAACTCCAGTATTAAAGATTGTATAGTCGACTATGAGGTATAAGATCATGGGTATCAACTCAAGTATTAAAGATTGTAAACTCGACTATGAGGTATAAGATCATGGGTATCAACTCAAGTATTAAAGATTGTAAACTCGACTATGAGGTATAAGATCATGGGTATCAACTCAAGTATTAAAGATTGTAAACTCGACTATGAGGTATAAGATCATGGGTATCAGCTCAAGTATTAAAGCTTGTAAACTCGACTATGAGGTATAAGATCACGGGTATCAACTCAAGTATTAAAGATTGTAAACTCGACTATGAGGTATAAGATCATGGGTATCAACTCAAGTATTAAAGATTGAAAACTCGACTATGAAGTATAAGATCATGGGTATCAACTCCAGTAATAAAGATTGTATAGTCGACTATGAGGTATAAGATCATGGGTATCAACTCAAGTATTAAAGATTGTAAACTCGACTATGAGGTATAAGATCATGGGTATCAACTCAAGTATTAAAGATTGTAAACTCAACAATGAGGTATAAGATCATGGGTATCCACTCAAGTATTAAAGATTGTAAACTCGACTATGGGGTATAAGATCATGGGTATCAACTCAAGTATTAAAGATTGTAAACTCGACTATGAGGTATAAGATCATGGGTATCCACTCAAGTATTAAAGATTGTAAACTCAACTATGAGGTATAAGATCATGGGTATCAACTCAAGTATTAAAGATTGTAACCTCGACTATGAGGTATAAGATCATGCGTATCCACTCAAGTATTAAAGATTGTAAACTCGACTATGAGGTATAAGATCATGGGTATCAACTCCAGTAATAAAGATTGTATAGTCGACTATGAGGTATAAGATCATGGGTATCAACTCAAGTATTAAAGATTGTAAACTCGACTATGAGGTATAAGATCATGGGTATCAACTCAAGTATTAAAGATTGTAAACTCGACTATGAGGTATAAGATCATGGGTATCCACTCAAGTATTAAAGATTGTAAACTCGTCTATGGGGTATAAGATCATGGGTATCAACTCAAGTATTAAAGATTGTAATCTCGACTATGAGGTATAAGATCATGGGTATCCACTCAAGTATTAAAGATTGTAAACTCGACTATGAGGTATAAGATCATGGGTATCAACTCAAGTATTAAAGATTGTATACTCGACTATGAGGTATAAGATCATGGGTATCAACTCAAGTATTAAAGATTGTAAACTCGACTATGAGGTATAAGATCATGCGTATCCACTCAAGTATTAAAGATTGTAAACTCAACTATGAGGTATAAGATCATGGGTATCAACTCAAGTATTAAAGATTGGAAATTCGACTATGAGGTATAAGATCATGAGTATCCACTCAAGTATTAAAGATTGTAAACTCGACTATGGGGTATAAGATCATGGGTATCAACTCAAGTATTAAAGATTGTAAACTCGACTATGAAGTATAAGATCATGGGTATCCACTCAAGTATTAAAGATTGTAAACTCGACTATGAGGTATAAGATCATGGGTATCAACTCAAGTATTAAAGATTGTATACTCGACTATGAGGTATAAGATCATGGGTATCAACTCAAGTATTAAAGATTGTAAACTCGACTATGAGGTATAAGATCATGGGTATAAACTCAAGTATTAAAGATTGTTAACTCGACTATGAGGTATAAGATCATGGGTATCAACTCCAGTAATAAAGATTGTATAGTCGACTATGAGGTATAAGATCATGGGTATCAACTCAAGTATTAAAGATTGTAAACTCGACTATGAGGTATAAGATCATGGGTATCAACTCAAGTATTAAAGATTGTAAACTCGACTATGAGGTATAAGATCATGGGTATCCACTCAAGTATTAAAGATTGTAAACTCGTCTATGGGGTATAAGATCATGGGTATCAACTCAAGTATTAAAGATTGTAAACTCGACTATGAGGTATAAGATCATGGGTATCCACTTAAGTATTAAAGATTGTAAACTCGACTATGAGGTATAAGATCATGGGTATCAACTCAAGTATTAAAGATTGTATACTCGACTATGAGGTATAAGATCATGGGTATCAACTCAAGTATTAAAGATTGTAAACTCGACTATGAGGTATAAGATCATGGGTATCCACTCAAGTATTAAAGATTGTAAACTCGACTATGAGGTATAAGATCATGGGTATCAACTCAAGTATTAAAGATTGTATACTCGACTATGAGGTATAAGATCATGGGTATCAACTCCAGTATTAAAGATTGTATAGTCGACTATGAGGTATAAGATCATGGGTATCAACTCAAGTATTAAAGATTGTAAACTCGACTATGAGGTATAAGATCATGGGTATCAACTCAAGTATTAAAGAGTGTAAACTCGACTATGAGGTATAAGATCATGGGTATCAACTCAAGTATTAAAGATTGTAAACTCAACTATGAGGTATAAGATCATGGGTATCAACTCAAGTATTAAAGATTGGAAACTCGACTATGAGGTATAAGATCATGAGTATCCACTCAAGTATTAAAGATTGTTAACTCGACTATGGGGTATAAGATCATGGGTATCAACTCAAGTATTAAAGATTGTAAACTCGACTATGAGGTATAAGATCATGGGTATCCACTCAAGTATTAAATATTGTAAACTCGACTATGAGGTATAAGATCATGGGTATCAACTCAAGTATTAAAGATTGTATACTCGACTATGAGGTATAAGATCATGGGTATCAACTCAAGTATTAAAGATTGTAAACTCGACTATGAGGTATAAGATCATGGGTATAAACTCAAGTATTAAAGATTGTAAACTCGACTATGAGGTATAAGATCATGGGTATCAACTCCAGTATTAAAGATTGTATAGTCGACTATGAGGTATAAGATCATGGGTATCAACCCAAGTATTAAAGATTGTAAACTCGACTATGAGGTATAAGATCATGCGTATCCACTCAAGTATTAAAGATTGTAAACTCGACTATGAGGTATAAGATCATGGGTTTCAACTCCAGTAATAAAGATTGTATAGTCGACTATGAGGTATAAGATCATGGGTATCAACTCAAGTATTAAAGATTGTAAACTCAACTATGAGGTATAAGATCATGGGTATCAACTCAAGTATTAAAGATTGGAAACTCGACTATGAGGTATAAGATCATGAGTATCCACTCAAGTATTAAAGATTGTAAACTCGACTATGGGGTATAAGATCATGGGTATCAACTCAAGTATTAAAGATTGTAAACTCGACTATGAGGTATAAGATCATGGGTATCCACTCAAGTATTAAAGATTGTAAACTCGACTATGAGGTAAAAGATCATGGGTATCAACTCAAGTATTAAAGATTGTATACTCAACTATGAGGTATGAGATCATGGGTATCAACTCAAGTATTAAAGATTGTAAACTCGACTATGAGGTATAAGATCATGGGTATAAACTCAAGTATTAAAGATTGTAAACTCGACTATGAGGTATAAGATCATGGGTATCAACTCCAGTATTAAAGATTGTATAGTCGACTATGAGGTATAAGATCATGGGTATCAACTCAAGTATTAAAGATTGTAAACTCGACTATGAGGTATAAGATCATGGGTATCAACTCCAGTAATAAAGATTGTATAGTCGACTATGAGGTATAAGATCATGGGTATCAACTCAAGTATTAAAGATTGTAAACTCGACTATGAGGTATAAGATCATGGGTATCAACTCAAGTATTAAAGATTGTAAACTCGACAATGAGGTATAAGATCATGGGTATCCACTCAAGTATTAAAGATTGTAAACTCGACTATGGGGTATAAGATCATGGGTATCAACTCAAGTATTAAAGATTGTAAACTCGACTATGAGGTATAAGATCATGGGTATCCACTCAAGTATTAAAGATTGTAAACTCAACTATGAGGTATAAGATCATGGCTATCAACTCAAGTATTAAAGATTGTATACTCGACTATGAGGTATAAGATCATGGGTATCAACTCAAGTATTAAAGATTGTAACCTCGACTATGAGGTATATGATCATGCGTATCCACTCAAGTATTAAAGATTGTAAACTCGACTATGAGGTATAAGATCATGGGTATCAACTCCAGTAATAAAGATTGTATAGTCGACTATGAGGTATAAGATCATGGGTATCAACTCAAGTATTAAAGATTGTAAACTCGACTATGAGGTATAAGATCATGGGTATCAACTCAAGTATTAAAGATTGTAAACTCGACTATGAGGTATAAGATCATGGGTATCCACTCAAGTATTAAAGATTGTAAACTCGTCTATGGGGTATAAGATCATGGGTATCAACTCAAGTATTAAAGATTGTGTCACCGCCTCACGTATATATCTAGTAAAGGGCTGCAACTCCAGCCCAAGGGAAACCATTGAGTCGAGCAGGACCCAAGTAATCTAGAACCTTCTAGATAGAGAGGGTCACCAAGTCCATGATTCCGTGGACACTGATGTGGCCCGCCTAATGCGGGGTCCACGAGGAACTCGGACAGAGTTACCGCCCGTGTCGGGTTAGGACACGCGGAGACCGGCAGAGGACGAATGGACTTGAGAGAGGCAACAGGGCCTGCCTTTGAGGGACTCTATAGATATCAATAGATATATAGACATAGGCTAGATAGTTTGCTAGACTGTTAAATGATACTTATATGTTTGATGTTTACTATGTGGGAGATGTAATCGAGCGCGGGTCTGTTTACCCATTGCGCCAACACATACTGTATATGTAGATACAATAAATAATTGATCTCATAACGACCAGATTTATTGTTGCCTGTATGAACCCAAGTTTAGTTATCTAGATACGAGCAAGACTATGACAGGCTTTTTGGGGGCTAGTTTTCCGGTTTTGGCATAGAATGTTTTCTTAAAAACCTGTTAAATGCCATGTAAAATTAATTATTTAAGCATATCACATTGATTGTTGATAAAACATTGATTTTTGATAACACATTGATTTGTTAAATCAAAGAAATTATTAACGTTGTAAGTTTACATAGAACTAGTAGCTATCTAGCGATAAAATAGAAGTAATCTGAGTCCCTCGGCAATGTCTCAACATTGCCTCCACAGCGCCTCTTTATTTTGATTCTGTAAACATTTTTTTTTTTGACATGTTACTATTTTGACATTTTTTTTTTGTGTGACAGTCACTAATGTTTTCTCGCTCCACGAGCAGATTGTTCCGCAACAAGTGCCGCGTCCAACCGATGAAACCTTTCCAACAATAACGAGAGTGCACGATAACATCGAGGAGCTTCAAAATTCAGAGCTAAGTTTCACCTCATACTCATTGTACTTCTAAGCTGTACTTCTCATGTTTCATCAATGTATTATTTTGTATCATATTGATTTCGTTGCATATTCATGAAATTTTCACCAACATAACCTTGCATTTTGATTTACACATTAATAAGTAAGGGAGTTAACAACATCTTCGAGTACACAACATTCCTTCTAAGGGATTTAACTTTAGAAACATTACATACAAGTAAAACACAAAATGTCTTCCTTAGATAAATGCATTGAGCAAGGAATAAAGTTAGGTTATAAAGAAGAGAAATTGTCAGAATGGGCACAGAAAACACACGCAGAAAATATTGCCCGTGAAGAAAGAGCGATAGAACGAGAAGAGAAGAAATCTCAAATGGAGGCCGAAGAGAAGAAAATTCAGATGCAAATGCAAGCAGATGAAAAGAAAATTCAGATGCAAATGCAAGCCGATGAAAAGAAGATGCAAATGCAAGCCGATGAAAAGAAATTGCAGATGCAAGCAGAGGAAAAGAAATTGCAGATGCAAGCAGAGGAAAAGAAATTGCAAACCGAAGCCGATGAAAAGAAATTACAGATGGAACTTGAGGCCGCCGCCAAACAGGCCCAGTTAAATGCCGAGACACAGATTAAACTAAAACAGATGGAAATGGAGTCCAACACAGAAATATCAATAAATAAGTTAAGAAGCAAAGAAGAGGAACAAAAATATAATAAATATAAAGGTCTCGTTAAGGCTTTCTGTTCTGGAGATTCCATCTCCGCTTACTTAGAAAATTTTGAATGCCTCATGTCGCATCATAAAATCAGTAAAGCAGATTGGGCATTTATTCTAATGAGGAATTTGGCTCTCGAACCACTGAAAGTAATAGAAACAATACCACAGGAAATGCGAAAAGACTATGAGTACCTAAAACAACGCATTCTCCAACATTTTTCTTTAGACACTGCTGGCTACCAACAACAATTTGCCAAATTATCTCCACAACCAAACCAAACCTTCATAGATTATGTCAGTACAGTCCAAGACATATGCACAAAATGGATTAACTCGGCTAAAACCAACAATAGCCATGATAAACTTAAGGAACTAATTATAATAGATAAAATAGTTAGCACCATCCCCACACCTTTTGCCAAGTTCTTAAAACAAATGGATTGTAAGAGCATTCAGGAAATCGAGGCGAAAGGGAATGCATTTTTTACAGCAAATAGGGATATTTTTCAACATAATATAAGTCACAATGATACAGCAGCTGCAGTGGTGAACACCAAATACTCCAAACAATCACAGAGCAGATTTAAACCGCGATCCAATGTCGGTAAAGTAGTAAGGTGCCAATATTGCAATGCTCATCACGACAGTTACGGTATGTGTGACAAATCACCCTCCTACCCTGAACACCTCAAAAAGATGGTAGAGAAGCAAACAGCTAAACGCATGGCTTACCACAGAGTAGTTAAATGTTATTTCTGCAATAGCTGGGGTCACTATAATAAAGATTGTCAAGGCCGAAAGTTATTGAAACAGTATATATTTCACGTATATATCTCACGTATATATCTAGTAAAGGGCTGCAACTCCAGCCCAAGGGAAACCATTGAGTCGAGCAGGACCCAAGTAATCTAGAACCTTCTAGATAGAGAGGGTCACCAAGTCCATGATTCCGTGGACACTGATGTGGCCCGCCTAATGCGGGGTCCACGAGGAACTCGGACAGAGTTACCGCCCGTGTCGGGTTAGGACACGCGGAGACCGGCAGAGGACGAATGGACTTGAGAGAGGCAACAGGGCCTGCCTTTGAGGGACTCTATAGATATCAATAGATATATAGACATAGGCTAGATAGTTTGCTAGACTGTTAAATGATACTTATATGTTTGATGTTTACTATGTGGGAGATGTAATCGAGCGCGGGTCTGTTTACCCATTGCGCCAACACATACTGTATATGTAGATACAATAAATAATTGATCTCATAACGACCAGATTTATTGTTGCCTGTATGAACCCAAGTTTAGTTATCTAGATACGAGCAAGACTATGACAGATTGTAATCTCGACTATGAGGTATAAGATCATGGGTATCCACTCAAGTATTAAAGATTGTAAACTCGACTATGAGGTATAAGATCATGGGTATCAACTCAAGTATTAAAGATTGTATACTCGACTATGAGGTATAAGATCATGGGTATCAACTCAAGTATTAAAGATTGTAAACTCGACTATGAGGTATAAGATCATGCGTATCCACTCAAGTATTAAAGATTGTAAACTCAACTATGAGGTATAAGATCATGGGTATCAACTCAAGTATTAAAGATTGGAAACTCGACTATGAGGTATAAGATCATGAGTATCCACTCAAGTATTAAAGATTGTAAACTCGACTATGGGGTATAAGATCATGGGTATCAACTCAAGTATTAAAGATTGTAAACTCGACTATGAGGTATAAGATCATGGGTATCCACTCAAGTATTAAAGATTGTAAACTCGACTATGAGGTATAAGATCATGGGTATCAACTCAAGTATTAAAGATTGTATACTCGACTATGAGGTATAAGATCATGGGTATCAACTCAAGTATTAAAGATTGTAAACTCGACTATGAGGTATAAGATCATGGGTATAAACTCAAGTATTAAAGATTGTAAACTCGACTATGAGGTATAAGATCATGGGTATCAACTCCAGTAATAAAGATTGTATAGTCGACTATGAGGTATAAGATCATGGGTATCAACTCAAGTATTAAAGATTGTAAACTCGACTATGAGGTATAAGATCATGGGTATCAACTCAAGTATTAAAGATTGTAAACTCGACTATGAGGTATAAGATCATGGGTATCCACTCAAGTATTAAAGATTGTAAACTCGTCTATGGGGTATAAGATCATGGGTATCAACTCAAGTATTAAAGATTGTAAACTCGACTATGAGGTATAAGATCATGGGTATCCACTTAAGTATTAAAGATTGTAAACTCGACTATGAGGTATAAGATCATGGGTATCAACTCAAGTATTAAAGATTGTATACTCGACTATGAGGTATAAGATCATGGGTATCAACTCAAGTATTAAAGATTGTAAACTCGACTATGAGGTATAAGATCATGCGTATCCACTCAAGTATTAAAGATTGTAAACTCAACTATGAGGTATAAGATCATGGGTATCAACTCAAGTATTAAAGATTGGAAACTCGACTATGAGGTATAAGATCATGAGTATCCACTCAAGTATTAAAGATTGTAAACTCGACTATGGGGTATAAGATCATGGGTATCAACTCAAGTATTAAAGATTGTAAACTCGACTATGAGGTATAAGATCATGGGTATCCACTCAAGTATTAAAGATTGTAAACTCGACTATGAGGTATAAGATCATGGGTATCAACTCAAGTATTAAAGATTGTATACTCGACTATGAGGTATAAGTTCATGGGTATCAACTCAAGTATTAAAGATTGTAAACTCGACTATGAGGTATAAGATCATGGGTATAAACTCAAGTATTAAAGATTGTAAACTCGACTATGAGGTATAAGATCATGGGTATCAACTCCAGTATTAAAGATTGTATAGTCGACTATGAGGTATAAGATCATGGGTATCAACTCAAGTATTAAAGATTGTAAACTCGACTATGAGGTATAAGATCATGGGTATCAACTCAAGTATTAAAGATTGTAAACTCGACTATGAGGTATAAGATCATGGGTATCAACTCAAGTATTAAAGATTGTAAACTCAACTATGAGGTATAAGATCATGGGTATCAACTCAAGTATTAAAGATTGGAAACTCGACTATGAGGTATAAGATCATGAGTATCCACTCAAGTATTAAAGATTGTAAACTCGACTATGGGGTATAAGATCATGGGTATCAACTCAAGTATTAAAGATTGTAAACTCGACTATGAGGTATAAGATCATGGGTATCCACTCAAGTATTAAATATTGTATAGTCGACTATGAGGTATAAGATCATGGGTATCAACTCAAGTATTAAAGATTGTATACTCGACTATGAGGTATAAGATCATGGGTATCAACTCAAGTATTAAAGATTGTAAACTCGACTATGAGGTATACGATCATGGGTATAAACTCAAGTATTAAAGATTGTAAACTCGACTATGAGGTATAAGATCATGGGTATCAACTCCAGTATTAAAGATTGTATAGTCGACTATGAGGTATAAGATCATGGGTATCAACTCAAGTATTAAAGATTGTAAACTCGACTATGAGGTATAAGATCATGCGTATCCACTCAAGTATTAAAGATTGTAAACTCAACTATGAGGTATAAGATCATGGGTATCAACTCAAGTATTAAAGATTGGAAACTCGACTATGAGGTATAAGATCATGAGTATCCACTCAAGTATTAAAGATTGTAAACTCGACTATGGGGTATAAGATCATGGGTATCAACTCAAGTATTAAAGATTGTAAACTCGACTATGAGGTATAAGATCATGGGTATCCACTCAAGTATTTAAGATTGTAAACTCGACTATGAGGTATAAGATCATGGGTATCAACTCAAGTATTAAAGATTGTATACTCGACTATGAGGTATAAGATCATGGGTATCAACTCAAGTATTAAAGATTGTAAACTCGACTATGAGGTATAAGATCATGGGTATAAACTCAAGTATTAAAGATTGTTAACTCGACTATGAGGTATAAGATCATGGGTATCAACTCCAGTAATAAAGATTGTATAGTCGACTATGAGGTATAAGATCATGGGTATCAACTCAAGTATTAAAGATTGTAAACTCGACTATGAGGTATAAGATCATGGGTATCAACTCAAGTATTAAAGATTGTAAACTCGACTATGAGGTATAAGATCATGGGTATCCACTCAAGTATTAAAGATTGTAAACTCGTCTATGGGGTATAAGATCATGGGTATCAACTCAAGTATTAAAGATTGTAAACTCGACTATGAGGTATAAGATCATGGGTATCCACTTAAGTATTAAAGATTGTAAACTCGACTATGAGGTATAAGATCATGGGTATCAACTCAAGTATTAAAGATTGTATACTCGACTATGAGGTATAAGATCATGGGTATTAACTCAAGTATTAAAGATTGTAAACTCGACTATGAGGTATAAGATCATGCGTATCCACTCAAGTATTAAAGATTGTATAGTCGACTATGATTTATAAGATCATGGGTATCAACTCAAGTATTAAAGATTGTAAACTCGACTATGAGGTATAAGATCATGGGTATCAACTCAAGTATTAAAGATTGTATACTCGACTATGAGGTATAAGATCATGGGTATCAACTCAAGTATTAAAGATTGTAAACTCGACTATGAGGTATAAGATCATGGGTATAAACTCAAGTATTAAAGATTGTAAACTCGACTATGAGGTATAAGATCATGGGTATCAACTCCAGTATTAAAGATTGTATTGTCGACTATGAGGTATAAGATCATGGGTATCAACTCAAGTATTAAAGATTGTAAACTCGACTATGAGGTATAAGATCATGCGTATCCACTCAAGTATTAAAGATTGTAAACTCGACTATGAGGTATAAGATCATGGGTATCAACTCCAGTAATAAAGATTGTATAGTCGACTATGAGGTATAAGATCATGGGTATCAACTCAAGTATTAAAGATTGTAAACTCAACTATGAGGTATAAGATCATGGGTATCAACTCAAGTATTAAAGATTGGAAACTCGACTATGAGGTATAAGATCATGAGTATCCACTCAAGTATTAAAGATTGTAAACTCGACTATGGGGTATAAGATCATGGGTATCAACTCAAGTATTAAAGATTGTAAACTCGACTATGAGGTATAAGATCATGGGTATCCACTCAAGTATTAAAGATTGTAAACTCGACTATGAGGTATACGATCATGGGTATCAACTCAAGTATTAAAGATTGTATACTCAACTATGAGGTATGAGATCATGGGTATCAACTCAAGTATTAAAGATTGTAAACTCGACTATGAGGTATAAGATCATGGGTATAAACTCAAGTATTAAAGATTGTAAACTCGACTATGAGGTATAAGATCATGGGTATCAACTCCAGTATTAAAGATTGTATAGTCGACTATGAGGTATAAGATCATGGGTATCAACTCAAGTATTAAAGATTGTAAACTCGACTATGAGGTATAAGATCATGGGTATCAACTCCAGTAATAAAGATTGTATAGTCGACTATGAGGTATAAGATCATGGGTATCAACTCAAGTATTAAAGATTGTAAACTCGACTATGAGGTATAAGATCATGGGTATCAACTCAAGTATTAAAGATTGTAAACTCGACAATGAGGTATAAGATCATGGGTATCCACTCAAGTATTAAAGATTGTAAACTCGACTATGGGGTATAAGATCATGGGTATCAACTCAAGTATTAAAGATTGTAAACTCGACTATGAGGTATAAGATCATGGGTATCCACTCAAGTATTAAAGATTGTAAACTCAACTATGAGGTATAAGATCATGGCTATCAACTCAAGTATTAAAGATTGTATACTCGACTATGAGGTATAAGATCATGGGTATCAACTCAAGTATTAAAGATTGTAACCTCGACTATGATGTATAAGATCATGCGTATCCACTCAAGTATTAAAGATTGTAAACTCGACTATGAGGTATAAGATCATGGGTATCAACTCCAGTAATAAAGATTGTATAGTCGACTATGAGGTATAAGATCATGGGTATCAACTCAAGTATTAAAGATTGTAAACTCGACTATGAGGTATAAGATCATGGGTATCAACTCAAGAATTAAAGATTGTAAACTCGACTATGAGGTATAAGATCATGGGTATCCACTCAAGTATTAAAGATTGTAAACTCGTCTATGGGGTATAAGATCATGGGTATCAACTCAAGTATTAAAGATTGTAATCTCGACTATGAGGTATAAGATCATGGGTATCCACTCAAGTATTAAAGATTGTAAACTCGACTATGAGGTATAAGATCATGGGTATCAACTCAAGTATTAAAGATTGTATACTCGACTATGAGGTATAAGATCATGGGTATCAACTCAAGTATTAAAGATTGTAAACTCGACTATGAGGTATAAGGTCATGCGTATCCACTCAAGTATTAAAGATTGTAAACTCAACTATGAGGTATAAGATCATGGGTATCAACTCAAGTATTAAAGATTGGAAACTCGACTATGAGGTATAAGATCATGAGTATCCACTCAGGTATTAAAGATTGTAAACTCGACTATGGGGTATAAGATCATGGGTATCAACTCAAGTATTAAAGATTGTAAACTCGACTATGAGGTATAAGATCATGGGTATCCACTCAAGTATTAAAGATTGTAAACTCGACTATGAGGTATAAGATCATGGGTATCAACTCAAGTATTAAAGATTGTATACTCGACTATGAGGTATAAGATCATGGGTATCAACTCAAGTATTAAAGATTGTAAACTCGACTATGAGGTATAAGATCATGGGTTTAAACTCAAGTATTAAAGATTGTAAACTCGACTATGAGGTATAAGATCATGGGTATCAACTCCAGTAATAAAGATTGTATAGTCGACTATGAGGTATAAGATCACGGGTATCAACTCAAGTATTAAAGATTGTAAACTCGACTATGAGTTATAAGATCATGGGTATCAACTCAAGTATTAAAGATTGTAAACTCGACTATGAGGTATAAGATCATGGGTATCAACTCCAGTATTAAAGATTGTATAGTCGACTATGAGGTATAAGATCATGGGTATCAACTCAAGTATTAAAGATTGTAAACTCGACTATGAGGTATAAGATCATGGGTATCAACTCAAGTATTAAAGATTGTAAACTCGACTATGAGGTATAAGATCATGGGTATCAACTCAAGTATTAAAGATTGTAAACTCAACTATGAGGTATAAGATCATGGGTATCAACTCAAGTATTAAAGATTGGAAACTCGACTATGAGGTATAAGATCATGAGTATCCACTCAAGCATTAAAGATTGTAAACTCGACTATGGGGTATAAGATCATGGGTATCAACTCAAGTATTAAAGATTGTAAA
Source organism: Cepaea hortensis (assembly GCA_963921405.1). NCBI lineage: Eukaryota > Metazoa > Mollusca > Gastropoda > Stylommatophora > Helicidae > Cepaea > Cepaea hortensis. The sequence goes on from OY992888.1 coordinate 99,326,727, forward strand.
CTCGACTATGAGGTATAAGATCATGGGTATCCACTCAAGTATTAAATATTGTAAACTCGACTATGAGGTATAAGATCATGGGTATCAACTCAAGTATTAAAGATTGTATACTCGACTATGAGGTATAAGATCATGGGTATCAACTCAAGTATTAAAGATTGTAAACTCGACTATGAGGTATAAGATCATGGGTATAAACTCAAGTATTAAAGATTGTAAACTCGACTATGAGGTATAAGATCATGGGTATCAACTCCAGTATTAAAGATTGTATAGTCGACTATGAGGTATAAGATCATGGGTATCAACTCAAGTATTAAAGATTGTAAACTCGACTATGAGGTATAAGATCATGCGTATCCACTCAAGTATTAAAGATTGTAAACTCGACTATGAGGTATAAGATCATGGGTATCAACTCCAGTAATAAAGATTGTATAGTCGACTATGAGGTATAAGATCATGGGTATCAACTCAAGTATTAAAGATTGTAAACTCAACTATGAGGTATAAGATCATGGGTATCAACTCAAGTATTAAAGATTGGAAACTCGACTATGAGGTATAAGATCATGAGTATCCACTCAAGTATTAAAGATTGTAAACTCGACTATGGGGTATAATATCATGGGTATCAACTCAAGTATTAAAGATTGTAAACTCGACTATGAGGTATAAGATCATGGGTATCAACTCCAGTAATAAAGATTGTATAGTCGACTATGAGGTATAAGATCATGGGTATCAACTCAAGTATTAAAGATTGTAAACTCGACTATGAGGTATAAGATCATGGGTATCAACTCAAGTATTAAAGATTGTAAACTCGACTATGAGGTATAAGATCATGGGTATCCACTCAAGTATTAAAGATTGTAAACTCGTCTATGGGGTATAAGATCATGGGTATCAACTCAAGTATTAAAGATTGTAAACTCGACTATGAGGTATAAGATCATGGGTATCCACTTAAGTATTAAAGATTGTAAACTCGACTATGAGGTATAAGATCATGGGTATCAACTCAAGTATTAAAGATTGTATACTCGACTATGAGGTATAAGATCATGGGTATCAACTCAAGTATTAAAGATTGTAAACTCGACTATGAGGTATAAGATCATGCGTATCCACTCAAGTATTAAAGATTGTATAGTCGACTATGATTTATAAGATCATGGGTATCAACTCAAGTATTAAAGATTGTAAACTCGACTATGAGGTATAAGATCATGGGTATCAACTCAAGTATTAAAGATTGTATACTCGACTATGAGGTATAAGATCATGGGTATCAACTCAAGTATTAAAGATTGTAAACTCGACTATGAGGTATAAGATCATGGGTATAAACTCAAGTATTAAAGATTGTAAACTCGACTATGAGGTATAAGATCATGGGTATCAACTCCAGTATTAAAGATTGTATTGTCGACTATGAGGTATAAGATCATGGGTATCAACTCAAGTATTAAAGATTGTAAACTCGACTATGAGGTATAAGATCATGCGTATCCACTCAAGTATTAAAGATTGTAAACTCGACTATGAGGTATAAGATCATGGGTATCAACTCCAGTAATAAAGATTGTATAGTCGACTATGAGGTATAAGATCATGGGTATCAACTCAAGTATTAAAGATTGTAAAGTCAACTATGAGGTATAAGATCATGGGTATCAACTCAAGTATTAAAGATTGGAAACTCGACTATGAGGTATAAGATCATGAGTATCCACTCAAGTATTAAAGATTGTAAACTCGACTATGGGGTATAAGATCATGGGTATCAACTCAAGTATTAAAGATTGTAAACTCGACTATGAGGTATAAGATCATGGGTATCCACTCAAGTATTAAAGATTGTAAACTCGACTATGAGGTATACGATCATGGGTATCAACTCAAGTATTAAAGATTGTATACTCAACTATGAGGTATGAGATCATGGGTATCAACTCAAGTATTAAAGATTGTAAACTCGACTATGAGGTATAAGATCATGGGTATAAACTCAAGTATTAAAGATTGTAAACTCGACTATGAGGTATAAGATCATGGGTATCAACTCCAGTATTAAAGATTGTATAGTCGACTATGAGGTATAAGATCATGGGTATCAACTCAAGTATTAAAGATTGTAAACTCGACTATGAGGTATAAGATCATGGGTATCAACTCCAGTAATAAAGATTGTATAGTCGACTATGAGGTATAAGATCATGGGTATCAACTCAAGTATTAAAGATTGTAAACTCGACTATGAGGTATAAGATCATGGGTATCAACTCAAGTATTAAAGATTGTAAACTCGACAATGAGGTATAAGATCATGGGTATCCACTCAAGTATTAAAGATTGTAAACTCGACTATGGGGTATAAGATCATGGGTATCAACTCAAGTATTAAAGATTGTAAACTCGACTATGAGGTATAAGATCATGGGTATCCACTCAAGTATTAAAGATTGTAAACTCAACTATGAGGTATAAGATCATGGCTATCAACTCAAGTATTAAAGATTGTATACTCGACTATGAGGTATAAGATCAAGGTTATCAACTCAAGTATTAAAGATTGTAACCTCGACTATGATGTATAAGATCATGCGTATCCACTCAAGTATTAAAGATTGTAAACTCGACTATGAGGTATAAGATCATGGGTATCAACTCCAGTAATAAAGATTGTATAGTCGACTATGAGGTATAAGATCATGGGTATCAACTCAAGTATTAAAGATTGTAAACTCGACTATGAGGTATAAGATCATGGGTATCAACTCAAGAATTAAAGATTGTAAACTCGACTATGAGGTATAAGATCATGGGTATCCACTCAAGTATTAAAGATTGTAAACTCGTCTATGGGGTATAAGATCATGGGTATCAACTCAAGTATTAAAGATTGTAATCTCGACTATGAGGTATAAGATCATGGGTATCCACTCAAGTATTAAAGATTGTAAACTCGACTATGAGGTATAAGATCATGGGTATCAACTCAAGTATTAAAGATTGTATACTCGACTATGAGGTATAAGATCATGGGTATCAACTCAAGTATTAAAGATTGTAAACTCGACTATGAGGTATAAGATCATGCGTATCCACTCAAGTATTAAAGATTGTAAACTCAACTATGAGGTATAAGATCATGGGTATCAACTCAAGTATTAAAGATTGGAAACTCGACTATGAGGTATAAGATCATGAGTATCCACTCAAGTATTAAAGATTGTAAACTCGACTATGGGGTATAAGATCATGGGTATCAACTCAAGTATTAAAGATTGTAAACTCGACTATGAGGTATAAGATCATGGGTATCCACTCAAGTATTAAAGATTGTAAACTCGACTATGAGGTATAAGATCATGGGTATCAACTCAAGTATTAAAGATTGTATACTCGACTATGAGGTATAAGATCATGGGTATCAACTCAAGTATTAACGATTGTAAACTCGACTATGAGGTATAAGATCATGGGTTTAAACTCAAGTATTAAAGATTGTAAACTCGACTATGAGGTATAAGATCATGGGTATCAACTCCAGTAATAAAGATTGTATAGTCGACTATGAGGTATAAGATCACGGGTATCAACTCAAGTATTAAAGATTGTAAACTCGACTATGAGTTATAAGATCATGGGTATCAACTCAAGTATTAAAGATTGTAAACTCGACTATGAGGTATAAGATCATGGGTATCCACTCAAGTATTAAAGATTGTAAACTCGTCTATGGGGTATAAGATCATGGGTATCAACTCAAGTATTAAAGATTGTAAACTCGACTATGAGGTATAAGATCATGGGTATCCACTTAAGTATTAAAGATTGTAAACTCGACTATGAGGTATAAGATCATGGGTATCAACTCAAGTATTAAAGATTGTATACTCGACTATGAGGTATAAGATCATGGGTATCAACTCAAGTATTAAAGATTGTAAACTCGACTATGAGGTATAAGATCATGCGTATCCACTCAAGTATTAAAGATTGTAAACTCAACTATGAGGTATAAGATCATGGGTATCAACTCAAGTATTAAAGATTGGAAACTCGACTATGAGGTATAAGATCATGAGTATCCACTCAAGTATTAAAGATTGTAAACTCGACTATGGGGTATAAGATCATGGGTATCAACTCAAGTATTAAAGATTGTAAACTCGACTATGAGGTATAAGATCATGGGTATCCACTCAAGTATTAAAGATTGTAAACTCGACTATGAGGTATAAGATCATGGGTATCAACTCAAGTATTAAAGATTGTATACTCGACTATGAGGTATAAGTTCATGGGTATCAACTCAAGTATTAAAGATTGTAAACTCGACTATGAGGTATAAGATCATGGGTATAAACTCAAGTATTAAAGATTGTAAACTCGACTATGAGGTATAAGATCATGGGTATCAACTCCAGTATTAAAGATTGTATAGTCGACTATGAGGTATAAGATCATGGGTATCAACTCAAGTATTAAAGATTGTAAACTCGACTATGAGGTATAAGATCATGGGTATCAACTCCAGTATTAAAGATTGTATAGTCGACTATGAGGTATAAGATCATGGGTATCAACTCAAGTATTAAAGATTGTAAACTCGACTATGAGGTATAAGATCATGGGTATCAACTCAAGTATTAAAGATTGTAAACTCGACTATGAGGTATAAGATCATGGGTATCAACTCAAGTATTAAAGATTGTAAACTCAACTATGAGGTATAAGATCATGGGTATCAACTCAAGTATTAAAGATTGGAAACTCGACTATGAGGTATAAGATCATGAGTATCCACTCAAGTATTAAAGATTGTAAACTCGACTATGGGGTATAAGATCATGGGTATCAACTCAAGTATTAAAGATTGTAAACTCGACTATGAGGTATAAGATCATGGGTATCCACTCAAGTATTAAATATTGTAAACTCGACTATGAGGTATAAGATCATGGGTATCAACTCAAGTATTAAAGATTGTAAACTCAACTATGAGGTATAAGATCATGGGTATCAACTCAAGTATTAAAGATTGGAAACTCGACTATGAGGTATAAGATCATGAGTATCCACTCAAGTATTAAAGATTGTAAACTCGACTATGGGGTATAAGATCATGGGTATCAACTCAAGTATTAAAGATTGTAAACTCGACTATGAGGTATAAGATCATGGGTATCCACTCAAGTATTAAATATTGTAAACTCGACTATGAGGTATAAGATCATGGGTATCAACTCAAGTATTAAAGATTGTATACTCGACTATGAGGTATAAGATCATGGGTATCAACTCAAGTATTAAAGATTGTAAACTCGACTATGAGGTATAAGATCATGGGTATAAACTCAAGTATTAAAGATTGTAAACTCGACTATGAGGTATAAGATCATGGGTATCAACTCCAGTATTAAAGATTGTATAGTCGACTATGAGGTATAAGATCATGGGTATCAACTCAAGTATTAAAGATTTTAAACTCGACTATGAGGTATAAGATCATGCGTATCCACTCAAGTATTAAAGATTGTAAACTCGACTATGAGGTATAAGATCATGGGTGTCAACTCCAGTAATAAAGATTGTATAGTCGACTATGAGGTATAAGATCATGGGTATCAACTCAAGTATTAAAGATTGTAAACTCAACTATGAGGTATAAGATCATGGGTATCAACTCAAGTATTAAAGATTGGAAACTCGACTATGAGGTATAAGATCATGAGTATCCACTCAAGTATTAAAGATTGTAAACTCGACTATGGGGTATAAGATCATGGGTATCAACTCAAGTATTAAAGATTGGAAACTCGACTATGAGGTATAAGATCATGAGTATCCACTCAAGTATTAAAGATTGTAAACTCGACTATGGGGTATAAGATCATGGGTATCAACTCAAGTATTAAATATTGTAAACTCGACTATGAGGTATAAGATCATGGGTATCCACTCAAGTATTAAAGATTGTAAACTCGACTATGAGGTATAAGATCATGGGTATCAACTCAAGTATTAAAGATTGTATACTCGACTATGAGGTATAAGTTCATGGGTATCAACTCAAGTATTAAAGATTGTAAACTCGACTATGAGGTATAAGATCATGGGTATAAACTCAAGTATTAAAGATTGTAAACTCGACTATGAGGTATAAGATCATGGGTATCAACTCCAGTATTAAAGATTGTATAGTCGACTATGAGGTATAAGATCATGAGTATCCACTCAAGTATTAAAGATTGTATACTCAACTATGAGGTATAAGATCATGGGTATCAACTCAAGTATTAAAGATTGGAAACTCGACTATGAGGTATAAGATCATGAGTATCCACTCAAGTATTAAAGATTGTAAACTCGACTATGGGGTATAAGATCATGGGTATCAACTCAAGTATTAAAGATTGTAAACTCGACTATGAGGTATAAGATCATGGGTATCCACTCAAGTATTAAAGATTGTAAACTCGACTATGAGGTATAAGATCATGGGTATCAACTCAAGTATTAAAGATTGTATACTCGACTATGAGGTATAAGTTCATGGGTATCAACTCAAGTATTAAAGATTGTAAACTCTACTATGAGGTATAAGATCATGGGTATAAACTCAAGTATTAAAGATTGTAAACTCGACTATGAGGTATAAGATCATGGGTATCAACTCCAGTATTAAAGATTGTATAGTCGACTATGAGGTATAAGATCATGGGTATCAACTCAAGTATTAAAGATTGTAAACTCGACTATGAGGTATAAGATCATGGGTATCAACTCCAGTATTAAAGATTGTATAGTCGACTATGAGGTATAAGATCATGGGTATCAACTCAAGTATTAAAGATTGTAAACTCGACTATGAGGTATAAGATCATGGGTATCAACTCAAGTATTAAAGATTGTAAACTCGACTATGAGGTATAAGATCATGGGTATCAACTCAAGTATTAAAGATTGTAAACTCAACTATGAGGTATAAGATCATGGGTATCAACTCAAGTATTAAAGATTGTAAACTCGACTATGAGGTATAAGATCATGGGTATCAACTCCAGTATTAAAGATTGTATAGTAGACTATGAGGTATAAGATCATGGGTATCAACTCAAGTATTAAAGATTGTAAACTCGACTATGAGGTATAAGATCATGGGTATCAACTCAAGTATTAAAGATTGTAAACTCGACTATGAGGTATAAGATCATGGGTATCAACTCAAGTATTAAAGATTGTAACCTCGACTATGAGGTATAAGATCATGCGTATCCACTCAAGTAGTAAAGATTGTAAACTCGACTATGAGGTATAAGATCATGGGTATCAACTCCAGTAATAAAGATTGTATAGTCGACTATGAGGTATAAGATCATGGGTATCAACTCAAGTATTAAAGATTGTAAACTCGACTATGAGGTATAAGATCATGGGTATCAACTCAAGTATTAAAGATTGTAAACTCGACTATGAGGTATAAGATCATGGGTATCCACTCAAGTATTAAAGATTGTAAACTCGTCTATGGGGTATAAGATCATGGGTATAAACTCAAGTATTAAAGATTGTAAACTCGACTATGAGGTATAAGATCATGGGTATCAACTCCAGTATTAAAGATTGTATAGTCGACTATGAGGTATAAGATCATGAGTATCCACTCAAGTATTAAAGATTGTAAACTCAACTATGAGGTATAAGATCATGGGTATCAACTCAAGTATTAAAGATTGGAAACTCGACTATGAGGTATAAGATCATGAGTATCCACTCAAGTATTAAAGATTGTAAACTCGACTATGGGGTATAAGATCATGGGTATCAACTCAAGTATTAAAGATTGTAAACTCGACTATGAGGTATAAGATCATGGGTATCCACTCAAGTATTAAAGATTGTAAACTCGACTATGAGGTATAAGATCATGGGTATCAACTCAAGTATTAAAGATTGTATACTCGACTATGAGGTATAAGTTCATGAGTATCCACTCAAGTATTAAAGATTGTAAACTCGACTATGGGGTATAAGATCATGGGTATCAACTCAAGTATTAAAGATTGTAAACTCGACTATGAGGTATAAGATCATGGGTATCAACTCCAGTATTAAAGATTGTATAGTCGACTATGAGGTATAAGATCATGAGTATCCACTCAAGTATTAAAGATTGTAAACTCAACTATGAGGTATAAGATCATGGGTATCAACTCAAGTATTAAAGATTGGAAACTCGACTATGAGGTATAAGATCATGAGTATCCACTCAAGTATTAAAGATTGTAAACTCGACTATGGGGTATAAGATCATGGGTATCAACTCAAGTATTAAAGATTGTATAGTCGACTATGAGGTATAAGATCATGAGTATCCACTCAAGTATTAAAGATTGTAAACTCAACTATGAGGTATAAGATCATGGGTATCAACTCAAGTATTAAAGATTGGAAACTCGACTATGAGGTATAAGATCATGAGTATCCACTCAAGTATTAAAGATTGTAAACTCGACTATGGGGTATAAGATCATGGGTATCAACTCAAGTATTAAAGATTGTAAACTCGACTATGAGGTATAAGATCATGGGTATCCACTCAAGTATTAAAGATTGTAAACTCGACTATGAGGTATAAGATCATGGGTATCAACTCAAGTATTAAAGATTGTATACTCGACTATGAGGTATAAGTTCATGGGTATCAACTCAAGTATTAAAGATTGTAAACTCGACTATGAGGTATAAGATCATGGGTATAAACTCAAGTATTAAAGATTGTAAACTCGACTATGAGGTATAAGATCATGGGTATCAACTCCAGTATTAAAGATTGTATAGTCGACTATGAGGTATAAGATCATGGGTATCAACTCAAGTATTAAAGATTGTAAACTCGACTATGAGGTATAAGATCATGGGTATCAACTCCAGTATTAAAGATTGTATAGTCGACTATGAGGTATAAGATCATGGGTATCAACTCAAGTATTAAAGATTGTAAACTCGACTATGAGGTATAAGATCATGGGTATCAACTCCAGTATTAAAGATTGTATAGTCGACTATGAGGTATAAGATCATGGGTATCAACTCAAGTATTAAAGATTGTAAACTCGACTATGAGGTATAAGATCATGGGTATCAACTCCAGTATTAAAGATTGTATAGTCGACTATGAGGTATAAGATCATGGGTATCAACTCAAGTATTAAAGATTGTAAACTCGACTATGAGGTATAAGATCATGGGTATCAACTCAAGTATTAAAGATTGGAAACTCGACTATGAGGTATAAGATCATGAGTATCCACTCAAGTATTAAAGATTGTAAACTCGACTATAGACTATAAGATCATGGGTATCAACTCAAGTATTAAAGATTGTAAACTCGACTATGAGGTATAAGATCATGGGTATCCACTCAAGTATTAAATATTGTAAACTCGACTATGAGGTATAAGATCATGGGTATCAACTCAAGTATTAAAGATTGTATACTCGACTATGAGGTATAAGATCATGGGTATCAACTCAAGTATTAAAGATTGTAAACTCGACTATGAGGTATAAGATCATGGGTATCCACTCAAGTATTAAATATTGTAAACTCGACTATGAGGTATAAGATCATGGGTATCAACTCAAGTATTAAAGATTGTATAGTCGACTATGAGGTATAAGATCATGGGTATCAACTCAAGTATTAAAGATTGTAAACTCGACTATGAGGTATAAGATCATGGGTATCAACTCCAGTATTAAAGATTGTATAGTCGACTATGAGGTATAAGATCATGGGTATCAACTCAAGTATTAAAGATTGTAAACTCGACTATGAGGTATAAGATCATGGGTATCAACTCAAGTATTAAAGATTGTAAACTCGACTATGAGGTATAAGATCATGGGTATCAACTCAAGTATTAAAGATTGTAAACTCAACTATGAGGTATAAGATCATGGGTATCAACTCAAGTATTAAAGATTGGAAACTCGACTATGAGGTATAAGATCATGAGTATCCACTCAAGTATTAAAGATTGTAAACTCGACTATAGACTATAAGATCATGGGTATCAACTCAAGTATTAAAGATTGTAAACTCGACTATGAGGTATAAGATCATGGGTATCCACTCAAGTATTAAAGATTGTAAACTCGACTATGAGGTATAAGATCATGGGTGTCAACTCCAGTAATAAAGATTGTATAGTCGACTATGAGGTATAAGATCATGGGTATCAACTCAAGTATTAAAGATTGTAAACTCAACTATGAGGTATAAGATCATGGGTATCAACTCAAGTATTAAAGATTGGAAACTCGACTATGAGGTATAAGATCATGAGTATCCACTCAAGTATTAAAGATTGTAAACTCGACTATGGGGTATAAGATCATGGGTATCAACTCAAGTATTAAAGATTGTAAACTCGACTATGAGGTATAAGATCATGGGTATCCACTCAAGTATTAAAGATTGTAAACTCGACTATGAAGTATAAGATCATGGGTATCAACTCAAGTATTAAAGATTGTATACTCAACTATGAGGTATAAGATCATGGGTATCAACTCAAGTATTAAAGATTGTAAACTCGACTATGAGGTATAAGATCATGGGTATAAACTCAAGTATTAAAGATTTTAAACTCGACTATGAGGTATAAGATCATGGGTATCAACTCCAGTATTAAAGATTGTATAGTCGACTATGAGGTATAAGATCATGGGTATCAACTCAAGTATTAAAGATTGTAAACTCGACTATGAGGTATAAGATCATGGGTATCAACTCCAGTATTAAAGATTGTATAGTAGACTATGAGGTATAAGATCATGGGTATCAACTCAAGTATTAAAGATTGTAAACTCGACTATGAGGTATAAGATCATGGGTATCAACTCAAGTATTAAAGATTGTAAACTCGACTATGAGGTATAAGATCATGGGTATCAACTCAAGTATTAAAGATTGTAAACTCAACTATGAGGTATAAGATCATGGGTATCAACTCAAGTATTAAAGATTGGAAACTCGACTATGAGGTATAAGATCATGAGTATCCACTCAAGTATTAAAGATTGTAAACTCGACTATGGGGTATAAGATCATGAGTATCAACTCAAGTATTAAAGATTGTAAACTCGACTATAGACTATAAGATCATGGGTATCAACTCAAGTATTAAAGATTGTAAACTCGACTATGAGGTATAAGATCATGGGTATCAACTCAAGTATTAAAGATTGTAAACTCGACTATGAGGTATAAGATCATGGGTATCAACTCAAGTATTAAAGATTGTAAACTCGACTATGAGGTATAAGATCATGGGTATCAACTCAAGTATTAAAGATTGGAAACTCGACTATGAGGTATAAGATCATGAGTATCCACTCAAGTATTAAAGATTGTAAACTCAACTATGAGGTATAAGATCATGGGTATCAACTCAAGTATTAAAGATTGGAAACTCGACTATGAGGTATAAGATCATGAGTATCCACTCAAGTATTAAAGATTGTAAACTCGACTATGGGGTATAAGATCATGGGTATCAACTCAAGTATTAAAGATTGTAAACTCGACTATGAGGTATAAGATCATGGGTATCCACTCAAGTATTAAAGATTGTAAACTCGACTATGAGGTATAAGATCATGGGTATCCACTCAAGTATTAAAGATTGTAAACTCGACTATGAGGTATAAGATCATGGGTATCAACTCCAGTATTAAAGATTGTATAGTAGACTATGAGGTATAAGATCATGGGTATCAACTCAAGTATTAAAGATTGTAAACTCGACTATGAGGTATAAGATCATGGGTATCAACTCAAGTATTAAAGATTGTAAACTCGACTATGAGGTATAAGATCATGGGTATCAACTCAAGTATTAAAGATTGTAAACTCAACTATGAGGTATAAGATCATGGGTATCAACTCAAGTATTAAAGATTGGAAACTCGACTATGAGGTATAAGATCATGAGTATCCACTCAAGTATTAAAGATTGTAAACTCGACTATGGGGTATAAGATCATGAGTATCAACTCAAGTATTAAAGATTGTAAACTCGACTATAGACTATAAGATCATGGGTATCAACTCAAGTATTAAAGATTGTAAACTCGACTATGAGGTATAAGATCATGGGTATCAACTCAAGTATTAAAGATTGTAAACTCGACTATGAGGTATAAGATCATGGGTATCAACTCAAGTATTAAAGATTGTAAACTCGACTATGAGGTATAAGATCATGGGTATCAACTCAAGTATTAAAGATTGGAAACTCGACTATGAGGTATAAGATCATGAGTATCCACTCAAGTATTAAAGATTGTAAACTCAACTATGAGGTATAAGATCATGGGTATCAACTCAAGTATTAAAGATTGGAAACTCGACTATGAGGTATAAGATCATGAGTATCCACTCAAGTATTAAAGATTGTAAACTCGACTATGGGGTATAAGATCATGGGTATCAACTCAAGTATTAAAGATTGTAAACTCGACTATGAGGTATAAGATCATGGGTATCCACTCAAGTATTAAAGATTGTAAACTCGACTATGAGGTATAAGATCATGGGTATCAACTCAAGTATTAAAGATTGTATACTCGACTATGAGGTATAAGTTCATGGGTATCAACTCAAGTATTAAAGATTGTAAACTCGACTATGAGGTATAAGATCATGGGTATAAACTCAAGTATTAAAGATTGTAAACTCGACTATGAGGTATAAGATCATGGGTATCAACTCCAGTATTAAAGATTGTATAGTCGACTATGAGGTATAAGATCATGGGTATCAACTCAAGTATTAAAGATTGTAAACTCGACTATGAGGTATAAGATCATGGGTATCAACTCCAGTATTAAAGATTGTATAGTCGACTATGAGGTATAAGATCATGAGTATCCACTCAAGTATTAAAGATTGTAAACTCAACTATGAGGTATAAGATCATGGGTATCAACTCAAGTATTAAAGATTGGAAACTCGACTATGAGGTATAAGATCATGAGTATCCACTCAAGTATTAAAGATTGTAAACTCAACTATGAGGTATAAGATCATGGGTATCAACTCAAGTATTAAAGATTGGAAACTCGACTATGAGGTATAAGATCATGAGTATCCACTCAAGTATTAAAGATTGTAAACTCGACTATGGGGTATAAGATCATGGGTATCAACTCAAGTATTAAAGATTGTAAACTCGACTATGAGGTATAAGATCATGGGTATCCACTCAAGTATTAAAGATTGTAAACTCGACTATGAGGTATAAGATCATGGGTATCCACTCAAGTATTAAAGATTGTAAACTCGACTATGAGGTATAAGATCATGGGTATCAACTCCAGTATTAAAGATTGTATAGTAGACTATGAGGTATAAGATCATGGGTATCAACTCAAGTATTAAAGATTGTAAACTCGACTATGAGGTATAAGATCATGGGTATCAACTCAAGTATTAAAGATTGTAAACTCGACTATGAGGTATAAGATCATGGGTATCAACTCAAGTATTAAAGATTGTAAACTCAACTATGAGGTATAAGATCATGGGTATCAACTCAAGTATTAAAGATTGGAAACTCGACTATGAGGTATAAGATCATGAGTATCCACTCAAGTATTAAAGATTGTAAACTCGACTATGGGGTATAAGATCATGAGTATCAACTCAAGTATTAAAGATTGTAAACTCGACTATAGACTATAAGATCATGGGTATCAACTCAAGTATTAAAGATTGTAAACTCGACTATGAGGTATAAGATCATGGGTATCAACTCAAGTATTAAAGATTGTAAACTCGACTATGAGGTATAAGATCATGGGTATCAACTCAAGTATTAAAGATTGTAAACTCGACTATGAGGTATAAGATCATGGGTATCAACTCAAGTATTAAAGATTGGAAACTCGACTATGAGGTATAAGATCATGAGTATCCACTCAAGTATTAAAGATTGTAAACTCAACTATGAGGTATAAGATCATGGGTATCAACTCAAGTATTAAAGATTGGAAACTCGACTATGAGGTATAAGATCATGAGTATCCACTCAAGTATTAAAGATTGTAAACTCGACTATGGGGTATAAGATCATGGGTATCAACTCAAGTATTAAAGATTGTAAACTCGACTATGAGGTATAAGATCATGGGTATCCACTCAAGTATTAAAGATTGTAAACTCGACTATGAGGTATAAGATCATGGGTATCAACTCAAGTATTAAAGATTGTATACTCGACTATGAGGTATAAGTTCATGGGTATCAACTCAAGTATTAAAGATTGTAAACTCGACTATGAGGTATAAGATCATGGGTATAAACTCAAGTATTAAAGATTGTAAACTCGACTATGAGGTATAAGATCATGGGTATCAACTCCAGTATTAAAGATTGTATAGTCGACTATGAGGTATAAGATCATGGGTATCAACTCAAGTATTAAAGATTGTAAACTCGACTATGAGGTATAAGATCATGGGTATCAACTCCAGTATTAAAGATTGTATAGTCGACTATGAGGTATAAGATCATGGGTATCAACTCAAGTATTAAAGATTGTAAACTCGACTATGAGGTATAAGATCATGGGTATCAACTCAAGTATTAAAGATTGTAAACTCGACTATGAGGTATAAGATCATGGGTATCAACTCAAGTATTAAAGATTGTAAACTCAACTATGAGGTATAAGATCATGGGTATCAACTCAAGTATTAAAGATTGGAAACTCGACTATGAGGTATAAGATCATGGGTATCAACTCAAGTATTAAAGATTGTAAACTCGACTATGAGGTATAAGATCATGGGTATCAACTCAAGTATTAAAGATTGTAAACTCAACTATGAGGTATAAGATCATGGGTATCAACTCAAGTATTAAAGATTGGAAACTCGACTATGAGGTATAAGATCATGAGTATCCACTCAAGTATTAAAGATTGTAAACTCGACTATGGGGTATAAGATCATGGGTATCAACTCAAGTATTAAAGATTGTAAACTCGACTATGAGGTATAAGATCATGGGTATCCACTCAAGTATTAAATATTGTAAACTCGACTATGAGGTATAAGATCATGGGTATCAACTCAAGTATTAAATATTGTAAACTCGACTATGAGGTATAAGATCATGGGTATAAACTCAAGTATTAAAGATTGTAAACTCGACTATGAGGTATAAGATCATGGGTATCAACTCCAGTATTAAAGATTGTATAGTCGACTATGAGGTATAAGATCATGAGTATCCACTCAAGTATTAAAGATTGTAAACTCAACTATGAGGTATAAGATCATGGGTATCAACTCAAGTATTAAAGATTGGAAACTCGACTATGAGGTATAAGATCATGAGTATCCACTCAAGTATTAAAGATTGTAAACTCGACTATGGGGTATAAGATCATGGGTATCAACTCAAGTATTAAAGATTGTAAACTCGACTATGAGGTATAAGATCATGGGTATCCACTCAAGTATTAAAGATTGTAAACTCGACTATGAGGTATAAGATCATGGGTATCAACTCAAGTATTAAAGATTGGAAACTCGACTATGAGGTATAAGATCATGAGTATCCACTCAAGTATTAAAGATTGTAAACTCGACTATGGGGTATAAGATCATGGGTATCAACTCAAGTATTAAAGATTGTAAACTCGACTATGAGGTATAAGATCATGGGTATCCACTCAAGTATTAAAGATTGTAAACTCGACTATGAGGTATAAGATCATGGGTATCAACTCAAGTATTAAAGATTGTATACTCGACTATGAGGTATAAGTTCATGGGTATCAACTCAAGTATTAAAGATTGTAAACTCGACTATGAGGTATAAGATCATGGGTATAAACTCAAGTATTAAAGATTGTAAACTCGACTATGAGGTATAAGATCATGGGTATCAACTCCAGTATTAAAGATTGTATAGTCGACTATGAGGTATAAGATCATGGGTATCAACTCAAGTATTAAAGATTGTAAACTCGACTATGAGGTATAAGATCATGGGTATCAACTCCAGTATTAAAGATTGTATAGTCGACTATGAGGTATAAGATCATGGGTATCAACTCAAGTATTAAAGATTGTAAACTCGACTATGAGGTATAAGATCATGGGTATCAACTCCAGTATTAAAGATTGTATAGTCGACTATGAGGTATAAGATCATGGGTATCAACTCAAGTATTAAAGATTGTAAACTCGACTATGAGGTATAAGATCATGGGTATCAACTCCAGTATTAAAGATTGTATAGTCGACTATGAGGTATAAGATCATGGGTATCAACTCAAGTATTAAAGATTGTAAACTCGACTATGAGGTATAAGATCATGGGTATCAACTCAAGTATTAAAGATTGGAAACTCGACTATGAGGTATAAGATCATGAGTATCCACTCAAGTATTAAAGATTGTAAACTCGACTATAGACTATAAGATCATGGGTATCAACTCAAGTATTAAAGATTGTAAACTCGACTATGAGGTATAAGATCATGGGTATCCACTCAAGTATTAAATATTGTAAACTCGACTATGAGGTATAAGATCATGGGTATCAACTCAAGTATTAAAGATTGTATACTCGACTATGAGGTATAAGATCATGGGTATCAACTCAAGTATTAAAGATTGTAAACTCGACTATGAGGTATAAGATCATGGGTATCAACTCAAGTATTAAAGATTGGAAACTCGACTATGAGGTATAAGATCATGAGTATCCACTCAAGTATTAAAGATTGTAAACTCAACTATGAGGTATAAGATCATGGGTATCAACTCAAGTATTAAAGATTGGAAACTCGACTATGAGGTATAAGATCATGAGTATCCACTCAAGTATTAAAGATTGTAAACTCGACTATGGGGTATAAGATCATGGGTATCAACTCAAGTATTAAAGATTGTAAACTCGACTATGAGGTATAAGATCATGGGTATCCACTCAAGTATTAAAGATTGTAAACTCGACTATGAGGTATAAGATCATGGGTATCCACTCAAGTATTAAAGATTGTAAACTCGACTATGAGGTATAAGATCATGGGTATCAACTCCAGTATTAAAGATTGTATAGTCGACTATGAGGTATAAGATCATGGGTATCAACTCAAGTATTAAAGATTGTAAACTCGACTATGAGGTATAAGATCATGGGTATCAACTCAAGTATTAAAGATTGTAAACTCGACTATGAGGTATAAGATCATGGGTGTCAACTCCAGTAATAAAGATTGTATAGTCGACTATGAGGTATAAGATCATGGGTATCAACTCAAGTATTAAAGATTGTAAACTCAACTATGAGGTATAAGATCATGGGTATCAACTCAAGTATTAAAGATTGGAAACTCGACTATGAGGTATAAGATCATGAGTATCAACTCAAGTATTAAAGATTGTAAACTCGACTATGGGGTATAAGATCATGTATATCAACTCAAGTATTAAAGATTGTAAACTCGACTATGAGGTATAAGATCATGGGTATCCACTCAAGTATTAAAGATTGTAAACTCGACTATGAGGTATAAGATCATGGGTATCAACTCAAGTATTAAAGATTGTATACTCAACTATGAGGTATAAGATCATGGATATCAACTCAAGTATTAAAGATTGGAAACTCGACTATGAGGTATAAGATCATGAGTATCCACTCAAGTATTAAAGATTGTAAACTCAACTATGAGGTATAAGATCATGGGTATCAACTCCAGTATTAAAGATTGTATAGTCGACTATGAGGTATAAGATCATGGGTATCAACTCAAGTATTAAAGATTGTAAACTCGACTATGAGGTATAAGATCATGGGTATCAACTCCAGTATTAAAGATTGTATAGTAGACTATGAGGTATAAGATCATGGGTATCAACTCAAGTATTAAAGATTGTAAACTCGACTATGAGGTATAAGATCATGGGTATCAACTCAAGTATTAAAGATTGTAAACTCGACTATGAGGTATAAGATCATGGGTATCAACTCAAGTATTAAAGATTGTAAACTCGACTATGAGGTATAAGATCATGGGTATAAACTCAAGTATTAAAGATTGGAAACTCGACTATGAGGTATAAGATCATGAGTATCCACTCCAGTATTAAAGATTGTATAGTCGACTATGAGGTATAAGATCATGGGTATCAACTCAAGTATTAAAGATTGTAAACTCGACTATAGAGGTATAAGTTCATGGGTATCAACTCAAGTATTAAAGATTGTAAACTCGACTATGAGGTATAAGATCATGGGTATAAACTCAAGTATTAAAGATTGTAAACTCGACTATGAGGTATAAGATCATGAGTATCCACTCAAGTATTAAATATTGTAAACTCGACTATGGGGTATAAGATCATGGGTATCAACTCAAGTATTACAGATTTTATAGTCGACTATGAGGTATCAGATCATGGGTATCAACTCAAGTATTAAAGATTGTAAACTCGACTATGAGGTATAAGATCATGAGTATCAACTCAAGTATTAAAGATTGTAAACTCGACTATGAGGTATAAGATCATGGGTATCCACTCAAGTATTAAAGATTGTAAACTCGTCTATGGGGTTTAAGATCATGGGTATCAACTCAAGTATTAAAGATTGTAAACTCAACTATGAGGTATAAGATCATGGGTATCCACTCAAGTATTAAAGATTGTAAACTCGACTATGAGATATAAGATCATGGGTATCAACTAAAGTATTAAAGAATGTATACTCGACTATGAGGTATAAGATCATGCGTATCAACTCAAGTATTAAAGATTGTAAACTCGACTATGAGGTATAAGATCATGGGTATCCACTCAAGTATTAAAGATTGTAAACTCGACTATGAGGTATAAGATCATGGGTATCAACTCCAGTATTAAAGATTGTATAGTCGACTATGAGGTATAAGATCATGGGTATCAACTCAAGTATTAAAGATTGTAAACTCGACTATGAGGTATAAGATCATGGGTATCAACTCAAGTATTAAAGATTGTAAACTCGACTATGAGGTATAAGATCATGGGTATCAACTCAAGTATTAAAGATTGTAAACTCGACTATGAGGTATAAGATCATGGGTATCAGCTCAAGTATTAAAGCTTGTAAACTCGACTATGAGGTATAAGATCATGCGTATCCACTCAAGTATTAAAGATTGTAAACTCAACTATGAGGTATAAGATCATGGGTATCAACTCAAGTATTAAAGATTGGAAACTCGACTATGAGGTATAAGATCATGAGTATCCACTCAAGTATTAAAGATTGTAAACTCGACTATGGGGTATAAGATCATGGGTATCAACTCAAGTATTAAAGATTGTAAACTCGACTATGAGGTATAAGATCATGGGTATCCACTCAAGTATTAAAGATTGTAAACTCGACTATGAGGTATAAGATCATGGGTATCAACTCAAGTATTAAAGATTGTATACTCGACTATGAGGTATAAGATCATGGGTATCAACTCAAGTATTAAAGATTGTAAACTCGACTATGAGGTATAAGATCATGGGTATAAACTCAAGTATTAAAGATTGTAAACTCGACTATGAGGTATAAGATCATGGGTATCAACTCAAGTATTAAAGATTGGAAACTCGACTATGAGGTATAAGATCATGGGTATCCACTCAAGTTTTAAAGATTGTAAACTCAACTATGAGGTATAAGATCATGGGTATCAACTCAAGTATTAAAGATTGGAAACTCGACTATGAGGTATAGGATCATGAGTATCCACTCAAGTATTAAAGATTGTAAACTCGACTATGGGGTATAAGATCATGGGTATCAACTCAAGTATTAAAGATTGTAAACTCGACTATGAGGTATAAGATCATGGGTATCCACTCAAGTATAAGTATTAAAGATTGTAAACTCGACTATGAGGTATAAGATCATGGGTATCAACTCAAGTATTAAAGATTGTATACTCGACTATGAGGTATAAGTTCATGGGTATCAACCCAAGTATTAAAGATTATAAACTCGACTATGAGGTATAAGATCATGGGTATAAACTCAAGTATTAAAGATTGTAAACTCGACTATGAGGTATAAGATCATGTGTATCAACTCCAGTATTAAAGATTGTATAGTAGACTATGAGGTATAAGATCATGGGTATCAACTCAAGTATTAAAGATTGTAAACTCGACTATGAGGTATAAGATCATGGGTATCAACTCCAGTAGTAAAGATTGTATAGTAGACTATGAGGTATAAGATAATGGGTATCAACTCAAGTATTAAAGATTGTAAACTCGACTATGAGGTATAAGATCATGGGTATCAACTCAAGTATCAAAGATTGTAAACTCGACTATGAGGTATAAGATCATGGGTATCAACTCAAGTATTAAAGATTGTAAACTCAACTATGAGGTATAAGATCATGGGTATCAACTCAAGTATTAAAGATTGGAAACTCGACTATGAGGTATAAGATCATGAGTATCCACTCAAGTATTAAAGATTGTAAACTCGACTATGGGGTATAAGATCATGGGTATCAACTCAAGTATTAAAGATTGTAAACTCGACTATGAGGTATAAGATCATGGGTATCCACTCAAGTATTAAATATTGTAAACTCGACTATGAGGTATAAGATCATGGGTATCAACTCAAGTATTAAAGATTGTATACTCGACTATGAGGTATAAGATCATGGGTATCAACTCAAGTATTAAAGATTGTAAACTCGACTATGAGGTATAAGATCATGGGTATAAACTCAAGTATTAAAGATTGTAAACTCGACTATGAGGTATAAGATCATGGGTATCAACTCCAGTATTAAAGATTGTATAGTCGACTATGAGGTATAAGATCATGGGTATCAACTCAAGTATTAAAGATTGTAAACTCGACTATGAGGTATAGGATCATGCATATCCACTCAAGTATTAAAGATTGTAAACTCGACTATGAGGTATAAGATCATGGGTATCAACTCCAGTAATAAAGATTGTATAGTCGACTATGAGGTATAAGATCATGGGTATCAACTCAAGTATTAAAGATTGTAAACTCAACTATGAGGTATAAGATCATGGGTATCAACTCAAGTATTAAAGATTGGAAACTCGACTATGAGGTATAAGATCATTAGTATCCACTCAAGTATTAAAGATTGTAAACTCGACTATGGGGTATAAGACCATAAATATCAACTCAAGTATTAAAGATTGTAAACTCGACTATGAGGTATAAGATCATGGGTATCCACTCAAGTATTAAAGATTGTAAACTCGACTATGAGGTATAAGATCATGGGTATCAACTCAAGTATTAAAGATTGTATACTCGACTATGAGGTATAAGATCATGGGTATCAACTCAAGTATTAAAGATTGTAAACTCGACTATGAGGTATAAGATCATGGGTATAAACTCAAGTATTAAAGATTGTAAACTCGACTATGAGGTATAAGATCATGGGTATCAACTCCAGTATTAAAGATTGTATAGTCGACTATGAGGTATAAGATCATGGGTATCAACTCAAGTATTAAAGATTGTAAACTCGACTATGAGGTATAAGATCATGGGTATCAACTCCAGTATTAAAGATTGTATAGTAGACTATGAGGTATAAGATCATGGGTATCAACTCAAGTATTAAAGATTGTAAACTCGACTATGAGGTATAAGATCATGGGTATCAACTCAAGTATTAACGATTGTAAACTCGACTATGAGGTATAAGATCATGGGTATCAACTCAAGTATTAAAGATTGTAAACTCAACTATGAGGTATAAGATCATGGGTATCAACTCAAGTATTAAAGATTGGAAACTCGACTATGAGGTATAAGATCATGAGTATCCACTCAAGTATTAAAGATTGTAAACTCGACTATGGGGTATAAGATCATGGGTATCAACTCAAGTATTAAAGATTGTAAACTCGACTATGAGGTATAAGATCATGGGTATCCACTCAAGTATTAAAGATTGTAAACTCGACTATGAGGTATAAGATCATGGGTATCAACTCAAGTATTAAAGATTGTATACTCGACTATGAGGTATAAGATCATGGGTATCAACTCAAGTATTAAAGATTGTAAACTCGACTATGAGGTATAAGATCATGGGTATAAACTCAAGTATTAAAGATTGTAAACTCGACTATGAGGTATAAGATCATGGGTATCAACTCCAGTATTAAAGATTGTATAGTCGACTATGAGGTATAAGATCATGGGTATCAACTCAAGTATTAAAGATTGTAAACTCGACTATGAGGTATAAGATCATGCGTATCCACTCAAGTATTAAAGATTGTAAACTCGAATATGAGGTATAAGATCATGGGTATCAACTCAAGTATTAAAGATTGTAACCTCGACTATGAGGTATAAGATCACGGGTATCCACTCAAGTATTAAAGATTGTAAACTCGACTATGAGGTATAAGATCATGGGTATCAACTCAAGTATTAAAGATTGTATACTCGACTATGAGGTATAAGATCATGGGTATCAACTCAAGTATTAAAGATTGTAAACTCGACTATGAGGTATAAGATCATGTGTATCAACTCAAGTATTAAAGATTGTAAACTCGACTATGAGGTATAAGATCATGGGTATCCACTCAAGTATTAAAGATTGTAAACTCGTCTATGGGGTATAAGATCATGGGTATCAACTCAAGTATTAAAGATTGTAAACTCGACTATGAGGTATAAGATCATGGGTATCCACTTAAGTATTAAAGATTGTAAACTCGACTATGAGGTATAAGTCATGGGTATCAACTCAAGTATTAAAGATTGTATACTCGACTATGCGGTATAAGATCATGGGTATCAACTCAAGTATTAAAGATTGTAAACTCGACTATGAGGTATAAGATCATGCGTATCCACTCAAGTATTAAAGATTGTAAACTCAACTATGAGGTATAAGATCATGGGTATCAACTCAAGTATTAAAGATTGGAAACTCGACTATGAGGTATAAGATCATGAGTATCCACTCAAGTATTAAAGATTGTAAACTCGACTATGGGGTATAAGATCATGGGTATCAACTCAAGTATTAAAGATTGTAAACTCGACTATGAGGTATAAGATCATGGGTATAAACTCAAGTATTAAAGATTGTAAACTCGACTATGAGGTATAAGATCATGGGTATCAACTCCAGTATTAAAGATTGTATAGTCGACTATGAGGTATAAGATCATGGGTATCAACTCAAGTATTAAAGATTGTAAACTCGACTATGAGGTATAAGATCATGGGTATCAACTCCAGTATTAAAGATTGTATAGTCGACTATGAGGTATAAGATCATGGGTATCAACTCAAGTATTAAAGATTGTAAACTCGACTATGAGGTATAAGATCATGGGTATCAACTCAAGTATTAAAGATTGTAATCTCGACTATGAGGTATAAGATCATGGGTATCAACTCAAGTATTAAAGATTGTAAACTCAACTATGAGGTATAAGATCATGGGTATCAACTCAAGTATTAAAGATTGGAAACTCGACTATGAGGTATAAGATCATGAGTATCCACTCAAGTATTAAAGATTGTAAACTCGACTATGGGGTATAAGATCATGGGTATCAACTCAAGTATTAAAGATTGTAAACTCGACTATGAGGTATAAGATCATGGGTATCCACTCAAGTATTAAATATTGTAAACTCGACTATGAGGTATAAGATCATGGGTATCAACTCAAGTATTAAAGATTGTATACTCGACTATGAGGTATAAGATCATGGGTATCAACTCAAGTATTAAAGATTGTAAACTCGACTATGAGGTATAAGATCATGGGTATAAACTCAAGTATTAAAGATTGTAAACTCGACTATGAGGTATAAGATCATGGGTATCAACTCCAGTATTAAAGATTGTATAGTCGACTATGAGGTATAAGATCATGGGTATCAACTCAAGTATTAAAGATTTTAAACTCGACTATGAGGTATAAGATCATGCGTATCCACTCAAGTATTAAAGATTGTAAACTCGACTATGAGGTATAAGATCATGGGTGTCAACTCCAGTAATAAAGATTGTATAGTCGACTATGAGGTATAAGATCATGGGTATCAACTCAAGTATTAAAGATTGTAAACTCAACTATGAGGTATAAGATCATGGGTATCAACTCAAGTATTAAAGATTGGAAACTCGACTATGAGGTATAAGATCATGAGTATCCACTCAAGTATTAAAGATTGTAAACTCGACTATGGGGTATAAGATCATGGGTATCAACTCAAGTATTAAAGATTGTAAACTCGACTATGAGGTATAAGATCATGGGTATCCACTCAAGTATTAAAGATTGTAAACTCGACTATGAGGTATAAGATCATGGGTATCAACTCAAGTATTAAAGATTGTATACTCAACTATGAGGTATAAGATCATGGGTATCAACTCAAGTATTAAAGATTGTAAACTCGACTATGAGGTATAAGATCATGGGTATAAACTCAAGTATTAAAGATTTAAACTCGACTATGAGGTATAAGATCATGGGTATCAACTCCAGTATTAAAGATTGTATAGTCGACTATGAGGTATAAGATCATGGGTATCAACTCAAGTATTAAAGATTGTAAACTCGACTATGAGGTATAAGATCATGGGTATCAACTCCAGTATTAAAGATTGTATAGTAGACTATGAGGTATAAGATCATGGGTATCAACTCAAGTATTAAAGATTGTAAACTCGACTATGAGGTATAAGATCATGGGTATCAACTCAAGTATTAAAGATTGTAAACTCGACTATGAGGTATAAGATCATGGGTATCAACTCAAGTATTAAAGATTGTAAACTCAACTATGAGGTATAAGATCATGGGTATCAACTCAAGTATTAAAGATTGGAAACTCGACTATGAGGTATAAGATCATGAGTATCCACTCAAGTATTAAAGATTGTAAACTCGACTATGGGGTATAAGATCATGAGTATCAACTCAAGTATTAAAGATTGTAAACTCGACTATAGACTATAAGATCATGGGTATCAACTCAAGTATTAAAGATTGTAAACTCGACTATGAGGTATAAGATCATGGGTATCAACTCAAGTATTAAAGATTGTAAACTCGACTATGAGGTATAAGATCATGGGTATCAACTCAAGTATTAAAGATTGTAAACTCGACTATGAGGTATAAGATCATGCGTATCCACTCAAGTATTAAAGATTGTAAACTCAACTATGAGGTATAAGATCATGGGTATCAACTCAAGTATTAAAGATTGGAAACTCGACTATGAGGTATAAGATCATGAGTATCCACTCAAGTATTAAAGATTGTAAACTCGACTATGGGGTATAAGATCATGGGTATCAACTCAAGTATTAAAGATTGTAAACTCGACTATGAGGTATAAGATCATGGGTATCCACTCAAGTATTAAAGATTGTAAACTCGACTATGAGGTATAAGATCATGGGTATCAACTCAAGTATTAAAGATTGTATACTCGACTATGAGGTATAAGTTCATGGGTATCAACTCAAGTATTAAAGATTGTAAACTCGACTATGAGGTATAAGATCATGGGTATAAACTCAAGTATTAAAGATTGTAAACTCGACTATGAGGTATAAGATCATGGGTATCAACTCCAGTATTAAAGATTGTATAGTCGACTATGAGGTATAAGATCATGGGTATCAACTCAAGTATTAAAGATTGTAAACTCGACTATGAGGTATAAGATCATGGGTATCAACTCCAGTATTAAAGATTGTATAGTCGACTATGAGGTATAAGATCATGGGTATCAACTCAAGTATTAAAGATTGTAAACTCGACTATGAGGTATAAGATCATGGGTATCAACTCAAGTATTAAAGATTGTAAACTCGACTATGAGGTATAAGATCATGGGTATCAACTCAAGTATTAAAGATTGTAAACTCAACTATGAGGTATAAGATCATGGGTATCAACTCAAGTATTAAAGATTGGAAACTCGACTATGAGGTATAAGATCATGAGTATCCACTCAAGTATTAAAGATTGTAAACTCGACTATGGGGTATAAGATCATGGGTATCAACTCAAGTATTAAAGATTGTAAACTCGACTATGAGGTATAAGATCATGGGTATCCACTCAAGTATTAAATATTGTAAACTCGACTATGAGGTATAAGATCATGGGTATCAACTCAAGTATTAAAGATTGTATACTCGACTATGAGGTATAAGATCATGGGTATCAACTCAAGTATTAAAGATTGTAAACTCGACTATGAGGTATAAGATCATGGGTATAAACTCAAGTATTAAAGATTGTAAACTCGACTATGAGGTATAAGATCATGGGTATCAACTCCAGTATTAAAGATTGTATAGTCGACTATGAGGTATAAGATCATGGGTATCAACTCAAGTATTAAAGATTTTAAACTCGACTATGAGGTATAAGATCATGCGTATCCACTCAAGTATTAAAGATTGTAAACTCGACTATGAGGTATAAGATCATGGGTGTCAACTCCAGTAATAAAGATTGTATAGTCGACTATGAGGTATAAGATCATGGGTATCAACTCAAGTATTAAAGATTGTAAACTCAACTATGAGGTATAAGATCATGGGTATCAACTCAAGTA
Organism: Cepaea hortensis; assembly: GCA_963921405.1. Lineage (NCBI taxonomy): Eukaryota > Metazoa > Mollusca > Gastropoda > Stylommatophora > Helicidae > Cepaea > Cepaea hortensis. The sequence continues at coordinate 99,353,448 of OY992888.1, forward strand.
TTAAAGATTGGAAACTCGACTATGAGGTATAAGATCATGAGTATCCACTCAAGTATTAAAGATTGTAAACTCGACTATGGGGTATAAGATCATGTATATCAACTCAAGTATTAAAGATTGTAAACTCGACTATGAGGTATAAGATCATGGGTATCCACTCAAGTATTAAAGATTGTAAACTCGACTATGAGGTATAAGATCATGGGTATCAACTCAAGTATTAAAGATTGTATACTCAACTATGAGGTATAAGATCATGGATATCAACTCAAGTATTAAAGATTGTAAACTCGACTATGAGGTATAAGATCATGGGTATAAACTCAAGTATTAAAGATTGTAAACTCGACTATGAGGTATAAGATCATGGGTATCAACTCCAGTATTAAAGATTGTATAGTCGACTATGAGGTATAAGATCATGGGTATCAACTCAAGTATTAAAGATTGTAAACTCGACTATGAGGTATAAGATCATGGGTATCAACTCCAGTATTAAAGATTGTATAGTAGACTATGAGGTATAAGATCATGGGTATCAACTCAAGTATTAAAGATTGTAAACTCGACTATGAGGTATAAGATCATGGGTATCAACTCAAGTATTAAAGATTGTAAACTCGACTATGAGGTATAAGATCATGGGTATCAACTCAAGTATTAAAGATTGTAAACTCAACTATGAGGTATAAGATCATGGGTATCAACTCAAGTATTAAAGATTGGAAACTCGACTATGAGGTATAAGATCATGAGTATCCACTCAAGTATTAAAGATTGTAAACTCGACTATGGGGTATAAGATCATGAGTATCAACTCAAGTATTAAAGATTGTAAACTCGACTATAGAGTATAAGATCATGGGTATCAACTCAAGTATTAAAGATTGTAAACTCGACTATGAGGTATAAGATCATGGGTATCAACTCAAGTATTAAAGATTGTAAACTCGACTATGAGGTATAAGATCATGAGTATCCACTCAAGTATTAAATATTGTAAACTCGACTATGGGGTATAAGATCATGGGTATCAACTCAAGTATTACAGATTTTATAGTCGACTATGAGGTATCAGATCATGGGTATCAACTCAAGTATTAAAGATTGTAAACTCGACTATGAGGTATAAGATCATGAGTATCAACTCAAGTATTAAAGATTGTAAACTCGACTATGAGGTATAAGATCATGGGTATCCACTCAAGTATTAAAGATTGTAAACTCGTCTATGGGGTTTAAGATCATGGGTATCAACTCAAGTATTAAAGATTGTAAACTCAACTATGAGGTATAAGATCATGGGTATCCACTCAAGTATTAAAGATTGTAAACTCGACTATGAGATATAAGATCATGGGTATCAACTAAAGTATTAAAGAATGTATACTCGACTATGAGGTATAAGATCATGCGTATCAACTCAAGTATTAAAGATTGTAAACTCGACTATGAGGTATAAGATCATGGGTATCCACTCAAGTATTAAAGATTGTAAACTCGACTATGAGGTATAAGATCATGGGTATCAACTCCAGTATTAAAGATTGTATAGTCGACTATGAGGTATAAGATCATGGGTATCAACTCAAGTATTAAAGATTGTAAACTCGACTATGAGGTATAAGATCATGGGTATCAACTCAAGTATTAAAGATTGTAAACTCGACTATGAGGTATAAGATCATGGGTATCAACTCAAGTATTAAAGATTGTAAACTCGACTATGAGGTATAAGATCATGGGTATCAGCTCAAGTATTAAAGCTTGTAAACTCGACTATGAGGTATAAGATCATGCGTATCCACTCAAGTATTAAAGATTGTAAACTCAACTATGAGGTATAAGATCATGGGTATCAACTCAAGTATTAAAGATTGGAAACTCGACTATGAGGTATAAGATCATGAGTATCCACTCAAGTATTAAAGATTGTAAACTCGACTATGGGGTATAAGATCATGGGTATCAACTCAAGTATTAAAGATTGTAAACTCGACTATGAGGTATAAGATCATGGGTATCCACTCAAGTATTAAAGATTGTAAACTCGACTATGAGGTATAAGATCATGGGTATCAACTCAAGTATTAAAGATTGTATACTCGACTATGAGGTATAAGATCATGGGTATCAACTCAAGTATTAAAGATTGTAAACTCGACTATGAGGTATAAGATCATGGGTATAAACTCAAGTATTAAAGATTGTAAACTCGACTATGAGGTATAAGATCATGGGTATCAACTCAAGTATTAAAGATTGGAAACTCGACTATGAGGTATAAGATCATGGGTATCCACTCAAGTATTAAAGATTGTATACTCGACTATGAGGTATAAGATCATGGGTATCAACTCAAGTATTAAAGATTGTAAACTCGACTATGAGGTATAAGATCATGCGTATCCACTCAAGTTTTAAAGATTGTAAACTCAACTATGAGGTATAAGATCATGGGTATCAACTCAAGTATTAAAGATTGGAAACTCGACTATGAGGTATAGGATCATGAGTATCCACTCAAGTATTAAAGATTGTAAACTCGACTATGGGGTATAAGATCATGGGTATCAACTCAAGTATTAAAGATTGTAAACTCGACTATGAGGTATAAGATCATGGGTATCCACTCAAGTATAAGTATTAAAGATTGTAAACTCGACTATGAGGTATAAGATCATGGGTATCAACTCAAGTATTAAAGATTGTATACTCGACTATGAGGTATAAGTTCATGGGTATCAACCCAAGTATTAAAGATTATAAACTCGACTATGAGGTATAAGATCATGGGTATAAACTCAAGTATTAAAGATTGTAAACTCGACTATGAGGTATAAGATCATGTGTATCAACTCCAGTATTAAAGATTGTATAGTAGACTATGAGGTATAAGATCATGGGTATCAACTCAAGTATTAAAGATTGTAAACTCGACTATGAGGTATAAGATCATGGGTATCAACTCCAGTAGTAAAGATTGTATAGTAGACTATGAGGTATAAGATAATGGGTATCAACTCAAGTATTAAAGATTGTAAACTCGACTATGAGGTATAAGATCATGGGTATCAACTCAAGTATCAAAGATTGTAAACTCGACTATGAGGTATAAGATCATGGGTATCAACTCAAGTATTAAAGATTGTAAACTCAACTATGAGGTATAAGATCATGGGTATCAACTCAAGTATTAAAGATTGGAAACTCGACTATGAGGTATAAGATCATGAGTATCCACTCAAGTATTAAAGATTGTAAACTCGACTATGGGGTATAAGATCATGGGTATCAACTCAAGTATTAAAGATTGTAAACTCGACTATGAGGTATAAGATCATGGGTATCCACTCAAGTATTAAATATTGTAAACTCGACTATGAGGTATAAGATCATGGGTATCAACTCAAGTATTAAAGATTGTATACTCGACTATGAGGTATAAGATCATGGGTATCAACTCAAGTATTAAAGATTGTAAACTCGACTATGAGGTATAAGATCATGGGTATAAACTCAAGTATTAAAGATTGTAAACTCGACTATGAGGTATAAGATCATGGGTATCAACTCCAGTATTAAAGATTGTATAGTCGACTATGAGGTATAAGATCATGGGTATCAACTCAAGTATTAAAGATTGTAAACTCGACTATGAGGTATAGGATCATGCGTATCCACTCAAGTATTAAAGATTGTAAACTCGACTATGAGGTATAAGATCATGGGTATCAACTCCAGTAATAAAGATTGTATAGTCGACTATGAGGTATAAGATCATGGGTATCAACTCAAGTATTAAAGATTGTAAACTCAACTATGAGGTATAAGATCATGGGTATCAACTCAAGTATTAAAGATTGGAAACTCGACTATGAGGTATAAGATCATTAGTATCCACTCAAGTATTAAAGATTGTAAACTCGACTATGGGGTATAAGACCATAAATATCAACTCAAGTATTAAAGATTGTAAACTCGACTATGAGGTATAAGATCATGGGTATCCACTCAAGTATTAAAGATTGTAAACTCGACTATGAGGTATAAGATCATGGGTATCAACTCAAGTATTAAAGATTGTATACTCGACTATGAGGTATAAGATCATGGGTATCAACTCAAGTATTAAAGATTGTAAACTCGACTATGAGGTATAAGATCATGGGTATAAACTCAAGTATTAAAGATTGTAAACTCGACTATGAGGTATAAGATCATGGGTATCAACTCCAGTATTAAAGATTGTATAGTCGACTATGAGGTATAAGATCATGGGTATCAACTCAAGTATTAAAGATTGTAAACTCGACTATGAGGTATAAGATCATGGGTATCAACTCCAGTATTAAAGATTGTATAGTAGACTATGAGGTATAAGATCATGGGTATCAACTCAAGTATTAAAGATTGTAAACTCGACTATGAGGTATAAGATCATGGGTATCAACTCAAGTATTAACGATTGTAAACTCGACTATGAGGTATAAGATCATGGGTATCAACTCAAGTATTAAAGATTGTAAACTCAACTATGAGGTATAAGATCATGGGTATCAACTCAAGTATTAAAGATTGGAAACTCGACTATGAGGTATAAGATCATGAGTATCCACTCAAGTATTAAAGATTGTAAACTCGACTATGGGGTATAAGATCATGGGTATCAACTCAAGTATTAAAGATTGTAAACTCGACTATGAGGTATAAGATCATGGGTATCCACTCAAGTATTAAAGATTGTAAACTCGACTATGAGGTATAAGATCATGGGTATCAACTCAAGTATTAAAGATTGTATACTCGACTATGAGGTATAAGATCATGGGTATCAACTCAAGTATTAAAGATTGTAAACTCGACTATGAGGTATAAGATCATGGGTATAAACTCAAGTATTAAAGATTGTAAACTCGACTATGAGGTATAAGATCATGGGTATCAACTCCAGTATTAAAGATTGTATAGTCGACTATGAGGTATAAGATCATGGGTATCAACTCAAGTATTAAAGATTGTAAACTCGACTATGAGGTATAAGATCATGCGTATCCACTCAAGTATTAAAGATTGTAAACTCGAATATGAGGTATAAGATCATGGGTATCAACTCAAGTATTAAAGATTGTAACCTCGACTATGAGGTATAAGATCATGGGTATCCACTCAAGTATTAAAGATTGTAAACTCGACTATGAGGTATAAGATCATGGGTATCAACTCAAGTATTAAAGATTGTATACTCGACTATGAGGTATAAGATCATGGGTATCAACTCAAGTATTAAAGATTGTAAACTCGACTATGAGGTATAAGATCATGTGTATCAACTCAAGTATTAAAGATTGTAAACTCGACTATGAGGTATAAGATCATGGGTATCCACTCAAGTATTAAAGATTGTAAACTCGTCTATGGGGTATAAGATCATGGGTATCAACTCAAGTATTAAAGATTGTAAACTCGACTATGAGGTATAAGATCATGGGTATCCACTTAAGTATTAAAGATTGTAAACTCGACTATGAGGTATAAGTCATGGGTATCAACTCAAGTATTAAAGATTGTATACTCGACTATGCGGTATAAGATCATGGGTATCAACTCAAGTATTAAAGATTGTAAACTCGACTATGAGGTATAAGATCATGCGTATCCACTCAAGTATTAAAGATTGTAAACTCAACTATGAGGTATAAGATCATGGGTATCAACTCAAGTATTAAAGATTGGAAACTCGACTATGAGGTATAAGATCATGAGTATCCACTCAAGTATTAAAGATTGTAAACTCGACTATGGGGTATAAGATCATGGGTATCAACTCAAGTATTAAAGATTGTAAACTCGACTATGAGGTATAAGATCATGGGTATCCACTCAAGTATTAAAGATTGTAAACTCGACTATGAGGTATAAGATCATGGGTATCAACTCAAGTATTAAAGATTGTATACTCGACTATGAGGTATAAGATCATGGGTATCAACTCAAGTATTAAAGATTGTAAACTCGACTATGAGGTATAAGATCATGGGTATAAACTCAAGTATTAAAGATTGTAAACTCGACTATGAGGTATAAGATCATGGGTATCAACTCCAGTATTAAAGATTGTATAGTCGACTATGAGGTATAAGATCATGGGTATCAACTCAAGTATTAAAGATTGTAAACTCGACTATGAGGTATAAGATCATGGGTATCAACTCCAGTATTAAAGATTGTATAGTAGACTATGAGGTATAAGATCATGGGTATCAACTCAAGTATTAAAGATTGTAAACTCGACTATGAGGTATAAGATCATGGGTATCAACTCAAGTATTAAAGATTGCATAGTCGACTATGAGGTATAAGATCATGGGTATCAACTCAAGTATTAAAGATTGTAAACTCGACTATGAGTTATAAGATCATGGGTATCAACTCAAGTATTAAAGATTGTAAACTCGACTATGAGGTATAAGATCATGGGTATCAACTCAAGTATTAAAGATTGTAAACTCGACTATAGGGTATAAGATCATGGGTATCAACTCAAGTATTAAAGATTGTATACTCGACTATGAGGTATAAGATCATGGGTATCAACTCAAGTATTAAAGATTGTATACTCGACTATGAGGTATAAGATCATGGGTATCAACTCAAGTATTGAAGATTGTAAACTCGACTATGAGGTATAAGATCATGGGTATAAACTCAAGTATTAAAGATTGTAAACTCGACTATGAGGTATAAGATCATGGGTATCAACTCCAGTATTAAAGATTGTATAGTCGACTATGAGGTATAAGATCATGGGTATCAACTCAAGTATTAAAGATTGTAAACTCGACTATGAGGTATAAGATCATGCGTATCCACTCAAGTATTAAAGATTGTAAACTCGAATATGAGGTATAAGATCATGGGTATCAACTCCAGTAATAAAGATTGTATAGTCGACTATGAGGTATAAGATCATGGGTATCAACTCAAGTATTAAAGATTGTAAACTCGACTATGAGGTATAAGATCATGTGTATCAACTCAAGTATTAAAGATTGTAAACTCGACTATGAGGTATAAGATCATGGGTATCCACTCAAGTATTAAAGATTGTAAACTCGTCTATGGGGTATAAGATCATGGGTATCAACTCAAGTATTAAAGATTGTAAACTCGACTATGAGGTATAAGATCATGGGTATCCACTTAAGTATTAAAGATTGTAAACTCGACTATGAGGTATAAGTCATGGGTATCAACTCAAGTATTAAAGATTGTATACTCGACTATGAGGTATAAGATCATGGGTATCAACTCAAGTATTAAAGATTGTAAACTCGACTATGAGGTATAAGATCATGCGTATCCACTCAAGTATTAAAGATTGTAAACTCAACTATGAGGTATAAGATCATGGGTATCAACTCAAGTATTAAAGATTGGAAACTCGACTATGAGGTATAAGATCATGAGTCCCGGGAAGGTTAACCCGGTCAACAAATGCCCGCAGAAGTCGGATGTGTCGGCCTAACGGCGCAAGAACGCAGCTCTGCTGTAAACAGGCACAACGCAATCACATCCGAAAAAAACTCCGGATGAACGAAGAAGAAGAAGATCATGAGTATCCACTCAAGTATTAAAGATTGTAAACTCGACTATGGGGTATAAGATCATGGGTATCAACTCAAGTATTAAAGATTGTAAACTCGACTTTGAGGTATAAGATCATGGGTATCCACTCAAGTATTAAAGATTGTAAACTCGACTATGAGGTATAAGATCATGGGTATCAACTCAAGTATTAAAGATTGTATACTCGACTATGAGGTATAAGATCATGGGTATCAACTCAAGTATTAAAGATTGTAAACTCGACTATGAGGTATAAGATCATGGGTATAAACTCAAGTATTAAAGATTGTAAACTCGACTATGAGGTATAAGATCATGGGTATCAACTCCAGTATTAAAGATTGTATAGTCGACTATGAGGTATACGATCATGGGTATCAACTCAAGTATTAAAGATTGTAAACTCGACTATGAGGTATAAGATCATGGGTATCAACTCCAGTATTAAAGATTGTATAGTAGACTATGAGGTATAAGATCATGGGTATCAACTCAAGTATTAAACATTGTAAACTCGACTATGAGGTATAAGATCATGGGTATCAACTCAAGTATTAAAGATTGCATAGTCGACTATGAGGTATAAGATCATGGGTATCAACTCAAGTATTAAAGATTGTAAACTCGACTATGAGTTATAAGATCATGGGTATCAACTCAAGTATTAAAGATTGTAAACTCGACTATGAGGTATAAGATCATGGGTATCAACTCAAGTATTAAAGATTGTAAACTCGACTATAGGGTATAAGATCATGGGTATCAACTCAAGTATTAAAGATTGTAAACTCGACTATGAGGTATAAGATCATGGGTATCAACTCAAGTATTAAAGATTGCAAACTCGACTATGAGGTATATGATCATGGGTATCAACTCAAGTATTAAAGATTGAAAACTCGACTATGAGGTATAAGATCATGGGTATCAACTCCAGTATTAAAGATTGTATAGTCGACTATGAGGTATCAGATCATGGGTATCAACTCAAGTATTAAAGATTGTAAACTCGATTATGAGGTATAAGATCATGGGTATCAACTCAAGTATTAAAGATTGTAAACTCGACTATGAGGTATAAGATCATGGGTATCCACTCAAGTATTAAAGATTGTAAACTCGACAATGGGGTATAAGATCATGGGTATCAACTCAAGTATTAAAGATTGTAAACTCGACTATGAGGTATAAGATCATGGGTATCCACTCAAGTATTAAAGATTGTAAACTCGACTATGAGATATAAGATCATGGGTATCAACTCAAGTATTAAAGATTGTATACTCGACTATGAGGTATAAGATCATGGGTATCAACTCAAGTATTAAAGATTGTAAACTCGACTATGAGGTATAAGATCATGGGTATCCACTCAAGTATTAAAGATTGTAAACTCGACTATGAGGTATAAGATCATGGGTATCAACTCCAGTATTAAAGATTGTATAGTCGACTATGAGGTATAAGATCTTGGGTATCAACTCAAGTATTAAAGATTGTAAACTCGACTATGAGGTATAAGATCATGGGTATCAACTCAAGTATTAAAGATTGTAAACTCGACTATGAGGTATAAGATCATCGGTATCAACTCAAGTATTAAAGATTGTAAACTCGACTATGAGGTATAAGATCATGGGTATCAGCTCAAGTATTAAAGCTTGTAAACTCGACTATGAGGTATAAGATCACGGGTATCAACTCAAGTATTAAAGATTGTAAACTCGACTATAGAGTATAAGATCATGGGTATCAACTCAAGTATTAAAGATTGTAAACTCGACTACGAGGTATAAGATCATGGATATCAACTCAAGTATTAAAGATTGTAAACTCGACTATGAGGTATAAGATCATGGGTATCAACTCAAGCATTAAAGATTGAAAACTCGACTATGAGGTATAAGATCATGGGTATCAACTCCAGTATTAAAGATTGTATAGTCGACTATGAGGTATAAGATCATGGGTATCAACTCAAGTATTAAAGATTGTAAACTCGACTATGAGGTATAATATCATGGGTATCAACTCAAGTATTAAAGATTGTAAACTCGACTATGAGGTATAAGATCATGGGTATCCACTCAAGTATTAAAGATTGTAAACTCGACTATGGGGTATAAGATCATGGGTATCAACTCAAGTATTAAAGATTGTAAACTCGACTATGAGGTATAAGATCATGGGTATCCACTCAATTATTAAAGATTGTAAACTCGACTATGAGATATAAGATCATGGGTATCAACTCAAGTATTAAAGATTGTATACTCGACTATGAGGTATAAGATCATGGGTATCAACTCAAGTATTAAAGATTGGAAACTCGACTATGAGGTATAAGATCATGGATATCAACTCAAATATTAAAGATTGTAAACTCGACTATGAGGTATAAGATCATGGGTATCAACTCAAGTATTAAAGATTGTAAACTCGACTATGAGGTATAAGATCATGGGTATCAACTCAAGTATTAAAGATTGTATACTCGACTATGAGGTATAAGATCATGGGTATCAACTCAAGTATTAAAGATTGTAAACTCGACTATGACGTATAAGATCATGGGTATCAACTCAAGTATTCTTGATGCCTATATATCATGAAGTGCCAATGAAACCACGAATCAGCCGTGGACGTAGTAACGATACAACTTGTCGCCTGGAGTGCATCTATCTATCTACCCATCTGTCTACCTACACACATGTATACTTATCCATATATCTAGCTACCTACTTGCCTACCTACCCACCGTTTCTACGTATCCACCTGTCTACCCACCCACCTGTCTAGCTACCTACTTGCCTACCTAACCACCTGTCTACCTACATACACATCTACCTATCAACATGTCTAGCTACCTACTTGCCTACCTACCTATCTGTCTACCTACATACATGTTTACCTAACCACATGTCTGTCTACCTTCTTGCCTACTTTTCCATCGTTTCTACCTACACACCTGTATACCTACCCACCTGTCTACCTACATTCCTGTCTACCTACCTACCTGTCTAACTACACACCTGTCTACCTACACATCTAACTATCTACCCACCTGTCTACCTACACACCTGTCTACCTACACACCTGTCTACCTACCTACCTATCTACCTACCTACCTGTCTACCTACCTAACTACACACCTGTCTACCTACCTACCTGTCTACCTACCTACCCAACTACACACCTGTCTACCTACACACCTGTCTACCTACACACCTGTCTACGTAACTTCCAGTCTACCTACCTTCCTGTCTACCTACCTTCCTGTCTACCTACACACCTGTCGACCTACACACATGTCTACCTACCTTCCTGTCTACCTACATACCTGTCTACCTACCTAACTACCTACCCACACACCTGCCTACCTACACACATGTCTATCTACCCCCTGTCGACCTACACACATGTCTACTAAACCACCTATCTCCCAACGCACCTGTCGACCTACACGCCTGTCTACGTAACTTCCAGTCTACCTACACATCTGTCTACCTACCTACCTATCTACCTACACACGCGCCTACCTACACACCTGTCTATCTACCCACCTGTCGACCTACACACCTGTCTACTAAACTACCTATCTTCTAACGCACATGTCTACATACACACCTGTATACCTACCTTCCTGTCTACCTATATACCTATCTACATACCCACCTATCTACTAATCCACCTGTCTATCTACCTACCTGTCTACCTACACACCTGTCGATCTACACACCTGTCTACCTACACACCTGTCTACCTACACACTTGTCTATCTACACACCTGTCTACCTACACACCTGTCTATCTACACATCTGTCTACCTACACACCTGTCTATCTACACACCTGTCTACCTACACACCTGTCTACCTACACACCTGTCTATCTACACACCTGTCTACCTACACACCTGTCTATCTACACACCTGTCTACCTAACACATGTCTATCTATACACCTGTCTACCAACACACCTGTCTATCTACACACCTGTCTACCTACACACCTGTCTATCTACACACCTGTCTATCTTCCCACCTGTCGAACTACACACCTTTCGACCTACACACCTGTCAACGTACACACCTGTCTACCTACCTACCTGTCTATTTACATTCCAGTCTACCTACCTACCTGTCTAACTATACACCTCTCTACCTACACACCTGTCTATCTACCTTCCTGTCTAACTAACTACCTACCTATCTAACTACACACCCATCTACCTACACAACTGTCTACCTACCTTCCTGTCAACCTACCTTCCTGTCTACCTACCTTCCTATCTACCTACACACCTGTCTACCTACCTTCCTGTCTACCTAACTTTCTGTCTACCTACCTTCATGTCTACCTACCTTCCTGTCTACCTACACACCTGTCTACCTACCTACCTGTCGACCTACCTTCCTGTCTACCTACCTTCCTGTCTATCTACCTTCCTGTCTATCTACAATCCTGTCAATCTACCCACCTGTCTACCTACGTTCCTGTCTACCTACCTTCCTGTCTATCTACACACCTGCCAATCTACCCACCTGTCTACCTACACACCCTCTACCTACCTTTCTGTCTACCTACCTACCTGTCTACCTACCTACCTAACTACACACCTGTCTACCTACAAACCTGTCTACCAACCTTCCTGTCTACCTACCTTCCTGTCTACCTATATTCCTATAGGTATGTCTACCTATATTCCATTTTTCCACTATCATTCTTCACTGTATGTGTGTGAACGAGACAGTGGGTGAGAGAGTGAGTGAGAAAGAGTGTGAGTGGAAGAATTAGTATGATAGAGAGAGTGAGAGAGTATGCATGCGCGTGTGCCTGAGTGAGTGTAAAAGTGAGTGAGTGTGTGGACATATGTGTGAGAGATTTAGTTAGAGAATGAGTGAATCTGAGAGAGTGGGTGTGTTGTGTGTCTGCCTGTCTGTGTGATAGAGTGTGAAAGTTAGTGAGTGAGTGTGAGTTCGAGAGTCATCGAGTAAATGAGTGAGTAAGGGAGCGTGAGTGAGTGAGAGAGAATTTGTGGGTATGCGTGTATGTGCACGAATGAGTGAGTGTGAGAGCGAGTGAGTGGGTAAAAGAGAGAGCGTGGGTGAATGAGAGAGTGCATGAGAAAGTGTAATGTATGTGTGTGCATGTCTGGATGTGTGTATGGGTGTATATGTGTGTACATGTGTGTATCTGTGTGTGACTCTGTGTGTATGTCTGCACGTGTGTTAAAGTGTGCGTTCATGTGTTTATATGTGTTTATATGCATGTGCGTGTGTGTATGTGTGTATGGATGAGTCTGTGTGTGTGTGTGCTCGTGTATGTATTGTATATCTTTGTATGTGTAAGTGTGCATGCATGCAGTGTATGCGAGGGAGTGTATATTCGGGTGTTATGTGAGTACGTGTGAGTAAGTATATGGATGTGTGCAGGTGTGTGTATTGCGTGGGTATGATGTGTGTAGGTGTGTGTATGTACATGTGTGAGAGAGAGAGAGAGAGAGAGAGAGAGAGAGAGAGAGAGAGAGAGAGAGAGAGAGAGAGAGTTGAGCGCACGCATGTCATCTAACATGCTGATCCATATGTTTTGTGTATTCTCATTTTTTTCATATTATCATTTTGATGCACTTGATTTTAACATGCATAAAATGTATTCATGTAAATTACTGTACAGTAAGTGAGAGAGTTAGTGAGTGTAAGTAAGAGAGAGAGAGAGAGTGAATGAGTGTGGGAGTGTGTGTATGTAAAGAGAGCACAAGAGAGAGAGAGAGAGAGAGAGAGAGAGAGAGAGAGAGAGAGAGAGAGAGAGAGAGAGAGAGAGAGAGAGAGAAAAAAGAGCTGAATTGCATCACTAATTTTTACGCTACATAATGTATATGTACAATTTTTTCTCCACTTCTTGCAATTGCGAGAATTCTCACGACAATCGTCAGTGTCTTAATTGTGTGTAAAGTGTGGGAGTTTGTTCTTATTAGCTTCAGTGATCATCTGAGGCATCAAGTATTTGTCTAGATGTGAGGATGTATGTATGGGTGTGTATGTGAGGGATATGTGTGTGTGTGTGGGGAATGTGTGTGTGCCTGTGTAAGAGAGAGAGAGAGAGAGAGAGAGAGAGAGAGAGAGAGAGAGAGAGAGAGAGAGAGAGAGAGAGAGAGAGAGAGAGAGAGAGAGAGAGAGAGAGAGAATTCAGTGATCGCATGTCCTGTAACATGCGATTCCATATTTTTTGTGTATTTTCATCTTTCACATTATCATTTTGTATGTATGACACTTGATTTTATCATGTATAATATAACATTACTGTAATGTGAGTGAGAGCGTTAGAGAGAGAGAGAGAGAGAGAGAGAGAGAGAGAGAGAGAGAGAGAGAGAGAGAGAGAGAGAGAGAGAGAGAGAGAGTCGAATTGCATCACTAATGTTTAAGTTACAAAATGTATATGTACAATTTTTCTCCATTTTCTTTACAATTTTGCGACAATGCTCACGACAATCGTCACTGTATGTGTGTGTAAAGTGTGGGAGTTTGATCATAATAGTAGGGTGGGGGATCGGGGGATGTGTGTGTGGGTGGATTCGTGATGTGTGTGGGTGGGCTCAGGATGTGTGGGTGGGAGGGGTGGGTTTGTGTGGGTGGGGGATTGTGTGTGGGTGGGTGGGGGATTGTGTGTGGGTGCGTGCGAGATGTATGGGTGTATGGGGAGATGTGTTTGTGGGTGGGGATGTGTGTTTGTGTAGGTGGTTGTGGGTGAGTGGGTGGAGGAGGATATGTTGGTGGATGATTGATGGTGGGTTATGGGATGGGTGGGGTATATGTGTGGGTGGGGAGATGTGGGTGTGGGGATATGTGGTGGGTGGGAGATGTGTGCAGGTGGGGGTGGTTGTGGATTTGGGGATGTGTGTGTGGGAGAGGGATGTGTATGGGTGTGGGATGTTTGGGTGGATGGGTGGGGAGTGTGTGTGGGTGAGAGATGTGTGGGTGAATGTGTGTGGGGGGTGTGTGGGTTGGGGGAGGGGTGCGTGATGGGTGAGGGTGATGGATTTGGAGATGTGTGTGTGGGTGGGGGATATGTCTGGCTGGGTGGGGATGTGTGTGGCTGAATGAAGGATGTATGTGTGGGTAGTGAGGGTGATTGTAGTTGGGGGATGTGTGGATGGGTAGGAGATGTGTGGATAGATGTGTGTGTGGGTGAGGGATGTGTCTTTGGGATGTGTGTGGGTGTGGTATTGTGTGGGAGGGGAGCTGGGTGTGGTTAAATGATGTTTGTGTGGGTGGGTAAAGGTGTGGTTGGGTTTGTGGGTGGGTGAAGGATGTGTGTGAGGGTAGGGGATGTGTGCTTAGATGGGTGGTTGGGATGTGTGAGTGTGGGTGGGTAGATAGGAGATGTATGTGTTGATGAGTGGGTAAGGGATGTGTGGGTGTTAGTGGTTGAGGGATAAGTACGTGTGTCTAGGAATGTGTGAGGGGATGAATGTATGGGTTGTGTGTGCGTGGATGGGAGGTGTGTGTTTGTGAATGGGGAATGTGTTGGTGGGTGGGGATGTGTGTGGGGGATGTTTGTATGGGTTGGGAGATTGTGCGTGGGTGGGGATGTGTGTGTATATGGGTAGGGATGTGTGGTTAAGGGATGTGTGGCTGGGGGAATGGGTGGATGGAGGATGTGTGGTTGGGTGGATGATGTGTGGTTGGGTGGATGATGTGTGGTTGGGTAGAGGATGTGTGGGTGGGTGATTGTATATGAGTAAGCGTGTGTGGTTAAGGGATGTTTGGTTGGGGGATGGGTGGGTAGAGGATGTGTGGGTGGGTAGAGGATATGTGGGTGGGTGAGTGTGTGCAGGTTAGGAGATGGTGGGGGATGTTTGTAGGTGCGGGCTCGGGATCTGTGAGTGGGCTAGGGGAGATGGGAGATTATGTGGGTGAGTGCAGAATTTGTGTGTGGGTAGGTGCGGAATATGTGAGTTGACGGGGAGACATGTGTGTGGCTGAGGAATGTGTGTTTGGTTGGGTGGTTGGAGGTGTGTGGGTGGAGGAGGATATTGGGTGAGTGATTGTTGGTGGGAAATGGGACGGGTAGAGGATATGTGAGTGGGTGGGGAGATGTGTGTAGGTGGGGGATGTGTGGGTTATTGAATGTATGTGTGCTTGGGGTGTTGGTGGATGGGATGTGTGGTGGGTGAGAGGTGTGTGTGGGTGGGAGACGTGTAGGTGTAGGGATGTGGTAGATGGGTGGGGGAATGTATTGTATGTGTGTGTGGTTGGGTGGGGAAGTTGGAGTGAATGGGGGATGTGTGGGTGGGTGGTGGATGTGTCTCATAACATAGTAATATGCATTGTTTTTGTTTACAAAATTCATGTGACAATGTTTTTTTCCTATGCACTGTTGATGAAAGAAAGATGAATGATTGGAAGGGCCGAATGTAAGACGGGCCTGCGTGCCCAATTTGTTACCCTTTAAAAATAAAGTCTGTTCGTTCGTTCGTTCGTTCGTTCGTTCTACCTACACACCTGTCGACCTAGACACCTGTCTACCTACCTACCTGTCTAAGTACCTTCCTGTTAACCTACACAACTGTCTACCTACCTTCCTATCTACCTACACACCTGTCTACCTACCTACCTGTCTACCTACCTACCTGTCTAAGTACCTTCCTGTCTACCTACCTTTCTGTCTACCTACCTTCATGTCTACCTACCTTCCTGTCTACCTACACACCTGTCTACCTACCTACCTGACGACCTACCTTCCTGTCTACCTACCTTCCTGTCTATCTACCTTCCTGTCTATCTACAATCCTGTCAATCTACCCACATGTCTACCTACCTTCCTGTCTACCTACCTTCCTGTCTATCTACACACATGTAAATCTACCCACCTGTCTACCTACACATCCTCTACCTACCTTTCTGCCTACCTACCATGGAGATTCTGACAGCTGCGAGATGTGTGGGTGGCTGCGGGATGTGAGGGTGGATAGGGGATGTGTCTCACAACATTGCAATATGCACTGTTTATGTTTACAACTTTCATTTGACAAAGTTTTTTCCCCCCATGTGAATGCATCATGCGTAAAATGCATTGTTTATGCTTACAAAATTCATTTGACACTGTTTTTTTCCCCTATGTAAATGTAACATTCACAATTGATTAAATCAAATCAACTTTAAATAAAATCAACTTTATTTTAAAATGGTAACAAATTTGGCACGCAGGCCCGTCTTACATTCGGCCCTTCCAATCACTCGTCTTTCGTTCATCAAGAGCATTATAGATTTACATAGGAAGAAAGATAAACATTGTGAAATGAATGTTGTAAACATAATCAAGACAAATTACCATGTTATGAGGCCCATCTCCCACCTACCCATACATCACCCCACCCATACACATAACCCCACCTACACACACACACACACACATACACACACACACACACACACACACACCCAGGGAACCATACATACACCACCAACCAACCCATCCCACTCCTACACATCCCCCACACACACACATTGCCATCACCTGTTCCCCCAACCAAAACACATTCGCCACCCACAAACATCCCCCACCAACCACACATCCCACGCCCACCCACATACACATGCTAACCCACACATCCTCTCCCTCAACCACTCCTCCAACCACCCATCCCCCAGCCACGTCTCCTTCGACCACATATTCCCCACCCACGCACACACACACACCCCACCAACCCACACATCGCAAATCCACTCACACATGCCCAAACCATACACACACATTCCCACCAACTGACATCTCCCTACCCCAACACACAGACATCTCCCTAACCACCTATACATCCCCAATCCACTCACACACACCCCACCACCCTCACATACATCCTCCACCCACCCACACATGCCCTAACCCAGTCCCCCATCACACAACCCCCACCCGCACATCACATATATCCTCTACCACGCAATATTCCCAACCCACACACCGCACACATATCCCTCATCAACACATCCCACAACCACATACCACCATGGATCCCCACCTACACACCACGCACATATCCCCCACCCACATGCCACACAATATTCCCACCCACACAGATACCCTTACCCATCCACCCCACATACCCCCACTCACACATACATACCCCACCCACACAATATCCCCAACCAACACACCACGCACCTCTCCCCACCCACACATGCATTTCCCACCCATCCACCAACACTCACTCACTCACGCACACATCCTCCACTACGCACCCACACACCCCCACCCACCCCCAACCAAACATCTCTCGATCACAATACCCCTACCCACACACATCCTCCACCCACTCATGCATCCCACCCCGACACATACACATCCCTCACCCACATACACATCCCTAAGCCACTCATACACCCCCACCCACACATTCTCCATCCACGCACAGGTGTGAACTGGGGGATGTGGTTGTATTACTACAAGGTTGAACTGAGGGATGTGGTTGTATTACTACATGTGTAAACTGTGGGATGTGGTTGTATTACTACAAGTGTGAACTGGGGGATGTGGTTGTATTACTGCAAGTGTGAACTGGGGGATGTGGTTGTAATTCTACAAGTGTGAACTGGGGCATGTGGTTGTATTACTACACGTGTGAACTGGGGGATGTGGTTGTATTACTACAAGTGTGAACTGGGGGTTGTGGTTGTATTACTACAAGTGTGAACTGGGGACATGTGGTTATATTACTACAAGTGTGAACTGGGGCATGTGGTTGCATTACTACAGGTGTGAACTGGGGGATGTGGTTGTATTACTTCACGTGTGAACTGGGGGATGTGGTTGTATTACTACAAGTGTGAACTGGCGGATGTGGTTGTATTCCCACAAGTGTGAACCGGGGGACATGTGGTTGTATTACTACAAGTGTGAACTGGTGCATGTGGTTGCATTACTACAGGTGTGAATTGGGGGATGTGGTTGTATTACTAGAGGTGGGAACTGGGGGGATGTGGTTGTATTACTACAAGTGTGAACTGGGGGCTGTGGTTGTATTACTACATGTGTGAACTGGGTGATGTGGTTGTATTACTGCAAGTGTGAACTGGGGGATGTGGTTGTATTACTACAAGTGTGAACTGCGGGATGTGGTTTTATTACTACAAGTGTTTACTGGGGGGGGGGGGAGTGTGACTGTAATACCACAAGTGTGAACTGGGAGATGTGGTTGTATTACTACAAGTGTGAACTGGGGGATGTGGTTGTATTACTACAATTGTGAACTGGGTGATGTGGTTGTATTACTGCAAGTGTGAACTGGGTGATGTGGTTGTATTACTACAAGTGTGAACTGCGGGATGTGGTTAGTTAGTTAGTTAATTAGTTAGTCACGATTCCAACTTCACAGAAACAGGTCGTCCCCATTATGCTCCGTTCCTGTGCCAGCGAATATCACATAAAACGCTCCCCACTGCCCAATGTGAAAAGTGGAAAAGACAGGAGTCTCGAAAAACAACAGCCCGCACAGATACACTGTGCATAATGCCGCCGCCAGATGTGGTTGTATTACTACAAGTGTTTATTGGGGGGGGGGGGAGTGTGACTGTAATACTACAAGTGTGAACTGGGAGATGTGGTTGTATTACCACAAGTGTGAACTGGGGGATGTGGTTGTATTCCTACAAGTGTGAACTTGGGGATGTGGTTTATTACTACAAGTGTAAACTGAGGGACATGTGGTGTGTATTACTACAAGTATGAACTGGGAGATGTGGTTGTATTACTACACGTGTGAACTGGGGGTTGTGGTTATATTACTACAAGTGTGAACTGGCGGATGTGGTGTGTATTACTACAAGTATGAACTGGGAGATGTGGTTGTATTCCTACAAGTGTGAACTGGGGGTTGTGGTTATATTACCACAAGTGTGAACTGGGAGATGTGGTGTGTATTACTACAAGTATGAACTGGGAGATGTGGTTGTATTCCTACAAGTGTGAACTTGGGGATGTGGTTTATTACTACAAGTGTAAACTGAGGGACATGTGGTGTGTATTAGTACAAGTATGAACTGGGAGATGTGGTTGTATTACTACACGTGTGAACTGGGGGTTGTGGTTATATTACTACAAGTGTGAACTGGCGGATGTGGTTGTATTACCACAAGTGTGAACTGAGGGCATGTGGTTGTATTTCTACAAGTGTGAACTGGGGCATGTCGTTGTATTACTACAAGTGTGAACTGGGGCATGTGGTTGCATTACTACAAGTGTGAACTGGGGGATGTGGTTGTATTACTACACGTGTGAACTGGGGGATCTGGTTGTATTAATACAAGTGTGAACTGGGTGATGTGGTTGTATTACTATATTTGTGAACTGGGGGATGTGGTTGTATTACTATAGTTGTGAACTGGGGTATGTGGTTGTATTACCGCTAGTGTGAACTGGGGGATGTGGTTGTATTACTACAAGTGTGAACTGGGGGCTGTGGTTGTATTATTACAAGTGTGAACTGGGTGATGTGGTTGTATTACTATAGTTGTGAACTGGGGGATGTGGTTGTATTACTGCAAGTGTGAACTGGGGGATGTGGTTGTATTACTGCAAGTGTGAACTGGGGGATGTGGTTGTATTTCTACAAGTGTGAACTGGGGGATGTGGTTGTATTACTGCAAGTGTGAACTGGGGGATGTGGTTGTATTTCTACAAGTGTCAACTGGGGCATGTGGTTGTATTACTACAGGTGTGAACTGGGGGATGTGGTTGTATTACTACAGGTGTGAACTGGGGGATGTGGTTGTATTACTACAAGTGTGAACTGGGGGCTGTGGTTGTATTAGTACAAGTGTGAACTGGGGGATGTGGTTGTATTACTACAAGGGTGAACTGGCGGATGTGGTTGTATTATCACAAGTGTGAACCGGGGGACATGTGGTTGTATTACTACAAGTGTGAACTGGGGCATGTGGTTGCATTACTACAGGTGTGAACTGGGGGATGTGGTTGTATTACTACACGTGTGAACTGGGGGATGTGGTTGTATTACTACAAGTGTGAACTGGGTGATGTGGTCGTATTACTATAGTTGTGAACTGGGGGATGTGGTTGTATTACTATAGTTGTGAACTGGGGTATGTGGTTGTATTACTGCAAGTGTGAACTGGGGGATGTGGTTGTATTACTACAAGTGTGAAATGGGGGCTGTGGTTGTATTACTACAAGTGTGAACTGGGTGATGTGGTTGTATTATTATAGTTGTGAACTGGGGGATGTGGTTGTATTACTGCAAGTGTGAACTGGGGGATGTGGTTGTATTACTGCAAGTGTGAACTGGGGGATGTGGTTGTATTTCTACAAGTGTGAACTGGGGGATGTGGTTGTATTACTGCAAGTGTGAACTGGGGGATGTGGTTGTATTTCTACAAGTCTGAACTGGGGCATGTGGTTGTATTACTACAGGTGTGAACTGGGGGATGTGGTTGTATTACTACAGGTGTGAACTGGGGGATGTGGTTGTATTACTAAAAGTGTGAACTGGCGGATGTGGTTGTATTCCCACAAGTGTGAACCGGGGGACATGTGGTTGTATTACTACAAGTGTGAACTGGTGCATGTGGTTGCATTACTACAGGTGTGAATTGGGGGATGTGGTTGTATTACTAGAGGTGGGAACTGGGGGGATGTGGTTGTATTACTACAAGTGTGAACTGGGGGCTGTGGTTGTATTACTACATGTGTGAACTGGGTGATGTGGTTGTATTACTGCAAGTGTGAACTGGGGGATGTGGTTGTATTACTACAAGTGTGAACTGCGGGATGTGGTTTTATTACTACAAGTGTTTACTGGGGGGGGGGAGTGTGACTGTAATACCACAAGTGTGAACTGGGAGATGTGGTTGTATTACTACAAGTGTGAACTGGGGGATGTGGTTGTATTACTACAATTGTGAACTGGGTGATGTGGTTGTATTACTGCAAGTGTGAACTGGGGGCTGTGGTTGTATTACTACAAGTGTGAACTGGGTGATGTGGTTGTATTACTGCAAGTGTGAACTGTGGGATGTGGTTGTATTACTACAAGTGTGAACTGCGGGATGTGGTTTTATTACTACAAGTGTTTACTGGGGGGGGGGGGAGTGTGACTGTAATACCACATGTGTGAAGTGGGAGATGTGGTTGTATTACTACAAGTGTGAACTGGGGGATGTGGTTGTATTACTACAATTGTGAACTGGGTGATGTGGTTGTATTACTGAAAGTGTGAACTGGGTGATGTGGTTGTATTACTACAAGTGTGAACTGCGGTATGTGGTTAGTTAGTTAGTTAGTTAGTTAGTCACGGTTTTAATTTCACAGAAACAGGTCGTCCCCATTATGCTCCGTTCCTGTGCCAGTGAATATCACATAAAACGCTCCCCACTGCCCAATGTGAAAAGTGGAAAAGACAGGAGTCTCGACAAACAACAGCCCGCACAGATACACTGTGCATAATGCCGCCGCCAGATGTGGTTGTATTACTACAAGTGTTTACTGGGGGGGGGGGTGTGACTGTAATACTACAAGTGTGAACTGGGAGATGTGGTTGTATTACCACAAGTGTGAACTGGGGGATGTGGTTGTATTACCACAAGTGTGAACTGGGAGATGTGGTTGTATTACCACAAGTGTGAACTGGGAGATGTGGTTGTATTACTACAAGTGTGAACTGGGGGATGTGGTTGTATTACCACAAGTGTGAACTGGGGGATGTGGTTGTATTCCTACAAGTGTGAACTTGGGGATGTGGTTTATTACTACAAGTGTAAACTGAGGGACATGTGGTGTGTATTACTACAAGTATGAACTGGGAGATGTGGTTGTATTACTACACGTGTGAACTGGGGGTTGTGGTTATATTACTACAAGTGTGAACTGGCGGATGTGGTTGTATTACCACAAGTGTGAACTGAGGGCATGTGGTTGTATTTCTACAAGTGTGAACTGGGGCATGTCGTTGTATTACTACAAGTGTGAACTGGGGCATGTGGTTGCATTACTACAGGTGTGAACTGGGGGATGTGGTTGTATTACTACACGTGTGAACTGGGGGATCTGGTTGTATTAATACAAGTGTGAACTGGGTGATGTGGTTGTATTACTATATTTGTGAACTGGGGGATGTGGTTGTATTACTATAGTTGTGAACTGGGGTATGTGGTTGTATTACCGCTAGTGTGAACTGGGGGATGTGGTTGTATTACTACAAGTGTGAACTGGGGGCTGTGGTTGTATTATTACAAGTGTGAACTGGGTGATGTGGTTGTATTACTATAGTTGTGAACTGGGGGATGTGGTTGTATTACTGCAAGTGTGAACTGGGGGATGTGGTTGTATTACTGCAAGTGTGAACTGGGGGATGTGGTTGTATTTCTACAAGTGTGAACTGGGGGATGTGGTTGTATTACTGCAAGTGTGAACTGGGGGATGTGGTTGTATTACTACAAGTGTGAACTGGGGGGTGTGGTTGTATTACTACAAGTGTGAACTGGGGGATGTGGTTGTATTACTACAAGGGTGAACTGGCGGATGTGGTTGTATTATCACAAGTGTGAACCGGGGGACATGTGGTTGTATTACTACAAGTGTGAACTGGGGCATGTGGTTGCATTACTACAGGTGTGAACTGGGGGATGTGGTTGTATTACTACACGTGTGAACTGGGGGATGTGGTTGTATTACTACAAGTGTGAACTGGGTGATGTGGTCGTATTACTATAGTTGTGAACTGGGGGATGTGGTTGTATTACTATAGTTGTGAACTGGGGTATGTGGTTGTATTACTGCAAGTGTGAACTGGGGGATGTGGTTGTATTACTACAAGTGTGAAATGGGGGCTGTGGTTGTATTACTACAAGTGTGAACTGGGTGATGTGGTTGTATTATTATAGTTGTGAACTGGGGGATGTGGTTGTATTACTGCAAGTGTGAACTGGGGGATGTGGTTGTATTACTGCAAGTGTGAACTGGGGGATGTGGTTGTATTTCTACAAGTGTGAACTGGGGGATGTGGTTGTATTACTGCAAGTGTGAACTGGGGGATGTGGTTGTATTTCTACAAGTCTGAACTGGGGCATGTGGTTGTATTACTACAGGTGTGAACTGGGGGATGTGGTTGTATTACTACAGGTGTGAACTGTGGGATGTGGTTGTATTACTACAAGTGTGAACTGGGGGCTGTGGTTGTATTACTACAAGTGTGAACTGGGGGATGTGGTTGTATTACTACAAGGGTGAACTGGCGGATGTGTTTGTATTATCACAAGTGTGAACCGGGGGACATGTGGTTGTATTACTACAAGTGTGAACTGGAGCATGTGGTTGCATTACTACAGGTGTGAACTGGGGGATGTGGTTGTATTACTACAGGTGTGAACTGGGGGATGTGGTTGTATTACTACAAGTGTGAACTGGGGGTTGTGGTTGTATTACTACAAGTGTGAACTGGGGACATGTGGTTGTATTACTACAAGTGTGAACTGGGGCATGTGGTTGCATTACTACAGGTGTGAACTGGGGGATGTGGTTGTATTACTACACGTGTGAACTGGGGGATGTGGTTGTATTACTAAAAGTGTGAACTGGCGGATGTGGTTGTATTCCCACAAGTGTGAACCGGGGGACATGTGGTTGTATTACTACAAGTGTGAACTGGTGCATGTGGTTGCATTACTACAGGTGTGAATTGGGGGATGTGGTTGTATTACTAGAGGTGGGAACTGGGGGGATGTGGTTGTATTACTACAAGTGTGAACTGGGGGCTGTGGTTGTATTACTACATGTGTGAACTGGGTGATGTGGTTGTATTACTGCAAGTGTGAACTGGGGGATGTGGTTGTATTACTACAAGTGTGAACTGCGGGATGTGGTTTTATTACTACAAGTGTTTACTGGGGGGGGGGAGTGTGACTGTAATACCACAAGTGTGAACTGGGAGATGTGGTTGTATTACTACAAGTGTGAACTGGGGGATGTGGTTGTATTACTACAATTGTGAACTGGGTGATGTGGTTGTATTACTGCAAGTGTGAACTGGGGGCTGTGGTTGTATTACTACAAGTGTGAACTGGGTGATGTGGTTGTATTACTGCAAGTGTGAACTGTGGGATGTGGTTGTATTACTACAAGTGTGAACTGCGGGATGTGGTTTTATTACTACAAGTGTTTACTGGGGGGGGGGGGGAGTGTGACTGTAATACCACATGTGTGAAGTGGGAGATGTGGTTGTATTACTACAAGTGTGAACTGGGGGATGTGGTTGTATTACTACAATTGTGAACTGGGTGATGTGGTTGTATTACTGAAAGTGTGAACTGGGTGATGTGGTTGTATTACTACAAGTGTGAACTGCGGTATGTGGTTAGTTAGTTAGTTAGTTAGTTAGTCACGGTTTTAATTTCACAGAAACAGGTCGTCCCCATTATGCTCCGTTCCTGTGCCAGTGAATATCACATAAAACGCTCCCCACTGCCCAATGTGAAAAGTGGAAAAGACAGGAGTCTCGACAAACAACAGCCCGCACAGATACACTGTGCATAATGCCGCCGCCAGATGTGGTTGTATTACTACAAGTGTTTACTGGGGGGGGGGGGGGTGTGACTGTAATACTACAAGTGTGAACTGGGAGATGTGGTTGTATTACCACAAGTGTGAACTGGGGGATGTGGTTGTATTCCTACAAGTGTGAACTGGGGGATGTGGTTGTATTACTACACGTGTGAACTGGGGGCTGTGGTTATATTACTACAAGTGTGAACTGGCGGATGTGGTTGTATTACCACAAGTGTGAACTGAGGGCATGTGGTTGTATTTCTACAAGTGTGAACTGGGGCATGTCGTTGTATTACTACAAGTGTGAACTGGGGCATGTGGTTGCATTACTACAGGTGTGAACTGGGGGATGTGGTTGTATTACTACACGTGTTAACTGGGGGATCTGGTTGTATTAATACAAGTGTGAACTGGGTGATGTGGTTGTATTACTATATTTGTGAACTGGGTGATGTGGTTGTATTACCGCTAGTGTGAACTGGGGGATGTGGTTGTATTACTACAAGTGTGAATTGGGGGCTGTGGTTGTATTATGACAAGTGTGAACTGGGTGATGTGGTTGTGTTACTATAGTTGTGAACTGGGGGATGTGGTTGTATTACTGCAAGTGTGAACTGGGGGATGTGGTTGTATTACTGCAAGTGTGAACTGGGGGATGTGGTTGTATTTCTACAAGTGTGAACTGGGGGATGTGGTTGTATTACTGCAAGTGTGAACTGGGGGATGTGGTTGTATTTCTACAAGTGTGAACTGGGGCATGTGGTTGTATTACTACAGGTGTGAACTGGGGGATGTGGTTGTATTACTACAGGTGTGAACTGGGGGATGTGGTTGTATTACTACAAGTGTGAACTGGGGGCTGTGGTTGTATTACTACAAGTGTGAACTGGGGGATGTGGTTGTACTACTACAAGGGTGAACTGGCAGATGTGGTTGTATTATCACAAGTGTGAACCGGGGGAGATGTGGTTGTATTACTACAAGTGTGAACTGGGGCATGTGGTTGCATTACTACAGGTGTGAACTGGGGGATGTGGTTGTATTACTACACGTGTGAACTGGGGGATGTGGTTGTATTACTACAAGTGTGAACTGGGTGATGTGGTCGTATTACTATAGTTGTGAACTGGGGGATGTGGTTGTATTACTATAGTTGTGAACTGGGGTATGTGGTTGTATTACTGCAAGTGTGAACTGGGGGATGTGGTTGTATTACTACAAGTGTGAAATGGGGGCTGTGGTTGTATTACTACAAGTGTGAACTGGGTGATGTAGTTGTATTACTATAGTTGTGAACTGGGGGATGTGGTTGTATTACTGCAAGTGTGAACTGGGGGATGTGGTTGTATTACTACAAGTGTGAACTGGGGGCTGTGGTTGTATTACTACAAGTGTGAACTGGGGGATGTGGTTGTACTACTACAAGGGTGAACTGGCAGATGTGGTTGTATTATCACAAGTGTGAACCGGGGGAGATGTGGTTGTATTACTACAAGTGTGAACTGGGGCATGTGGTTGCATTACTACAGGTGTGAACTGGGGGATGTGGTTGTATTACTACACGTGTGAACTGGGGGATGTGGTTGTATTACTACAAGTGTGAACTGGGTGATGTGGTCGTATTACTATAGTTGTGAACTGGGGGATGTGGTTGTATTACTATAGTTGTGAACTGGGGTATGTGGTTGTATTACTGCAAGTGTGAACTGGGGGATGTGGTTGTATTACTACAAGTGTGAAATGGGGGCTGTGGTTGTATTACTACAAGTGTGAACTGGGTGATGTAGTTGTATTACTATAGTTGTGAACTGGGGGATGTGGTTGTATTACTGCAAGTGTGAACTGGGGGATGTGGTTGTATTACTGCAAGTGTGAACTGGGGGATGTGGTTGTATTTCTACAAGTGTGAACTGGGGGATGTGGTTGTATTACTGGAAGTGTGAACTGGGGGATGTGGTTGTATTTCTACAAGTCTGAACTGGGGCATGTGGTTGTATTACTACAGGTGTGAACTGGGGGATGTGGTTGTATTACTACAGGTGTGAACTGTGGGATGTGGTTGTATTACTACAAGTGTGAACTGGGGGCTGTGGTTGTATTACTACAAGTGTGAACTGGGGGATGTGGTTGTATTACTACAAGGGTGAACTGGCGGATGTGGTTGTATTATCACAAGTGTGAACCGGGGGACATGTGGTTGTATTACTACAAGTGTGAACTGGAGCATGTGGTTGCATTACTACAGGTGTGAACTGGGGGATGTGGTTGTATTACTACAGGTGTGAACTGGGGGATGTGGTTGTATTACTACAAGTGTGAACTGGGGGTTGTGGTTGTATTACTACAAGTGTGAACTGGGGACATGTGGTTGTATTACTACAAGTGTGAACTGGGGCATGTGGTTGCATTACTACAGGTGTGAACTGGGGGATGTGGTTGTATTACTACACGTGTGAACTGGGGGATGTGGTTGTATTACTACAAGTGTGAACTGGCGGATGTGGTTGTATTCCCACAAGTGTGAACCGGGGGACATGTGGTTGTATTACTACAAGTGTGAACTGGCGCATGTGGTTGCATTACTACAGGTGTGAATTGGGGGATGTGGTTGTATTACTAGAGGTGGGAACTGGGGGGATGCGGTTGTATTACTACAAGTGTGAACTGGGGGCTGTGGTTGTATTACTACATGTGTGAACTGGGTGATGTGGTTGTATTACTGCAAGTGTGAACTGGGGGATGTGGTTGTATTACTACAAGTGTGAACTGCGGGATGTGGTTTTATTACTACAAGTGTTTACTGGGGGGGGGGGGAGTGTGACTGTAATACCACAAGTGTGAACTGGGAGATGTGGTTGTATTACTACAAGTGTGAACTGGGGGATGTGGTTGTATTACTACAATTGTGAACTGGGTGATGTGGTTGTATTACTTCAAGTGTGAACTGGGTGATGTGGTTGTATTACTACAAGTGTGAACTGCGGGATGTGGTTAGTTAGTTAGTTAGTTAGTTAGTCACGATTCCAACTTCACAGAAACAGGTCGTCCCCATTATGCTCCGTTCCTGTGCCAGTGAATATCACATAAAACGCTCCCCACTGCCCAATGTGAAAAGTGGAAAAGACAGGAGTCTCGAAAAACAACAGCCCGCACAGATACACTGTGCATAATGCCGCCGCCAGATGTGGTTGTATTACTACAAGTGTTTATTGGGGGGGGGGGGGAGAGAGTGTGACTGTAATACTACAAGTGTGAACTGGGAGATGTGGTTGTATTACCACAAGTGTGAACTGGGGGATGTGGTTGTATTCCTACAAGTGTGAACTGGGGGATGTGGTTGTATTACTACAAGTGTGAACGGGGGGATGTGGTTGTATTACTACAAGTGTGAACTTGGGGATGTGGTTTATTACTACAAGTGTAAACTGAGGGACATGTGGTGTGTATTACTACAAGTATGAACTGGGAGATGTGGTTGTATTACTACACGTGTGAACTGGGGGCTGTGGTTATATTACTACAAGTGTGAACTGGCGGATGTGGTTGTATTACCACAAGTGTGAACTGGGGGCATGTGGTTGTATTTCTACAAGTGTGAACTGGGGCATGTGGTTGTATTACTACAAGTGTGAACTGGGGCATGTGGTTGCATTACTACAGGTGTGAACTGGGGGATGTGGTTGTATTACTATAGTTGTGAACTGGGGGATGTGGTTGTATTACTATAGTTGTGAACTGGGGTATATTGTTGTATTACTGCAAGTGTGAACTGGGTGATGTGGTTGTATTACTACAAGTGTGAACTGGGGGCTGTGGTTGTATTACTACAAGTGTGAACTGAGTGATGTGGTTGTATTACTATAGTTGTGAACTGGGGGATGTGGTTGTATTACTGCAATTGTGAACTGGGGGATGTGGTTGTATTACTGCAAGTGTGAACTGGGGGATGTGGTTGTATTTCTACAAGTGTGAACTGGGGGATGTGGTTGTATTACTGCAAGTGTGAACTGGGGGATGTGGTTGTATTACTGCAAGTGTGAACTGGGGGATGTGGTTGTATTTCTACAAGTGTGAACTGGGGCATGTGGTTGTATTACTACAGATGTGATTTGGTGGATGTGGTTGTATTACTACAGGTGTGAACTGGGGGATGTGGTTGTATTACTACAAGTGTGAACTGGGGGCTGTGGTTGTATTACTACAAGTGTGAACTGGGTGATGTGGTTGTATTACTATAGTTGTGAACTGGGGGATGTGGTTGTATTACTGCAAGTGTGAACTGGGGGATGTGGTTGTATTATTACATGTGTGAACTGGGGGATGTGGTTGTATTACTACAGGTGTGAACTGGGGGATGTGGTTGTATTACTGCAAGTGAGAACTGGGGGATTTGGTTGTATTACTACAAGTGTGAACTGGGGGATGTGGTTTTATTACTACAGGTGTGAACTGGGGGATGTTGTTGTATTACTACAAGTGTAAACTGGGGGATGTGGATGTATTACTACATGTGTGAACTGGGGTATGTGGTTGTATTTCTACAAGTGTGAACTGGGGGATGTGGTTGTATTGCTACAAGTTTGAACTGGGGGATATGTGGTTGTATTACTACAAGTTTGAACTGGGGTATGTGGTTATATTACTACCAATGCGAACTGGGGGAATGTGGTTGTATTACTAGAAGTGATAATTGGGGGGGGGGGCATGTGGTTGTATTGCTACAAGTGTGAACTGGGGGACGTGTGGTTGTATTACTACAAGTGTGAACTGGGGGACATGTGGTTGTATTACTACAAGTGTGAAATGTTGGAGTATGTTGTCACAACGTGAAAGTTGGAGTATGTTGTCACAACGTGAAAGTTGCAGTACGTCGTCACAACATGAAAGTTGGAGTATGTCGTCACAACTTGAAATTTGCAGTACGTCGTCACAACGTGAAAGTTGCAGTATGTCGTCTGAACATGAAATTAGGAGTGTGTCGTCACAACGTGAAAGGTGCAGTATATCGTCACAACGTGAAAGTTCCATTATGTCGTCACAACGTGAAAGGTGCAGTATGTCGTTACAACGTGAAAGTTGCAGTATATCGTCACAACGTGAAAGTTGCAGTATGTCGTCACAACGTGAAAGTTGCAGTATGTCGTTACTACGTGAAAGTTGCAGTATGTCGTTACTACGTGAAAGTTGCAGTATATCGTTACAACGTGAAAGTTGCAGTATATCGTTGCAACGTGAAAGTTGCAGTATATCGTTACAACGTGAAAGTTGCAGTATGTCGTTACAACGTGAAAGTTGCAGTATGTCGTTACAACGTGAAAGTTGCAGTATATCGTTACAACGTGAAAGTTGCAGTATATCGTTACAACGTGAAAGTTGCAGTATGTCGTTACAACGTGAAAGTTGCAGTATGTCGTTACAACGTGAAAGTTGCAGTATGTCGTTACAACGTGAAAGTTGCAGTATGTCGTTACAACGTGAAAGTTGCAGTATGTCGTTACAACGTGAAAGTTGCAGTATGTCGTTACAACGTGAAAGTTGCAGTATGTCGTTACAACGTGAAAGTTGCAGTATATCGTTACAACGTGAAAGTTGCAGTATGTTGTTACAACGTGAAAGTTGCAGTATGTCGTTACAACGTGAAAGTTGCAGTATGTCGTTACAACGTGAAAGTTGCAGTATGTCGTTACAACGTAAAAGTTGCAGTGTGTCGTTACAACGTGAAAGTTGCAGTATGTCGTTACAACGTGAAAGTTCCATTATGTCGTCACAACGCAACGGAAAAGTTGGAGAATATCGTCACAACGTGATAGTTAGAGGGAAAGATCAGGAGAGCAGATGCTAATTAGTTTGAAATCATAGCAGAAATGAACAACGGTTGACAGCACACGAGACAGGCAACTATGGACAGACATGATCACCATCGCCACACGACATGGGCTGTAAGAAGATTTTCAGTACACGAGATAGAAGACCATGGAAAGACAAGATCACTATAGCCACTGGTCATGAAGGAAACCTAGACCATATGTGAGGGTACCTGCTATATATGTAAGGATACGAAGTCTATATGTGAGGGTACTTGGTCTATATGTGAGGGTACTTGGTCTATATGTGAGGGTACTTGGTCTATATGTCAGGGTACATGGTATATATGTAAGGATACCTAGTCTAGATGTGAGGGTACTTGGTCTATATGTGAGGGTAATTGGTCTATATGTGAGGGTACTTGGTCTATATGTGAGGGTACATGGTATATATTTAAGGATACCTAGTCTAGATGTGAGGGTACTTGGTCTATATGTGAGGGTAATTGGTCTATATGTGAGGGTACTTGGTGTCAAAGACTGACACAGGAGGCAGGAATCCTGCCTCATGATAAAACACCACCGGGACGTGGGGTCAACCTCAGATAGAGTAGAGGGAACATAGTGCCCGGGATCAGGGCAGGATAGATGATAGAAAAGGGGGACTAGTAACTAGTCCTCACACGAAGGCGTTGACCAGATAGTTAGCACTACTGGTCACGACGGAATCACGCCTGCGTGATCGCTACGATTGCCGCTCAAACCAAAGCCAGCTAATAGAAGCGTGCTAACTGACCTAGCACGCAAAGAGCCGAAGGGCGTATGAAGGTCCTTCCGCGTGGCGTGTAAGGACGCGAGTGAAGGAAGTCAGACTGGGGACTGACTCTGTAGTTTGCACATCGTATAGAATAGATATGTGTTTTTCGTATAGCCTAATAGATAGAGATTTGCTATAGGGTTTAGGAAAACTAGTGATAGAGAATAGTGTGACTTTATGTGTGATTAGATAGCGACTGTTTTGCAATTGTAAAGAGCCAACGGCAATAAAATGTACCATTTCATTCCTCGCACACGACTTGCAAGTTTCTTGTAGGGTGTGGGAGAAGTAATCCGATGATGCCTGAAACATGAGTTGTTGACAGGCAATAGGATTAAATGTGGTGTCAGAAGTGCCGCTTGAACCTGAGTTCAAGCTATAACACTTACCCACGGCTCTAGACTAGGGTTACAGATAGGATATTACAAAGATTAAATGTTTAATTTGTGTCAGTGACGATGACGTGTGCAGACTAGATCGAGTTGCCGGCAGAATTGTGCCTATCGTGATGAAATAATGTTTATTTGTACTTATTAGAATGTTATATATTTAAATAATGTGTTCTTCAAAGTTGTAAGTATTTATATTATGTTCTTCTTTCATTTATTTATGTAATTATTTATTTGTTTTTGAATAATTGTCAAAAATGATTCATGGCGGAGCAATACAAAGGTCAGCGACAGTATTGATTTTTGCAAGCTAAAAATAGCGCTGC
The DNA here is from genome assembly GCA_963921405.1 of Cepaea hortensis. Classification (NCBI taxonomy): domain Eukaryota; kingdom Metazoa; phylum Mollusca; class Gastropoda; order Stylommatophora; family Helicidae; genus Cepaea; species Cepaea hortensis. The sequence goes on from OY992888.1 coordinate 99,385,964, forward strand.
GCCTGTGACGTGGCACGATTGACAAACAGTTGGGCCTCGCCATTTGCAATCAGCATTTCAGTGTTTACATACTGGGAAGCTGCTGCCTGCCTGAATCTTTACGATATATTAAGTATTATTTGTTTATTTAAGTTAGAGAATGAATATATTTATTTATTTACACATTATTATTATATTTATATTTATTTTAAAGCAGTTATTGAATTTTTTTTTCGTACTTTTTTAATTGTTTACCGTCACGAGGGCACTACTTTCCGCTATGCAAATTAGATTTGGCCTGCACCATACTTCCATAGATTAAACTAGGTTAGTAACGAAAGACATATTACTGTAGAACGAAGACAGGACATTGACATTAAATATTAATTAATCGATGTTCTGTTTGTTCGTGGGCATGTCAGTGTCTTTGTACCAATTTGTCAAAAATCTATTTTTCGTTTACGAGTTGTTAATTGTTGCTGCTCTGTAAAACAGGGCGAACAACAGCTGAGTGATAACGTGAGTGTATGCCGATGTGCCAAACAAGGTGACCTGAGTAGAACACTCGCGTGTATTCCGGGGTGCCAAACAACGGGACCGGTGTTGCTGACGTATTGTTCCTTGTTCTAGGGAACATTAAGATGAGTAAAACCTACGTTTTTGGCATGCATTGTGATTAATAGTGCATCTCTTTTTCAGCGTGTATTGTATGAACAGACTTTGTGCTCTAATTTTTTGGAGAATACAATTTTCCAGATTGTAAACAAATAGTACAATTTGTAGTGCTCAGATATTAAATAACATAGCATATTAAAGAAAAATAACTGAGTGAAGCAGTCAGTTCAGGTCAACGCGAGCCAATTACCCAACAACATGGCTACTCTAGCTGACTTCATTAAAGCAGGCAAAGAAATGCAATACACAGGTAAAGATCTAGAAGAATATGCTGATAAGAAATTTAAAGAAGCAAAGGATGCAGAAAGAGATGAACGCGCTCGAGAAAGAGAGCATCAAAAAGAATTAACACAACTAGCTGAGATAACAAAACAAAAACAACTAGAACATGATAAACTTATTAAGCAACAACAGTTAGAACATGATAAGGAAATTAAGCAACAACAGTTACAACAAGATAAGGAAATTAAACAGAAGACATTAGATCAGGAGAGAGAAATAAAGCAAAAAGAAATAGATGAAATGGCAAGAGTTAAGGAAAAACAAATACAAGTAGAATCAGAGACACAGTTAAAGATGAAAGAGATGGATGTAGACTCACACGCAGAGATCTCTGCCACTAAACTTAAAAGTCAACAAGAAGAAAATAAGTTCAACAAATACAAAAATATTATCAAACCATATTGTAAAGACGATTCAATATCTGCCTGGACAGAAAACGTCGAGTATCAGTTTAAATATCACCAAGTTCCTTTAGAGATGTGGGCTATGATTTATATGAAGAACCTGAGTGTGAGCCTCTTAAAGTGATAGAATCTATACCAACCGATCTTGGATCTGACTACCAATACATACGTGATAGGATTATGCCACACTTTTTACTTGATGCCCCTGGGTATCAGGTTCAGTTCTCAACTTTAAAACCTAAACCTACTGAGACTTTCATCGACTAAGTCTCAAATGTTCAAAGTGTACTAAATAGGTGGCTTAAAGCAGCTAACATAGGAAAAGATTTTGATAGATTGAAAAATTTAATAACTATGGATACGGTAATATCCACGATACCATCCTCTTTTGCTAAATTTTTGCAACAGTCAGACATTGAAACCATAGAACAGTTTGAAAAGAAAGGGTCGGCATATTTTTCTTCAAACAGAAATATTTTTAAGACTTCAAATGACTCTGAAATAGTTTCCTTTGCAAAAGATCAATCTACAAACTCTCAGAGCAATAGAAAACCATTTAATAAATTTGACAAGAAAGATAGAAAAATTTCAAAATGTATCCACTGTCAACTTTTACATGACACTTATTCAATGTGTGACAAATCGCCAGGTTATCCGGCACATCTTGAAAATGTTATTAAGAAACAACAGAACAAAAGATCTGGATACCGGCGTGCCATTAAATGTTTTTTTTTGTTCCAGCTACGGCCATTATTCAAATAAGTGCCTAGGCCGCCAACGTATGAAAGCCAACAATGCTATTTTACTTGATACATCTTCTGATAGTGGTAGTGAGACTGAGTGTGATGTTGAAAATGAATTACCTGTTAACAAAACGGAAGAGGAGTGTTGAGTAAACGATATGTTGAGTTTTGACAGTTGTGAGCGATGTCACCAGTTTCATGCTGACGGAAAATTAGAATGTGGACATACAGTTCCATTCTCATCTGAGAGTGTGAATGCAGCCTTAGCCTCCAGAGGCAATTTAGAGTTCCACAATGCAATGGTCAATGATAGACCATGCCAATGTTTGCTGGACAGCGGTAGTACCCTTATTGGTCTCAGAAAGGAACTGGTGAGTCAAGAGGATTATACAGGTGACTCTGTCAAATGCCGAACCTTTTCGGGTAACATTGAAATTTACCCTTTGGCCAAAGCCCGTATTGACACTCCTTTCCTTTCGGGTACATTTACTTGTGCTGTACTTGACAACCCTTGTACTGAGTTAATTCTGGGTTGCTTACCCCAGCTAAAACCATGTACTAGCGATGAAATAACTGCATGGAACCAACTGAATGCAGTTAATGCAACAATCAGAGCAGACACTATAAAACATCAAGACACGCTTCAAGATGAGAGACTACTGGTGCTTTCTCCATCTAGCACTGATGATACCAACAGACAAAAAGTCATAGAACAGCAGAAAGCTGATCCTAGTTTGTCTCCTTATTTAAAATTATTGAAAGAACGAGCCAAAATTACAAAGAACGCATCATGGTTCTTCAGATTAAATAATGGCATTCTTACTAGATATTATACTACTGGTAACCATGAGATTCAGCAAACGGTGTTACCTGTACAACATCGCATAACTGTGCTAAAGATTGCACATGAGTCACCGTTTGCTGGCCATCTTGCATATGACAAAACCAGGGCCAGAATTCAGGCTCATTTTTATTGGCCAGGTTTTTGCAATGATATTAAATTATTTTGTCGTTCGTGTATGTCAAAGACTGAAGGAGGAGGCAGGAAGCCTGCCTCATGATAGAACACCACCGGGACGTGGGGTCAACCTCAGATTGAGTAGAGGGAACAGAGTGCCCGGGATCAGGGCAGGATAGATGATAGAAAAGGGGGACTATTAACTAGTCCTCACACGAAGGCGTTGACCAGATAGTTAGCACTACTGGTCACGACAGAATCACGCCTGCGTGATAGCAACGATTATCACTCAAACCAAAGCCAGCTAATAGAAGCGTGCTAACTGACCTAGCACGCAAAGAGCCGAAGGGCGTATGAAGGTTCTTCCGCGTGGCGTGTAGCGACGCGAGTGAAGCAAGTCAGACTGGGGACTGACTCTGTAGTGTTCACATCGTATAGAATAGATATGTGTTTTCATATAGCCTAGTAGATAGAGATTAGCTATAGGGTAGGAAAACTAGTGATAGAGAACATTGTGACTTTATGCGTGATTAGATAGCGACTGTTTTTTGCAATTGTAAAGAGCCAACGGCAATAAAATGTACCATTTCATTCCTCGCACACGACTTGCAAGTTTCTTGTAGGGTGTGGGAGAAGTAATCCGATGATGCCTGAAACATGAGTTGTTGACAGGCAATAGGATTAAATGTGGTGTCAGAAGTGTTGCTTGAACCTGAGTTCAAGCTATAACACTTACCCACGGCTCTAGACTAGGGTTACAGATAGGATATTACAAAGATTAAATGTTTAATTTGTGTCAGTGACGATGACGTGTGCAGACTAGATCTAGTTGCCGGCAGAATTGTGCCTATCGTGATGAAATAATGTTTATTTGTACTTATTAGACTGTTATATATTTAAATAATGTGCTTTTCAAAGTTGTAAGTATTCATATTATGTTCTTCTTTCATTTATTTATGTAATTATTTATTTGTTTTTGAATAATTGTCACAAATGATTCATGGCGGAGCAATACAAAGGTCAGCGACAGTATTGATTTTTGCAAGCTAAAAATAGCGCTGCGCCTGTGACGTGGCACGATTGACAAACAGTTGGGCCTCGCCATTTGCAATCAGCATTTCAGTGTTTACATACTGGCAAGCTGCTGCCTGCCTGAATCTTTACGATATATTAACTATTATTTGTTTATTTAAGTTATAGAATGAATATATTTATTTATTTACACATTATTATTATATTTATATTTATTTAAAAGCAGTTATTGATTTTTTTTCCTACTTTTCTATTTGTTTACCGTCACGAGGGCACTACTTTCGGCTATGCAAATTAGATTTGGCCTGCACCATACTTCCATAGATTAAACTAGGTTAGTAACGAAAGACATATTACTGTAGAACGAAGACAGGACAGTGACATTAAATATTAATTAATCGATGTTCTATTTGTTCGTGAGCATGTCAGTGTCATTGTACTAATTTGTCAAAAATCTATTTGTCGTTTACGAGTTGTTAATTGTTGCTGCTCTATAAAACAGGGCGAACAACAGCTGAGTGATAACGTGAGTGTGTGCCGATGTGCCAAACGAGGTGACCTGAGTAGAAAACTCGTGTGTATTCCGAGGTGCCAAACAACGGGACCGGTATTGCTGACGTGTTGTTCCTTGTTCTAGGGAACATTAAGTTGAGTAAAACCTACGTTTTTGGCATGCATTGTGATTAATAGTGCATCTCTTTTTCAGCGTGTATTGTATGAACAGACTTTGTGCTCTAATTTTGTGGAGCATACAATTTTCCAGAATGTAAACAAAGAGTACAATTTGTAGTGCTCAGATATTAAATAACATAGCATATTAAAGAAAACTAACTAAGTGAAGCAGTCAGTTCAGGTCAACGCGAGCCAATTACCCAGCAACATGGCTACTCTAGCTGACTTCATTAAAGCAGGTAAAGAATTGCAATACACAGGTAAAGAGCTAGAACAATATGCAGATCAAAAATTTAAAGAAGCAAAGGATGCAGAGAGAGATGAACGCGCACAGGAAAGACAACATCAGATACAACTAGCTGAGATAACAAAACAAAAAGAAGTGCAAATTAAACAACAACAATTAGAACATGATAAGAATATTAAGCAACAGAACAAAAGATCTGCATACCGGCGTGCCATCAAATGTTTTTTTGTTCCAGCTACGGCCACTATTCAAATAAGTGCCTAGGCCGCCAACGTATGAAAGCCAACAATGCTATTTTACTTGATACATCTTCTGATAGTGGTAGTGAGACTGAGTGTGATGTTGAAAATGAATTACCTGTTAACCAAACGGAAGAGGTGTGTTGTGTAAACGATATGTTGAGTTTTGACAGTTGTGAGCGATGTCACCAGTTTCATGCTGACGGAAAATTAGAATGTGGACATACAGTTCCATGCTCAACTGAGAGCGTGAATGCAGCCTTAGCCTCCAGAGGCAATTTAGAGTTCCACAATGCAATGGTCAATGATAGACCATGCCAATGTTTGCTAGACAGCGGTAGTACCCTTATTGGTCTCAGAAAGGAACTGGTGAGTCAAGAGGATTATACAGGTGACTCTGTCAAATGCCGAACCTTTTCGGGTAACATTGAAATTTACCCTTTGGCCAAAGCCCGTATTGACACTCCTTTCCTTTCGGGTACATTTACTTGTGCTATACTTGACAACCCTTGTACTGATTTAATTCTGGGTTGCTTACCTCAACTAAAACAATGTACTAGCGATGAAATAACTGCATGGAACCAACTGAATGCAGTTAATGCAACAACCAGAGCAGACACTATAAAACATCAAGACACGCTTCAAGATGAGAGACTACTGGTGCTTTCTCCATCTAGCACTGATGATACCAACAGACAAAAAGTCATAGAACAGCAGAAAGCTGATCCTAGTTTGTCTCCTTATTTAAAATTATTGAAAGAACGAGCTAAGGTTACAAAGAACGCATCAGGGTTCTTCAGATTAAATAGTGGCATTCTTACTAAACATTATACTACTGGTAACCATAACATTCAGCAAACGGTGTTACCTGTACAACATCGCATAACTGTGCTAAAGATTGCACATGAGTCACCGTTTGCTGGCCATTTTGCATATGACAAAACCAGGGCCAGAATTCAGGCTCATTTTTATTGGCCAGGTTTTTGCAATGATATTAAATTATTTTGTCGTTCGTGTAATGTCTGTCAACAGTTAGTACGAAAGGGTAAATATGTTACAGCTGAAGTACAACCTTCTACACTGGCTTCTAGGCCATTTGAGAGTGTGGCGGTAGATATTGTTGGACCCCTGAATCAGGTGTCCAGCAAAGGAAATCGCTTCATATTAACGATGGTCGACCTATGTACAAGGTGGGTTGAGGCAGTAGCTTTGAAGTACATCACCTCCAAAGATGTTGCCAATGTATTTCTACACCTGTTCTCACGATTCGGATTTCCACGGACCATTTTATCCGATCGTGTAACTCAATTCATATCGGCTGCAACGCAAGCCCTTACAAAAATGTTAGGGATTAAACAACATTTCACGACAGCGTACCATCCAGCCAGCAATGGGATAGTAGAAAAAATTAATGGAGATCTTAAGCATATGCTGGCTAAGGTAACAGCAGAAAACCCAGCTGATTGGGATACACTGTTACCAACAGTGCTGTTCGCCTATCGGGAGATTCCCCATTCAAGCACGGGTTTCTCACCGTTTGAATTAGTGTACGGGGCTAACCCACGTGGACCCCTAACCATTTATCATCAGGCAATAACAAATTCTATTCAAATTCCCGAACCAAAAACACCTTATGAAATGGTGACTGAAACACGAGATAAAATTATGAAATCGTGTATTATAGCTAAGACAGCTTTGGAGAGGAAGGGTCAAATCTACCGCCAATATGCCAACAAAGGGGCGAGAACAATTGAACTTGAACCAGATCAAGACATACTTCTCTTGCTTCCTGACAAACGAAATTTATTATTGACTTCATGGCAAGGGCCATTCAAGGTGGTACGTAAAGTTTCAGATGTTCACTATGAATATCAATAAACGGAAACTTAAAGATATTCCATGTCAACATGTTGAAACCTTACTATTCACGACAAGAGACAGAAGTAGAGACAGACGAACACAGTGCACCCACACCAAGTGATCAGACGACAGACATACACAACGCAACTACACTAGTTAGCGAGACTGGCATATCCGACGAGCATACACTTAGCGAGAATACAGAATACACACTTAGCACCACCACCGTACTGAATCAGGTAGACGACGACGGAATGGAACTACCAGTTCCTATTGTAGACAAGACTGCTACATTAGATAGCATACATATAGAACAGGGACTAACAGACAGTCAACGACGACAATTAGCAGAATTAGTGACGGAATACAAAGACATATTCTCTGACATTCCAGGTAGGATGGACAGAATCGAACACTCCATTCTTCTTACGGACTCTAAGCCTATTAAATGCAGGCCGTACTCAATCCCACTAAGCTATAGGGAAAATCTAAATAAGGAAATTCTGAATTTAGAGGCTAGTGGGATCATCCAGAAATCCACCTCTGAGTACTCTTTTCCAATTGTTCTAGTTAAGAAGAAAGATTCTACAATTCGTCTGTGCGTGGACTATCGAAAGCTCAACAACGTCACCAAGATCGACGCAGAGCCAATTCCTTCCTGCGAAGATCTTATTCTTGACATGTCCACCTCCAAAATCTTTTCTAAATTAGATCTCACTAAGGGATATTGGCAAGTCCCTATGCAGTCTCAATCCATCCATCTTACTGCTTTTTCAACTCCTTTAGGACTGTACGAGTGGCGTTTTCTTCCTTTCGGACTTCGAAACGCTCCTGCCACTTTCGTACGCTTAACTAGAGATCTACTTCATGGAGTGACGAATACAGTGACCTATATAGATGATATATGTGTCCATACTGATGACTGGACAACACACCTACTGAAACTGAGACACGTCTTTAATAGGTTGCGACTCTTCGGGCTCACTGTCAAACCGAGCAAAGTCGAATTGGGCCTAAAAGAAATTGAGTTTTTGGGTCATGTCATTTCTCAAGGTCAACTAAAGACTGACCAGAAAATTATTACCAAAATTATGAATCTGACCATGCCTACCACCAAGAAGCAGGTCAGAAGCCTTTTGGGGTTAGTGAATTACTATAGTAAATTTATTCCAAATTTAGCGGAGATTACACGTGTATTTTCCAATGTTTTAAAAGCTTCTGTAAAATTGGATGTTAAAGATGCATTATTAATTTCTGCATTGTCAAAATTGAAAATCTTGTTTAGTAATGTTCCAATCCTCCGCTTGCCTAATCCGAGGCTCGTTTATTATCTTAGGACAGATGCCAGCAGGATCTCCATCGCTGCAGTACTAGGCCAATTTTATGAGGGCATCTTCCATCCGATTTGCTACGTGAGCCGTAAGATCACACCCACCGAGTCCAGATATTCCATATCCGAGTTGGAAGCCTTAAGCGTCATCTATGCGGTGAGAAAGCTGCATCGATTTCTGGCCGGTGTGCACTTCATTGTCCAGACTGACAACTCCCCAATAACGGTCATACAGAGTGGTGTACATCGAAATGACCGAATATACAGGTGGTCGCTAATACTACAAAATTACACCTTTAGTATAGAACATATTAAGGGGAAAGATAACATAAAATATACAGGAGAGAGTGAGAACAGTCAGCGGATTTTTTCTGCCGCTCAAAAAGACTTTTTAATTTTGTTGCCGTCAAATGTTGGTTTCAATGTTGGAAATGTGTTATAATGAATGCATTTTGTGTATTTTAGTTTAGAATCGTAGTGAAAGTATTTTGAGTCTCATAAGACAGAAACGTAGTCACAGATTTGTATTATACACATGTTTGTGACCACAGTTAAATGAATTATGGCACTTGAAAAACTAACTTACATACACATGATAGTTAGATACACATGTTAGAGGTTAGATTATACTTTTAATTACATCCAAACACACAAACAACCAGAAAAACAAACATGTAAATTGCATACACTTTTATTAGATCAAAGGGAGATAACTCCGGGTCAGGGGACATAATAGACAACGAAACACTAACTTAACAGTGCAATATGACTTTACACGCGGAAGCGAGATAGGTAAAGCCTGTCGCTCACAGCTTGTGTAATTGTTGTTTAATATTATATGGGGGACATGGAGCAATTCATGTGTTGACCTTCAGAAAGTCAACTTTGTATGGGTAGTGAGTTAATTTACTATTTGAGGGCAGGTCTTATAAGACAACGGTCCGGTTCAGACATACCTCTAATTAATATAATATTGCGATTGAGAAAAGGGCTCACGCCAACCAGACAAGTTTGTGGCGATTGCCAGTAGCCAAGTAAAGTGATGCTACTTTGTGACATTAGTCAGTAGGTCTATTGAGTAGCCCAAAGCCAGGTTATCTACAGTCTTTGACAAAAATTAGACACACTAATTTTTTTAGAAACCTCTTGCGTCACAACCAATGAGTCAAAGTTGATGACGCAACACAGGAGGGGAGGGTGTGTGTCAAAGACTGACTCTGGAGGCAGGAATCCTGCCTCATGATAAAACACCACCGGGACGTGGGGTCAACCTCAGATAGAGTAGAGGGAACATAGTGCCCGGGATCAGGGCAGGATAGATGATAGAAAAGGGGGACTAGTAACTAGTCCTCACACGAAGGCGTTGACCAGATAGTTAGCACTACTGGTCACGACGGAATCACGCCTGCGTGATCGCTACGATTGCCGCTCAAACCAAAGCCAGCTAATAGAAGCGTGCTAACTGACATAGCACGCAAAGAGCCGAAGGGCGTATGAAGGTCCTTCCGCGTGGCGTGTAAGGACGCGAGTGAAGGAAGTCAGACTGGGGACTGACTTTGTAGTGTGCACATCGTATAGAATAGATATGTGTTTTTCGTATAGCCTAATAGATAGAGATTTGCTATAGGGTTTAGGAAAACTAGTGATAGAGAATAGTGTGACTTTATGTGTGATTAGATAGCGACTGTTTTGCAATTGTAAAGAGCCAACGGCAATAAAATGTACCATTTCATTCCTCGCACACGACTTGCAAGTTTCTTGTAGGGTGTGGGAGAAGTAATCCGATGATGCCTGAAACATGAGTTGTTGACACTTGGTCTATATGTGAGGGTACTCAGTCTATATGTGAGAGTATTTGGTCTATATGTGAGCGTATCTGGTCTGTATGTGAGGGTATCTGGACTACATGTGAGGGTACCTGGTCTATATGTGAGGGTACTTGGTCTATATGTGAGGGTACTTGGTCTATATGTGTGGGTACTTGGTCTATATGTGAGGGTACCTGGTCTATATGTGAGGTTACCTGGTCTATATGTGAGGGTACCAGGTCTATATGTGAGGGTACCTGGTCTATATGTGAGGGTACTTGGTCTATATGTGGGTGTACTTGGTCTATATGTGAGGATACTTGGTCTATATGTGAGGGTACTTGGTCTATATGTGAGAGTAACTGGTCTACATGTGAGGGTACCTGGTCTGTATGTGAGGGTACCTGGTCTATATGTGAGGGTACTTGGTCTATATGTGAGGGAACCTGGTCTATATGTGAGGGTACTTGGTCTATATGTGAGGATACTTGGTCTATATGTGAGGGTACTTGGTCTATATGTGAGAGTACCTGGTCTATATGTGAGGGTACCTGGTCTATATGTGAGGGTACTTGGTCTATATGTGAGGAACCTGGTCTATATGTGAGGGTACTTGGTCAATATGTGAGGGTACCAAGTCTATATGTAAGGGTACTTGGTCTATATGTGAGGGTACCTGGTCTATATGTGAGGGTACTTGGTCTAGATGTGAGGGTACTTGGTCTATATGTGAGGGTGCTTGGTCTATATGTGAGGGTGCTTGGTCTATATGTGAGGTTACTTGATCTATATGTGAGGGTACTTGGTCTATATTTGAGGGTACCTGGTCTATATGTGAGGGTACCTGGTCTATATGTCAGGGTACCTTGTCTATATGTGAGGGTATTGGTCTATATGTGAGGGTACTTGGTCTAGATGTAAGGGTACATATAGGCCAGGTAATGGCAGTGTGTGTGGGTGGGGGATGTGCGGGAGGGAATGGGTCGATTGGTGGGGTATGTATGTGTCCCTTGGTGTGCGTGTGTGTGGGTAGGTGGGGGTGTGTGTGTGGGGTGATGTATGGGTAGGTGGGAGATGGGCTTCATAACATGGTAATTAGCCTTGTTTATGTTTACAACATTCATTTCACAATGTTTATTTTTCTTCCTATGTAAATGTATAATGCTCTTGATGAACGAAAGACGAGTGATTGGAAGGGCCGAATGTAAGACGGGCCTGCGCGCCCAATTTTTGACCCTAATAAAGTTGATTTGATTTGATTTGATTTGATTTGTGAAGGTTCTTGGTCTATATGTGAGGGTTCTTGGTCTATATGTGAGGGCTCTTGGTATATATGTGAGGCTACCTGGTCTATATGTGAGGGTTCTTGGTCTATATGTGAAGGTTTTTGGTCTATATGTGAGGGTTCTTTGTCTATATGTGAGGATTCTTGGTCTATATATGAAGGTTCTTGGTCTATATGTGAAGGTTCTTGGTCTATATGTGAGGGTTCTTGGTCTAAATGCGAGGGTTCTTGGTCTATATGTGAGGGTTCTGTCTATATGTAAGGGTTCTTGGTCTATATGTGAAGGTTCTTGGTCTATATGTGAGGATTCATGGTCTATATGTGAGGGTTCTTGGTCTATATGTGAGGGTTCTGGTCTATATGTAAGGGTTCTTGGTCTATATGTGAAGGTTCTTGGTCTATATGTGGGGGTTCATGGTCTATATGTGAGGGTTCTTAGTCTATATGTGAGGCTACCTGGTCTATATGTGAGGGTTCTTGGTCTATATGTGAGGGTTATTGGTCTATATGTGAAGGTTCTTGGTCTATATGTGAGGGTTCTTGGTCTACATGTGAGGGTTATTGGTCTACATGTGAGGGTTCTTGGTCTATATGTGAGGGTTCTTGGTCTACAGGTGAGGGTTTTTGGTCTATATGTGAGGGTAAATGTCGGACTCGCAGTGTGTGGTAGCAACGCTTTATCATCTACAGATATAAATTTATAAATAGATAATATTAAATCTAGGTTATCCCTGTATTTTGTATTGTTGGTAATGTAACTAGATATGCATCAACAGAGACACGCATCATCATCATCATTATCATCATCATCATCATCATCATCATCATCATCATCATCATCATCATCATCATCATCATCATTGTCATCATTATTGTCATCACAGAGCGTTCCTCTCATTTCGGCCAGACTTGAAATTTCTCAGTGCCTTGACACTTCTGTCTCCCACATCCTCGTGCCCTGCGCGTGTAGTGCCCTGTAGGACACACTAGTTTCCCTCAGTGTTAACTTTAAAGCAACCATTTGTTAATGATGCACGCTTGACTGTGTCCCCAGATACCAGGAATGGATGCAGGAAGTCTGCTGGCGGCCATACTGGTGTTTATATCAACAACAACAAACATCCAGGCCAAGACGGTCGTGTTCTACCCTCCCCCACTCACCAGTTACATCGTCTACCACAGCCACGTAGCCGGCGCCCTAGCCAGCCTGGGCCACGAGGTGTGGCTCTGTGTGCCAGACTCTCTCCTCAAGAAGAACCTGGTCAAGGATAAGACTGTCAATATTCTATCATACGGGCAACAGCTGGGAGACATCGAGAGGCATGTATATGAAAACACCAACGTCCTTGATAAATTCTGGAACAGAGAACCAACACAAGGCATACATTCACTTCGTCATATTTCTCGGGAGATGACAAAAGTAGCCAACCTTGTCCTTGGAGATAGGACTTTTGTTGACAAAGTGAGGGATCTGAAGCCGGATCTAATTGTGTTGGAGTCAATACCATTCAACATGAATATGGTTGTGCTTCCCTACATGTTGGACATCCCTTTTGCCTTCATTGGAACATTTCATGAAGTGCTTATATCAAAGGTTCCTTTCAGTCCAGCAGCAACACCATATCCAATGTACATCACTAGCGACAGAATGACGTTCTTCCAGAAGCTTCAAACAACTCTTCTTTTCCTTTACCGCGTCAACTTTGACACGTTTCATGACAGCAGCCTGGTGTCCAAATTTGCTCCAGGAAAACCCTACAAGTCCATCAATGAGCTGGCCTCCAACGCTGAAGTTTTTATTGCCGAAGTTGACCACATACTGGACTACCCACGGACAATGCTGCCAAACACCAAACTGATTGGAGGGTCTTCCGCGTCTCCTGCAAAACCACTGACTGGAGAATACCAGAAGTTTGTGGATGAAGCTACCACTGGAATCATCGTCATGTCGTTCGGCGGGTCCGTAGTTAATATTCCTCCTGACATCTCCTCCAAGATCGTTTCTACTTTCCAACAACTTGACCTGAGGGTAGTGTGGAAAGTGAACCTGACCTCTCCCGATCCTAAACAGATCAAGACCTCCTTGTGGATACCACAAAATGACCTCCTGGGACACGAGAAAGCCAAACTGTTCGTGTCCCATTGTGGAAAGAACGGACAATACGAGGCGCTCTACCACGGAGTGCCAATACTCTGTCTGCCCATATATGGAGATCAGGGCTACAACTCTGAGAGAGTCAGGGTGAAGCAACTTGGACTCTACGCTGACATGCGTGATGCTAGCGCAGACGAGCTGGCAGCCATGATGAAAGAAATCATCTACGGGGGAAAATACACAGACAACATGAAGAAAGCTTCCCGCCTTTACCGGGAGCTGTACAAAGTTCCAAAACACGAAGTTGCTTACTGGCTGGATCACGTGATGAAATATGGCGGAGACCACATGAGGTCACCAGGTCAACAGATGCCGTGGTATCAACTCCTTGTGGTAGACGTCATTGCATTTCTCCTCCTCGTTATTGTCCTCATCTTCCTGGCCATCTATATTCTTATCAGGGGCTGCTGTAGACTCTGTAGAGGTGGTCAGCGGGAAGTCAAATCAAAACGGGAGTAATTCCGTGCTACAATTTGAGGCTGCACTACAGGAAGATTCTAATTACGGGACGCGGCTTCCTGAGATGAACACGCTTAGACTATGGAATTAAAAACACCTGCGTTAATATAAACAATATTTTAGAAACAGCTAGAATGGAAAGACTAGTATAGAAAGGAGTTACCGACAAGGCAGTCCACTTCATAGTCCCGAGTTTTATCCCATGTTAGCTCGGGTGTCTTTCTACAAAACCGCTCGCCCAGAGTGTAATGAATGAATCACCAAAAAACGAGAAGTAGATTGTGAGCTTTACTAAAACACGACTACAAGAGACAAATTGCGGCCAAAGCCTTCGTCAGCACAGGACAAACAAACACAAACCGACACAAAGCTACATTAAACACACGGCATGACAATATTAAACTAATTAAAGGTACTTATCTGAATCTGAATCTGTATCCTCACTTGGAGAGACTGACACACGTTGGACTGTCAGTGGATTGTAAGGACCGGAAGTATGGTAAACGGGTCAAAGGTGAAGCGGGAGGGGAGTGGGGATGGAGAAACCCCTATATGAGCGGAAAAGTAAAAATAGAGATTGGCAAAGATTATGGTACACCGTTCACACATGGCAGTTCTCGTTAAGCGCTCGAAACACAGTTGCGGAAGATTAAATTGTGTTGGTCCTCACAGAGGGGCATGAGTTACGGATGTTCAGAAACCAATAACAAAACACTGAACGCAAAACTGCCAAGAAAAGTTGACTGCGGTGTCCTGCAAAGGACCTGCAAATACCTTGATAGAGGACTGTAAACTAGGGGGTGGGGGTGGGGGGGGGAAGTTTGGAAGTTAAATTAAACTGTGTTGGACATTGAGGCCGTGAGGGGAGAGTGTGCCCAACTGGAAGATGAGACGGTGTTTCAAAGTCTTCCGATCCCGTTCGTAGGATGCGCATGATTTGATGGCCGTGACCTGTATGTCTGCCACGCCACAGTGGTCAGGACTGTTAAAATGCATGGATACTAGTTTGTGGGCGTCACTGGTGATATCAGAAAGATGCTGTATAAATCTATCAGCAAGACGAAAGCCTATCTCACCGATATATCTCATGTCGCAACGTATGCAGGTGATCGCATAGATACCGCATAGATACCGTTGTGACTGATGCATGAGAAACCCTCCTGTTTACCATTGTCCGCCCAGAGTGTAGTACAGTGCACGAATTCCGAGTTTGTGCACAACACCTGCGCTTGTGAACCGAATGAAGAAGTTGGAGAACGAACCCACGACATTCGTAACGCGACACAGACGGCTTGACTACCCGGCCAAGGAAATTCACCTAAAACATCACATTGTGAAAGTGTAGTAGTCAAAGTGTAGTAATTAAACTGCAGTAGTGAAAGTGTAGTAGTGAAAGTGTAGTAGTGAAAGTGTAGTAGTGAAAGTGTAGTAGTGAAAGTGTAGTAGTGAAACTGTAGTAGTGAAAGTGTAGTAGTGAAAGTGTAGTAGTGAAAGTGTAGTAGAGAAAGTGTAGTTGTGAAAGTGTAGTAGTAAAAGTGTAGTTGTGAAAGTGTAGTAGTGAAAGTGTAGTAGTGAAACTGCAGTAGTGAAAGTGTAGTAGTGAAAGTGTAGTAGTGAAAGTATAGTAGTGAATGTGTAGTAGTGAAAGTGTAGTAGTGAAAGTGTAGTAGTGAAAGTGTAGTAGTGAAAGTGTAGTAGTGAAAGTGTAGTAGTGAAACTGCAGTAGTGAAAGTGTAGTAGAGAAAGTGTAGTAGTGAAAGTATAGTAGTGAAAGTGTAGTAGTGAAAGTATAGACGTTAAAGTATAGTAGTGAAAGTGTAGTAGTGAAAGTGTAGTAGTGAAAGTGTGGTAGTGAAAATATAGTATTGAATGTGTAGTAGTGAAAGTGTAGTAGAGAAAGAGTAGTAGTTAAAGTATAGTAGTGAAAGTGTAGTAGTGAAAGTGTAGTAGTTAAAGTATAGTAGTGAAAGTGTAGTAGTGAAAGTGCAGTAGTGAAAGTGTAGTAGTGAAAGTGTAGTAGTGAAAGTGTAGTAGTGAAACTGCAGTAGTGAAAGTGTAGTAGTGAAAGTGTAGTAGTGAAAGTGTAGTTGTGAAAGTGTAGTAGTGAAAGTGTAGTAGTGAAACTGCAGTAGTGAAAGTGTAGTAGTGAAAGTGTAGTAGTGAAAGTATAGTAGTGAATGTGTAGTAGTGAAAGTGTAGTAGTGAAAGTGTAGTAGTGAAAGTGTAGTAGTGAAAGTGTAGTACTGAAAGTGTAGTAGTGAAACTGCAGTAGTGAAAGTGTAGTAGAGAAAGTGTAGTAGTGAAAGTATAGTAGTAAAAGTGTAGTAGTGAAAGTATAGACGTTAAAGTATTGTAGTGAAAGTGTAGTAGTGAAAGTGTAGTAGTGAAAGTGTGGTAGTGAAAATATAGTATTGAATGTGTAGTAGTGAAAGTGTAGTAGAGAAAGTGTAGTAGTTAAAGTATAGTAGTGAAAGTGTAGTAGTGAAAGTGTAGTAGTTAAAGTATAGTAGTGAAAGTGTAGTAGTGAAAGTGCAGTAGTGAAAGTGTAATAGTGAAAGTGTAGTAAAGAAAGTGTAGTAGTGGAAGTGTAGTAGTGAAAGTGTAGTAGTGAACGTGCAGTAGTGAAAGTGTAGTAGTGAAAGTGTAGTAGTAAACGTGTAGTAGTTAAAGTGCAGTTGTGAAAGTGTAGTAGTGAAAGTTTAGTAGAGAAAATATAGTAGCGAAAGTGTAGAAGTGAAAGTGTAGTAGTGAAAGGTAGTAGTGAAAGTGTAGTAGTTAAAGTATAGTAGTGAAAGTGTAGTAGTTAAAGTATAGTAGTGAAAGTGTAGTAGATAAAGTATAGTAGAGAAAGTATAATAGTGAAAGTGTAGTAGTTAAAGTATAGTAGTGAAAGTGTAGTAGTGAAAGTGCAGTACTGAAAGTGTAGTAGTGAAAATGTAGTAGTGAAAGTGTAGTAGTGAAAGTGTAGTAGTGAAACTGCAGTAGTTAAAATGCAGTAGTGAAAATGTAGTATTGAAAGTGTAATAGTGAAAGTGTAGTAGAGAAAGTGTAGTAGTTAAAGTATAGTAGTGAAAGTGTAGTAGTTAAAGTATTGTAGTGAAATTGTAGTAGTGAAAGTGCAGTAGTGAAAGTGTAATAGTGAAAGTGTAGTAGTGAAAGTGTAGTAGAGAAAGTGCAGTAGTGAAAGTGTAGTAGTGAAAGTGTAGTAATGAAAGTGTAGTAGTTAAAGTGTAGTAGTTAAAGTGTAGTAGTGAAAGTGTAGTAGTTAAAGTGTAGTAGTTAAAGTATAGTAGTTAAAGTATAGTAGTGAAAGTGTAGTAGTTAAGTATAGTAGTGAAATTGTAGTAGTGAAAGTGCAGTACTGAAAGTGTAGTAGTGAAAATGTAGTAGTGAAAGTGTAGTAGTGAGTGTGTAGTAGTGAAACTGCAGTAGTTAAAGTGCAGTAGTGAAAGTGTAGTAGTGAAAGTGTAGTAGTGAAGGTGTAGTAGGTAAAGTGCAGTAGTGAAAGTGTAGTAGAAAAAGTATAGTAGCGAAAGTGTAGAAGTGAAAGTGTAGTAGTGAAAGTCTAGTAGTTAAAGTATAGTAGTGAAAGTGTAGTAGTTAAAGTATAGTAGTGAAAGTGTAGTAGTTAAAGTATAGTAGTGAAAGTGTAGTAGTTAAAGTATAGTAGTGAATGTGTAGTAGTTAAAGTATAGTAGTGAAAGTGTAGTAGTGAAAGTATAGTAGAGAAAGTATAGTAGTGAATGTGTAGTAGTGAAAAAATAGTAGTGAAAGTATAGTAGAGAAAGTATAGTAGTGAAAGTATAGTAGTGAAAGTGTAGTAGTGAAAGTGTAGTAGTGAAAATGTAGTAATGAAAGTGTAGTAGAGAAAGTGCAGTAGTGAAAGTGTAGTAGTGAAAGTATAGTAGTGAAAGTGTAGTAGTGAAAGTGTAGTAGTGAAAGTGTAGTAGTGAAAGTGTAGTAGTGAAAGTGTAGTAATGAAAGTGTAGTAGAGAAAGTGCAGTAGTGAAAGAGTAGTAGTGAAAGTGTAGTAATGAAAGTGTAGTAGAGAAAGTGCAGTAGTGAAAGTGTAGAAGTGAAAGTGTAGTAGTGAAAGTGTAGTAATGAAAGTGTAGTAGAGAAAGTGCAGTAGTGAAAGTGTAGTAGTGAAAGTGTAGTAGTGAAAGTGTAGTAGTGAAGGTGTAGTAGTGAAAGTGTAGTAGAGAAAGTGCAGTAGTAAAATTGTAGTAGTGAAAGTATAGTAGTGAAAGTATAGTAGAGAAAGTATAGTAGTGAAAGTATAGTAGTGAAAGTGTAGTAGTGAAAGTGTAGTAGATAAAGTGCAGTAGTGAAAGTGTATTAGAGAAAGTGCAGTAGTGAACGTGTAGTAGTGAAAGTGTAGTAATGAAAGTGTAGTAGAGATAGTGCAGTAGTGAAAGTGTAGTAGTGAAAGTGTAGTAGTGAAAGTGTAGTAGTGAAAGTGTAGTAGTGAAAGTGTAGTAGTGAAAGTGTAGTAGTGAAAGTGTAGTAATGAAAGTGTAGTAGAGAAAGTGCAGTAGTGAAAGTATAGTAGTGAAAGTGTAGTAGTGAAAGTGTACTAGTGAAAGTGTAGTAGTGAAAGTGTAGTAGTGAAAGTGTAGTAGTGAAAGTGTAGTAATGAAAGTGTAGTAGAGAAAGTACAGTAGTGAAAGTGTAGTAGTGAAAGTGTAGTAGTGAAAGTGTAGTAGTGAAGGTGTAGTAGTGAAAGTGTAGTAGAGAAAGTGCAGTAGTAAAATTGTAGTAGTGAAAGTATAGTAGTGAAAGTATAGTAGAGAAAGTATAGTAGTGAAAGTATAGTAGTGAAAGTGTAGTAGTGAAAGTGTAGTAGATAAAGTACAGTAGTGAAAGTGTAGTAGAGAAAGTGCATTAGTGAAAGTGTAGTAGTGAAAATGTAGTAATGAAAGTGTAGTAGAGAAAGTGCAGTAGTGAAAGTGTAGTAGTGAAAGTATAGTAGTGAAAGTGTAGTAGTGAAAGTGTAGTAGTGAAAGTGTAGTAGTGAAAGTGTAGTAATGAAAGTGTAGTAGAGAAAGTGCAGTAGTGAAAGTGTAGTAGTGAAAGTGTAGTAGTGAAAGTGTAGTAGATAAAGTGTAGTAGTGAAAGTGTAGTAGTGAAAGTGTAGTAGTGAAAGTGTAGTAATGAAAGTGTAGTAGTTAAAGTGTAGAAGTGAAAGTGTAGTAGTGAAATTGTAGTAGTGAAAGTGTAGTAGTGAAAGTGTAGTAGTGAATGTGCAGTAGTGAAAATGCAGTAGTGAATGTGCAGTAGTGAAAGTGTAGTGGTGAAAGTGTAGTAGTGAAAGTGTAGTAGTGAAAGTGTAGTAGTGAAAGTGTAGTAGTGAAAGTGTAGTAGTTGAAGTGTAGTAGTGAAAGTGTAGTAGTGAAAGTGTAGTAGTGAAAGTGTAGTAGTGAAAGTGTAGTAGTGAAAGTGTAGTAGTGAAAGTGTAGTAGATAAAGTGCAGTAGTGAAAGTGTAGTAGTGAAAGTGTAGTAATGAAAGTGTAGTAGATAAAGTGCATTAGATAAAGTGTAGAAGTGAAAGTGCAGTAGTGAAAGTCTAATTGCTGATGTACAGATTCACTGTGCTACTCTCACTGACTTTCAATTGTAGTTTATGAAGGTTCACGCAGATGAACACGTGCATGTGTACGCAAATGTAAGACTGTAGGAAAGGTTAAATATATACATATTTAGTAATGTAATATATATATAATCTCATCATGTTCCTCTTGTTCCTTGCTGTGCCGTGGTGAAGTATAAACAGCGGAGAGTGCCTGTTTATGGGCTTAACGTGTCGATATTCCCTTGGACTATGTTATTCCCTGCGTCCATTGTTTACGTGGTCGGCCTCTTCCTCTGCTTCCCTCTGATCTTTACATCATTGCTTGTTGTGTTATACTGTTAGTTGGTAACCTACTTGCATGGCCAAACCATTTGACTTGATGCCTTTCAATAAAATCTAGTGCAGCTATAACCCCCACTTTAGTCCTGATTTCTTCATTTCTGATCTTATCTCTTCTTGATTCATTGAATATTCTTCTCAGGAATCTCATTTCTGTTGTTGTGATTTTTCTTTTCTTTTTTTCTGTCATTGTCTAGGTTTGGCATTGGTAACATAGAGTTGGCAGGAAGATTGTGTTGTAAAGTGCTTTCTTAGTAGTTATTGATACATGTTTGTTCTTTAGTATTGGCGCCATTTGTCCAATGAGTTGGTTTGCTTTATTGCATCTATTGTCAGTCTCGTCTTCTGATCTGCCATTTGACGATATTATACTTCCTAGGTACTTGAAACTCTTCACTTGTTTCAAGGGATGTTCATTTTGGTGAATTTTTGTTGTTTTGTCTTCTTTAGTTATAGTCATTACCTCTGTTTTGCTTGTGCTAATTTTCATGTTATGTTACCTAGACATTTCGTTTAGACTATTCATGTGGTCTTGTAATTCAGCTTCTGATTTTGCTATTAGTGCTTGGTCGTCCACAAACAATAGTTCTCTAATGGTTAGATTTGCAGATGGTTCTTCTTCTGTGTTCTCATCATGCGGTGTTCTTGCGGTATCTGTTTGGCTGGTTTCTTTACATATGTTGAGTTGAGTTGAGTCAACAACCGACATCACTGCATTCAGGACATTCCCATACGTGCTCCGTCCCCTCGTTCAACAACCAGCGAAGAGTCATACTACTAATCGTACCCACCGCTATCTGATTAAAAGTTCTCCTGGTCTTCCCTCTCAGTGTTGAGATTCTTCCAGAACCCCTGCCGAACCCCCGCAATCTCATTCTTTCCACATATGGGTTCTCAATCTGTTCCTCCGCCTTCTCCACCTGGTCCCACAAGCGCACGACCACCTCCCCCTTGTCTATAGGCAAAATTCCACCAAGAGGTGTATCCCGTGCTAGCCTATCAGCCTGTTCATTCCCCCCGTACACCCGCATGGCCAGGGCAAAATATCCATACAATTCTCACGATCTATGACCTCTGAAGCGACGAGAGCCATTCAACATGAACCATTCCTTTCTCCACCTTGCTAAGCATACTCTTTGAATCCGTAATGAATACAACGTGTGTTGCAGTAGTCTCTTCTAGCCACCGGAATGCCGCTGTTACTGCCTCCACCTCCATTCTCATGCTGGAGGTCGTAGTCTATTATGCTACTCTCCTTTTTCAAGACTCGCCCATTAGCCTTTGCAATAAAGCCCCAGCCACTACATCTGTTTCTCACCACTGACCCATCGGTGTAGATTACTATGTCACCTTGATGTGTGTTGCTCTGGATCAGCTGTTGCACTTCAAACTCAGTGCGGCCCGCTGCCCATTCTCTGCACTCACCACCCAGTGTTATTATTACATTGTGCCAGTCCGTCATGTCTTCCGGAACTTCAACCCACTCTCTTCCACGATTGATGGTCTCTAGATCACACACCTGACGTATAGAAAGTTCCGCCTGTGCCATCCAGGACCTGCCTCGTCTTAGTCTATGACCCTTAACCATATCTATTGCTGCATGCAGCGGGTGATCCCTGTCTGCGGCAACTCTCAGGTACCATTTAGCCTGAAGGACCCTATGCCTATCCGTCATTGTAGGTAGCGCCAGGATGTGCCTCATGCATATAATTGGTGTGTCCTTTGTGCACCCCCTGATAAACCGCAGGGCAGCATTCTGTTTGCGCTCCAACCTTTCAAGATGGCTCGTTGATACTGTCAGCAGCCCCAAACCATACTCATCTCATCTCATCTCATCTCATCATGTTCCTCTTGTACCTTGCGGTGTCGAGGTGAAGTATAAACTTCGTGAGAGTGCCCGGTTATGGGCTTCGAATATCGACATTCCCATAAATTCTGCTATTCCCTCCGTCCAATGTGTACGTGGTCGGCCTCTTCCTCTGTTTCCATCTGGTCTGTACATCATTGCTTGTTGTGGCATGCTGTTGACTGGTAACCTACTTGCATGGCCAAACCATTTGACTTGCTGCTTTCTAATAAAATCTAGCGCTGCTATAACCCCCACTTTAGTCCTGATTTCTTCATTTCTGATCTTATCTCTTCTTGATACGTTGAGTATTCTTCTCAGGAACCTCATTTCTGTTGTTGTGATTTTTCTTTTCTCTTTTTCTGTCATTGTCCAGGTTTGGCATTGGTAGCATAGAGTTGGTAGGAAGATCCAAACCATACTTAACGACAGAAATTATTAACTGCTGAAAGAGCCTGTACAGCATCCTCTGATCTACCCCGGTTGCTGCCATAGCCCTCAATGCATTAAGTCCCCTACCAGCCTTCACCACCAAAGCCTCCACATGATCCTTAAAAGACAAAAACCTGTCAAAGGTGATACCCAAGTACTTCAATTTACTCTCTCTACTAAGAGGACATCCATTCAATATAATACCTGGGACATCTGCCTTGACGATCCGGTTATCCAGGGAGTACCACACAACCGATGCCTTGTCTGGGTTTATAATGACCTCTGCGTCCCTGCACCACTCTGCCACCTGTAAGTCCTTCGCCAGACTGGCCCTGTCTCTGCCCTGTCTGTACACCAGCACATCATCTGCAAATGGCAAGATTCTACCCACACCTGGTGTCTCAATAGTTGCGATTTTGCTGGTGTAGACATTAAAGAGCACCGGGGACAAGGCAGATCCCTGCGGCAAACCAGGTGTAAAAGTACATGTTGTCTATATTTGTTACGAACAAGAGAGGGGACAGGACACAACCTTGTCGTACTCCGGATCATATGGTGAAGGGTTCTGAATGTCCTCTAGTTGTAAAGTCAAATATTATAAGTTGACTGGGATTCTCCAAAAGAAGCAATCAACGCATCATGCGTTGCATGGATGATTGTCAACCAACACAGAACTGGCACTGTTAGCCACCGGACGCTGATGCATATGCTGGGGGAAGGGGGGGATCTGAGCACCTATGGACATGTCCGGAGTGCAATGAAGATACCCCAACTGATAACTGATAACTGATAACTGATGGATGATTGTGTGTACAGAGATTGGTGGAGTTTTTGAGTAGTACTGTTATTGTGTACATGGGTGTGTGGAGTGTTTCAGCAGTTCTTCTTTTGTGTACAGGGATTGGTGGGGTTTTTAAGTAGGTCTGTTATTGTGTGTACAGGGATTGGTGGAGTATTTAAGTAGTTCTGTTATTGTGTACACTGATTGTGGAGTGTTTAAATAGTTCTGCTATTGTGTGTACAGGGATTGGTGAAATATTTAAGTAGTTTTGCTATTGTGTGTACAGGGATTGGTTGAGTGTTTAAGTAGTTCTGTTATTGTGTTTACAGGGATTAGTGAAGTGTTTAAGTAGTTTTGCTATTGTGTGTACAGGGATTGGTTGAGTGTTTAAGTAGTTCTGTTATTGTGTTTACAGGGATTAGTGAAGTGTTTAAGTAGTTTTGTTATTGTGTGTACAGGGATTGGTGGAGTATTTAAGTAGTTTTGTTATTGTGTGTACAGGGTTTGGTGGTGTCTTCCACTCAGTGGGCAAGATTGTTGTTGAATACGCTCAGTGTGTGTTGTATATGCCTATCTGAGAAATGGGGGTTTGTTGTATATGCCTATCTGAGATAAGGGGATATGTTGTATATGCCTATATGCGATAAGCGGATATGTTGTATATGCCTATCTGATACATGGGGATTTCTTGTATATGCCTACCTGAGAAATGGGGATTTTTTTATATGCCTATCTGAGACTTGGAGATATGTTATATGTTAGGGGTAGTTGCTGGAGTAGCCATTAGACAAGATGAGAACCATCGAGACCGGGAAGACAAGTCACGTCATGATTGAGAGAACCATCGAGACCGGGAAGACAAGTCACGTCATGATTTAGAGAACCATCGGCGCGGGAAGACAAGTCATGTCATGATTGAGAGAACCATCGGCGCGGGAAGACAAGTCATGTCATGATTGAGAGAACCATCGGGGCGGGAAGAAAAGTCACGTCATAATTGAGAGAACCATCGGGGCGAGAAGACAAGTCACGTCATAATTGAGAGAACCATCGGGGCGGGAAGACACGTCACGTCATAATTGAGAGAACCATCGGGGCGGGAAGACAAGTCACGTCATGATTGAGAGAACCATCGGGGCGAGAAGACAAGTCACGTCATAATTGAGAGAACCATCGGGGCGGGAAGACACGTCACGTCATAATTGAGAGAACCATCGGGGCGGGAAGACAAGTCATGTCATGATTGAGAGAACCATCGGGGCGGGAAGACAAGTCACGTCATGATTGAGAGAACCATCGCCTGGCTTATGTTGGAACAGGCGGCTCTGCTTGATCTGTCAGAAAAACGTGCAAACATTACGTCATTACTTCATGACTGAATAATACTAATTATTATTCTGGTAACTGTAATAAAATGGTGCTAAGGTCGTTACTTTAAGACTAACTAATGCTGATTATTATTCAGTTAACTGTAACAAAAATGTTGGGTGTCAATTACATATGCTGAATATACTGGGATCTCTTGCTACATGTAGCCTCATGCCAAAGATATGAGCATGCTGAATATACTGGGATCTCTTGCTACATGTAGCCTCATGCCAAAGATATGAGCATGCTGAATATACTGGGATCTCTTGCTACATGTAGCCTCATGCCAAAGATATGAGAATGCAGAATATACTGGGATCTTTTATGGGGAAGCCTCTACTGCTATAGTGTTCAAGTAGCTTTGTGATTGTGTTTATAGCTATTAGTTGCGTGTTTAAGTAGTGTTTAACTAGTGTCAGGTCTTAGTCAGATATGACTGAGCTACCGTATAACAGTAGACGGTGCTACCTGTTTTCTGTTAGCGCCGAACGTTGGGCAGCGCTTACCAAACCCGACACCCCACATTGTGCCAACGGCTTCGGGCGGAAGAGCGCAATTGGGAGGGTACAAGCCTTACCCTGGTGCGAGGAAATGCAAGCTAAAGACAAAATGTCATGGCAGGGTAGACCAGGCCCTAAGCCTTGGTTGACGGCTGGTCTAGGATCGAAGCTCCGACAGGCGGACAGTTAGAGCATTGCTTTCTGATCCGGCAGCTTCTGCAGCTTGTCTTGTTCCAGATGTAGGGGTGTTACCTTTCCTCTGGAGTGAACTAGGCAGGCCGAGAGAGGGATCATGCTGCATGGGCAACACGTGATCTCTATATTTTAGCCCAGGCTTTGTGCTATGGAGAGGCAATAACTCCATCCCTGGTCTTAACTGGTCTCGGAATCAAAGCGAGAGGCAACTGTTACGGGTTATAAGTCCCTGTCAATTGGCGTAGACATGGGGCGCCACGGGTTGCCTCTGACGGTGGGAGACACCTACAGGTATCACTGATCAGCTACCGCCCGCCTCAAGTTGGGCAGCCCCCGGCCAATTGGGTGCTGATCCGCCACAGCCTGCCTGCTTCAAAGGGTGCTTGGGGCTAGGACGAAATCTGAATCGCAGGGTAGAGGGCAGGCAGAAAAAAAGGCAACACGGTGTGGGCTTTGCAGTGAAGAATTCGCTACTGGGAATGATTGAGATTCCAGCAGGAGAAAATGAAAGACTATTATCCCTGCGATTTGCAACCTCTTGTGGTTTTGCCACCATTATTACTGCATATGCACCGACACTCGATTCCTCTGATGATGTGAAGGATTCGTTCTATGAGGAGTTAGACTCCGTGATCAAGGCAGTTCCAAAATCCGACTACATTTATATGCTCGGTGATTTCATTGCTCATGTGGGCAAAAACTCGAGTTCATGGCCAGTGTGCCTTGAAAAATACAACATCGGTCTCATGAATGAAAATGGGCAAAGGCTGCTGGAGCATTGCACCAGTAATGACCTACGTATTACAAACTCCTTTTTTAAAACAAAAGAGATGCATAAGGTCACATGGAAACATCCAAGATCCGGCCATTGGCACCAGCTGGACTTCATCATCACACGGAGACAACATCTGAACCATATATCATTGACTCGAAGTTACCACAATGCTGACTGTGATACGGATCACTCTTTGGTTGTTGCAAGGGTTAGACTGAGACCACAAAGAATCTACACAGCTAAACACAAATCTAGCCCCAGGATTAATATTATTAACACTCACGATCCTGAAAAGTGCTTTGAGTTTCAACAGCAACTTGAAGACACTTTCACTGATACACCAGAAAATTGTACAGTAAATGAAAAGTGGGGTCAAATTAAGGAAACTATTTATAAAACTGCCATAGGGGTTTACGGCACTGTGGATCATAAGAAGCAGGACTGGTTTGCGACAAACAGTGAGACTCTGCAGCCCCTGATTGATAAGAAGAAGAAAGCTCTCTTAAGAAACAAGGAAAGACCAACGCGTAACACTCTGAGTGAGCTAAGGCAAGCTAGGAAGGATGTGCAAAAGGCTGTCAGGCAGTGTGCAAATGATTATTGGATCAAGTTATATGAGTCCATTCAAATCGCAAGTGATAAGGGAAACATAAGAAGCATGTATGAAGGAATAAAGAAAGCCTGTGGTCCAGTGATCAAAAGAAGTGCACCATTGAAAGAAATCATCACTGGAGAAATCATCACTGATAAGAAACAGCAGATGGACAGATGGGTAGAGCACTATTTGGAGCTTTACTCAAGTGAGACCAAACTAGCGGATGATGCCCTCAACACCATAGAGGCTCTACCAACTCTTGACCACCTGTACACACTTCCCACCATAACAGAAGTTAAGTGTGCTGTAAATGAACTTGCATCTGGCAAGGCTCCAGGTAAGGATGGGATTCCAATAGAGATTATCAGGAGTGGGCAAGACACACTCACTCTACAGATCCACCAGCTAATAGAGCTATGCTGGCGAGAAGGACAAGTCCCACAGGA
The DNA here is from genome assembly GCA_963921405.1 of Cepaea hortensis. Classification (NCBI taxonomy): domain Eukaryota; kingdom Metazoa; phylum Mollusca; class Gastropoda; order Stylommatophora; family Helicidae; genus Cepaea; species Cepaea hortensis. The sequence goes on from OY992888.1 coordinate 99,412,942, forward strand.
TTTCAAAGATTCAAGCATCATAACACTGTACAAGAACAAGGGCGATCGCAGCGACTGCAACAACTATAGGGGTATCTCACTTCCGTGTATTGTTGGAAAAGTATTTGCCAGAATTGTTCTGCGCAGACTTCAAGTCCTAGGAGATCAAGTCTACCCCAAATCACAGTGTGGCTTTCGACAGAACCGGTCTACCATTGATATGATATTCTCATTGCGACAAATGCAAGAAAATGCTGTGAAAAGAATCAACCACTGTTTATTGCCTTCATCGACCTCACAAAGGCATTTGATTTGGTCAGTCTTGAGGGTTTTTCAAGGCACTAAAGAAGATTGGCTGCCCACCAACTCTTCTGACCATTGTGGAATCGTTCCACACAGACATGAAGGGTATAATCAAGTTTGATGGTGCATCTTCTGAAGAGTTTGAAATCAAGAGTGGAGTTAAGCAAGGTTGTGTACTAGCTCCCACCCTCTTTGGAATATACTTTTCACTTCTACTGAAATATGCCTTTCGTGATCAGGATGGTGGTATATACATTCACTCACGCTCAGATGGCGGCCTCTACAATGCTCAGAGATTGAAGGCCAAGACCAAAATTAGGAGGGTACTGATCAGAGAGTTGCTTTTTGCAGATGATGCTGCAGTTACGACCCACTCTGAGGAAGAATTGTAATGTCTACTATCTGCATTCTCCAATGCTTGTTCTGAATTTGGTTTAACAATTAGCAAAATGAAGACACAGATTATGTCACAAGGTGCACATGGGGTACCATCAATCTTTATTGACGACGCCGAACTAGAGATGGTAGACCATTTTACATATCTAGGATCAGTGGTAAATAGTAAATTATCCCTAGATCAAGGAAATCAACATCCGGATTGGTAAGGCAGCAACAACAATGAACAGGGTTAAGAAAAAGAGTATGGGAGAACAGGAAGCATAATGCCAAAACAAAAGTCCTCGTCTACTAAGCCTGTGTCCGTAGTACTCTTCTTTATGGCAGTGAAACCTGGACAATTTACTCACACCAAGAGAAACTTTTAAACAGCTTTCATATGCGGTGTCTGCGAAGAATTCTTGGTATTAAGTGGCAAGACAAAATCACAAATACTGAAGTATTGGAAAGATCAGGTTGTGTGACGGTTTATTCCATGCTCAGTCTTCGTAGACTTAGATGGATAGGACATATTAGGAGGAAGGTAGAATACCAAAGGACATCTTTTTTGGTGAATTACAGATGGGTAAGAGGTCTCAGGGTTGGCCTCTACTACGATACAAAGATGTGTGTAAGTGGGACATGATTGATACAGGCATTGATAATAGTAGTAATGCATGTTGAAAACGAGGCTTAATGTGGCATATTTTGTGGTATGAAATGTGTCATGAAATGTGGTATGCCGCGTGGTATGACGATGTCGCGTGGTATGAAGATTCATACCACCCGGCCGAATATTCTTCGTGTTTTTCCTATATTTTTTTGATTGTCTGTGGGTTAAAAAAGAATTTAAATGACCTGTAAATTATGCAAGGTAGTTGTTGATATTAATCATGTGTAACAAAGGAAAAGGTTGAACTAGGTGGGTAGGTTCAGTAAAGATGAGTTCGATAACGGCGGCGGCAGGTTTGCTAATTGATTCAGAAGCTGTTACCAGCTGTAGAACCCTTCCTTGTTTTTTAAGTGTCTGCTGTCGATTTTAATCATATCATCGGGGCATATGTAACAATGGAAAGATCAATTGAACTAGGTGGGTAGTTGGTATCACAGTCGCTTTGGAGATGTGTAATTGAATCAGAAGCTGTCAGCCATGGTAAAGAAGAAAAAGAAAAATTATCTTCCCGTTTGTATAGACGTACACAAGCTAGTTGGTACCATATGCCCCCTCATATGGAGGTGATAGGTTCGAAGCTCGATTCTTTATCGTTGGTAAGTGTATGGGGTGCGTAGATGGGCATAGAGGATGTGGTGGGATATCACCAGTGTGTAACTGGGGTGTTTCTTGGGTGCCCTACCATGCAACAGGTTTGGATCTCACTGTGTGATTGGGGTAGTATGGTGGTGGGCGAGTATGTAACGGGGCTAGATTGTGTCGTAGACGGGTCGAAGTACGCACCTGGTTGAAAAGGGTGTCAACCCTAGGCGGCTCTTTTTAAGTGTATACTAAGCCGTAAATGCATACCAACGGTGTCTAGTTGCTGCCATAGCGCTTGTCAGGTTCGAAACCTACTGTGTGTTGGGTAGTGTGGCAGTGGGCGAGTATGTAACGCAGCTAGGTGGTATCATTGGCGGTTCAAATCACGCCCCTGGTCGCTAACTATACCCAACATAGGTGCCAGAGAAGCGAATGCAGCGGTATCGCTTTGCATTTTCCTCAGAAACCGCAGTTCCAAGCCAGCAGATTCAGCGTGACTGCTCAGTATCTTCACATTCATACAAAAGCATAGGTTCTATGTAGCACCGCAACACTCTTTTTCTCGTAGCAATTGCCATCTTTTTATTGGTCGCTATGTTTTTCATCTTGCTATTCACTTGTTTCAGAATATTCTCATTTACACGTATATTACATCGTGGTATTTCGTTCTTCATAGTGACAATCATAACCCGTGTCGTTTTATAATTTAATTCTAACCCTAGTTGTTCACCGTGTGCAACAACCGCCTCCACTAAATACTACAGAGCCTGCGCAGTGTCTGTTGATTACATGAATTATATGAAGGCAGTTGACAATTTAAATTAGATGAAGTTATTTTATTACAGAAATTAAATGAAGACATTTGACTAGAAATATTTAATAAAACGACGAAAAAACGGAGATCTACCGGCGTGAGAAAAGCATAAAACTATGTTAATGTCAGTTCTTGTGAACATATTTAACAGAAGCATTCTGAATAGTATTTGAATATTTAGCTTTAATGTGAAATCAGTACGGCTGTACCGATCGGAAACAAGAAGAATGACTAAAAAAATTACTAATAAACAACAAATATTCATTAACTGGTACCCATGTAGTTCATCCTTGGCGTTCATATTTCATTCAACAATTAGTATAATGTCTGAAGTCACATTTGCGGCTTCAAAATATGTTTTCATATCATATGTATATATGAAGATATATTCAAGGTGATTTCTAAGGACAAAATTCCGCATGTCACACGTTAGAAAAGACAGATGTCGCTCAAACTTAAACATTAAGAGTGGAAGAAAAGTGTGTTGTAGATACTGTTTTTCCTTTGTTTCTAGTGGGACTTGATTATTTGTTGTTCTATCTGGTCTTGATATGTATATTTTCACCACATCTTCACTGATGTTTTTCATCTTGTCTGCTCATTGCGCCCGCTTCACAGTCATACAAAAGTACAGGTTCTATGAAAGACAGAGACACTTTGCGGTTATTGTTAACCAAAATGACAAATTTGAGGTCGATTATGTAAGTATTTGTAAATAAATAAATATACACAGGGCTGGCTGGTATATAATGATAACAAAGATAGCTAGTTTTAGAAAACGAAATAGACGTGCTACCATACAGAATTGGTGTTACAGATTTCGCCTACTCTTCACCAAAATCAGACAGCGAAGAAGGGTAATGACATTTTTACAGTTGCGAAGTGCCGTATTAGAAGCCCAAATATTAACCTCAAGGTGCGGGTTAATCCAAAGCTAGTGAGTGTCTTCATTCTGATCTGGAGTTGTTTACCGTGCCCTCCACGCAAACAGAGGTGGAATAGTGACTATGTGTAGCTTAACTGTGGTGGTACCATCTGGAGATATTAATCAGATACTTGGTACCCAGTGAAGATGACAGATAACCGATGCGGGATAGGTCGCGTGGCCCTCAACAAAACATACAATGAAATAATGGTGAAACGAAATGTTGCGTCTCCGCGAAGCATTATTTTAGAAACTAAAGACTGCAATCGATCTGAGAGGGTAATAATAGACAGTCTAATCCTACCAGAAAGAGGTGTCTTATACACTGTGTACCAACGACAGACAGCTGGCCAAAAAGAACAATACGAGTCTAGAGGGTACCATAGATCATATGGAGGTAACAGCTTCGATTCCGACGGGGTTGTGTGGCGGAAATATTGGTTGTGTTAATTAGCTGTGATGGAGTTTACATCTCCGATCAACAGGTTTTGAGAGGCCTAAATAGGCAGTAGTTTAAAGAATTCAAGTATATTATTACAAGTTAAATTACATAATAAAATAAATACAGTGATGTGTATAAAATTATAAAAAACAAAAAAGTAAAAAACACCAGTGTTACATTAGCAAATAAGTGAAAAACACAACGGTATGAATACATTGGTGTATTAGTTACATACAAATGGTACACACAACATGCCCTTATGTCAGCGTAATGGCCTAACTGTTAAATCACGTGACCGCTATCTTTTCTATATCGCGACCAAAATACACTGATCGACCTTCACGTCAGCGTAACAGACTAACACTTAAACCAAGCACCCACTATCTATTCTATATTGTTGCCAACAATTATGTGCATGCTGCCATCCTTTGATGTGAGTCTGATTGATGAAACCTGTCAGGAAACAACCATAGAGACATAGTAAAAGTGTAGGAAAAATACAACTCCAAGCGTTTTGACTCTCGGTGTATCGTTATTCACATAACGTTTCCTGTTTCCTGCTCCAGTCTATTGTTGTAAAATCTTACCAAGGTGGACACTGTGGACGAAATCTACATGAGTGAAGTAGGATAGACACGGTTGTCATATGTGTCTTATAGGGCTTGGTCATTGGTTTTTCAAAACTTATCGATGGAAGAGAATGACCCTTACACTACAAACAGAATAAACATTTACATTAATAATACCCATAACAAACACATGACCATCTACACTAGCTGTGCCAAAAGTGACAGTCTGCTTAGAGAAAACAGCGAATTTTCAACGAAAACATAGTCTGTGTGTTATCTCCTTGGAAACGTAAATCTGGTTATATTTAAATCACCCTATGCACTCATGCCTCCCATGAAAACTAGCGTAATGTCTGAAGAAGTCAAATTTGAGGCTTCAAATTATGTTTTCGTAGTATATGTATATATGAAGATATATACATGTGTTTTCTAACAACAAATTTCCGCATGCCGCGCTTTACATCCATACACAAGTATAGGTTCTATGAACGACACAACACCTACAAGTTGCTAACATTGGCACCGAGTTACCAACAGCATTTCTATCTAGAGTCAATACCACACGACAAGACAATGCTTTTTCGGCCTCTGATTGAGGACAATAGATATAAACATAATTATGCAATGACCTCTTTACCACAATACCGAGAAAGTTAAAAATATCCTTTTAAATACGCTGACGACCATAGTAACACAACCAGTTAATTCTGCTTGCTCACTTTGTGTAATACCCACACCTACTATAGATTGCAGAAAATACTCATTTCTACAACCAAGGTGAAAAATATCGGTCAAACTTATAAATGTCTCGTCCGAATTCATAAAAAGAAGGAAATAATGTTAGCCAAATGTGAAAAATATCGGTCAAACTTATAAATGTCTCATCCAAAGTTATGAAAAAATAGGAAAATTTGTTAACCAAATGGGAAAAAAATAATAATGTTAGCCAAATGTGAAAAATATCGGTCAAACTTATCAATGTCTCATCCAAAGTTATGAAAAAATAGGAAAATTTGTTAACCTAAGGAGAAAAAATATTGACTCTGTAAAGAAACATTTACAACAAACGTATAAACATTAGGAAAATTTGTTAACCTAATGAGAAAAAAAAAATATCGACATAGAGAGCAATATTTCATCTAATCTTGTAAAAAGTAGGAACATTTGTCAACCGAAATGGGAAAAGGTCGGTCAAATACATAAATATCTCAACAAATTATAAAAAGTAGGAAATAATAGGGGCCAAGTAAAAAATAGCTTACCCAGATTTATAAAAGGTAGGAAAATGTGTTAGCCAAAAGGGGAAAATATTGATCAAACTAAGAAACATGTCGACCGAACTAGGAAAATAAGTGAACCAAAGTAATAAAAATGTTGGGTAAATACAGAAATATGTTGACCAAACTTAAAATATCGCTGCTAAACTTATGAATACTAGGAAACTTTGTTAAACAAATGTGAAAAAATATCGACCAAACTTATAAAAATCTCCGCCAAAATTACGAAAAGTAGGAAACTTTGTTAACCAAATTTGAAACTATATCGGTCAAACTTATAAATGACTCGTCTGAATTCATAAAAAGTAGGAAATAATGTTAACCAAAAGGGGCAAAATATTGACCAAGTAAAGAAATGTCTCGTCCAAAATTGTTAAAAGTAGGACAAATTTGTTAACCAAAGGTGAAAAAAGATCGGCCAAACAGATAAATATTTCAGCTAAACTTAAAAACAGTAGGAAAAATGTTGCTTCTATAGTAATGTCAAACGTGTCTTGATCTTTTATTTGAAAAGACATTTCACAATACATAATCAGCAACGTCAGCACTTTCCCTCTTTTACATTACTGAAAGCTTCAACTTATCATTCCAGCGTTTCTGTTTAAGAACCACTTATACAGACTAATCACTCATCACTCCATACTCTTGATTTTTTTCTTTATAACACAGAGTGTCTCTGTCTTTCATAGATAGCTTCACAACTTTTCCATGTCACAGCACCAAGAGCTCCAAACCTTCGTTGTACATGAGCTTCAACGACATAGTAATAACAACATTTATGGCAATGCAGTCTATGGCTCCACTTGGGATAGTTTCGATGTCATCTGAGTATTCGTCAGCAAAGATCCATTTCCCATAACTGATATCTTCAACTTTCCATACCACAATGTCTGCTATACTACTCTTCGATTGTTCCAGCTCTCAATACTGCAGGTGTTTTCTAGAAGTCTAGTGAAAATATCATTTCTCACTTTTTCCACCTCTATTTGAGTGTGTCATTTCACAACCAACCAACAGTGTCTGTTACGAGGTCGGTCTTTCTTAATACAACATCTGCCCTATTGACCCCTTGAATACCAGCGAATACATCTTCTAACCAATTTTCAACGTTTCATACCACTTAACACTAACATTCTCTTTGCTTACAACACAACCGGTTTTCTGCTGACTGGGTAAATTTCCCAACCTACTGGAGATAAATCGACTGTCCCCTATTCGACAAGACCCTTTATTAGACAATGACTATGAGCATCAACCAGGATGGTCACTGCTAAAAAGGATACCAATAACAAACGATCTTCTTTACAGAGGGCTATAGAATTATGATGCTATTCAGTGTTACAATGAGAAGAATAAGGAAGACAATAAAGGTTGAAAAGAGGTGACGAGTAGTAAGGATGTATGGAAGGAAAAGAGACACAATAAGCAAGATATATATTAAGAACACTAATAGATAGATCAAAATAGAAGAGAAAGGGCTTAATCAAGTGGATAATTTTATATACTTGAGGTCATTTATAACCTCAGATGGTAGGTACACAATAGAGCTTAAGAGCAGAATACGGCCAACAAAAGAGGTATTTCAGAAAATGAAACGTATCTTAGGTGATAAGTCACTATCATTGAAGGAACAAATAAATAAACTTTCAACAATAAAATTACAAAAATTAAAAATTAATTTTCGACAATAAAATTTATACAGTAAATTTCTCTTTATTGTTTCTAATTTGAATGTTTCTGGTAGCAATTTAATTGTTAAATTTTATTGTCGAAAACTAATTTTTAATTTTTGTAATTTTATTGTTGAAAGTTTATTTATTTGTTCCTTCAATGATAGTGACTTATCACCTAAGATACGTTTCATTTTCTGAAATACCTCTTTTGTTGGCCGTATTCTGCTCTTAAGCTCTATTGTGTACCTACCATCTGAGGTTATAAATGACCTCAAGTATATAAAATTATCCACTTGATTAAGCCTTTTCTCTTCTATTTTGATCTATCTATTAGTGTTCTTAATATATATCTTGCTTATTGTGTCTCTTTTCCTTCCATACATCCTTACTACTCGTCACCTCTTTTCAACCTTTATTGTCTTCCTTATTCTTCTCATTGTAACACTGAATAGCATCATAATTCTATAGCCCTCTGTAAAGAAGATCGTTTGTTATTGGTATCCTTTTTAGCAGTGACCATCCTGGTTGATGCTCATAGTCATTGTCTAATAAAGGGTCTTGTCGAATAGGGGACAGTCGATTTATCTCCAGTAGGTTGGGAAATTTACCCAGTCAGCAGAAAACCGGTTGTGTTGTAAGCAAAGAGAATGTTAGTGTTAAGTGGTATGAAACGTTGAAAATTGGTTAGAAGATGTATTCGCTGGTATTCAAGGGGTCAATAGGGCAGATGTTGTATTAAGAAAGACCGACCTCGTAACAGACACTGTTGGTTGGTTGTGAAATGACACACTCAAATAGAGGTGGAAAAAGTGAGAAATGATATTTTCACTAGACTTCTAGAAAACACCTGCAGTATTGAGAGCTGGAACAATCGAAGAGTAGTATAGCAGACATTGTGGTATGGAAAGATGAAGATATCAGTTATGGGAAATGGATCTTTGCTGACGAATACTCAGATGACATCGAAACTATCCCAAGTGGAGCCATAGACTGCATTGCCATAAATGTTGTTATTACTATGTCGTTGAAGCTCATGTACAACGAAGGTTTGGAGCTCTTGGTGCTGTGACATGGAAAAGTTGTGAAGCTATCTATGAAAGACAGAGACACTTTGTGTTATAAAGAAAAAAATCAAGAGTATGGAGTGATGAGTGATTAGTCTGTATAAGTGGTTCTTAAACAGAAACGCTGGAATGATAAGTTGAAGCTTTCAGTAATGTAAAAGAGGGAAAGTGCTGACGTTGCTGATTATGTATTGTGAAATGTCTTTTCAAATAAAAGATCAAGACGCGTTTGACATAACTATAGAAGCAACATTTTTCCTACTGTTTTTAAGTTTAGCTGAAATATTTATCTGTTTGGCCGATCTTTTTTCACCTTTGGTTAACAAATTTGTCCTACTTTTAACAATTTTGGACGAGACATTTCTTTACTTGGTCAATATTTTGCCCCTTTTGGTTAACATTATTTCCTACTTTTTATGAATTCGGACGAGTCATTTATAAGTTTGACCGATATAGTTTCAAATTTGGTTAACAAAGTTTCCTACTTTTCGTAATTTTGGCGGAGATTTTTATAAGTTTGGTCGATATTTTTTCACATTTGTTTAACAAAGTTTCCTAGTATTCATAAGTTTAGCAGCGATATTTTAAGTTTGGTCAACATATTTCTGTATTTACCCAACATTTTTATTACTTTGGTTCACTTATTTTCCTAGTTCGGTCGACATGTTTCTTAGTTTGATCAATATTTTCCCCTTTTGGCTAACACATTTTCCTACCTTTTATAAATCTGGGTAAGCTATTTTTTACTTGGCCCCTATTATTTCCTACTTTTTATAATTTGTTGAGATATTTATGTATTTGACCGACCTTTTCCCATTTCGGTTGACAAATGTTCCTACTTTTTACAAGATTAGATGAAATATTGCTCTCTATGTCGATATTTTTTTTTTCTCATTAGGTTAACAAATTTTCCTAATGTTTATACGTTTGTTGTAAATGTTTCTTTACAGGGTCAATATTTTTTCTCCTTAGGTTAACAAATTTTCCTATTTTTTCATAACTTTGGATGAGACATTGATAAGTTTGACCGATATTTTTCACATTTGGCTAACATTATTATTTTTTTCCCATTTGGTTAACAAATTTTCCTATTTTTTCATAACTTTGGATGAGACATTTATAAGTTTGACCGATATTTTTCACATTTGGCTAACATTATTTCCTTCTTTTTATGAATTCGGACGAGACATTTATAAGTTTGACCGATATTTTTCACCTTGGTTGTAGAAATGAGTATTTTCTGCAATCTATAGTAGGTGTGGGTATTACACAAAGTGAGCAAGCAGAATTAACTGGTTGTGTTACTATGGTCGTCAGCGTATTTAAAAGGATATTTTTAACTTTCTCGGTATTGTGGTAAAGAGGTCATTGCATAATTATGTTTATATCTATTTTCCTCAATCAGAGGCCGAAAAAGCATTGTCTTGTCGTGTGGTATTGACTCTAGATAGAAATGCTGTTGGTAACTCGGTGCCAATGTTAGCAACTTGTAGGTGTTGTGTCGTTCATAGAATCTATACTTGTGTATGGATGTAAAGCGCGGCATGCGGAAATTTGTTGTTAGAAAACACATGTATATATCTTCATATATACATATACTACGAAAACATATTTTGAAGCCTCAAATTTGACTTCTTCAGACATTACGCTAGTTTTCATGGGAGACATGAGTGCATAGGGTGATTTAAATATAACCAGATTTACGTTTCCAAGGAGATAACACACAGACTATGATTTCGTTGAAAATTCGCTGTTTTCTCTAAGCAGACTGTCACTTTTGGCACAGCTAGTGTAGATGGTCATGTGTTTGTTATGGGTATTATTAATGTAAATGTTTATTCTGTTTGTAGTGTAAGGGTCATTCTCTTCCATCGATAAGTTTTGAAAAACCAATGACCAAGCCCTATAAGACACATATGACAACCGTGTCTATCCTACTTCACTCATGTAGATTTCGTCCACAGTGTCCACCTTGGTAAGATTTTACAACAATAGACTGGAGCAGGAAACAGGAAACGTTATGTGAATAACGATACACCGAGAGTCAATACGCTTGGAGTTGTATTTTTCCTACACTTTTACTATGTCTCTATGGTTGTTTCCTGACAGGTTTCATCAATCAGACTCACATCAAAGGATGGCAGCATGCACATAATTGTTGGCAACAATATAGAATAGATAGTGGGCGCTTGGTTTAAGTGTTAGTCTGTTACGATGACGTGAGGGTCGATCAGTGTATTTTGGTCGCGATATAGAAAAGATAGCGGTCACGTGATTTAACAGTTAGGCCATTACGCTGACATAAGGGCATGTTGTGTGTACCATTTGTATGTAACTAATACACCAATGTATTCATACCGTTGTGTTTTTCACTTATTTGCTAATGTAACACTGGTGTTTTTTACTTTTTTGTTTTTTATAATTTTATACACATCACTGTATTTATTTTATTATGTAATTTAACTTGTAATAATATACTTGAATTCTTTAAACTACTGCCTATTTAGGCCTCTCAAAACCTGTTGATCGGAGATGTAAACTCCATCACAGCTAATTAACACAACCAATATTTCCGCCACACAACCCCGTCGGAATCGAAGCTGTTACCTCCATATGATCTATGGTACCCTCTAGACTCGTATTGTTCTTTTTGGCCAGCTGTCTGTCGTTGGTACACAGTGTATAAGACACCTCTTTCTGGTAGGATTAGACTGTCTATTATTACCCTCTCAGATCGATTGCAGTCTTTAGTTTCTAAAATAATGCTTCGCGGAGACGCAACATTTCGTTTCACCATTATTTCATTGTATGTTTTGTTGAGGGCCACGCGACCTATCCCGCATCGGTTATCTGTCATCTTCACTGGGTACCAAGTATCTGATTAATATCTCCAGATGGTACCACCACAGTTAAACTACACATAGTCACTATTCCACCTCCGTTTGCGTGGAGGGCACGGTAAACAACTCCAGATCAGAATGAAGACACTCACTAGCTTTGGATTAACCCGCACCTTGAGGTTAATATTTGGGCTTCTAATACGGCACTTCGCAACTGTAAAAATGTCATTACCCTTCTTCGCTGTCTGATTTTGGTGAAGAGTAGGCGAAATCTGTAACACCAATTCTGTATGGTAGCACGTCTATTTCGTTTTCTAAAACTAGCTATCTTTGTTATCATTATATACCAGCCAGCCCTGTGTATATTTATTTATTTACAAATACTTACATATTAATCGACCTCAAATTTGTCATTTTGGTTAACAATAACCGCAAAGTGTCTCTGTCTTTCATAGAACCTGTACTTTTGTATGACTGTGAAGCGGGCGCAATGAGCAGACAAGATGAAAAACATCAGTGAAGATGTGGTGAAAATATACATATCAAGACCAGATAGAACAACAAATAATCAAGTCCCACTAGAAACAAAGGAAAAACAGTATCTACAACACACTTTTCTTCCACTCTTAATGTTTAAGTTTGAGCGACATCTGTCTTTTCTAACGTGTGACATGCGGAATTTTGTCCTTAGAAATCACCTTGAATATATCTTCATATATACATATGATATGAAAACATATTTTGAAGCAGCAAATGTGACTTCAGACATTATACTAATTGTTGAATGAAATATGAACGCCAAGGATGAACTACATGGGTACCAGTTAATGAATGTTTGTTGTTTATTAGTAATTATTTTTTTAGTCATTCTTCTTGTTTCCGATCGGTACAGCCGTACTGATTTCACATTAAAGCTAAATATTCAAATACTATTCAGAATGCTTCTGTTAAATATGTTCACAAGAACTGACATTAACATAGTTTTATGCTTTTCTCACGCCGGTAGATCTCCGTTTTTTCGTCGTTTTATTAAATATTTCTAGTCAAATGTCTTCATTTAATTTCTGTAATAAAATAACTTCATCTAATTTAAATTGTCAACTGCCTTCATATAATTCATGTAATCAACAGACACTGCGCAGGCTCTGTAGTATTTAGTGGAGGCGATTGTTGCACACGGTGAACAACTAGGGTTAGAATTAAATTATAAAACGACACGGGTTATGATTGTCACTATGAAGAACGAAATACCACGATGTAATATACGTGTAAATGAGAATATTCTGAAACAAGTGAATAGCAAGATGAAAAACATAGCGACCAATAAAAAGATGACAATTGCTACGAGAAAAAGAGTGTTGCGGTGCTACATAGAACCTATGCTTTTGTATGAATGTGAAGATACTGAGCAGTCACGCTGAATCTGCTGGCTTGGAACTGCGGTTTCTGAGGAAAATGCAAAGCGATACCGCTGCATTCGCTTCTCTGGCACCTTTGTTGGGTATAGTTAGCGACCAGGGGCGTGATTTGAACCGCCAATGATACCACCTAGCTGCGTTACATACTCGCCCACTGCCACACTACCCCACCACATAGTAGGTTTCGAACCTGACAAGCGCTATGGCAGCAACTAGACACCGTTGGTATGCATTTACGGCTTAGTATACACTTAAAAAGAGCCGCCTAGGGTTGACACCCTTTTCAACCAGGTGCGTACTTCGACCCGTCTACGACACAATCTAGCCCCGTTACATACTCGCCCACCACCATACTACCCCAATCACACAGTGAGATCCAAACCTGTTGCATGGTAGGGCACCCAAGAAACACCCCAGTTACACACTGGTGATATCCCACCACATCCTCTATGCCCATCTACGCACCCCATACACTTACCAACGATAAAGAATCGAGCTTCGAACCTATCACCTCCATATGAGGGGGCATATGGTACCAACTAGCTTGTGTACGTCTATACAAACGGGAAGATAATTTTTTTTTCTTCTTTACCATGGCTGACAGCTTCTGATTCAATTACACATCTCCAAAGCGACTGTGATACCAACTACCCACCTAGTTCAACTGATCTTTCCATTGTTACATATGCCCCGATGATATGATTAAAAACGAAGGCAGACACTTAAAAAACAAGGAAGGGTTCTACAGCTGGTAACAGCTTCTGAATCAATTAGCAAACCTGCCGCCGCCGTTATCGAACTCATCTTTACTGAACCTACCCACCTAGTTCAACCTTTTCCTTTGTTACACATGATTAATATTAACAACTACCATGCATAATTTACAGGTCATTTAAATTCTTTTTTAACCCACAGACAATCAAAAAAATAGAGGAAAAATACGAAGAATATTCGGCCGGGTGGTATGAATCTTCATACCACGCGACATCGTCATACCACGCGGCATACCACATTTCATGACACATTTCATACCACAAAATATGCCACATTAAGCCTCGTTTTCAACATGCATTACTACTGATAATGCACATTGGGAGCAAGTCGCTGCTGAACGTGTTGCGTGGAGGGCAAACATCAGAAATGGAATAAAGACAAAGGAGAAAATTATTGCAGATAAGTCACACACCGAGCGTGTGAGACGTAAGATGGTGCATGATGGTGGAAATGACCACATGTTCACATGCACCCACTGTGAACGGACATTTACAGCGCAAATTGGCCTTATCAGTCACATGCGTTACCGCCATAGGTAAAAGTTATTATGCCTTTTTAAAGCACAAACTATCGTCTGTCAAGACGGCAAGGTGCCAATGGTTAAGTAGTTTTGCGATTGTATGTACAGGAATTGACAGAGTGGTTAAATATTAGGAGCGTTCATTTGAAATCCATTCGTGCCGCACCGCGTGTAATTGCGTACGTTGAACATGATCAAGTCATGGTCATGTGATAAGTACTGACCAATGAATAAAAGAGCACGTGCTTATCGTCCCATGGTGCATAGGTTCTGTTTCTGACCGTTGAGAAAATGGCCGGGTTGATCCAAAATCCGTCCAAAGAAGCTCAAAGAGCGGCGATTAAATTTCTTTCATTTAAAGGATGTCGACCAGTGGACATTCATCGAAGAATACAGGCAGCGTATGGTAACAAATGGGTGTCGAACACAACTGTGATAGACTGGAAACGAATGTTTCGGAAAGGACGTCAGTTCACGACAGTTCTTCGACGGCCGGGTCAAGCGCATATTGTTGGAAGAAAAAAAAATTAATCGCCAAAATTGATGCAGCAGTACAGATGAACCGTTCTCGAAGCATATGTTCGATAGCGAAAGAATTTGATGTGTCAATTGGGACAATTCAAAAGGTCGTTCGTAAGAAACTGCAATATCGGAAGGTGTGTTCACAGTGGGTACCACGGATGTTGACCAACCACCAAAAAGAGGAACGCATGGGATGGTGTTTGAACCACTTGCTGCGTTACAGAGTGGAGGGTGATGCATTTCTCTTCCGCATTGTGGCAGGCGATGAATTATCGTGTCACCATTTTGAGCCGAGCAGCAAAAGAGAGCGAGAGAGAGCATGCAATGGAAGCATGCTGGATAACCTAAAGCCAAAAAATTCAAGTTACAGGTTTCCGCTGGTTAGGTTATGCAGAGCTCATTGTTTGACCATGAAGGGCTATTGTTGGCAGACTTTAAAGAACCTGGTGTCAACATCAACTCTACTCACTTCTTGCAAACAAGCTGCAAAAAGTCATCAAGAATAAACGACCCGGCATGCTTTCTCGCGGTGTGATTTTGTTGCACGATAATGCTCGTCCGCATGTTGCAAAGATTGTGCAGGAAGTATTAGCTTGGAAGAAGTGGGAAATTCTGCAACATCCAGTCTATAGTCCTGATTTGTCACCATGTGATTTTCATTTAGTCTTTTTTTTTCATACAGTGAAAGTATTTTCAGAAATATTGAAGATATGTAAGGAATCAACATTGGGGGACAATGCATCAATAACATTAGATATGCAGATGATACAGTCTTGATTGCAGACAATGAACAGGACCTGCAACATTTAGTAGATGCGGATGTTACACACAGTGAACAACTAGGGTTAGAATTAAATTGTAAAAAGACACAGATTATGGTCGTCACTAGGAAGAAGGAAATACCACAATGTAATATACAAGTAAATGGGAATATTCTTCAACAAGTGAATAGGTACAATTATCTCGGAACAGTAATAACATATGATGGGAGATGCCTTGAAGAGATTAGAACAAGAATCGCCATGGCAACAGTAGCCTTTAGCAAGATGAAAAACATACTGACCAATAAAAAGATGTCAATTGAAACGAGAAAAAGAGTGTTGAGATGCTACATAGAATCTGTACTTTTATATGGATGTGAAGCTTGGACAATGAGCAGTCAGGCTGAAAAACATCTGATGGCTGTAGAAATGTGGTTTCTGAGGAAAATGCAAAGAATACCATGGACAGCCAGAAAGACCAATGAACAAGTCCTTCAAGAAACAAATGAAGATCGTAAACTGATTAGAGACATTAGACGTAGACAGTCACAATTTTTTGGGCATGTTATGAGAAGAAATTATTTGGAGAACTTGGTGACAACTGGTAAGATCGATGGGAACAGACCAAGGGGAAGACCTAGAAGCAAGTACATGGATGGCTTGGCCTTGTGGCATGGTCGAGACAGAAACACGGAGCTGATCCACGACTCTAGTGATCGAGTGAGATGGCAGAGCATGACCGCCCACGCTTACCGGCATGGCACATGATGGATGGATTTTCATTTGTTCGGACCTCTAAAATGGGTAACGATTTCACACAGATGCAGACGTAATGAACGCGGTGAACACTTGGTTCAGTGAGTAACCACAATCATTTTTTGCTGACTGCATTCGCCGCCTACCTAGGCAATGGGATGCTTGCCTGAATGCCTACGTCGACTTCTTCTGACCAATTCAAGATGCATAATTCATTCAAAATGAATGCATTGTTTAATTCTACCATACCTGTTAATGTTTCTTTCATGCTTTTGTAATAAAGCCATTGGAACAGGTTTCAAACGAACGACCCCTATAGATTTGTGATTGTGTTCAGAAGGACTGGCGGAGTGTTAACAGAATGCAAATTTGTATTAGTTAGTCATAAAGTAATGATGTTTGAAATCCCCACGTATGTATAATACATACATTATTTTTGTTGTTCTCTTTTTACTACTTCAACCATAACCGTTTATATTCTTGTATACTTGCTACTTCAACCATTAACGTTTATCATCTTGTCTGCTTGTTACTTCAACTGTTACCGTTTATCATCTTGTCTGCTTGTTACTTCAACCATTAACGTTTATCATCTTGTCTGCTTGTTACTTCAACCATAACCGTTTATCATCTTGTCTGCTTGTTACTTCAACTGTTACCGTTTATCATCTTGTCTGCTTGTTACTTCAACCATAACCGTTTATCATCTTGTCTGCTTGTTACTTCAACCATTACCGTTTATCATCTTATCTGCTTGTTACTTCAACCATAACCGTTTATCATCTTGTCGTCTTGTTACTTCAACCATTACCGTTTATCACCGTGTTTGCTTGTTACTTCAACCATAACCGTTTATCATCTTGTCGTCTTGTTACTTCAACCATTACCGTTTATCATCTTGTCGTCTTGTTACTTCAACCATAACCGTTTATCATCTTGTCGTCTTGTTACTTCAACCATAACCGTTTATCAACTTGTCTTGTTGCTTCAACCATAACCGTTTATCATCGTGTCTGCTTGTTACTTCAACCATAACCGTTTATCATCTTGTCGTCTTGTTACTTCAACCATTACCGTATATCATCGTGTCTGCTTGTTACTTCAACCATAACCGTTTATCATCTTGTCGTCTCGTTACTTCAACCATTACCGTTTATCATCTTGCCTGCTTCTTGCTTCAGCCATTACCGTTTATCATTTAGAGTCAGGTCTTAGATATAACTGAGCTACCGTAATGAAAGCAGACGGTACAACCTGCCTTTTGTTAGCGCCGAATGTTGGGCGGTGCTTACCAAACCCGACACTCCACATTGTGCCAACGACTTCGGGCGGAAGAGCTCAGTTGGGAGGATACAAGCCTTATCCTGGAGCGAGGAAATGCAACCTAAAGACAAAAATGTCATGGCAGGTCAGACCAGGCCCTAAGCCTTGGTTGGCAACTGGTCTAGGATCGAAGCTCCGACAGGCGGACAGTTAGAGCATTGCTTTTCTAATCGGACAGCTTCTGCAGCTTGTCTTGTTCCAGATGTATAGGTAGTACCGCCTACTGTCATACGGTAGCTCAGTCATATCTGACTAAGACCTGACTCACAAATATTCAAATCATAAATCAGGCAAACAAACTCATTGGACAAATGGCACCAATACTGAAGAACAAACATGTATCAATAACTACTAAGGAAGGACTTTACAACACAATCTTCCTACCAACTCTATGCTACCAATGCCAAACCTGGACAATGACAGAAAAAGAGAAAAGAACATCGCAACAACAGAAATGAGATTCCTGAGAAGAATACTAAATGTATCAAGAAGAGATAAGATCAGAAATGAAGAAATCAGGACTAAAGTGGGCGTTATAGCTGCACTAGATTTTATCAGAAGGCAGCAAGTCAAATGGTTTGGCCATGCAAGTAGGTTACCAACTAACAGTATACCACAACAAGCAATGATGTACAGACAAGAGGGGAGCAGAGGAAGAGGCCGACCACGTAAACGATGGACGCAGGGAATAACAGAGTCCATGGGAATATCGATAAATGAAGCACATAAGCGGGCACTCTCCCGCTGTTTATACATCACCTCGACACCGCAAGGTACAAGAGGAACATGATGAGGTGAGATGAGATGAGATTCAGATCAGACTGCGTATAGTCAAACGATAATCAAGTGTTAATGAAACACATATCACAAGGTCATTGTTGAGTTCGTGTTGTAAGAAACATTATTGTTATTGTTGTTGTTGTTCTCTTCCCCCCCCCCCCCACCTCCCGTATTATTATTATTATTATTACTATTATTATCACTATTATTATAATAATAAATAGCAGCTTCAGATAGTCACGGAACTGTACACAGACGAGAAACAATACAACCATCTACACTACAATACCTTCAACATACAGTCGGAGTGGCTTGTAGTCCCCCACACCCGCCTCTAATCCGTGCAGACCTCGCTAGATTCACGAAAAGTGATTTACTGGGCAAGTGTTAAGTTCAGTAGTTTGTCACTGTTTCGTGAACGGTCGATGCTCATAATTTCGAAATCAACGCTAAGCGATTTATTACAAATCGCCCGCGAGTAATCTCAAACCCTCCACCCGGTGTGTCGAGACATGGCCGCTGGTCTCATGTAGAAAATGTGCCAGGGCAGCCACGTATCCGGCCTGCTCTGTTTGATTTAAAACTGCCGGGATATGTATAATATGGGCACCGTGTTCCGCCATTGTCTGAAAAGACTAGAGGCCGATCCAATACTCCAGAATCAGAGAGAGCGGGGTGTCACCGTCCTATTTTTCCATCTTCTTCTTTCCTCTGTTTAGGGAAGTGTGTCACGCCAAGTCATTCACCTCAAAGGTCAGCGTATCCGACTTCAGAACGCGTTTGTGTTCTGGTCACTTCTTCTAGACCGATTCCCTCCAAGGTTACGGGCTCAACCCATGGGTGGGATTTTGTTGTCTGATTAGTTTGCCTTGGTAGTGACCTTACAGCCTACTACTTGTGATTTCCAACTGCTGTGCTTTTTTTAAACATATACAAAATACACACATGACCTTCTATTTTTCGCCCTTATCCGAAAAAGTTAGGTATCCTATCTCACTACTAAGCGATCAAGGGCTCGCGTGATATCATTACATTCCAGTGGTTCATGGAGACGTTCCCTGCTCTATTCGGAATATCCTATCTTAATACCTAAGCCACCAGGGGGCGCATGATATCATTAGTTTTCAGTGGTTCTAGGAAAGACTCTTTGCTATATGCGGGGATCGAACCTGGTACCTTCGGAGTCTGAGAAGGACACAGTCGTCTCTAACCTACGCTCCCAAGGCATTTTTCTTATTTTCTAAACGTTCAAAAAGTCACCACCAGGAGACGAACTTTGTCTGCTGGGGCCATAGGAGGCCGTTGTTAGATTATGTAGTCTCCGGCCGCTATCTGCTACCTTTCACCTTGTTATATCATTGTCATACAATCACACACACACACACACACACTCACACACACACACACACACACACTCACACACACACACACTCACACACACACTCACACACACGCGCGCGCACACACACACACACGCACGCACGCACAAACACACACACACACGCACGCACGCACAAACACACACACACACGCGCGCGCACACACACACACACACACACACGCGCGCAAACATTATGGTGTATACATGCGGTGTTTATGAATTTCACAAAACGACTTAGCATCCGTACAAGGTCTGAAACCGGTCAACATATGTCACAATGACAATTAGTAACCACGCCAAACGGTTCAGGCATAAGACCATCATACGTATCACGTGGTCACAGCGACTTTACATAACACGGGATTTGCTCCTGGTCCTAGTTAATCACACGTATTATATGTACAGAGCAGGTGTGTGCCATCCTTGTCTCGACGTCTGACAGACTCCTGTTTTGTGCGCTAGTTCCGGTAAGTAAATCATCATCAAAGTCTATCATTATCCTCACATGCAGGTCTTGTGCAGAACGTATATTCCCGTGGACTCTGTTATTCCCACCGTCCATCGTTTACGTGGTCGGCCTCTTCCTCTGTTTCCATCTGGTCTGTACATCATTGCTTGTTGTGGTATACTGTTAGTTGGTAACCTACCTGCATGGCCAAACCATTTGACTTCTGCCTTATAATAAAATCTAGTGCAGCTATAACCCCCGCTTTAGTCCTGATTTCTTCATTTCTGATCTTATCTCTTCTTGATACATTGAGTATTCTTCTCAGGAATCTCATTTCTGTTTTGTGATGTTTCTTTTCTCTTTTGTTTGGCATTGGTAACATAGAGTTGGTAGGAAGATTGTGTTGTGAAGTGCTTTCTTAGTAGTTATTGATACATGTTTGTTCTTAAGTATTGGTGCCATTTGTCCAATGAGCTGGTTTGCCTTATTGCATCTATTTTCGATCTCGTCTTCTGATTTGCCATTTAATGATATTATACTTTAGGTATTGAAACTCTTTACTTGTTTCAAGGGATGTTTGTTTAGGTGAATTGTTGTTATTTTTTCCTCTTTAGATGTAGTCACTACGCCTGTTTTATTTACTTGTGCTAATTTTCATGTTATGTTCCCTACACATTTCGTTTAGACTATTCATGTGGTCTTGTAATTCAACTTCTGATTTTGCTATTAGTGCCTGGTCGTCCGCAAACAGGAGTTCTCTAATGGTGTAATTTGCAGGATCTTCTTAGTTTTTCTACGAGCAGTATGAAGATCCCCTGCCGGCTTGCTAGGCCAGTCGCAGGTTTAGGACACAAATCCGACCATAGAGAGTCCATTCCCTATGGCGAGCCATAAATCCGTTAGCCCAGGACTGGCGGTCACGGTTTAACAGTATACACAACGGGGAGGAGGGGTTGACTTGTGTAGTCTGCGGGTCATCGGCAGGCTACTAATTTTCACTTTTCACCCCTGCTGGGAGAAGCTAGCCGATCCTAACCTTGCTGGCTGCAGGGCTAGGAGCAGTCCATACCTTGAAAGTCCGTCAATACCCGTTTATTTATTTCACGGTTAATTTACTCGTACAATCTCCTTAGTGGATCCCGGCGCTTGATATCTCTCATACACACATAATAACACACTACAAAGGCATACATTCAACATCATTATGCGCCTTGTCAACTGGCTTAGACGTTCATGCATATTGTTTGTTTGTTTAGTTTGTTTAGTCGTTGGATCACCATCACGGCACACAGGTTTACCCCCATAAGTGCTCCGTTTTCCTCCTAACTCAAACCTGAGTCTGGAGAAACTCAGCTCAATGCACGAACTCCGTAGCATCGGCGAGGATCCTGAAATACTTTGGGTATATGTTTAACTCGAAATTTTGCCCGGGCAGCGAAATTAGGCTACTCTTTTCGATTTCCAACTGCCAAGGGATTTTTTACGTGCGCAACAATACACACGAGTGTCCGATCTCACTACCTGTCAAAGACTCGACCGCATCCCCTCCGCCAGGAAGAGCAGTCAATCTTAAAGAGGCCAGGAGGTGATACGGTGCCCGAGGTAAGGGCAGGGGTGATGAGGTAATGGGAGATGGGTTAACCATTCCCTCATGAGACACGCAGGCGATGTTCAGAGAGTTAGCACTCTAATCACGATAACATCACGCCTCGTGGTAGCCACAGAGGAGTTGAGTATACACTCAACGTACCACGTCTGCCATCAGCGTGCCATGTGAGGTAACACGCACCAAGGTGAAGGTCAATCTACGTGGTGTGTGACCACGGGATGAAAGATTGTCAGACGGGAGGACAGGACTTGTAGTGTACACTTCGTTAGAGTAGCGATGGGGTTTCTTGTGTTTATTTGTGTAGAAAGTTAGCATAGGGGTTAGCAGCTCGTGATAGATAATACTGTGGCTTTATGTTGTGTGTTTCAATAGCGACTGTTCACTGATTGTAGCGAGCCAACGGCAATAAAGTGTACCAATTATTTTCCTCGCACACGACTTGCAAGTTGTCTTGTATGGTGTGCCAGAAGTACCCAATGATGCCTGTCAGTTGAGTTGTTGACAGGCAAGGGTAATTGTGGTGTCACTACCCAGAGACCAGGGGAAATTTTATTACTGAAAGTCCACGTGGATTTTTTTAATAAATCCCGTTCCTCACAGGGGTCTGAACCCGGGACCTCCAGTATTCGAGGCGGACACCATACCTCGAGACCACTCAGCCCCCCTATTCATGCATATTTACAGATCGCAGTCTTTGGTGTTCTCGATGAAGTTACTATGACAACATGAGTGGCACGTTAACATGCCACAGGGTTGTCACTGGTGTCTTCTTTATTTGTAGGCATGAAATTATTTCATTAATTTGACTATCAAAACGAAAGACCTACAAGCACTTGGAATCAACGACTGGCAAGAGAAGGTCCACCAGAGAGACGAATGGAGACGGATTGTATCTGCAACAAAGAACCTCAATGGCTCGGAACGCTGAAGAAGAAGAAGATCAAAATGAAAGAAGCAGAACGAGAGAAAAATAAGACGTGAAGGATAAGCTACATCACACAAGCCTGCGTGGAAGTTTGGTCAGTGGCTTGTCCTGACTTACAGGGAGTTGCTGAGAATAGGGAATGGAGGTGGGACACGATGAGACGGTTTCATCACAAGTCTTCACGCTCACTGACCCAATGATGAGATGGTGATGATGATGATGACGAATAGCAAACTAACAGATGTATTACAAAAACAGAATTGAAAGGAAAGTTTTGCAACAAGTGGGAATAACACAGTAAATAACAATAGATCGACCTACAGGTTTCATTGCCCAACTATCTACCTATCCAGGTATCTATCTACCCACCTGCAATGGTCCAGTTTATAAGGCCTGGAACATGGCATGAGTTAGTAACAAGCACGGTCTACATGAGGAGACCGTGTGGAGTGACCCGCCACGAGCGTGGCCACGAGAATGTGAAAAGTGTTCAGGACGCTTGGTCAGAGGACAAGACGTCACCTTCAGCAGGGACTTGAGCTATGGTCGGAGCTGGACCTAGTTCTTTCGTTCCCATAGAATGGCCAAATATTGAGCCCCTACATTACTAGTCAGTCTATAGTAGTTGTGTATTCTCTAGGTATTGTGCAAGAGCGGTAAGCGTGACAATAAATGACATAGTTAATAAACGACAGTGCTGACAATACTTAGAGAGAATAAACTATTTGGAAGCGGTGTCCGTGTGATGTTCTTGAGGAAATGTTGAGTTCTGTTTCGAATAGCTGATTGTTATCGGATGTACAGTGGAAGAGCGTAAGCAGAACCTAATATAGTAGGAGAGATGGCGATGACGAGAAAACCACACCATCATCTTGAGAGATCAATGAAATGGCGCAGAAGTACGCCCGCACAGAGAAAATGTGCATGTCACAGAAAGGACAAGAAGTCCGCACATAAGCTGCTACAGACGCAGAGTGATCAAGATTGCAAACTCGACTATGGGGTATAAGATCATGGGTATCAACTCAAGTATTAAAGATTGTAAACTCGACAACGAGGTATAAGATCATGGGTATCAACTCAAGTATTAAAGATTGTATACTCGACTATGAGGTATAAGATCATGGGTGTCAACTCAAGTATTAAAGATTGTAAACTCGACAACGAGGTATAAGATCATGGGTATCAACTCAAGTATTAAAGATTGTAAACTCGACTACGAGGTATAAGATCATGGGTATCAACTCACGTATTAAAGATTGTAAACTCGACTATGAGGTATAAGATCATGGGTATCAACTCAAGTATTAAAGATTGTAAACTCGACTATGGGGTATAAGATCATGGGTGTACACTCAAGTATTAAAGATTGTAAACTCGATTATGAGGTATAAGATCATGGGTATCAACTCAAGTATTAAAGATTGTAAACTCGACTACGAGGTATAAGATCATGGGTATCAACTCAAGTATTAAAGATTGTATAATCGACTATGGGGTATAAGATCATGGGTATCAACTCAAGTATTAAAGATTGTAAACTCGACTATGAGGTATAGATCATGGGTATCAACTCAAGTATTAAAGATTGTAAACTCGTCTATGAGATATAAGATCATGGGTATCAACTCAAGTATTAAAGATTGTATACTCGACTATGGGGTATAAGATCATGGGTATCAACTCAAGTATTAAAGATTGTAAACTCGACTACGAGGTATAAGATCATGGGTATCAACTCAAGTATTAAAGATTGTATACTCGACTATGGGGTATAAGATCATGGGTATCAACTCAAGTATTAAAGATTGTATACTCGACTATGGGGTATAAGATCATGGGTATCAACTCAAGTATTAACGATTGTAAACTCGACTACGAGGTATAAGATCATGGGTATCAACTCATGTATTAAAGATTGTATACTCGACTATGGGGTATAAGATCTTGGGTATCAACTCAAGTATTAAAGATTGTAAACTCGACTATGAGGTATAGATCATGGGTATCAACTCAAGTGTGAAAGATTGTATACTAGACTATGGGGTATAAGATCGTGGGTATCAACTCAAGTATTAAAGATTGTAAACTCGACTATGAGGTATAAGTTCATGGGTATCAACTCAAGTATTAAAGATTGTAAACTCGACTATGAGGTATAAGATCATGGGTATAAACTCAAGTATTAAAGATTGTAAACTCGACTATGAGGTATAAGTTCATGGGTATCAACTCAAGTATTAAAGATTGTAAACTCGACTATGGGGTATAAGATCATGGGTATCAACTCAAGTATTAAAGATTGTAAACTCGACTATGAGGTATAAGATCATGGGTATCAACTCAAGTATTAAAGATTGTATACTAGACTATGGGGTATAAGATCATGGGTATCATTCATTGGCACCTTTCCGTCTTGACAGACGATAGTTTGGTACATTGTGCTTCAAAAAGGCTTAATAACTGTCATATGGCAATAACTACGATCCATGGCGGTGGCGAGTGTGGCTGGTAAGGCCAATTCTTGCTGCAAATGTTTGCCCACACTAGGTGCATGTGAAAACATGGTCATTTCCGCCATTTTGCACCATCTTACGTCTCTCACGCTCTGTGTGTGCTTTATCTGCAATCATTTTCTCCTTTGTCTTTATTCCATTTCTGATTGTTGCCCTCCATGCAACACGTTCAGCGGCGACGTGCTTCCATTGTGCATTATCAATGTCTGTATCAATCATGTCCCGCTTACACACATCTTTGTATCGTAGTAGAGGCCGACCCTGAGATCTCCTACCCGTCTGTAATTCACCAAAAAAGATGTCCTTTGGTATTCTACCATCATCCATCCTCCTAACGTGTCCTATCCATCTAAGTCTACGAAGACTGAGCATGGAATTCACTGTCACACAACCTGATCTTTCCAATACTTCAGTATTTGTGATTTTGTCTTGCCACTTAATACCAAGAATTCTTCGCAGACACCGCATATGAAAGCTGTTTAAACGTTTCTCTTGGCGTGAGTAAGTTGTCCAGGTTTCACTGCCATAAAGAAGAGTACTAAGGACACAGGCTTGGTAGACGAGGACTTTTGTTTTGGCAGTAAGCTTCCTGTTCTCCCAGACTCTTTTTGCTAACATGTTCATTGTTGTTGCTGCCTTGCCAATCCTGATGCTGATTTCCTGATCGAGGGATAATTTGCTATTTACCTCTGATCCAAGATATGTAAAATGGTCTACTATCTCCATTTCGGCGTCGTCAATAAAGATTGATGGTACACCATGTGCACCTTGTGACATAATCTGTGTCTTCTTTTTGTTCATTGTTAAACCAAATTCAGAACAAGCATTGGAGAATGCAGATAGTAGATGTTGTAATTCTTCCTCAGAGTGGGTCGTAATCGCAGCATCTTCCGCAAAAAGCAACTCTCCTATTAGTACCCTGCTAATTTTGGTCTTGGCCTTCAATCTCTGAGCATTATAGAGGCCACCATCTGAGCGTGAGTGAATGTATATACTGTCATCCTGATCACGAAAGGCATATTTCAGTAGAAGTGAAAAGTATATCCCAAAGAGGGTGGGGGCTAGTACACAACCTTGCTTAACTACACTCTTGATTTCAAACTCTTCTGAAGTTGAGCCATCAAACTTGATTATACCCTTCATGCCTGTGTGGAACGATTTGACAATGGACAGAAGAGTTGGTGGACAGCCAATCTTCTTTAGTGCTTTGAACAGACCTTCACGACTGACCAAATCGAATGCCTTTGTGAGGTCGATGAAGGCAATAAACAGTGGCTGATTTTGTTCCCGGCATTTTTCTTGCATCTGTCTCAATGAGAATATCATATCAATGGTAGACCGGTTCTTACTTGATCTCCCAGGACTTGAAGTCTGCGCAGGACAATTCTGGCAAATACTTTCCCAACAATACACAGAAGTGAGATACCCCTATAGTTGTTGCAGTCGCTCCGATCTCCCTTGTTCTTGTACAGCGTTATGATGTTTGAATCTTTGAAATCCTGTGGGACTTGTCCTTCTCGCCAGCATAGCTCTATTAGCTGGTGGATCTGTAGAGCGAGAGTGTCTTACCCACTCCTGATCACCTCTATTGGAATCCCATCCTTACCTGGAGCCTTGCCATATGCAAGCTCATTTATAGCACACTTAACTTCTGTTATAGTGGGAAGTGTGTCCAGGTGGTCAAGAGTTGGCAGGGCCTCTATGGCGTTGAGGGCATCATCCGCCAGCTTGGTCTCACTTGAGTAAAGCTCTAAATAGTGCTCGACCCATCTATCCATCTGCTGTTTCTTATCAGTGATGATTTCCCCAGTCAAGGTTTTCAGCGGTGCACTTCTTTTGATCATTGGACCACAGGCTTTCTTTATCCCTTCATACATGCTTCTGATGTTTCCCTTATCACTTGCGATTTGAATGGACTCACATAACTTGATCCAATAGTCATTCGCACACTGCCTGGCAGCCTTTTGTACATCCTTCCTCGCTTGCTTCAGCTCACTCAGAGTGTTACGCGTTGGTCTTTCCTTGTTTCTTAAGAGAGCTATCTTCTTTTTATCAATCAAGGGCTGCAGTATCTGGCTGTTTGCCGCAAACCAGTCCTGCCTCTTATGATCCACAGTGCCGTAAATCCCTACCGCTGTTTTATAAATAGTTTCCTTAAGTTTACTCCATTTATCATTTACTATACAATTTTCTGATGTATCATTGAAAGCGTCTTCAAGGTGCTGTTGAAATTCGAAGCACTTTCCAGGATCGTGAGTGTTAATAATATTAATCCTGGGGCTAGACTTGTGTTTAGCTGTGTAGATTCTCTTTGGTCTCAGTCTAACCCTTGCAACAACCAAAGAATGATCTGTATCACAGTCAGCACTGTGGTAACTTCGAGTTAATGATGTATGGTTCAGATGTTGTCTCCGTGTGATAATGAAGTCCAGCTGATGCCAATGGCCGGATCTTGGATGTTTCCATGTGACCTTATGCATCTCTTTTGTTTTAAAAAAGGAGTTTGTAATACATAGGTCATTTCTAGTGCAATGCTCCAGCAGCCTTTGCCCATTATCATTCATGCGACCGATGTTGTATTTTCCAAGGCACACTGGCCATGAACTAGAGTCCTTGCCCACACGAGCATTGAAATCACCGTGCATATAAATGTAGTCAGATTTTGGAACTGCCTTGATCGCAGAGTCTAGCTGCTCATAGAACAAATCTTTCACATCATCAGAGGAAGTGAGTGTCGGTGCATATGCAGTGAGAATGGTGGCAAATCCACAAGAGGTTGCCAAGCGCAGTGATAATAATCTTTCATTACCTCCAGCTGGGATATCAATCATTCCCAGTAGCGAATTCTTCACTGCAAAGCCCACACCGTGTTGCCTTTTTTCTGCCTGCCCTCTTCCCTTCCAAAAAAAGGTGTAATTGTTTTCCCTGAGTGACCCTTCCTCAGCGAGGCGAGTCTCCTGCAGGCCAGCAATATCAATGTTAAGACGATTGAGTTCAGCATCAATCACAGCCGTTTTTCTCACATCGTCAATATTTGTCAAGTCAGTGGAAAATCCTGGACACATGGTTCTCACGTTCCAGGTTGCAAGCCGTAGCTTGAGGTTTCTATTTTTATTTTTGTTTGTACCTAGTGCATTGGTTTTACAGCCTGCGATTCAGATTTTGTCCTAGCCCCAAGCACCCATTGAAGCAGGCAGGCTGTGGCGGATCAGCACCCAATTGGCCGGGGTCTGCCCAGCTTGAGGTGGGCGGTAGCTGATCAGTGACACCTGTAGGTGTCTCCCACCGTCAGAGGCAACGCGTGGCGCCACATGTCTACGCCAACTGACAAGGACTTATAACCCGTAACAGTTGCCTCTCGCTTTGATTCCGAGACCGGTTCAGACCAGATATGGAGTTATTGCCTCTCCATAGCACAAAGCCTGGGCTAAAATAAAGAAACCATGTGTTGCCCTTGCAGCATGATCCCTCGCTCAGCCTGCCTAGTTCACTCCAGAGGAAAGTTAACACCTATACATCTGGAACAAGACAAGCTGCAGAAGCTTCCGGATCAGCAAAGCAATGCTCTAACTGTCCGCCTGTCGGAGCTTCGATCCTAGAACAGCTGCCAACCAAGGCTTAGGGCCTGGTCTGCCCTGCCCTGACTTATTTTGTCTTTGGGTTGCATTTCCTCGCACCAGGATAAGGCTAGTAACCTCCCAATTGCGCTCTTCCGCCCGAAGCCGTTGGCACAATGTGGGGTGTCGGGTTTGGTAAGCGCCGCCTAACATTCGGCGCTGACAGAAAGCAGGTAGTACCGTCTACTGTCATACGGTAGCTCAGTCATATCTGACTAAGACCTGACTTGAATACTGTCATGGGTATCAACTCAAGTATTAAAGATTGTAAACTCGACTACGAGGTATAAGATCATGGGTATCAACTCAAGTATTAAAGATTGTAAACTCGACTATGAGGTATAAGATCATGGGTATCAACTCAAGTATTAAAGATTGAAAACTCGACTATGAGGTATAAGATCATGGGTATCAACTCAAGTATTAAAGATTGTAAACTCGACTATGAGGTATAAGATCATGGGTATCAACTCAAGTATTAAAGATTGTAAACTCGACTATGAGGTATAAGATCATGGGTATCAACTCAAGTATTAAAGATTGTAAACTCGACTATGGGGTATAAGATCATGGGTATAAACTCAAGTATTAAAGATTGTAAACTCGACTATGAGGTATAAGATCATGGGTATCAACTCAAGTATTAAAGATTGTAAACTCGACTATGAGGTATAAGATCATGGGTATCAACTCAAGTATTAAAGATTGTAAACTCGACTATGAGGTATAAGATCATGGGTATCAACTCAAGTATTAAAGATTGTATACTCGACTATGGGGTATAAGATCATGGGTATCAACTCAAGTATTAAAGATTGTAAACTCGATTACGAGGTATAAGATCATGGGTATCAACTCATGTATTAAAGATTGTAAACTCGACTATGAGGTATAAGATCATGGGTATCAACTCAAGTATTAAAGACTGAAAACTCGACTATGAGGTATAAGATCATGGGTATCAACTAAAGTATTAAAGATTGCATAGTCGACTATGAGGTATAAGATCATGGGTATCAACTCAAGTATTAAAGATTGTAAACTCGACTATGAGGTATAAGATCATGGGTATCAACTCAAGTATTAAAGATTGTAAACTCGACTATGAGGTATAAGATCATGAGTATCCACTCAAGTATTAAAGATTGTAAACTCGACTATGGGGTATAAGATCATGGGTATCAACTCAAGTATTAAAGATTGTAAACTCGACTATGAGGTATAAGATCATGGGTATCCACTCAAGTATTAAAGATTGTAAACTCGACTATGAGGTATAAGATCATGGGTATCAACTCAAGTATTAAAGATTGTATACTCGACTATGAGGTATAAGATCATGGGTATCAACTCAAGTATTAAAGATTGTAAACTCGACTATGAGGTATAAGATCATGGGTATAAACTCAAGTATTAAAGATTGTAAACTCGACTATGAGGTATAAGATCATGGGTATCAACTCCAGTATTAAAGATTGTATAGTCGACTATGAGGTATAAGATCATGGGTATCAACTCAAGTATTAAAGATTGTAAACTCGACTATGAGGTATAAGATCATGGGTATCAACTCCAGTATTAAAGATTGTATAGTCGACTATGAGGTATAAGATCATGGGTATCAACTCAAGTATTAAAGATTGTAAACTCGACTATGAGGTATAAGATCATGGGTATCAACTCAAGTATTAAAGATTGTAAACTCGACTATAAGGTATAAGATCATGGGTATCAACTCAAGTATTAAAGATTGTAAACTCGACTATGAGGTATAAGATCATGGGTATCAATTCAAGTATTAAAGATTGTATAGTCGACTATGAGGTATCAGATCATGGGTATCAACTCAAGTATTAAAGATTGTAAACTCGACTATGAGGTATAAGATCATGGGTATCAACTCAAGTATTAAAGATTGTAAACTCGACTATGAGGTATAAGATCATGGGTATCCACTCAAGTATTAAAGATTGTAAACTCGACTATGAGGTATAAGATCATGGGTATCAACTCCAGTATTAAAGATTGTATAGTCGACAATGAGGTATAAGATCATGGGTATCAACTCAAGTATTAAAGATTGTAAACTCGACTATGAGGTATAAGATCATGGGTATCAACTCAAGTATTAAAGATTGTAAACTCGACTATGAGGTATAAGATCATTGGTATCAACTCAAGTATTAAAGATTGTAAACTCGACTATGAGGTATAAGATCATGGGTATCAACTCAAGTATTAAAGATTGTAAACTCGACTATGAGGTATAAGATCATGGGTATCAACTCAAGTATTAAAGATTGTAAACTCGACTATAGAGTATAAGATCATGGGTATCAACTCAAGTATTAAAGATTGTAAACTCGACTATGAGGTATAAGATCATGGGTATCAACTCAAGTATTAAAGATTGTAAACTCGACTATGAGGTATAAGATCATGAGTATCCACTCAAGTATTAAAGATTGTAAACTCGACTATGGGGTATAAGATCATGGGTATCAACTCAAGTATTACAGATTTTATAGTCGACTATGAGGTATCAGATCATGGGTATCAACTCAAGTATTAAAGATTGTAAACTCGACTATGAGGTATAAGATCATGGGTATCAACTCAAGTATTAAAGATTGTAAACTCGACTATGAGGTATAAGATCATGGGTATCCACTCAAGTATTAAAGATTGTAAACTCGTCTATGGGGTTTAAGATCATGGGTATCAACTCAAGTATTAAAGATTGTAAACTCGACTATGAGGTATAAGATCATGGGTATCCACTCAAGTATTAAAGATTGTAAACTCGACTATGAGATATAAGATCATGGGTATCAACTCAAGTATTAAAGATTGTATACTCGACTATGAGGTATAAGATCATGCGTATCAACTCAAGTATTAAAGATTGTAAACTCGACTATGAGGTATAAGATCATGGGTATCCACTCAAGTATTAAAGATTGTAAACTCGACTATGAGGTATAAGATCATGGGTATCAACTCCAGTATTAAAGATTGTATAGTCGACTATGAGGTATAAGATCATGGGTATCAACTCAAGTATTAAAGATTGTAAACTCGACTATGAGGTATAAGATCATGGGTATCAACTCAAGTATTAAAGATTGTAAACTCGACTATGAGGTATAAGATCATGGGTATCAACTCAAGTATTAAAGATTGTAAACTCGACTATGAGGTATAAGATCATGGGTATCAGCTCAAGTATTAAAGCTTGTAAACTCGACTATGAGGTATAAGATCACGGGTATCAACTCAAGTATTAAAGATTGTAAACTCGACTATGAGGTATAAGATCATGGGTATCAACTCAAGTATTAAAGATTGAAAACTCGACTATGAAGTATAAGATCATGGGTATCAACTCCAGTAATAAAGATTGTATAGTCGACTATGAGGTATAAGATCATGGGTATCAACTCAAGTATTAAAGATTGTAAACTCGACTATGAGGTATAAGATCATGGGTATCAACTCAAGTATTAAAGATTGTAAACTCAACAATGAGGTATAAGATCATGGGTATCCACTCAAGTATTAAAGATTGTAAACTCGACTATGGGGTATAAGATCATGGGTATCAACTCAAGTATTAAAGATTGTAAACTCGACTATGAGGTATAAGATCATGGGTATCCACTCAAGTATTAAAGATTGTAAACTCAACTATGAGGTATAAGATCATGGGTATCAACTCAAGTATTAAAGATTGTATACTCGACTATGAGGTATAAGATCATGGGTATCAACTCAAGTATTAAAGATTGTAACCTCGACTATGAGGTATAAGATCATGCGTATCCACTCAAGTATTAAAGATTGTAAACTCGACTATGAGGTATAAGATCATGGGTATCAACTCCAGTAATAAAGATTGTATAGTCGACTATGAGGTATAAGATCATGGGTATCAACTCAAGTATTAAAGATTGTAAACTCGACTATGAGGTATAAGATCATGGGTATCAACTCAAGTATTAAAGATTGTAAACTCGACTATGAGGTATAAGATCATGGGTATCCACTCAAGTATTAAAGATTGTAAACTCGTCTATGGGGTATAAGATCATGGGTATCAACTCAAGTATTAAAGATTGTAATCTCGACTATGAGGTATAAGATCATGGGTATCCACTCAAGTATTAAAGATTGTAAACTCGACTATGAGGTATAAGATCATGGGTATCAACTCAAGTATTAAAGATTGTATACTCGACTATGAGGTATAAGATCATGGGTATCAACTCAAGTATTAAAGATTGTAAACTCGACTATGAGGTATAAGATCATGCGTATCCACTCAAGTATTAAAGATTGTAAACTCAACTATGAGGTATAAGATCATGGGTATCAACTCAAGTATTAAAGATTGGAAATTCGACTATGAGGTATAAGATCATGAGTATCCACTCAAGTATTAAAGATTGTAAACTCGACTATGGGGTATAAGATCATGGGTATCAACTCAAGTATTAAAGATTGTAAACTCGACTATGAGGTATAAGATCATGGGTATCCACTCAAGTATTAAAGATTGTAAACTCGACTATGAGGTATAAGATCATGGGTATCAACTCAAGTATTAAAGATTGTATACTCGACTATGAGGTATAAGATCATGGGTATCAACTCAAGTATTAAAGATTGTAAACTCGACTATGAGGTATAAGATCATGGGTATAAACTCAAGTATTAAAGATTGTTAACTCGACTATGAGGTATAAGATCATGGGTATCAACTCCAGTAATAAAGATTGTATAGTCGACTATGAGGTATAAGATCATGGGTATCAACTCAAGTATTAAAGATTGTAAACTCGACTATGAGGTATAAGATCATGGGTATCAACTCAAGTATTAAAGATTGTAAACTCGACTATGAGGTATAAGATCATGGGTATCCACTCAAGTATTAAAGATTGTAAACTCGTCTATGGGGTATAAGATCATGGGTATCAACTCAAGTATTAAAGATTGTAAACTCGACTATGAGGTATAAGATCATGGGTATCCACTTAAGTATTAAAGATTGTAAACTCGACTATGAGGTATAAGATCATGGGTATCAACTCAAGTATTAAAGATTGTATACTCGACTATGAGGTATAAGAAAATGGGTATCAACTCAAGTATTAAAGATTGTAAACTCGACTATGAGGTATAAGATCATGGGTATCCACTCAAGTATTAAAGATTGTAAACTCGACTATGAGGTATAAGATCATGGGTATCAACTCAAGTATTAAAGATTGTATACTCGACTATGAGGTATAAGATCATGGGTATCAACTCCAGTATTAAAGATTGTATAGTCGACTATGAGGTATAAGATCATGGGTATCAACTCAAGTATTAAAGATTGTAAACTCGACTATGAGGTATAAGATCATGGGTATCAACTCAAGTATTAAAGAGTGTAAACTCGACTATGAGGTATAAGATCATGGGTATCAACTCAAGTATTAAAGATTGTAAACTCAACTATGAGGTATAAGATCATGGGTATCAACTCAAGTATTAAAGATTGGAAACTCGACTATGAGGTATAAGATCATGAGTATCCACTCAAGTATTAAAGATTGTTAACTCGACTATGGGGTATAAGATCATGGGTATCAACTCAAGTATTAAAGATTGTAAACTCGACTATGAGGTATAAGATCATGGGTATCCACTCAAGTATTAAATATTGTAAACTCGACTATGAGGTATAAGATCATGGGTATCAACTCAAGTATTAAAGATTGTATACTCGACTATGAGGTATAAGATCATGGGTATCAACTCAAGTATTAAAGATTGTAAACTCGACTATGAGGTATAAGATCATGGGTATAAACTCAAGTATTAAAGATTGTAAACTCGACTATGAGGTATAAGATCATGGGTATCAACTCCAGTATTAAAGATTGTATAGTCGACTATGAGGTATAAGATCATGGGTATCAACCCAAGTATTAAAGATTGTAAACTCGACTATGAGGTATAAGATCATGCGTATCCACTCAAGTATTAAAGATTGTAAACTCGACTATGAGGTATAAGATCATGGGTATCAACTCCAGTAATAAAGATTGTATAGTCGACTATGAGGTATAAGATCATGGGTATCAACTCAAGTATTAAAGATTGTAAACTCAACTATGAGGTATAAGATCATGGGTATCAACTCAAGTATTAAAGATTGGAAACTCGACTATGAGGTATAAGATCATGAGTATCCACTCAAGTATTAAAGATTGTAAACTCGACTATGGGGTATAAGATCATGGGTATCAACTCAAGTATTAAAGATTGTAAACTCGACTATGAGGTATAAGATCATGGGTATCCACTCAAGTATTAAAGATTGTAAACTCGACTATGAGGTAAAAGATCATGGGTATCAACTCAAGTATTAAAGATTGTATACTCAACTATGAGGTATGAGATCATGGGTATCAACTCAAGTATTAAAGATTGTAAACTCGACTATGAGGTATAAGATCATGGGTATAAACTCAAGTATTAAAGATTGTAAACTCGACTATGAGGTATAAGATCATGGGTATCAACTCCAGTATTAAAGATTGTATAGTCGACTATGAGGTATAAGATCATGGGTATCAACTCAAGTATTAAAGATTGTAAACTCGACTATGAGGTATAAGATCATGGGTATCAACTCCAGTAATAAAGATTGTATAGTCGACTATGAGGTATAAGATCATGGGTATCAACTCAAGTATTAAAGATTGTAAACTCGACTATGAGGTATAAGATCATGGGTATCAACTCAAGTATTAAAGATTGTAAACTCGACAATGAGGTATAAGATCATGGGTATCCACTCAAGTATTAAAGATTGTAAACTCGACTATGGGGTATAAGATCATGGGTATCAACTCAAGTATTAAAGATTGTAAACTCGACTATGAGGTATAAGATCATGGGTATCCACTCAAGTATTAAAGATTGTAAACTCAACTATGAGGTATAAGATCATGGCTATCAACTCAAGTATTAAAGATTGTATACTCGACTATGAGGTATAAGATCATGGGTATCAACTCAAGTATTAAAGATTGTAACCTCGACTATGAGGTATATGATCATGCGTATCCACTCAAGTATTAAAGATTGTAAACTCGACTATGAGGTATAAGATCATGGGTATCAACTCCAGTAATAAAGATTGTATAGTCGACTATGAGGTATAAGATCATGGGTATCAACTCAAGTATTAAAGATTGTAAACTCGACTATGAGGTATAAGATCATGGGTATCAACTCAAGTATTAAAGATTGTAAACTCGACTATGAGGTATAAGATCATGGGTATCCACTCAAGTATTAAAGATTGTAAACTCGTCTATGGGGTATAAGATCATGGGTATCAACTCAAGTATTAAAGATTGTGTCACCGCCTCACGTATATATCTAGTAAAGGGCTGCAACTCCAGCCCAAGGGAAACCATTGAGTCGAGCAGGACCCAAGTAATCTAGAACCTTCTAGATAGAGAGGGTCACCAAGTCCATGATTCCGTGGACACTGATGTGGCCCGCCTAATGCGGGGTCCACGAGGAACTCGGACAGAGTTACCGCCCGTGTCGGGTTAGGACACGCGGAGACCGGCAGAGGACGAATGGACTTGAGAGAGGCAACAGGGCCTGCCTTTGAGGGACTCTATAGATATCAATAGATATATAGACATAGGCTAGATAGTTTGCTAGACTGTTAAATGATACTTATATGTTTGATGTTTACTATGTGGGAGATGTAATCGAGCGCGGGTCTGTTTACCCATTGCGCCAACACATACTGTATATGTAGATACAATAAATAATTGATCTCATAACGACCAGATTTATTGTTGCCTGTATGAACCCAAGTTTAGTTATCTAGATACGAGCAAGACTATGACAGGCTTTTTGGGGGCTAGTTTTCCGGTTTTGGCATAGAATGTTTTCTTAAAAACCTGTTAAATGCCATGTAAAATTAATTATTTAAGCATATCACATTGATTGTTGATAAAACATTGATTTTTGATAACACATTGATTTGTTAAATCAAAGAAATTATTAACGTTGTAAGTTTACATAGAACTAGTAGCTATCTAGCGATAAAATAGAAGTAATCTGAGTCCCTCGGCAATGTCTCAACATTGCCTCCACAGCGCCTCTTTATTTTGATTCTGTAAACATTTTTTTTTTGACATGTTACTATTTTGACATTTTTTTTTTTGTGACAGTCACTAATGTTTTCTCGCTCCACGAGCAGATTGTTCCGCAACAAGTGCCGCGTCCAACCGATGAAACCTTTCCAACAATAACGAGAGTGCACGATAACATCGAGGAGCTTCAAAATTCAGAGCTAAGTTTCACCTCATACTCATTGTACTTCTAAGCTGTACTTCTCATGTTTCATCAATGTATTATTTTGTATCATATTGATTTCGTTGCATATTCATGAAATTTTCACCAACATAACCTTGCATTTTGATTTACACATTAATAAGTAAGGGAGTTAACAACATCTTCGAGTACACAACATTCCTTCTAAGGGATTTAACTTTAGAAACATTACATACAAGTAAAACACAAAATGTCTTCCTTAGATAAATGCATTGAGCAAGGAATAAAGTTAGGTTATAAAGAAGAGAAATTGTCAGAATGGGCACAGAAAACACACGCAGAAAATATTGCCCGTGAAGAAAGAGCGATAGAACGAGAAGAGAAGAAATCTCAAATGGAGGCCGAAGAGAAGAAAATTCAGATGCAAATGCAAGCAGATGAAAAGAAAATTCAGATGCAAATGCAAGCCGATGAAAAGAAGATGCAAATGCAAGCCGATGAAAAGAAATTGCAGATGCAAGCAGAGGAAAAGAAATTGCAGATGCAAGCAGAGGAAAAGAAATTGCAAACCGAAGCCGATGAAAAGAAATT
Organism: Cepaea hortensis; assembly: GCA_963921405.1. Lineage (NCBI taxonomy): Eukaryota > Metazoa > Mollusca > Gastropoda > Stylommatophora > Helicidae > Cepaea > Cepaea hortensis. The sequence goes on from OY992888.1 coordinate 99,450,754, forward strand.
ACAGATGGAACTTGAGGCCGCCGCCAAACAGGCCCAGTTAAATGCCGAGACACAGATTAAACTAAAACAGATGGAAATGGAGTCCAACACAGAAATATCAATAAATAAGTTAAGAAGCAAAGAAGAGGAACAAAAATATAATAAATATAAAGGTCTCGTTAAGGCTTTCTGTTCTGGAGATTCCATCTCCGCTTACTTAGAAAATTTTGAATGCCTCATGTCGCATCATAAAATCAGTAAAGCAGATTGGGCATTTATTCTAATGAGGAATTTGGCTCTCGAACCACTGAAAGTAATAGAAACAATACCACAGGAAATGCGAAAAGACTATGAGTACCTAAAACAACGCATTCTCCAACATTTTTCTTTAGACACTGCAGGCTACCAACAACAATTTGCCAAATTATCTCCACAACCAAACCAAACCTTCATAGATTATGTCAGTACAGTCCAAGACATATGCACAAAATGGATTAACTCGGCTAAAACCAACAATAGCCATGATAAACTTAAGGAACTAATTATAATAGATAAAATAGTTAGCACCATCCCCACACCTTTTGCCAAGTTCTTAAAACAAATGGATTGTAAGAGCATTCAGGAAATCGAGGCGAAAGGGAATGCATTTTTTACAGCAAATAGGGATATTTTTCAACATAATATAAGTCACAATGATACAGCAGCTGCAGTGGTGAACACCAAATACTCCAAACAATCACAGAGCAGATTTAAACCGCGATCCAATGTCGGTAAAGTAGTAAGGTGCCAATATTGCAATGCTCATCACGACAGTTACGGTATGTGTGACAAATCACCCTCCTACCCTGAACACCTCAAAAAGATGGTAGAGAAGCAAACAGCTAAACGCATGGCTTACCACAGAGTAGTTAAATGTTATTTCTGCAATAGCTGGGGTCACTATAATAAAGATTGTCAAGGCCGAAAGTTATTGAAACAGTATATATTTCACGTATATATCTCACGTATATATCTAGTAAAGGGCTGCAACTCCAGCCCAAGGGAAACCATTGAGTCGAGCAGGACCCAAGTAATCTAGAACCTTCTAGATAGAGAGGGTCACCAAGTCCATGATTCCGTGGACACTGATGTGGCCCGCCTAATGCGGGGTCCACGAGGAACTCGGACAGAGTTACCGCCCGTGTCGGGTTAGGACACGCGGAGACCGGCAGAGGACGAATGGACTTGAGAGAGGCAACAGGGCCTGCCTTTGAGGGACTCTATAGATATCAATAGATATATAGACATAGGCTAGATAGTTTGCTAGACTGTTAAATGATACTTATATGTTTGATGTTTACTATGTGGGAGATGTAATCGAGCGCGGGTCTGTTTACCCATTGCGCCAACACATACTGTATATGTAGATACAATAAATAATTGATCTCATAACGACCAGATTTATTGTTGCCTGTATGAACCCAAGTTTAGTTATCTAGATACGAGCAAGACTATGACAGGCTTTTTGGGGGCTAGTTTTCCGGTTTTGGCATAGAATGTTTTCTTAAAAACCTGTTAAATGCCATGTAAAATTAATTATTTAAGCATATCACATTGATTGTTGATAAAACATTGATTTTTGATAACACATTGATTTGTTAAATCAAAGAAATTATTAACGTTGTAAGTTTACATAGAACTAGTAGCTATCTAGCGATAAAATAGAAGTAATCTGAGTCCCTCGGCAATGTCTCAACATTGCCTCCACAGCGCCTCTTTATTTTGATTCTGTAAACATTTTTTTTTTTGACATGTTACTATTTTGACATTTTTTTTTTTTGTGACAGTCACTAATGTTTTCTCGCTCCACGAGCAGATTGTTCCGCAACAAGTGCCGCGTCCAACCGATGAAACCTTTCCAACAATAACGAGAGTGCACGATAACATCGAGGAGCTTCAAAATTCAGAGCTAAGTTTCACCTCATACTCATTGTACTTCTAAGCTGTACTTCTCATGTTTCATCAATGTATTATTTTGTATCATATTGATTTCGTTGCATATTCATGAAATTTTCACCAACATAACCTTGCATTTTGATTTACACATTAATAAGTAAGGGAGTTAACAACATCTTCGAGTACACAACATTCCTTCTAAGGGATTTAACTTTAGAAACATTACATACAAGTAAAACACAAAATGTCTTCCTTAGATAAATGCATTGAGCAAGGAATAAAGTTAGGTTATAAAGAAGAGAAATTGTCAGAATGGGCACAGAAAACACACGCAGAAAATATTGCCCGTGAAGAAAGAGCGATAGAACGAGAAGAGAAGAAATCTCAAATGGAGGCCGAAGAGAAGAAAATTCAGATGCAAATGCAAGCAGATGAAAAGAAAATTCAGATGCAAATGCAAGCCGATGAAAAGAAGATGCAAATGCAAGCCGATGAAAAGAAATTGCAGATGCAAGCAGAGGAAAAGAAATTGCAGATGCAAGCAGAGGAAAAGAAATTGCAAACCGAAGCCGATGAAAAGAAATTACAGATGGAACTTGAGGCCGCCGCCAAACAGGCCCAGTTAAATGCCGAGACACAGATTAAACTAAAACAGATGGAAATGGAGTCCAACACAGAAATATCAATAAATAAGTTAAGAAGCAAAGAAGAGGAACAAAAATATAATAAATATAAAGGTCTCGTTAAGGCTTTCTGTTCTGGAGATTCCATCTCCGCTTACTTAGAAAATTTTGAATGCCTCATGTCGCATCATAAAATCAGTAAAGCAGATTGGGCATTTATTCTAATGAGGAATTTGGCTCTCGAACCACTGAAAGTAATAGAAACAATACCACAGGAAATGCGAAAAGACTATGAGTACCTAAAACAACGCATTCTCCAACATTTTTCTTTAGACACTGCAGGCTACCAACAACAATTTGCCAAATTATCTCCACAACCAAACCAAACCTTCATAGATTATGTCAGTACAGTCCAAGACATATGCACAAAATGGATTAACTCGGCTAAAACCAACAATAGCCATGATAAACTTAAGGAACTAATTATAATAGATAAAATAGTTAGCACCATCCCCACACCTTTTGCCAAGTTCTTAAAACAAATGGATTGTAAGAGCATTCAGGAAATCGAGGCGAAAGGGAATGCATTTTTTACAGCAAATAGGGATATTTTTCAACATAATATAAGTCACAATGATACAGCAGCTGCAGTGGTGAACACCAAATACTCCAAACAATCACAGAGCAGATTTAAACCGCGATCCAATGTCGGTAAAGTAGTAAGGTGCCAATATTGCAATGCTCATCACGACAGTTACGGTATGTGTGACAAATCACCCTCCTACCCTGAACACCTCAAAAAGATGGTAGAGAAGCAAACAGCTAAACGCATGGCTTACCACAGAGTAGTTAAATGTTATTTCTGCAATAGCTGGGGTCACTATAATAAAGATTGTCAAGGCCGAAAGTTATTGAAACAGTATATATTTCACGTATATATCTCACGTATATATCTAGTAAAGGGCTGCAACTCCAGCCCAAGGGAAACCATTGAGTCGAGCAGGACCCAAGTAATCTAGAACCTTCTAGATAGAGAGGGTCACCAAGTCCATGATTCCGTGGACACTGATGTGGCCCGCCTAATGCGGGGTCCACGAGGAACTCGGACAGAGTTACCGCCCGTGTCGGGTTAGGACACGCGGAGACCGGCAGAGGACGAATGGACTTGAGAGAGGCAACAGGGCCTGCCTTTGAGGGACTCTATAGATATCAATAGATATATAGACATAGGCTAGATAGTTTGCTAGACTGTTAAATGATACTTATATGTTTGATGTTTACTATGTGGGAGATGTAATCGAGCGCGGGTCTGTTTACCCATTGCGCCAACACATACTGTATATGTAGATACAATAAATAATTGATCTCATAACGACCAGATTTATTGTTGCCTGTATGAACCCAAGTTTAGTTATCTAGATACGAGCAAGACTATGACAGATTGTAATCTCGACTATGAGGTATAAGATCATGGGTATCCACTCAAGTATTAAAGATTGTAAACTCGACTATGAGGTATAAGATCATGGGTATCAACTCAAGTATTAAAGATTGTATACTCGACTATGAGGTATAAGATCATGGGTATCAACTCAAGTATTAAAGATTGTAAACTCGACTATGAGGTATAAGATCATGCGTATCCACTCAAGTATTAAAGATTGTAAACTCAACTATGAGGTATAAGATCATGGGTATCAACTCAAGTATTAAAGATTGGAAACTCGACTATGAGGTATAAGATCATGAGTATCCACTCAAGTATTAAAGATTGTAAACTCGACTATGGGGTATAAGATCATGGGTATCAACTCAAGTATTAAAGATTGTAAACTCGACTATGAGGTATAAGATCATGGGTATCCACTCAAGTATTAAAGATTGTAAACTCGACTATGAGGTATAAGATCATGGGTATCAACTCAAGTATTAAAGATTGTATACTCGACTATGAGGTATAAGATCATGGGTATCAACTCAAGTATTAAAGATTGTAAACTCGACTATGAGGTATAAGATCATGGGTATAAACTCAAGTATTAAAGATTGTAAACTCGACTATGAGGTATAAGATCATGGGTATCAACTCCAGTAATAAAGATTGTATAGTCGACTATGAGGTATAAGATCATGGGTATCAACTCAAGTATTAAAGATTGTAAACTCGACTATGAGGTATAAGATCATGGGTATCAACTCAAGTATTAAAGATTGTAAACTCGACTATGAGGTATAAGATCATGGGTATCCACTCAAGTATTAAAGATTGTAAACTCGTCTATGGGGTATAAGATCATGGGTATCAACTCAAGTATTAAAGATTGTAAACTCGACTATGAGGTATAAGATCATGGGTATCCACTTAAGTATTAAAGATTGTAAACTCGACTATGAGGTATAAGATCATGGGTATCAACTCAAGTATTAAAGATTGTATACTCGACTATGAGGTATAAGATCATGGGTATCAACTCAAGTATTAAAGATTGTAAACTCGACTATGAGGTATAAGATCATGCGTATCCACTCAAGTATTAAAGATTGTAAACTCAACTATGAGGTATAAGATCATGGGTATCAACTCAAGTATTAAAGATTGGAAACTCGACTATGAGGTATAAGATCATGAGTATCCACTCAAGTATTAAAGATTGTAAACTCGACTATGGGGTATAAGATCATGGGTATCAACTCAAGTATTAAAGATTGTAAACTCGACTATGAGGTATAAGATCATGGGTATCCACTCAAGTATTAAAGATTGTAAACTCGACTATGAGGTATAAGATCATGGGTATCAACTCAAGTATTAAAGATTGTATACTCGACTATGAGGTATAAGTTCATGGGTATCAACTCAAGTATTAAAGATTGTAAACTCGACTATGAGGTATAAGATCATGGGTATAAACTCAAGTATTAAAGATTGTAAACTCGACTATGAGGTATAAGATCATGGGTATCAACTCCAGTATTAAAGATTGTATAGTCGACTATGAGGTATAAGATCATGGGTATCAACTCAAGTATTAAAGATTGTAAACTCGACTATGAGGTATAAGATCATGGGTATCAACTCAAGTATTAAAGATTGTAAACTCGACTATGAGGTATAAGATCATGGGTATCAACTCAAGTATTAAAGATTGTAAACTCAACTATGAGGTATAAGATCATGGGTATCAACTCAAGTATTAAAGATTGGAAACTCGACTATGAGGTATAAGATCATGAGTATCCACTCAAGTATTAAAGATTGTAAACTCGACTATGGGGTATAAGATCATGGGTATCAACTCAAGTATTAAAGATTGTAAACTCGACTATGAGGTATAAGATCATGCGTATCCACTCAAGTATTAAAGATTGTAAACTCAACTATGAGGTATAAGATCATGGGTATCAACTCAAGTATTAAAGATTGGAAACTCGACTATGAGGTATAAGATCATGAGTATCCACTCAAGTATTAAAGATTGTAAACTCGACTATGGGGTATAAGATCATGGGTATCAACTCAAGTATTAAAGATTGTAAACTCGACTATGAGGTATAAGATCATGGGTATCCACTCAAGTATTTAAGATTGTAAACTCGACTATGAGGTATAAGATCATGGGTATCAACTCAAGTATTAAAGATTGTATACTCGACTATGAGGTATAAGATCATGGGTATCAACTCAAGTATTAAAGATTGTAAACTCGACTATGAGGTATAAGATCATGGGTATAAACTCAAGTATTAAAGATTGTTAACTCGACTATGAGGTATAAGATCATGGGTATCAACTCCAGTAATAAAGATTGTATAGTCGACTATGAGGTATAAGATCATGGGTATCAACTCAAGTATTAAAGATTGTAAACTCGACTATGAGGTATAAGATCATGGGTATCAACTCAAGTATTAAAGATTGTAAACTCGACTATGAGGTATAAGATCATGGGTATCCACTCAAGTATTAAAGATTGTAAACTCGTCTATGGGGTATAAGATCATGGGTATCAACTCAAGTATTAAAGATTGTAAACTCGACTATGAGGTATAAGATCATGGGTATCCACTTAAGTATTAAAGATTGTAAACTCGACTATGAGGTATAAGATCATGGGTATCAACTCAAGTATTAAAGATTGTATACTCGACTATGAGGTATAAGATCATGGGTATCAACTCAAGTATTAAAGATTGTAAACTCGACTATGAGGTATAAGATCATGCGTATCCACTCAAGTATTAAAGATTGTATAGTCGACTATGATTTATAAGATCATGGGTATCAACTCAAGTATTAAAGATTGTAAACTCGACTATGAGGTATAAGATCATGGGTATCAACTCAAGTATTAAAGATTGTATACTCGACTATGAGGTATAAGATCATGGGTATCAACTCAAGTATTAAAGATTGTAAACTCGACTATGAGGTATAAGATCATGGGTATAAACTCAAGTATTAAAGATTGTAAACTCGACTATGAGGTATAAGATCATGGGTATCAACTCCAGTATTAAAGATTGTATTGTCGACTATGAGGTATAAGATCATGGGTATCAACTCAAGTATTAAAGATTGTAAACTCGACTATGAGGTATAAGATCATGCGTATCCACTCAAGTATTAAAGATTGTAAACTCGACTATGAGGTATAAGATCATGGGTATCAACTCCAGTAATAAAGATTGTATAGTCGACTATGAGGTATAAGATCATGGGTATCAACTCAAGTATTAAAGATTGTAAACTCAACTATGAGGTATAAGATCATGGGTATCAACTCAAGTATTAAAGATTGGAAACTCGACTATGAGGTATAAGATCATGAGTATCCACTCAAGTATTAAAGATTGTAAACTCGACTATGGGGTATAAGATCATGGGTATCAACTCAAGTATTAAAGATTGTAAACTTGACTATGAGGTATAAGATCATGGGTATCCACTCAAGTATTAAAGATTGTAAACTCGACTATGAGGTATACGATCATGGGTATCAACTCAAGTATTAAAGATTGTATACTCAACTATGAGGTATGAGATCATGGGTATCAACTCAAGTATTAAAGATTGTAAACTCGACTATGAGGTATAAGATCATGGGTATAAACTCAAGTATTAAAGATTGTAAACTCGACTATGAGGTATAAGATCATGGGTATCAACTCCAGTATTAAAGATTGTATAGTCGACTATGAGGTATAAGATCATGGGTATCAACTCAAGTATTAAAGATTGTAAACTCGACTATGAGGTATAAGATCATGGGTATCAACTCCAGTAATAAAGATTGTATAGTCGACTATGAGGTATAAGATCATGGGTATCAACTCAAGTATTAAAGATTGTAAACTCGACTATGAGGTATAAGATCATGGGTATCAACTCAAGTATTAAAGATTGTAAACTCGACAATGAGGTATAAGATCATGGGTATCCACTCAAGTATTAAAGATTGTAAACTCGACTATGGGGTATAAGATCATGGGTATCAACTCAAGTATTAAAGATTGTAAACTCGACTATGAGGTATAAGATCATGGGTATCCACTCAAGTATTAAAGATTGTAAACTCAACTATGAGGTATAAGATCATGGCTATCAACTCAAGTATTAAAGATTGTATACTCGACTATGAGGTATAAGATCATGGGTATCAACTCAAGTATTAAAGATTGTAACCTCGACTATGATGTATAAGATCATGCGTATCCACTAAAGTATTAAAGATTGTAAACTCGACTATGAGGTATAAGATCATGGGTATCAACTCCAGTAATAAAGATTGTATAGTCGACTATGAGGTATAAGATCATGGGTATCAACTCAAGTATTAAAGATTGTAAACTCGACTATGAGGTATAAGATCATGGGTATCAACTCAAGAATTAAAGATTGTAAACTCGACTATGAGGTATAAGATCATGGGTATCCACTCAAGTATTAAAGATTGTAAACTCGTCTATGGGGTATAAGATCATGGGTATCAACTCAAGTATTAAAGATTGTAATCTCGACTATGAGGTATAAGATCATGGGTATCCACTCAAGTATTAAAGATTGTAAACTCGACTATGAGGTATAAGATCATGGGTATCAACTCAAGTATTAAAGATTGTATACTCGACTATGAGGTATAAGATCATGGGTATCAACTCAAGTATTAAAGATTGTAAACTCGACTATGAGGTATAAGGTCATGCGTATCCACTCAAGTATTAAAGATTGTAAACTCAACTATGAGGTATAAGATCATGGGTATCAACTCAAGTATTAAAGATTGGAAACTCGACTATGAGGTATAAGATCATGAGTATCCACTCAAGTATTAAAGATTGTAAACTCGACTATGGGGTATAAGATCATGGGTATCAACTCAAGTATTAAAGATTGTAAACTCGACTATGAGGTATAAGATCATGGGTATCCACTCAAGTATTAAAGATTGTAAACTCGACTATGAGGTATAAGATCATGGGTATCAACTCAAGTATTAAAGATTGTATACTCGACTATGAGGTATAGGATCATGGGTATCAACTCAAGTATTAAAGATTGTAAACTCGACTATGAGGTATAAGATCATGGGTTTAAACTCAAGTATTAAAGATTGTAAACTCGACTATGAGGTATAAGATCATGGGTATCAACTCCAGTAATAAAGATTGTATAGTCGACTATGAGGTATAAGATCACGGGTATCAACTCAAGTATTAAAGATTGTAAACTCGACTATGAGTTATAAGATCATGGGTATCAACTCAAGTATTAAAGATTGTAAACTCGACTATGAGGTATAAGATCATGGGTATCAACTCCAGTATTAAAGATTGTATAGTCGACTATGAGGTATAAGATCATGGGTATCAACTCAAGTATTAAAGATTGTAAACTCGACTATGAGGTATAAGATCATGGGTATCAACTCAAGTATTAAAGATTGTAAACTCGACTATGAGGTATAAGATCATGGGTATCAACTCAAGTATTAAAGATTGTAAACTCAACTATGAGGTATAAGATCATGGGTATCAACTCAAGTATTAAAGATTGGAAACTCGACTATGAGGTATAAGATCATGAGTATCCACTCAAGCATTAAAGATTGTAAACTCGACTATGGGGTATAAGATCATGGGTATCAACTCAAGTATTAAAGATTGTAAACTCGACTATGAGGTATAAGATCATGGGTATCCACTCAAGTATTAAATATTGTAAACTCGACTATGAGGTATAAGATCATGGGTATCAACTCAAGTATTAAAGATTGTATACTCGACTATGAGGTATAAGATCATGGGTATCAACTCAAGTATTAAAGATTGTAAACTCGACTATGAGGTATAAGATCATGGGTATAAACTCAAGTATTAAAGATTGTAAACTCGACTATGAGGTATAAGATCATGGGTATCAACTCCAGTATTAAAGATTGTATAGTCGACTATGAGGTATAAGATCATGGGTATCAACTCAAGTATTAAAGATTGTAAACTCGACTATGAGGTATAAGATCATGCGTATCCACTCAAGTATTAAAGATTGTAAACTCGACTATGAGGTATAAGATCATGGGTATCAACTCCAGTAATAAAGATTGTATAGTCGACTATGAGGTATAAGATCATGGGTATCAACTCAAGTATTAAAGATTGTAAACTCAACTATGAGGTATAAGATCATGGGTATCAACTCAAGTATTAAAGATTGGAAACTCGACTATGAGGTATAAGATCATGAGTATCCACTCAAGTATTAAAGATTGTAAACTCGACTATGGGGTATAATATCATGGGTATCAACTCAAGTATTAAAGATTGTAAACTCGACTATGAGGTATAAGATCATGGGTATCAACTCCAGTAATAAAGATTGTATAGTCGACTATGAGGTATAAGATCATGGGTATCAACTCAAGTATTAAAGATTGTAAACTCGACTATGAGGTATAAGATCATGGGTATCAACTCAAGTATTAAAGATTGTAAACTCGACTATGAGGTATAAGATCATGGGTATCCACTCAAGTATTAAAGATTGTAAACTCGTCTATGGGGTATAAGATCATGGGTATCAACTCAAGTATTAAAGATTGTAAACTCGACTATGAGGTATAAGATCATGGGTATCCACTTAAGTATTAAAGATTGTAAACTCGACTATGAGGTATAAGATCATGGGTATCAACTCAAGTATTAAAGATTGTATACTCGACTATGAGGTATAAGATCATGGGTATCAACTCAAGTATTAAAGATTGTAAACTCGACTATGAGGTATAAGATCATGCGTATCCACTCAAGTATTAAAGATTGTATAGTCGACTATGATTTATAAGATCATGGGTATCAACTCAAGTATTAAAGATTGTAAACTCGACTATGAGGTATAAGATCATGGGTATCAACTCAAGTATTAAAGATTGTATACTCGACTATGAGGTATAAGAACATGGGTAGCAACTCAAGTATTAAAGATTGTAAACTCGACTATGAGGTATAAGATCATGGGTATAAACTCAAGTATTAAAGATTGTAAACTCGACTATGAGGTATAAGATCATGGGTATCAACTCCAGTATTAAAGATTGTATTGTCGACTATGAGGTATAAGATCATGGGTATCAACTCAAGTATTAAAGATTGTAAACTCGACTATGAGGTATAAGATCATGCGTATCCACTCAAGTATTAAAGATTGTAAACTCGACTATGAGGTATAAGATCATGGGTATCAACTCCAGTAATAAAGATTGTATAGTCGACTATGAGGTATAAGATCATGGGTATCAACTCAAGTATTAAAGATTGTAAAGTCAACTATGAGGTATAAGATCATGGGTATCAACTCAAGTATTAAAGATTGGAAACTCGACTATGAGGTATAAGATCATGAGTATCCACTCAAGTATTAAAGATTGTAAACTCGACTATGGGGTATAAGATCATGGGTATCAACTCAAGTATTAAAGATTGTAAACTCGACTATGAGGTATAAGATCATGGGTATCCACTCAAGTATTAAAGATTGTAAACTCGACTATGAGGTATACGATCATGGGTATCAACTCAAGTATTAAAGATTGTATACTCAACTATGAGGTATGAGATCATGGGTATCAACTCAAGTATTAAAGATTGTAAACTCGACTATGAGGTATAAGATCATGGGTATAAACTCAAGTATTAAAGATTGTAAACTCGACTATGAGGTATAAGATCATGGGTATCAACTCCAGTATTAAAGATTGTATAGTCGACTATGAGGTATAAGATCATGGGTATCAACTCAAGTATTAAAGATTGTAAACTCGACTATGAGGTATAAGATCATGGGTATCAACTCCAGTAATAAAGATTGTATAGTCGACTATGAGGTATAAGATCATGGGTATCAACTCAAGTATTAAAGATTGTAAACTCGACTATGAGGTATAAGATCATGGGTATCAACTCAAGTATTAAAGATTGTAAATTCGACAATGAGGTATAAGATCATGGGTATCCACTCAAGTATTAAAGATTGTAAACTCGACTATGGGGTATAAGATCATGGGTATCAACTCAAGTATTAAAGATTGTAAACTCGACTATGAGGTATAAGATCATGGGTATCCACTCAAGTATTAAAGATTGTAAACTCAACTATGAGGTATAAGATCATGGCTATCAACTCAAGTATTAAAGATTGTATACTCGACTATGAGGTATAAGATCATGGTTATCAACTCAAGTATTAAAGATTGTAACCTCGACTATGATGTATAAGATCATGCGTATCCACTCAAGTATTAAAGATTGTAAACTCGACTATGAGGTATAAGATCATGGGTATCAACTCCAGTAATAAAGATTGTATAGTCGACTATGAGGTATAAGATCATGGGTATCAACTCAAGTATTAAAGATTGTAAACTCGACTATGAGGTATAAGATCATGGGTATCAACTCAAGAATTAAAGATTGTAAACTCGACTATGAGGTATAAGATCATGGGTATCCACTCAAGTATTAAAGATTGTAAACTCGTCTATGGGGTATAAGATCATGGGTATCAACTCAAGTATTAAAGATTGTAATCTCGACTATGAGGTATAAGATCATGGGTATCCACTCAAGTATTAAAGATTGTAAACTCGACTATGAGGTATAAGATCATGGGTATCAACTCAAGTATTAAAGATTGTATACTCGACTATGAGGTATAAGATCATGGGTATCAACTCAAGTATTAAAGATTGTAAACTCGACTATGAGGTATAAGATCATGCGTATCCACTCAAGTATTAAAGATTGTAAACTCAACTATGAGGTATAAGATCATGGGTATCAACTCAAGTATTAAAGATTGGAAACTCGACTATGAGGTATAAGATCATGAGTATCCACTCAAGTATTAAAGATTGTAAACTCGACTATGGGGTATAAGATCATGGGTATCAACTCAAGTATTAAAGATTGTAAACTCGACTATGAGGTATAAGATCATGGGTATCCACTCAAGTATTAAAGATTGTAAACTCGACTATGAGGTATAAGATCATGGGTATCAACTCAAGTATTAAAGATTGTATACTCGACTATGAGGTATAAGATCATGGGTATCAACTCAAGTATTAACGATTGTAAACTCGACTATGAGGTATAAGATCATGGGTTTAAACTCAAGTATTAAAGATTGTAAACTCGACTATGAGGTATAAGATCATGGGTATCAACTCCAGTAATAAAGATTGTATAGTCGACTATGAGGTATAAGATCACGGGTATCAACTCAAGTATTAAAGATTGTAAACTCGACTATGAGTTATAAGATCATGGGTATCAACTCAAGTATTAAAGATTGTAAACTCGACTATGAGGTATAAGATCATGGGTATCCACTCAAGTATTAAAGATTGTAAACTCGTCTATGGGGTATAAGATCATGGGTATCAACTCAAGTATTAAAGATTGTAAACTCGACTATGAGGTATAAGATCATGGGTATCCACTTAAGTATTAAAGATTGTAAACTCGACTATGAGGTATAAGATCATGGGTATCAACTCAAGTATTAAAGATTGTATACTCGACTATGAGGTATAAGATCATGGGTATCAACTCAAGTATTAAAGATTGTAAACTCGACTATGAGGTATAAGATCATGCGTATCCACTCAAGTATTAAAGATTGTAAACTCAACTATGAGGTATAAGATCATGGGTATCAACTCAAGTATTAAAGATTGGAAACTCGACTATGAGGTATAAGATCATGAGTATCCACTCAAGTATTAAAGATTGTAAACTCGACTATGGGGTATAAGATCATGGGTATCAACTCAAGTATTAAAGATTGTAAACTCGACTATGAGGTATAAGATCATGGGTATCCACTCAAGTATTAAAGATTGTAAACTCGACTATGAGGTATAAGATCATGGGTATCAACTCAAGTATTAAAGATTGTATACTCGACTATGAGGTATAAGTTCATGGGTATCAACTCAAGTATTAAAGATTGTAAACTCGACTATGAGGTATAAGATCATGGGTATAAACTCAAGTATTAAAGATTGTAAACTCGACTATGAGGTATAAGATCATGGGTATCAACTCCAGTATTAAAGATTGTATAGTCGACTATGAGGTATAAGATCATGGGTATCAACTCAAGTATTAAAGATTGTAAACTCGACTATGAGGTATAAGATCATGGGTATCAACTCCAGTATTAAAGATTGTATAGTCGACTATGAGGTATAAGATCATGGGTATCAACTCAAGTATTAAAGATTGTAAACTCGACTATGAGGTATAAGATCATGGGTATCAACTCAAGTATTAAAGATTGTAAACTCGACTATGAGGTATAAGATCATGGGTATCAACTCAAGTATTAAAGATTGTAAACTCAACTATGAGGTATAAGATCATGGGTATCAACTCAAGTATTAAAGATTGGAAACTCGACTATGAGGTATAAGATCATGAGTATCCACTCAAGTATTAAAGATTGTAAACTCGACTATGGGGTATAAGATCATGGGTATCAACTCAAGTATTAAAGATTGTAAACTCGACTATGAGGTATAAGATCATGGGTATCCACTCAAGTATTAAATATTGTAAACTCGACTATGAGGTATAAGATCATGGGTATCAACTCAAGTATTAAAGATTGTAAACTCAACTATGAGGTATAAGATCATGGGTATCAACTCAAGTATTAAAGATTGGAAACTCGACTATGAGGTATAAGATCATGAGTATCCACTCAAGTATTAAAGATTGTAAACTCGACTATGGGGTATAAGATCATGGGTATCAACTCAAGTATTAAAGATTGTAAACTCGACTATGAGGTATAAGATCATGGGTATCCACTCAAGTATTAAATATTGTAAACTCGACTATGAGGTATAAGATCATGGGTATCAACTCAAGTATTAAAGATTGTATACTCGACTATGAGGTATAAGATCATGGGTATCAACTCAAGTATTAAAGATTGTAAACTCGACTATGAGGTATAAGATCATGGGTATAAACTCAAGTATTAAAGATTGTAAACTCGACTATGAGGTATAAGATCATGGGTATCAACTCCAGTATTAAAGATTGTATAGTCGACTATGAGGTATAAGATCATGGGTATCAACTCAAGTATTAAAGATTTTAAACTCGACTATGAGGTATAAGATCATGCGTATCCACTCAAGTATTAAAGATTGTAAACTCGACTATGAGGTATAAGATCATGGGTGTCAACTCCAGTAATAAAGATTGTATAGTCGACTATGAGGTATAAGATCATGGGTATCAACTCAAGTATTAAAGATTGTAAACTCAACTATGAGGTATAAGATCATGGGTATCAACTCAAGTATTAAAGATTGGAAACTCGACTATGAGGTATAAGATCATGAGTATCCACTCAAGTATTAAAGATTGTAAACTCGACTATGGGGTATAAGATCATGGGTATCAACTCAAGTATTAAAGATTGGAAACTCGACTATGAGGTATAAGATCATGAGTATCCACTCAAGTATTAAAGATTGTAAACTCGACTATGGGGTATAAGATCATGGGTATCAACTCAAGTATTAAAGATTGTAAACTCGACTATGAGGTATAAGATCATGGGTATCCACTCAAGTATTAAAGATTGTAAACTCGACTATGAGGTATAAGATCATGGGTATCAACTCAAGTATTAAAGATTGTATACTCGACTATGAGGTATAAGTTCATGGGTATCAACTCAAGTATTAAAGATTGTAAACTCGACTATGAGGTATAAGATCATGGGTATAAACTCAAGTATTAAAGATTGTAAACTCGACTATGAGGTATAAGATCATGGGTATCAACTCCAGTATTAAAGATTGTATAGTCGACTATGAGGTATAAGATCATGAGTATCCACTCAAGTATTAAAGATTGTAAACTCAACTATGAGGTATAAGATCATGGGTATCAACTCAAGTATTAAAGATTGGAAACTCGACTATGAGGTATAAGATCATGAGTATCCACTCAAGTATTAAAGATTGTAAACTCGACTATGGGGTATAAGATCATGGGTATCAACTCAAGTATTAAAGATTGTAAACTCGACTATGAGGTATAAGATCATGGGTATCCACTCAAGTATTAAAGATTGTAAACTCGACTATGAGGTATAAGATCATGGGTATCAACTCAAGTATTAAAGATTGTATACTCGACTATGAGGTATAAGTTCATGGGTATCAACTCAAGTATTAAAGATTGTAAACTCGACTATGAGGTATAAGATCATGGGTATAAACTCAAGTATTAAAGATTGTAAACTCGACTATGAGGTATAAGATCATGGGTATCAACTCCAGTATTAAAGATTGTATAGTCGACTATGAGGTATAAGATCATGGGTATCAACTCAAGTATTAAAGATTGTAAACTCGACTATGAGGTATAAGATCATGGGTATCAACTCCAGTATTAAAGATTGTATAGTCGACTATGAGGTATAAGATCATGGGTATCAACTCAAGTATTAAAGATTGTAAACTCGACTATGAGGTATAAGATCATGGGTATCAACTCAAGTATTAAAGATTGTAAACTCGACTATGAGGTATAAGATCATGGGTATCAACTCAAGTATTAAAGATTGTAAACTCAACTATGAGGTATAAGATCATGGGTATCAACTCAAGTATTAAAGATTGTAAACTCGACTATGAGGTATAAGATCATGGGTATCAACTCCAGTATTAAAGATTGTATAGTAGACTATGAGGTATAAGATCATGGGTATCAACTCAAGTATTAAAGATTGTAAACTCGACTATGAGGTATAAGATCATGGGTATCAACTCAAGTATTAAAGATTGTAAACTCGACTATGAGGTATAAGATCATGGGTATCAACTCAAGTATTAAAGATTGTAACCTCGACTATGAGGTATAAGATCATGCGTATCCACTCAAGTAGTAAAGATTGTAAACTCGACTATGAGGTATAAGATCATGGGTATCAACTCCAGTAATAAAGATTGTATAGTCGACTATGAGGTATAAGATCATGGGTATCAACTCAAGTATTAAAGATTGTAAACTCGACTATGAGGTATAAGATCATGGGTATCAACTCAAGTATTAAAGATTGTAAACTCGACTATGAGGTATAAGATCATGGGTATCCACTCAAGTATTAAAGATTGTAAA
Source organism: Cepaea hortensis (assembly GCA_963921405.1). Taxonomy (NCBI): domain Eukaryota; kingdom Metazoa; phylum Mollusca; class Gastropoda; order Stylommatophora; family Helicidae; genus Cepaea; species Cepaea hortensis. The sequence goes on from OY992888.1 coordinate 99,467,994, forward strand.
CTCGTCTATGGGGTATAAGATCATGGGTATAAACTCAAGTATTAAAGATTGTAAACTCGACTATGAGGTATAAGATCATGGGTATCAACTCCAGTATTAAAGATTGTATAGTCGACTATGAGGTATAAGATCATGAGTATCCACTCAAGTATTAAAGATTGTAAACTCAACTATGAGGTATAAGATCATGGGTATCAACTCAAGTATTAAAGATTGGAAACTCGACTATGAGGTATAAGATCATGAGTATCCACTCAAGTATTAAAGATTGTAAACTCGACTATGGGGTATAAGATCATGGGTATCAACTCAAGTATTAAAGATTGTAAACTCGACTATGAGGTATAAGATCATGGGTATCCACTCAAGTATTAAAGATTGTAAACTCGACTATGAGGTATAAGATCATGGGTATCAACTCAAGTATTAAAGATTGTATACTCGACTATGAGGTATAAGTTCATGAGTATCCACTCAAGTATTAAAGATTGTAAACTCGACTATGGGGTATAAGATCATGGGTATCAACTCAAGTATTAAAGATTGTAAACTCGACTATGAGGTATAAGATCATGGGTATCAACTCCAGTATTAAAGATTGTATAGTCGACTATGAGGTATAAGATCATGAGTATCCACTCAAGTATTAAAGATTGTAAACTCAACTATGAGGTATAAGATCATGGGTATCAACTCAAGTATTAAAGATTGGAAACTCGACTATGAGGTATAAGATCATGAGTATCCACTCAAGTATTAAAGATTGTAAACTCGACTATGGGGTATAAGATCATGGGTATCAACTCAAGTATTAAAGATTGTATAGTCGACTATGAGGTATAAGATCATGAGTATCCACTCAAGTATTAAAGATTGTAAACTCAACTATGAGGTATAAGATCATGGGTATCAACTCAAGTATTAAAGATTGGAAACTCGACTATGAGGTATAAGATCATGAGTATCCACTCAAGTATTAAAGATTGTAAACTCGACTATGGGGTATAAGATCATGGGTATCAACTCAAGTATTAAAGATTGTAAACTCGACTATGAGGTATAAGATCATGGGTATCCACTCAAGTATTAAAGATTGTAAACTCGACTTTGAGGTATAAGATCATGGGTATCAACTCAAGTATTAAAGATTGTATACTCGACTATGAGGTATAAGTTCATGGGTATCAACTCAAGTATTAAAGATTGTAAACTCGACTATGAGGTATAAGATCATGGGTATAAACTCAAGTATTAAAGATTGTAAACTCGACTATGAGGTATAAGATCATGGGTATCAACTCCAGTATTAAAGATTGTATAGTCGACTATGAGGTATAAGATCATGGGTATCAACTCAAGTATTAAAGATTGTAAACTCGACTATGAGGTATAAGATCATGGGTATCAACTCCAGTATTAAAGATTGTATAGTCGACTATGAGGTATAAGATCATGGGTATCAACTCAAGTATTAAAGATTGTAAACTCGACTATGAGGTATAAGATCATGGGTATCAACTCCAGTATTAAAGATTGTATAGTCGACTATGAGGTATAAGATCATGGGTATCAACTCAAGTATTAAAGATTGTAAACTCGACTATGAGGTATAAGATCATGGGTATCAACTCCAGTATTAAAGATTGTATAGTCGACTATGAGGTATAAGATCATGGGTATCAACTCAAGTATTAAAGATTGTAAACTCGACTATGAGGTATAAGATCATGGGTATCAACTCAAGTATTAAAGATTGGAAACTCGACTATGAGGTATAAGATCATGAGTATCCACTCAAGTATTAAAGATTGTAAACTCGACTATAGACTATAAGATCATGGGTATCAACTCAAGTATTAAAGATTGTAAACTCGACTATGAGGTATAAGATCATGGGTATCCACTCAAGTATTAAATATTGTAAACTCGACTATGAGGTATAAGATCATGGGTATCAACTCAAGTATTAAAGATTGTATACTCGACTATGAGGTATAAGATCATGGGTATCAACTCAAGTATTAAAGATTGTAAACTCGACTATGAGGTATAAGATCATGGGTATCCACTCAAGTATTAAATATTGTAAACTCGACTATGAGGTATAAGATCATGGGTATCAACTCAAGTATTAAAGATTGTATAGTCGACTATGAGGTATAAGATCATGGGTATCAACTCAAGTATTAAAGATTGTAAACTCGACTATGAGGTATAAGATCATGGGTATCAACTCCAGTATTAAAGATTGTATAGTCGACTATGAGGTATAAGATCATGGGTATCAACTCAAGTATTAAAGATTGTAAACTCGACTATGAGGTATAAGATCATGGGTATCAACTCAAGTATTAAAGATTGTAAACTCGACTATGAGGTATAAGATCATGGGTATCAACTCAAGTATTAAAGATTGTAAACTCAACTATGAGGTATAAGATCATGGGTATCAACTCAAGTATTAAAGATTGGAAACTCGACTATGAGGTATAAGATCATGAGTATCCACTCAAGTATTAAAGATTGTAAACTCGACTATAGACTATAAGATCATGGGTATCAACTCAAGTATTAAAGATTGTAAACTCGACTATGAGGTATAAGATCATGGGTATCCACTCAAGTATTAAAGATTGTAAACTCGACTATGAGGTATAAGATCATGGGTGTCAACTCCAGTAATAAAGATTGTATAGTCGACTATGAGGTATAAGATCATGGGTATCAACTCAAGTATTAAAGATTGTAAACTCAACTATGAGGTATAAGATCATGGGTATCAACTCAAGTATTAAAGATTGGAAACTCGACTATGAGGTATAAGATCATGAGTATCCACTCAAGTATTAAAGATTGTAAACTCGACTATGGGGTATAAGATCATGGGTATCAACTCAAGTATTAAAGATTGTAAACTCGACTATGAGGTATAAGATCATGGGTATCCACTCAAGTATTAAAGATTGTAAACTCGACTATGAAGTATAAGATCATGGGTATCAACTCAAGTATTAAAGATTGTATACTCAACTATGAGGTATAAGATCATGGGTATCAACTCAAGTATTAAAGATTGTAAACTCGACTATGAGGTATAAGATCATGGGTATAAACTCAAGTATTAAAGATTTTAAACTCGACTATGAGGTATAAGATCATGGGTATCAACTCCAGTATTAAAGATTGTATAGTCGACTATGAGGTATAAGATCATGGGTATCAACTCAAGTATTAAAGATTGTAAACTCGACTATGAGGTATAAGATCATGGGTATCAACTCCAGTATTAAAGATTGTATAGTAGACTATGAGGTATAAGATCATGGGTATCAACTCAAGTATTAAAGATTGTAAACTCGACTATGAGGTATAAGATCATGGGTATCAACTCAAGTATTAAAGATTGTAAACTCGACTATGAGGTATAAGATCATGGGTATCAACTCAAGTATTAAAGATTGTAAACTCAACTATGAGGTATAAGATCATGGGTATCAACTCAAGTATTAAAGATTGGAAACTCGACTATGAGGTATAAGATCATGAGTATCCACTCAAGTATTAAAGATTGTAAACTCGACTATGGGGTATAAGATCATGAGTATCAACTCAAGTATTAAAGATTGTAAACTCGACTATAGACTATAAGATCATGGGTATCAACTCAAGTATTAAAGATTGTAAACTCGACTATGAGGTATAAGATCATGGGTATCAACTCAAGTATTAAAGATTGTAAACTCGACTATGAGGTATAAGATCATGGGTATCAACTCAAGTATTAAAGATTGTAAACTCGACTATGAGGTATAAGATCATGGGTATCAACTCAAGTATTAAAGATTGGAAACTCGACTATGAGGTATAAGATCATGAGTATCCACTCAAGTATTAAAGATTGTAAACTCAACTATGAGGTATAAGATCATGGGTATCAACTCAAGTATTAAAGATTGGAAACTCGACTATGAGGTATAAGATCATGAGTATCCACTCAAGTATTAAAGATTGTAAACTCGACTATGGGGTATAAGATCATGGGTATCAACTCAAGTATTAAAGATTGTAAACTCGACTATGAGGTATAAGATCATGGGTATCCACTCAAGTATTAAAGATTGTAAACTCGACTTTGAGGTATAAGATCATGGGTATCAACTCAAGTATTAAAGATTGTATACTCGACTATGAGGTATAAGTTCACGGGTATCAACTCAAGTATTAAAGATTGTAAACTCGACTATGAGGTATAAGATCATGGGTATAAACTCAAGTATTAAAGATTGTAAACTCGACTATGAGGTATAAGATCATGGGTATCAACTCCAGTATTAAAGATTGTATAGTCGACTATGAGGTATAAGATCATGGGTATCAACTCAAGTATTAAAGATTGTAAACTCGACTATGAGGTATAAGATCATGGGTATCAACTCCAGTATTAAAGATTGTATAGTCGACTATGAGGTATAAGATCATGGGTATCAACTCAAGTATTAAAGATTGTAAACTCGACTATGAGGTATAAGATCATGGGTATCAACTCCAGTATTAAAGATTGTATAGTCGACTATGAGGTATAAGATCATGGGTATCAACTCAAGTATTAAAGATTGTAAACTCGACTATGAGGTATAAGATCATGGGTATCAACTCCAGTATTAAAGATTGTATAGTCGACTATGAGGTATAAGATCATGGGTATCAACTCAAGTATTAAAGATTGTAAACTCGACTATGAGGTATAAGATCATGGGTATCAACTCAAGTATTAAAGATTGGAAACTCGACTATGAGGTATAAGATCATGAGTATCCACTCAAGTATTAAAGATTGTAAACTCGACTATAGACTATAAGATCATGGGTATCAACTCAAGTATTAAAGATTGTAAACTCGACTATGAGGTATAAGATCATGGGTATCCACTCAAGTATTAAATATTGTAAACTCGACTATGAGGTATAAGATCATGGGTATCAACTCAAGTATTAAAGATTGTATACTCGACTATGAGGTATAAGATCATGGGTATCAACTCAAGTATTAAAGATTGTAAACTCGACTATGAGGTATAAGATCATGGGTATCCACTCAAGTATTAAATATTGTAAACTCGACTATGAGGTATAAGATCATGGGTATCAACTCAAGTATTAAAGATTGTAAACTCGACTATAGACTATAAGATCATGGGTATCAACTCAAGTATTAAAGATTGTAAACTCGACTATGAGGTATAAGATCATGGGTATCCACTCAAGTATTAAAGATTGTAAACTCGACTATGAGGTATAAGATCATGGGTGTCAACTCCAGTAATAAAGATTGTATAGTCGACTATGAGGTATAAGATCATGGGTATCAACTCAAGTATTAAAGATTGTAAACTCAACTATGAGGTATAAGATCATGGGTATCAACTCAAGTATTAAAGATTGGAAACTCGACTATGAGGTATAAGATCATGAGTATCCACTCAAGTATTAAAGATTGTAAACTCGACTATGGGGTATAAGATCATGGGTATCAACTCAAGTATTACAGATTGTAAACTCGACTATGAGGTATAAGATCATGGGTATCCACTCAAGTATTAAAGATTGTAAACTCGACTATGAAGTATAAGATCATGGGTATCAACTCAAGTATTAAAGATTGTATACTCAACTATGAGGTATAAGATCATGGGTATCAACTCAAGTATTAAAGATTGTAAACTCGACTATGAGGTATAAGATCATGGGTATAAACTCAAGTATTAAAGATTTTAAACTCGACTATGAGGTATAAGATCATGGGTATCAACTCCAGTATTAAAGATTGTATAGTCGACTATGAGGTATAAGATCATGGGTATCAACTCAAGTATTAAAGATTGTAAACTCGACTATGAGGTATAAGATCATGGGTATCAACTCCAGTATTAAAGATTGTATAGTAGACTATGAGGTATAAGATCATGGGTATCAACTCAAGTATTAAAGATTGTAAACTCGACTATGAGGTATAAGATCATGGGTATCAACTCAAGTATTAAAGATTGTAAACTCGACTATGAGGTATAAGATCATGGGTATCAACTCAAGTATTAAAGATTGTAAACTCAACTATGAGGTATAAGATCATGGGTATCAACTCAAGTATTAAAGATTGGAAACTCGACTATGAGGTATAAGATCATGAGTATCCACTCAAGTATTAAAGATTGTAAACTCGACTATGGGGTATAAGATCATGAGTATCAACTCAAGTATTAAAGATTGTAAACTCGACTATAGACTATAAGATCATGGGTATCAACTCAAGTATTAAAGATTGTAAACTCGACTATGAGGTATAAGATCATGGGTATCAACTCAAGTATTAAAGATTGTAAACTCGACTATGAGGTATAAGATCATGGGTATCAACTCAAGTATTAAAGATTGTAAACTCGACTATGAGGTATAAGATCATGGGTATCCACTCAAGTATTAAAGATTGGAAACTCGACTATGAGGTATAAGATCATGAGTATCCACTCAAGTATTAAAGATTGTAAACTCAACTATGAGGTATAAGATCATGGGTATCAACTCAAGTATTAAAGATTGGAAACTCGACTATGAGGTATAAGATCATGAGTATCCACTCAAGTATTAAAGATTGTAAACTCGACTATGGGGTATAAGATCATGGGTATCAACTCAAGTATTAAAGATTGTAAACTCGACTATGAGGTATAAGATCATGGGTATCCACTCAAGTATTAAAGATTGTAAACTCGACTATGAGGTATAAGATCATGGGTATCCACTCAAGTATTAAAGATTGTAAACTCGACTATGAGGTATAAGATCATGGGTATCAACTCCAGTATTAAAGATTGTATAGTAGACTATGAGGTATAAGATCATGGGTATCAACTCAAGTATTAAAGATTGTAAACTCGACTATGAGGTATAAGATCATGGGTATCAACTCAAGTATTAAAGATTGTAAACTCGACTATGAGGTATAAGATCATGGGTATCAACTCAAGTATTAAAGATTGTAAACTCAACTATGAGGTATAAGATCATGGGTATCAACTCAAGTATTAAAGATTGGAAACTCGACTATGAGGTATAAGATCATGAGTATCCACTCAAGTATTAAAGATTGTAAACTCGACTATGGGGTATAAGATCATGAGTATCAACTCAAGTATTAAAGATTGTAAACTCGACTATAGACTATAAGATCATGGGTATCAACTCAAGTATTAAAGATTGTAAACTCGACTATGAGGTATAAGATCATGGGTATCAACTCAAGTATTAAAGATTGTAAACTCGACTATGAGGTATAAGATCATGGGTATCAACTCAAGTATTAAAGATTGTAAACTCGACTATGAGGTATAAGATCATGGGTATCAACTCAAGTATTAAAGATTGGAAACTCGACTATGAGGTATAAGATCATGAGTATCCACTCAAGTATTAAAGATTGTAAACTCAACTATGAGGTATAAGATCATGGGTATCAACTCAAGTATTAAAGATTGGAAACTCGACTATGAGGTATAAGATCATGAGTATCCACTCAAGTATTAAAGATTGTAAACTCGACTATGGGGTATAAGATCATGGGTATCAACTCAAGTATTAAAGATTGTAAACTCGACTATGAGGTATAAGATCATGGGTATCCACTCAAGTATTAAAGATTGTAAACTCGACTATGAGGTATAAGATCATGGGTATCAACTCAAGTATTAAAGATTGTATACTCGACTATGAGGTATAAGTTCATGGGTATCAACTCAAGTATTAAAGATTGTAAACTCGACTATGAGGTATAAGATCATGGGTATAAACTCAAGTATTAAAGATTGTAAACTCGACTATGAGGTATAAGATCATGGGTATCAACTCCAGTATTAAAGATTGTATAGTCGACTATGAGGTATAAGATCATGGGTATCAACTCAAGTATTAAAGATTGTAAACTCGACTATGAGGTATAAGATCATGGGTATCAACTCCAGTATTAAAGATTGTATAGTCGACTATGAGGTATAAGATCATGGGTATCAACTCAAGTATTAAAGATTGTAAACTCGACTATGAGGTATAAGATCATGGGTATCAACTCAAGTATTAAAGATTGTAAACTCGACTATGAGGTATAAGATCATGGGTATCAACTCAAGTATTAAAGATTGTAAACTCAACTATGAGGTATAAGATCATGGGTATCAACTCAAGTATTAAAGATTGGAAACTCGACTATGAGGTATAAGATCATGGGTATCAACTCAAGTATTAAAGATTGTAAACTCGACTATGAGGTATAAGATCATGGGTATCAACTCAAGTATTAAAGATTGTAAACTCAACTATGAGGTATAAGATCATGGGTATCAACTCAAGTATTAAAGATTGGAAACTCGACTATGAGGTATAAGATCATGAGTATCCACTCAAGTATTAAAGATTGTAAACTCGACTATGGGGTATAAGATCATGGGTATCAACTCAAGTATTAAAGATTGTAAACTCGACTATGAGGTATAAGATCATGGGTATCCACTCAAGTATTAAATATTGTAAACTCGACTATGAGGTATAAGATCATGGGTATCAACTCAAGTATTAAATATTGTAAACTCGACTATGAGGTATAAGATCATGGGTATAAACTCAAGTATTAAAGATTGTAAACTCGACTATGAGGTATAAGATCATGGGTATCAACTCCAGTATTAAAGATTGTATAGTCGACTATGAGGTATAAGATCATGAGTATCCACTCAAGTATTAAAGATTGTAAACTCAACTATGAGGTATAAGATCATGGGTATCAACTCAAGTATTAAAGATTGGAAACTCGACTATGAGGTATAAGATCATGAGTATCCACTCAAGTATTAAAGATTGTAAACTCGACTATGGGGTATAAGATCATGGGTATCAACTCAAGTATTAAAGATTGTAAACTCGACTATGAGGTATAAGATCATGGGTATCCACTCAAGTATTAAAGATTGTAAACTCGACTATGAGGTATAAGATCATGGGTATCAACTCAAGTATTAAAGATTGGAAACTCGACTATGAGGTATAAGATCATGAGTATCCACTCAAGTATTAAAGATTGTAAACTCGACTATGGGGTATAAGATCATGGGTATCAACTCAAGTATTAAAGATTGTAAACTCGACTATGAGGTATAAGATCATGGGTATCCACTCAAGTATTAAAGATTGTAAACTCGACTATGAGGTATAAGATCATGGGTATCAACTCAAGTATTAAAGATTGTATACTCGACTATGAGGTATAAGTTCATGGGTATCAACTCAAGTATTAAAGATTGTAAACTCGACTATGAGGTATAAGATCATGGGTATAAACTCAAGTATTAAAGATTGTAAACTCGACTATGAGGTATAAGATCATGGGTATCAACTCCAGTATTAAAGATTGTATAGTCGACTATGAGGTATAAGATCATGGGTATCAACTCAAGTATTAAAGATTGTAAACTCGACTATGAGGTATAAGATCATGGGTATCAACTCCAGTATTAAAGATTGTATAGTCGACTATGAGGTATAAGATCATGGGTATCAACTCAAGTATTAAAGATTGTAAACTCGACTATGAGGTATAAGATCATGGGTATCAACTCCAGTATTAAAGATTGTATAGTCGACTATGAGGTATAAGATCATGGGTATCAACTAAAGTATTAAAGATTGTAAACTCGACTATGAGGTATAAGATCATGGGTATCAACTCCAGTATTAAAGATTGTATAGTCGACTATGAGGTATAAGATCATGGGTATCAACTCAAGTATTAAAGATTGTAAACTCGACTATGAGGTATAAGATCATGGGTATCAACTCAAGTATTAAAGATTGGAAACTCGACTATGAGGTATAAGATCATGAGTATCCACTCAAGTATTAAAGATTGTAAACTCGACTATAGACTATAAGATCATGGGTATCAACTCAAGTATTAAAGATTGTAAACTCGACTATGAGGTATAAGATCATGGGTATCCACTCAAGTATTAAATATTGTAAACTCGACTATGAGGTATAAGATCATGGGTATCAACTCAAGTATTAAAGATTGTAAACTCGACTATGAGGTATAAGATCATGGGTATCAACTCAAGTATTAAAGATTGGAAACTCGACTATGAGGTATAAGATCATGAGTATCCACTCAAGTATTAAAGATTGTAAACTCAACTATGAGGTATAAGATCATGGGTATCAACTCAAGTATTAAAGATTGGAAACTCGACTATGAGGTATAAGATCATGAGTATCCACTCAAGTATTAAAGATTGTAAACTCGACTATGGGGTATAAGATCATGGGTATCAACTCAAGTATTAAAGATTGTAAACTCGACTATGAGGTATAAGATCATGGGTATCCACTCAAGTATTAAAGATTGTAAACTCGACTATGAGGTATAAGATCATGGGTATCCACTCAAGTATTAAAGATTGTAAACTCGACTATGAGGTATAAGATCATGGGTATCAACTCCAGTATTAAAGATTGTATAGTCGACTATGAGGTATAAGATCATGGGTATCAACTCAAGTATTAAAGATTGTAAACTCGACTATGAGGTATAAGATCATGGGTATCAACTCAAGTATTAAAGATTGTAAACTCGACTATGAGGTATAAGATCATGGGTGTCAACTCCAGTAATAAAGATTGTATAGTCGACTATGAGGTATAAGATCATGGGTATCAACTCAAGTATTAAAGATTGTAAACTCAACTATGAGGTATAAGATCATGGGTATCAACTCAAGTATTAAAGATTGGAAACTCAACTATGAGGTATAAGATCATGAGTATCAACTCAAGTATTAAAGATTGTAAACTCGACTATGGGGTATAAGATCATGTATATCAACTCAAGTATTAAAGATTGTAAACTCGACTATGAGGTATAAGATCATGGGTATCCACTCAAGTATTAAAGATTGTAAACTCGACTATGAGGTATAAGATCATGGGTATCAACTCAAGTATTAAAGATTGTATACTCAACTATGAGGTATAAGATCATGGATATCAACTCAAGTATTAAAGATTGGAAACTCGACTATGAGGTATAAGATCATGAGTATCCACTCAAGTATTAAAGATTGTAAACTCAACTATGAGGTATAAGATCATGGGTATCAACTCCAGTATTAAAGATTGTATAGTCGACTATGAGGTATAAGATCATGGGTATCAACTCAAGTATTAAAGATTGTAAACTCGACTATGAGGTATAAGATCATGGGTATCAACTCCAGTATTAAAGATTGTATAGTAGACTATGAGGTATAAGATCATGGGTATCAACTCAAGTATTAAAGATTGTAAACTCGACTATGAGGTATAAGATCATGGGTATCAACTCAAGTATTAAAGATTGTAAACTCGACTATGAGGTATAAGATCATGGGTATCAACTCAAGTATTAAAGATTGTAAACTCGACTATGAGGTATAAGATCATGGGTATAAACTCAAGTATTAAAGATTGGAAACTCGACTATGAGGTATAAGATCATGAGTATCCACTCCAGTATTAAAGATTGTATAGTCGACTATGAGGTATAAGATCATGGGTATCAACTCAAGTATTAAAGATTGTAAACTCGACTATAGAGGTATAAGTTCATGGGTATCAACTCAAGTATTAAAGATTGTAAACTCGACTATGAGGTATAAGATCATGGGTATAAACTCAAGTATTAAAGATTGTAAACTCGACTATGAGGTATAAGATCATGAGTATCCACTCAAGTATTAAATATTGTAAACTCGACTATGGGGTATAAGATCATGGGTATCAACTCAAGTATTACAGATTTTATAGTCGACTATGAGGTATCAGATCATGGGTATCAACTCAAGTATTAAAGATTGTAAACTCGACTATGAGGTATAAGATCATGAGTATCAACTCAAGTATTAAAGATTGTAAACTCGACTATGAGGTATAAGATCATGGGTATCCACTCAAGTATTAAAGATTGTAAACTCGTCTATGGGGTTTAAGATCATGGGTATCAACTCAAGTATTAAAGATTGTAAACTCAACTATGAGGTATAAGATCATGGGTATCCACTCAAGTATTAAAGATTGTAAACTCGACTATGAGATATAAGATCATGGGTATCAACTAAAGTATTAAAGAATGTATACTCGACTATGAGGTATAAGATCATGCGTATCAACTCAAGTATTAAAGATTGTAAACTCGACTATGAGGTATAAGATCATGGGTATCCACTCAAGTATTAAAGATTGTAAACTCGACTATGAGGTATAAGATCATGGGTATCAACTCCAGTATTAAAGATTGTATAGTCGACTATGAGGTATAAGATCATGGGTATCAACTCACGTATTAAAGATTGTAAACTCGACTATGAGGTATAAGATCATGGGTATCAACTCAAGTATTAAAGATTGTAAACTCGACTATGAGGTATAAGATCATGGGTATCAACTCAAGTATTAAAGATTGTAAACTCGACTATGAGGTATAAGATCATGGGTATCAGCTCAAGTATTAAAGCTTGTAAACTCGACTATGAGGTATAAGATCATGCGTATCCACTCAAGTATTAAAGATTGTAAACTCAACTATGAGGTATAAGATCATGGGTATCAACTCAAGTATTAAAGATTGGAAACTCGACTATGAGGTATAAGATCATGAGTATCCACTCAAGTATTAAAGATTGTAAACTCGACTATGGGGTATAAGATCATGGGTATCAACTCAAGTATTAAAGATTGTAAACTCGACTATGAGGTATAAGATCATGGGTATCCACTCAAGTATTAAAGATTGTAAACTCGACTATGAGGTATAAGATCATGGGTATCAACTCAAGTATTAAAGATTGTATACTCGACTATGAGGTATAAGATCATGGGTATCAACTCAAGTATTAAAGATTGTAAACTCGACTATGAGGTATAAGATCATGGGTATAAACTCAAGTATTAAAGATTGTAAACTCGACTATGAGGTATAAGATCATGGGTATCAACTCAAGTATTAAAGATTGGAAACTCGACTATGAGGTATAAGATCATGGGTATCCACTCAAGTTTTAAAGATTGTAAACTCAACTATGAGGTATAAGATCATGGGTATCAACTCAAGTATTAAAGATTGGAAACTCGACTATGAGGTATAGGATCATGAGTATCCATTCAAGTATTAAAGATTGTAAACTCGACTATGGGGTATAAGATCATGGGTATCAACTCAAGTATTAAAGATTGTAAACTCGACTATGAGGTATAAGATCATGGGTATCCACTCAAGTATAAGTATTAAAGATTGTAAACTCGACTATGAGGTATAAGATCATGGGTATCAACTCAAGTATTAAAGATTGTATACTCGACTATGAGGTATAAGTTCATGGGTATCAACCCAAGTATTAAAGATTATAAACTCGACTATGAGGTATAAGATCATGGGTATAAACTCAAGTATTAAAGATTGTAAACTCGACTATGAGGTATAAGATCATGTGTATCAACTCCAGTATTAAAGATTGTATAGTAGACTATGAGGTATAAGATCATGGGTATCAACTCAAGTATTAAAGATTGTAAACTCGACTATGAGGTATAAGATCATGGGTATCAACTCCAGTAGTAAAGATTGTATAGTAGACTATGAGGTATAAGATAATGGGTATCAACTCAAGTATTAAAGATTGTAAACTCGACTATGAGGTATAAGATCATGGGTATCAACTCAAGTATCAAAGATTGTAAACTCGACTATGAGGTATAAGATCATGGGTATCAACTCAAGTATTAAAGATTGTAAACTCAACTATGAGGTATAAGATCATGGGTATCAACTCAAGTATTAAAGATTGGAAACTCGACTATGAGGTATAAGATCATGAGTATCCACTCAAGTATTAAAGATTGTAAACTCGACTATGGGGTATAAGATCATGGGTATCAACTCAAGTATTAAAGATTGTAAACTCGACTATGAGGTATAAGATCATGGGTATCCACTCAAGTATTAAATATTGTAAACTCGACTATGAGGTATAAGATCATGGGTATCAACTCAAGTATTAAAGATTGTATACTCGACTATGAGGTATAAGATCATGGGTATCAACTCAAGTATTAAAGATTGTAAACTCGACTATGAGGTATAAGATCATGGGTATAAACTCAAGTATTAAAGATTGTAAACTCGACTATGAGGTATAAGATCATGGGTATCAACTCCAGTATTAAAGATTGTATAGTCGACTATGAGGTATAAGATCATGGATATCAACTCAAGTATTAAAGATTGTAAACTCGACTATGAGGTATAGGATCATGCATATCCACTCAAGTATTAAAGATTGTAAACTCGACTATGAGGTATAAGATCATGGGTATCAACTCCAGTAATAAAGATTGTATAGTCGACTATGAGGTATAAGATCATGGGTATCAACTCAAGTATTAAAGATTGTAAACTCAACTATGAGGTATAAGATCATGGGTATCAACTCAAGTATTAAAGATTGGAAACTCGACTATGAGGTATAAGATCATTAGTATCCACTCAAGTATTAAAGATTGTAAACTCGACTATGGGGTATAAGACCATAAATATCAACTCAAGTATTAAAGATTGTAAACTCGACTATGAGGTATAAGATCATGGGTATCCACTCAAGTATTAAAGATTGTAAACTCGACTATGAGGTATAAGATCATGGGTATCAACTCAAGTATTAAAGATTGTATACTCGACTATGAGGTATAAGATCATGGGTATCAACTCAAGTATTAAAGATTGTAAACTCGACTATGAGGTATAAGATCATGGGTATAAACTCAAGTATTAAAGATTGTAAACTCGACTATGAGGTATAAGATCATGGGTATCAACTCCAGTATTAAAGATTGTATAGTCGACTATGAGGTATAAGATCATGGGTATCAACTCAAGTATTAAAGATTGTAAACTCGACTATGAGGTATAAGATCATGGGTATCAACTCCAGTATTAAAGATTGTATAGTAGACTATGAGGTATAAGATCATGGGTATCAACTCAAGTATTAAAGATTGTAAACTCGACTATGAGGTATAAGATCATGGGTATCAACTCAATTATTAACGATTGTAAACTCGACTATGAGGTATAAGATCATGGGTATCAACTCAAGTATTAAAGATTGTAAACTCAACTATGAGGTATAAGATCATGGGTATCAACTCAAGTATTAAAGATTGGAAACTCGACTATGAGGTATAAGATCATGAGTATCCACTCAAGTATTAAAGATTGTAAACTCGACTATTGGGTATAAGATCATGGGTATCAACTCAAGTATTAAAGATTGTAAACTCGACTATGAGGTATAAGATCATGGGTATCCACTCAAGTATTAAAGATTGTAAACTCGACTATGAGGTATAAGATCATGGGTATCAACTCAAGTATTAAAGATTGTATACTCGACTATGAGGTATAAGATCATGGGTATCAACTCAAGTATTAAAGATTGTAAACTCGACTATGAGGTATAAGATCATGGGTATAAACTCAAGTATTAAAGATTGTAAACTCGACTATGAGGTATAAGATCATGGGTATCAACTCCAGTATTAAAGATTGTATAGTCGACTATGAGGTATAAGATCATGGGTATCAACTCAAGTATTAAAGATTGTAAACTCGACTATGAGGTATAAGATCATGCGTATCCACTCAAGTATTAAAGATTGTAAACTCGAATATGAGGTATAAGATCATGGGTATCAACTCAAGTATTAAAGATTGTAACCTCGACTATGAGGTATAAGATCATGGGTATCCACTCAAGTATTAAAGATTGTAAACTCGACTATGAGGTATAAGATCATGGGTATCAACTCAAGTATTAAAGATTGTATACTCGACTATGAGGTATAAGATCATGGGTATCAACTCAAGTATTAAAGATTGTAAACTCGACTATGAGGTATAAGATCATGTGTATCAACTCAAGTATTAAAGATTGTAAACTCGACTATGAGGTATAAGATCATGGGTATCCACTCAAGTATTAAAGATTGTAAACTCGTCTATGGGGTATAAGATCATGGGTATCAACTCAAGTATTAAAGATTGTAAACTCGACTATGAGGTATAAGATCATGGGTATCCACTTAAGTATTAAAGATTGTAAACTCGACTATGAGGTATAAGTCATGGGTATCAACTCAAGTATTAAAGATTGTATACTCGACTATGCGGTATAAGATCATGGGTATCAACTCAAGTATTAAAGATTGTAAACTCGACTATGAGGTATAAGATCATGCGTATCCACTCAAGTATTAAAGATTGTAAACTCAACTATGAGGTATAAGATCATGGGTATCAACTCAAGTATTAAAGATTGGAAACTCGACTATGAGGTATAAGATCATGAGTATCCACTCAAGTATTAAAGATTGTAAACTCGATTATGGGGTATAAGATCATGGGTATCAACTCAAGTATTAAAGATTGTAAACTCGACTATGAGGTATAAGATCATGTGTATAAACTCAAGTATTAAAGATTGTAAACTCGACTATGAGGTATAAGATCATGGGTATCAACTCCAGTATTAAAGATTGTATAGTCGACTATGAGGTATAAGATCATGGGTATCAACTCAAGTATTAAAGATTGTAAACTCGACTATGAGGTATAAGATCATGGGTATCAACTCCAGTATTAAAGATTGTATAGTCGACTATGAGGTATAAGATCATGGGTATCAACTCAAGTATTAAAGATTGTAAACTCGACTATGAGGTATAAGATCATGGGTATCAACTCAAGTATTAAAGATTGTAAACTCGACTATGAGGTATAAGATCATGGGTATCAACTCAAGTATTAAAGATTGTAAACTCAACTATGAGGTATAAGATCATGGGTATCAACTCAAGTATTAAAGATTGGAAACTCGACTATGAGGTATAAGATCATGAGTATCCACTCAAGTATTAAAGATTGTAAACTCGACTATGGGGTATAAGATCATGGGTATCAACTCAAGTATTAAAGATTGTAAACTCGACTATGAGGTATAAGATCATGGGTATCCACTCAAGTATTAAATATTGTAAACTCGACTATGAGGTATAAGATCATGGGTATCAACTCAAGTATTAAAGATTGTATACTCGACTATGAGGTATAAGATCATGGGTATCAACTCAAGTATTAAAGATTGTAAACTCGACTATGAGGTATAAGATCATGGGTATAAACTCAAGTATTAAAGATTGTAAACTCGACTATGAGGTATAAGATCATGGGTATCAACTCCAGTATTAAAGATTGTATAGTCGACTATGAGGTATAAGATCATGGGTATCAACTCAAGTATTAAAGATTTTAAACTCGACTATGAGGTATAAGATCATGCGTATCCACTCAAGTATTAAAGATTGTAAACTCGACTATGAGGTATAAGATCATGGGTGTCAACTCCAGTAATAAAGATTGTATAGTCGACTATGAGGTATAAGATCATGGGTATCAACTCAAGTATTAAAGATTGTAAACTCAACTATGAGGTATAAGATCATGGGTATCAACTCAAGTATTAAAGATTGGAAACTCGACTATGAGGTATAAGATCATGAGTATCCACTCAAGTATTAAAGATTGTAAACTCGACTATGGGGTATAAGATCATGGGTATCAACTCAAGTATTAAAGATTGTAAACTCGACTATGAGGTATAAGATCATGGGTATCCACTCAAGTATTAAAGATTGTAAACTCGACTATGAGGTATAAGATCATGGGTATCAACTCAAGTATTAAAGATTGTATACTCAACTATGAGGTATAAGATCATGGGTATCAACTCAAGTATTAAAGATTGTAAACTCGACTATGAGGTATAAGATCATGGGTATAAACTCAAGTATTAAAGATTGTAAACTCGACTATGAGGTATAAGATCATGGGTATCAACTCCAGTATTAAAGATTGTATAGTCGACTATGAGGTATAAGATCATGGGTATCAACTCAAGTATTAAAGATTGTAAACTCGACTATGAGGTATAAGATCATGGGTATCAACTCCAGTATTAAAGATTGTATAGTAGACTATGAGGTATAAGATCATGGGTATCAACTCAAGTATTAAAGATTGTAAACTCGACTATGAGGTATAAGATCATGGGTATCAACTCAAGTATTAAAGATTGTAAACTCGACTATGAGGTATAAGATCATGGGTATCAACTCAAGTATTAAAGATTGTAAACTCAACTATGAGGTATAAGATCATGGGTATCAACTCAAGTATTAAAGATTGGAAACTCGACTATGAGGTATAAGATCATGAGTATCCACTCAAGTATTAAAGATTGTAAACTCGACTATGGGGTATAAGATCATGGGTATCAACTCAAGTATTAAAGATTGTAAACTCGACTATAGACTATAAGATCATGGGTATCAACTCAAGTATTAAAGATTGTAAACTCGACTATGAGGTATAAGATCATGGGTATCAACTCAAGTATTAAAGATTGTAAACTCGACTATGAGGTATAAGATCATGGGTATCAACTCAAGTATTAAAGATTGTAAACTCGACTATGAGGTATAAGATCATGCGTATCCACTCAAGTATTAAAGATTGTAAACTCAACTATGAGGTATAAGATCATGGGTATCAACTCAAGTATTAAAGATTGGAAACTCGACTATGAGGTATAAGATCATGAGTATCCACTCAAGTATTAAAGATTGTAAACTCGACTATGGGGTATAAGATCATGGGTATCAACTCAAGTATTAAAGATTGTAAACTCGACTATGAGGTATAAGATCATGGGTATCCACTCAAGTATTAAAGATTGTAAACTCGACTATGAGGTATAAGATCATGGGTATCAACTCAAGTATTAAAGATTGTATACTCGACTATGAGGTATAAGTTCATGGGTATCAACTCAAGTATTAAAGATTGTAAACTCGACTATGAGGTATAAGATCATGGGTATAAACTCAAGTATTAAAGATTGTAAACTCGACTATGAGGTATAAGATCATGGGTATCAACTCCAGTATTAAAGATTGTATAGTCGACTATGAGGTATAAGATCATGGGTATCAACTCAAGTATTAAAGATTGTAAACTCGACTATGAGGTATAAGATCATGGGTATCAACTCCAGTATTAAAGATTGTATAGTCGACTATGAGGTATAAGATCATGGGTATCAACTCAAGTATTAAAGATTGTAAACTCGACTATGAGGTATAAGATCATGGGTATCAACTCAAGTATTAAAGATTGTAAACTCGACTATGAGGTATAAGATCATGGGTATCAACTCAAGTATTAAAGATTGTAAACTCAACTATGAGGTATAAGATCATGGGTATCAACTCAAGTATTAAAGATTGGAAACTCGACTATGAGGTATAAGATCATGAGTATCCACTCAAGTATTAAAGATTGTAAACTCGACTATGGGGTATAAGATCATGGGTATCAACTCAAGTATTAAAGATTGTAAACTCGACTATGAGGTATAAGATCATGGGTATCCACTCAAGTATTAAATATTGTAAACTCGACTATGAGGTATAAGATCATGGGTATCAACTCAAGTATTAAAGATTGTATACTCGACTATGAGGTATAAGATCATGGGTATCAACTCAAGTATTAAAGATTGTAAACTCGACTATGAGGTATAAGATCATGGGTATAAACTCAAGTATTAAAGATTGTAAACTCGACTATGAGGTATAAGATCATGGGTATCAACTCCAGTATTAAAGATTGTATAGTCGACTATGAGGTATAAGATCATGGGTATCAACTCAAGTATTAAAGATTTTAAACTCGACTATGAGGTATAAGATCATGCGTATCCACTCAAGTATTAAAGATTGTAAACTCGACTATGAGGTATAAGATCATGGGTGTCAACTCCAGTAATAAAGATTGTATAGTCGACTATGAGGTATAAGATCATGGGTATCAACTCAAGTATTAAAGATTGTAAACTCAACTATGAGGTATAAGATCATGGGTATCAACTCAAGTATTAAAGATTGGAAACTCGACTATGAGGTATAAGATCATGAGTATCCACTCAAGTATTAAAGATTGTAAACTCGACTATGGGGTATAAGATCATGTATATCAACTCAAGTATTAAAGATTGTAAACTCGACTATGAGGTATAAGATCATGGGTATCCACTCAAGTATTAAAGATTGTAAACTCGACTATGAGGTATAAGATCATGGGTATCAACTCAAGTATTAAAGATTGTATACTCAACTATGAGGTATAAGATCATGGATATCAACTCAAGTATTAAAGATTGTAAACTCGACTATGAGGTATAAGATCATGGGTATAAACTCAAGTATTAAAGATTGTAAACTCGACTATGAGGTATAAGATCATGGGTATCAACTCCAGTATTAAAGATTGTATAGTCGACTATGAGGTATAAGATCATGGGTATCAACTCAAGTATTAAAGATTGTAAACTCGACTATGAGGTATAAGATCATGGGTATCAACTCCAGTATTAAAGATTGTATAGTAGACTATGAGGTATAAGATCATGGGTATCAACTCAAGTATTAAAGATTGTAAACTCGACTATGAGGTATAAGATCATGGGTATCAACTCAAGTATTAAAGATTGTAAACTCGACTATGAGGTATAAGATCATGGGTATCAACTCAAGTATTAAAGATTGTAAACTCAACTATGAGGTATAAGATCATGGGTATCAACTCAAGTATTAAAGATTGGAAACTCGACTATGAGGTATAAGATCATGAGTATCCACTCAAGTATTAAAGATTGTAAACTCGACTATGGGGTATAAGATCATGAGTATCAACTCAAGTATTAAAGATTGTAAACTCGACTATAGACTATAAGATCATGGGTATCAACTCAAGTATTAAAGATTGTAAACTCGACTATGAGGTATAAGATCATGGGTATCAACTCAAGTATTAAAGATTGTAAACTCGACTATGAGGTATAAGATCATGGGTATCAACTCAAGTATTAAAGATTGTAAACTCGACTATGAGGTATAAGATCATGCGTATCCACTCAAGTATTAAAGATTGTAAACTCAACTATGAGGTATAAGATCATGGGTATCAACTCAAGTATTAAAGATTGGAAACTCGACTATGAGGTATAAGATCATGAGTATCCACTCAAGTATTAAAGATTGTAAACTCGACTATGGGGTATAAGATCATGGGTATCAACTCAAGTATTAAAGATTGTAAACTCGACTATGAGGTATAAGATCATGGGTATCCACTCAAGTATTAAAGATTGTAAACTCGACTATGAGGTATAAGATCATGGGTATCAACTCAAGTATTAAAGATTGTATACTCGACTATGAGGTATAAGTTCATGGGTATCAACTCAAGTATTAAAGATTGTAAACTCGACTATGAGGTATAAGATCATGGGTATAAACTCAAGTATTAAAGATTGTAAACTCGACTATGAGGTATAAGATCATGGGTATCAACTCCAGTATTAAAGATTGTATAGTCGACTATGAGGTATAAGATCATGGGTATCAACTCAAGTATTAAAGATTGTAAACTCGACTATGAGGTATAAGATCATGGGTATCAACTCCAGTATTAAAGATTGTATAGTCGACTATGAGGTATAAGATCATGGGTATCAACTCAAGTATTAAAGATTGTAAACTCGACTATGAGGTATAAGATCATGGGTATCAACTCAAGTATTAAAGATTGTAAACTCGACTATGAGGTATAAGATCATGGGTATCAACTCAAGTATTAAAGATTGTAAACTCAACTATGAGGTATAAGATCATGGGTATCAACTCAAGTATTAAAGATTGGAAACTCGACTATGAGGTATAAGATCATGAGTATCCACTCAAGTATTAAAGATTGTAAACTCGACTATGGGGTATAAGATCATGGGTATCAACTCAAGTATTAAAGATTGTAAACTCGACTATGAGGTATAAGATCATGGGTATCCACTCAAGTATTAAATATTGTAAACTCGACTATGAGGTATAAGATCATGGGTATCAACTCAAGTATTAAAGATTGTATACTCGACTATGAGGTATAAGATCATGGGTATCAACTCAAGTATTAAAGATTGTAAACTCGACTATGAGGTATAAGATCATGGGTATAAACTCAAGTATTAAAGATTGTAAACTCGACTATGAGGTATAAGATCATGGGTATCAACTCCAGTATTAAAGATTGTATAGTCGACTATGAGGTATAAGATCATGGGTATCAACTCAAGTATTAAAGATTTTAAACTCGACTATGAGGTATAAGATCATGCGTATCCACTCAAGTATTAAAGATTGTAAACTCGACTATGAGGTATAAGATCATGGTTGTCAACTCCAGTAATAAAGATTGTATAGTCGACTATGAGGTATAAGATCATGGGTATCAACTCAAGTATTAAAGATTGTAAACTCAACTATGAGGTATAAGATCATGGGTATCAACTCAAGTATTAAAGTTTGGAAACTCGACTATGAGGTATAAGATCATGAGTATCCACTCAAGTATTAAAGATTGTAAACTCGACTATGGGGTATAAGATCATGTATATCAACTCAAGTATTAAAGATTGTAAACTCGACTATGAGGTATAAGATCATGGGTATCCACTCAAGTATTAAAGATTGTAAACTCGACTATGAGGTATAAGATCATGGGTATCAACTCAAGTATTAAAGATTGTATACTCAACTATGAGGTATAAGATCATGGATATCAACTCAAGTATTAAAGATTGTAAACTCGACTATGAGGTATAAGATCATGGGTATAAACTCAAGTATTAAAGATTGTAAACTCGACTATGAGGTATAAGATCATGGGTATCAACTCCAGTATTAAAGATTGTATAGTCGACTATGAGGTATAAGATCATGGGTATCAACTCAAGTATTAAAGATTGTAAACTCGACTATGAGGTATAAGATCATGGGTATCAACTCCAGTATTAAAGATTGTATAGTAGACTATGAGGTATAAGATCATGGGTATCAACTCAAGTATTAAAGATTGTAAACTCGACTATGAGGTATAAGATCATGGGTATCAACTCAAGTATTAAAGATTGTAAACTCGACTATGAGGTATAAGATCATGGGTATCAACTCAAGTATTAAAGATTGTAAACTCAACTATGAGGTATAAGATCATGGGTATCAACTCAAGTATTAAAGATTGGAAACTCGACTATGAGGTATAAGATCATGAGTATCCACTCAAGTATTAAAGATTGTAAACTCGACTATGGGGTATAAGATCATGAGTATCAACTCAAGTATTAAAGATTGTAAACTCGACTATAGAGTATAAGATCATGGGTATCAACTCAAGTATTAAAGATTGTAAACTCGACTATGAGGTATAAGATCATGGGTATCAACTCAAGTATTAAAGATTGTAAACTCGACTATGAGGTATAAGATCATGAGTATCCACTCAAGTATTAAATATTGTAAACTCGACTATGGGGTATAAGATCATGGGTATCAACTCAAGTATTACAGATTTTATAGTCGACTATGAGGTATCAGATCATGGGTATCAACTCAAGTATTAAAGATTGTAAACTCGACTATGAGGTATAAGATCATGAGTATCAACTCAAGTATTAAAGATTGTAAACTCGACTATGAGGTATAAGATCATGGGTATCCACTCAAGTATTAAAGATTGTAAACTCGTCTATGGGGTTTAAGATCATGGGTATCAACTCAAGTATTAAAGATTGTAAACTCAACTATGAGGTATAAGATCATGGGTATCCACTCAAGTATTAAAGATTGTAAACTCGACTATGAGATATAAGATCATGGGTATCAACTAAAGTATTAAAGAATGTATACTCGACTATGAGGTATAAGATCATGCGTATCAACTCAAGTATTAAAGATTGTAAACTCGACTATGAGGTATAAGATCATGGGTATCCACTCAAGTATTAAAGATTGTAAACTCGACTATGAGGTATAAGATCATGGGTATCAACTCCAGTATTAAAGATTGTATAGTCGACTATGAGGTATAAGATCATGGGTATCAACTCAAGTATTAAAGATTGTAAACTCGACTATGAGGTATAAGATCATGGGTATCAACTCCAGTATTAAAGATTGTATAGTAGACTATGAGGTATAAGATCATGGGTATCAACTCAAGTATTAAAGATTGTAAACTCGACTATGAGGTATAAGATCATGGGTATCAACTCAATTATTAACGATTGTAAACTCGACTATGAGGTATAAGATCGTGGGTATCAACTCAAGTATTAAAGATTGTAAACTCAACTATGAGGTATAAGATCATGGGTATCAACTCAAGTATTAAAGATTGGAAACTCGACTATGAGGTATAAGATCATGAGTATCCACTCAAGTATTAAAGATTGTAAACTCGACTATTGGGTATAAGATCATGGGTATCAACTCAAGTATTAAAGATTGTAAACTCGACTATGAGGTATAAGATCATGGGTATCCACTCAAGTATTAAAGATTGTAAACTCGACTATGAGGTATAAGATCATGGGTATCAACTCAAGTATTAAAGATTGTATACTCGACTATGAGGTATAAGATCATGGGTATCAACTCAAGTATTAAAGATTGTAAACTCGACTATGAGGTATAAGATCATGGGTATAAACTCAAGTATTAAAGATTGTAAACTCGACTATGAGGTATAAGATCATGGGTATCAACTCCAGTATTAAAGATTGTATAGTCGACTATGAGGTATAAGATCATGGGTATCAACTCAAGTATTAAAGATTGTAAACTCGACTATGAGGTATAAGATCATGCGTATCCACTCAAGTATTAAAGATTGTAAACTCGAATATGAGGTATAAGATCATGGGTATCAACTCAAGTATTAAAGATTGTAACCTCGACTATGAGGTATAAGATCATGGGTATCCACTCAAGTATTAAAGATTGTAAACTCGACTATGAGGTATAAGATCATGGGTATCAACTCAAGTATTAAAGATTGTATACTCGACTATGAGGTATAAGATCATGGGTATCAACTCAAGTATTAAAGATTGTAAACTCGACTATGAGGTATAAGATCATGGGTATCAACTCCAGTATTAAAGATTGTATAGTCGACTATGAGGTATAAGATCATGGGTATCAACTCAAGTATTAAAGATTGTAAACTCGACTATGAGGTATAAGATCATGGGTATCAACTCAAGTATTAAAGATTGTAAACTCGACTATGAGGTATAAGATCATGGGTATCAACTCAAGTATTAAAGATTGTAAACTCAACTATGAGGTATAAGATCATGGGTATCAACTCAAGTATTAAAGATTGGAAACTCGACTATGAGGTATAAGATCATGAGTATCCACTCAAGTATTAAAGATTGTAAACTCGACTATGGGGTATAAGATCATGGGTATCAACTCAAGTATTAAAGATTGTAAACTCGACTATGAGGTATAAGATCATGGGTATCCACTCAAGTATTAAATATTGTAAACTCGACTATGAGGTATAAGATCATGGGTATCAACTCAAGTATTAAAGATTGTATACTCGACTATGAGGTATAAGATCATGGGTATCAACTCAAGTATTAAAGATTGTAAACTCGACTATGAGGTATAAGATCATGGGTATAAACTCAAGTATTAAAGATTGTAAACTCGACTATGAGGTATAAGATCATGGGTATCAACTCCAGTATTAAAGATTGTATAGTCGACTATGAGGTATAAGATCATGGGTATCAACTCAAGTATTAAAGATTTTAAACTCGACTATGAGGTATAAGATCATGCGTATCCACTCAAGTATTAAAGATTGTAAACTCGACTATGAGGTATAAGATCATGGGTGTCAACTCCAGTAATAAAGATTGTATAGTCGACTATGAGGTATAAGATCATGGGTATCAACTCAAGTATTAAAGATTGTAAACTCAACTATGAGGTATAAGATCATGGGTATCAACTCAAGTATTAAAGATTGGAAACTCGACTATGAGGTATAAGATCATGAGTATCCACTCAAGTATTAAAGATTGTAAACTCGACTATGGGGTATAAGATCATGTATATCAACTCAAGTATTAAAGATTGTAAACTCGACTATGAGGTATAAGATCATGGGTATCCACTCAAGTATTAAAGATTGTAAACTCGACTATGAGGTATAAGATCATGGGTATCAACTCAAGTATTAAAGATTGTATACTCAACTATGAGGTATAAGATCATGGATATCAACTCAAGTATTAAAGATTGTAAACTCGACTATGAGGTATAAGATCATGGGTATAAACTCAAGTATTAAAGATTGTAAACTCGACTATGAGGTATAAGATCATGGGTATCAACTCCAGTATTAAAGATTGTATAGTCGACTATGAGGTATAAGATCATGGGTATCAACTCAAGTATTAAAGATTGTAAACTCGACTATGAGGTATAAGATCATGGGTATCAACTCCAGTATTAAAGATTGTATAGTAGACTATGAGGTATAAGATCATGGGTATCAACTCAAGTATTAAAGATTGTAAACTCGACTATGAGGTATAAGATCATGGGTATCAACTCAAGTATTAAAGATTGTAAACTCGACTATGAGGTATAAGATCATGGGTATCAACTCAAGTATTAAAGATTGTAAACTCAACTATGAGGTATAAGATCATGGGTATCAACTCAAGTATTAAAGATTGGAAACTCGACTATGAGGTATAAGATCATGAGTATCCACTCAAGTATTAAAGATTGTAAACTCGACTATGGGGTATAAGATCATGAGTATCAACTCAAGTATTAAAGATTGTAAACTCGACTATAGACTATAAGATCATGGGTATCAACTCAAGTATTAAAGATTGTAAACTCGACTATGAGGTATAAGATCATGGGTATCAACTCAAGTATTAAAGATTGTAAACTCGACTATGAGGTATAAGATCATGGGTATCAACTCAAGTATTAAAGATTGTAAACTCGACTATGAGGTATAAGATCATGCGTATCCACTCAAGTATTAAAGATTGTAAACTCAACTATGAGGTATAAGATCATGGGTATCAACTCAAGTATTAAAGATTGGAAACTCGACTATGAGGTATAAGATCATGAGTATCCACTCAAGTATTAAAGATTGTAAACTCGACTATGGGGTATAAGATCATGGGTATCAACTCAAGTATTAAAGATTGTAAACTCGACTATGAGGTATAAGATCATGGGTATCCACTCAAGTATTAAAGATTGTAAACTCGACTATGAGGTATAAGATCATGGGTATCAACTCAAGTATTAAAGATTGTATACTCGACTATGAGGTATAAGTTCATGGGTATCAACTCAAGTATTAAAGATTGTAAACTCGACTATGAGGTATAAGATCATGGGTATAAACTCAAGTATTAAAGATTGTAAACTCGACTATGAGGTATAAGATCATGGGTATCAACTCCAGTATTAAAGATTGTATAGTCGACTATGAGGTATAAGATCATGGGTATCAACTCAAGTATTAAAGATTGTAAACTCGACTATGAGGTATAAGATCATGGGTATCAACTCCAGTATTAAAGATTGTATAGTCGACTATGAGGTATAAGATCATGGGTATCAACTCAAGTATTAAAGATTGTAAACTCGACTATGAGGTATAAGATCATGGGTATCAACTCAAGTATTAAAGATTGTAAACTCGACTATGAGGTATAAGATCATGGGTATCAACTCAAGTATTAAAGATTGTAAACTCAACTATGAGGTATAAGATCATGGGTATCAACTCAAGTATTAAAGATTGGAAACTCGACTATGAGGTATAAGATCATGAGTATCCACTCAAGTATTAAAGATTGTAAACTCGACTATGGGGTATAAGATCATGGGTATCAACTCAAGTATTAAAGATTGTAAACTCGACTATGAGGTATAAGATCATGGGTATCCACTCAAGTATTAAATATTGTAAACTCGACTATGAGGTATAAGATCATGGGTATCAACTCAAGTATTAAAGATTGTATACTCGACTATGAGGTATAAGATCATGGGTATCAACTCAAGTATTAAAGATTGTAAACTCGACTATGAGGTATAAGATCATGGGTATAAACTCAAGTATTAAAGATTGTAAACTCGACTATGAGGTATAAGATCATGGGTATCAACTCCAGTATTAAAGATTGTATAGTCGACTATGAGGTATAAGATCATGGGTATCAACTCAAGTATTAAAGATTTTAAACTCGACTATGAGGTATAAGATCATGCGTATCCACTCAAGTATTAAAGATTGTAAACTCGACTATGAGGTATAAGATCATGGTTGTCAACTCCAGTAATAAAGATTGTATAGTCGACTATGAGGTATAAGATCATGGGTATCAACTCAAGTATTAAAGATTGTAAACTCAACTATGAGGTATAAGATCATGGGTATCAACTCAAGTATTAAAGTTTGGAAACTCGACTATGAGGTATAAGATCATGAGTATCCACTCAAGTATTAAAGATTGTAAACTCGACTATGGGGTATAAGATCATGTATATCAACTCAAGTATTAAAGATTGTAAACTCGACTATGAGGTATAAGATCATGGGTATCCACTCAAGTATTAAAGATTGTAAACTCGACTATGAGGTATAAGATCATGGGTATCAACTCAAGTATTAAAGATTGTATACTCAACTATGAGGTATAAGATCATGGATATCAACTCAAGTATTAAAGATTGTAAACTCGACTATGAGGTATAAGATCATGGGTATAAACTCAAGTATTAAAGATTGTAAACTCGACTATGAGGTATAAGATCATGGGTATCAACTCCAGTATTAAAGATTGTATAGTCGACTATGAGGTATAAGATCATGGGTATCAACTCAAGTATTAAAGATTGTAAACTCGACTATGAGGTATAAGATCATGGGTATCAACTCCAGTATTAAAGATTGTATAGTAGACTATGAGGTATAAGATCATGGGTATCAACTCAAGTATTAAAGATTGTAAACTCGACTATGAGGTATAAGATCATGGGTATCAACTCAAGTATTAAAGATTGTAAACTCGACTATGAGGTATAAGATCATGGGTATCAACTCAAGTATTAAAGATTGTAAACTCAACTATGAGGTATAAGATCATGGGTATCAACTCAAGTATTAAAGATTGGAAACTCGACTATGAGGTATAAGATCATGAGTATCCACTCAAGTATTAAAGATTGTAAACTCGACTATGGGGTATAAGATCATGAGTATCAACTCAAGTATTAAAGATTGTAAACTCGACTATAGAGTATAAGATCATGTGTATCAACTCAAGTATTAAAGATTGTAAACTCGACTATGAGGTATAAGATCATGGGTATCAACTCAAGTATTAAAGATTGTAAACTCGACTATGAGGTATAAGATCATGAGTATCCACTCAAGTATTAAATATTGTAAACTCGACTATGGGGTATAAGATCATGGGTATCAACTCAAGTATTACAGATTTTATAGTCGACTATGAGGTATCAGATCATGGGTATCAACTCAAGTATTAAAGATTGTAAACTCGACTATGAGGTATAAGATCATGAGTATCAACTCAAGTATTAAAGATTGTAAACTCGACTATGAGGTATAAGATCATGGGTATCCACTCAAGTATTAAAGATTGTAAACTCGTCTATGGGGTTTAAGATCATGGGTATCAACTCAAGTATTAAAGATTGTAAACTCAACTATGAGGTATAAGATCATGGGTATCCACTCAAGTATTAAAGATTGTAAACTCGACTATGAGATATAAGATCATGGGTATCAACTAAAGTATTAAAGAATGTATACTCGACTATGAGGTATAAGATCATGCGTATCAACTCAAGTATTAAAGATTGTAAACTCGACTATGAGGTATAAGATCATGGGTATCCACTCAAGTATTAAAGATTGTAAACTCGACTATGAGGTATAAGATCATGGGT
Source organism: Cepaea hortensis (assembly GCA_963921405.1). Classification (NCBI taxonomy): domain Eukaryota; kingdom Metazoa; phylum Mollusca; class Gastropoda; order Stylommatophora; family Helicidae; genus Cepaea; species Cepaea hortensis. The sequence goes on from OY992888.1 coordinate 99,498,113, forward strand.
ATCAACTCCAGTATTAAAGATTGTATAGTCGACTATGAGGTATAAGATCATGGGTATCAACTCAAGTATTAAAGATTGTAAACTCGACTATGAGGTATAAGATCATGGGTATCAACTCCAGTATTAAAGATTGTATAGTAGACTATGAGGTATAAGATCATGGGTATCAACTCAAGTATTAAAGATTGTAAACTCGACTATGAGGTATAAGATCATGGGTATCAACTCAATTATTAACGATTGTAAACTCGACTATGAGGTATAAGATCGTGGGTATCAACTCAAGTATTAAAGATTGTAAACTCAACTATGAGGTATAAGATCATGGGTATCAACTCAAGTATTAAAGATTGGAAACTCGACTATGAGGTATAAGATCATGAGTATCCACTCAAGTATTAAAGATTGTAAACTCGACTATTGGGTATAAGATCATGGGTATCAACTCAAGTATTAAAGATTGTAAACTCGACTATGAGGTATAAGATCATGGGTATCCACTCAAGTATTAAAGATTGTAAACTCGACTATGAGGTATAAGATCATGGGTATCAACTCAAGTATTAAAGATTGTATACTCGACTATGAGGTATAAGATCATGGGTATCAACTCAAGTATTAAAGATTGTAAACTCGACTATGAGGTATAAGATCATGGGTATAAACTCAAGTATTAAAGATTGTAAACTCGACTATGAGGTATAAGATCATGGGTATCAACTCCAGTATTAAAGATTGTATAGTCGACTATGAGGTATAAGATCATGGGTATCAACTCAAGTATTAAAGATTGTAAACTCGACTATGAGGTATAAGATCATGCGTATCCACTCAAGTATTAAAGATTGTAAACTCGAATATGAGGTATAAGATCATGGGTATCAACTCAAGTATTAAAGATTGTAACCTCGACTATGAGGTATAAGATCATGGGTATCCACTCAAGTATTAAAGATTGTAAACTCGACTATGAGGTATAAGATCATGGGTATCAACTCAAGTATTAAAGATTGTATACTCGACTATGAGGTATAAGATCATGGGTATCAACTCAAGTATTAAAGATTGTAAACTCGACTATGAGGTATAAGATCATGGGTATCAACTCCAGTATTAAAGATTGTATAGTCGACTATGAGGTATAAGATCATGGGTATCAACTCAAGTATTAAAGATTGTAAACTCGACTATGAGGTATAAGATCATGGGTATCAACTCCAGTATTAAAGATTGTATAGTCGACTATGAGGTATAAGATCATGGGTATCAACTCAAGTATTAAAGATTGTAAACTCGACTATGAGGTATAAGATCATGGGTATCCACTCAAGTATTAAAGATTGTAAACTCGTCTATGGGGTATAAGATCATGGGTATCAACTCAAGTATTAAAGATTGTAAACTCGACTATGAGGTATAAGATCATGGGTATCCACTTAAGTATTAAAGATTGTAAACTCGACTATGAGGTATAAGTCATGGGTATCAACTCAAGTATTAAAGATTGTATACTCGACTATGCGGTATAAGATCATGGGTATCAACTCAAGTATTAAAGATTGTAAACTCGACTATGAGGTATAAGATCATGCGTATCCACTCAAGTATTAAAGATTGTAAACTCAACTATGAGGTATAAGATCATGGGTATCAACTCAAGTATTAAAGATTGGAAACTCGACTATGAGGTATAAGATCATGAGTATCCACTCAAGTATTAAAGATTGTAAACTCGATTATGGGGTATAAGATCATGGGTATCAACTCAAGTATTAAAGATTGTAAACTCGACTATGAGGTATAAGATCATGTGTATAAACTCAAGTATTAAAGATTGTAAACTCGACTATGAGGTATAAGATCATGGGTATCAACTCCAGTATTAAAGATTGTATAGTCGACTATGAGGTATAAGATCATGGGTATCAACTCAAGTATTAAAGATTGTAAACTCGACTATGAGGTATAAGATCATGGGTATCAACTCCAGTATTAAAGATTGTATAGTCGACTATGAGGTATAAGATCATGGGTATCAACTCAAGTATTAAAGATTGTAAACTCGACTATGAGGTATAAGATCATGGGTATCAACTCAAGTATTAAAGATTGTAAACTCGACTATGAGGTATAAGATCATGGGTATCAACTCAAGTATTAAAGATTGTAAACTCAACTATGAGGTATAAGATCATGGGTATCAACTCAAGTATTAAAGATTGGAAACTCGACTATGAGGTATAAGATCATGAGTATCCACTCAAGTATTAAAGATTGTAAACTCGACTATGGGGTATAAGATCATGGGTATCAACTCAAGTATTAAAGATTGTAAACTCGACTATGAGGTATAAGATCATGGGTATCCACTCAAGTATTAAATATTGTAAACTCGACTATGAGGTATAAGATCATGGGTATCAACTCAAGTATTAAAGATTGTATACTCGACTATGAGGTATAAGATCATGGGTATCAACTCAAGTATTAAAGATTGTAAACTCGACTATGAGGTATAAGATCATGGGTATAAACTCAAGTATTAAAGATTGTAAACTCGACTATGAGGTATAAGATCATGGGTATCAACTCCAGTATTAAAGATTGTATAGTCGACTATGAGGTATAAGATCATGGGTATCAACTCAAGTATTAAAGATTTTAAACTCGACTATGAGGTATAAGATCATGCGTATCCACTCAAGTATTAAAGATTGTAAACTCGACTATGAGGTATAAGATCATGGGTGTCAACTCCAGTAATAAAGATTGTATAGTCGACTATGAGGTATAAGATCATGGGTATCAACTCAAGTATTAAAGATTGTAAACTCAACTATGAGGTATAAGATCATGGGTATCAACTCAAGTATTAAAGATTGGAAACTCGACTATGAGGTATAAGATCATGAGTATCCACTCAAGTATTAAAGATTGTAAACTCGACTATGGGGTATAAGATCATGGGTATCAACTCAAGTATTAAAGATTGTAAACTCGACTATGAGGTATAAGATCATGGGTATCCACTCAAGTATTAAAGATTGTAAACTCGACTATGAGGTATAAGATCATGGGTATCAACTCAAGTATTAAAGATTGTATACTCAACTATGAGGTATAAGATCATGGGTATCAACTCAAGTATTAAAGATTGTAAACTCGACTATGAGGTATAAGATCATGGGTATAAACTCAAGTATTAAAGATTGTAAACTCGACTATGAGGTATAAGATCATGGGTATCAACTCCAGTATTAAAGATTGTATAGTCGACTATGAGGTATAAGATCATGGGTATCAACTCAAGTATTAAAGATTGTAAACTCGACTATGAGGTATAAGATCATGGGTATCAACTCCAGTATTAAAGATTGTATAGTAGACTATGAGGTATAAGATCATGGGTATCAACTCAAGTATTAAAGATTGTAAACTCGACTATGAGGTATAAGATCATGGGTATCAACTCAAGTATTAAAGATTGTAAACTCGACTATGAGGTATAAGATCATGGGTATCAACTCAAGTATTAAAGATTGTAAACTCAACTATGAGGTATAAGATCATGGGTATCAACTCAAGTATTAAAGATTGGAAACTCGACTATGAGGTATAAGATCATGAGTATCCACTCAAGTATTAAAGATTGTAAACTCGACTATGGGGTATAAGATCATGAGTATCAACTCAAGTATTAAAGATTGTAAACTCGACTATAGACTATAAGATCATGGGTATCAACTCAAGTATTAAAGATTGTAAACTCGACTATGAGGTATAAGATCATGGGTATCAACTCAAGTATTAAAGATTGTAAACTCGACTATGAGGTATAAGATCATGGGTATCAACTCAAGTATTAAAGATTGTAAACTCGACTATGAGGTATAAGATCATGCGTATCCACTCAAGTATTAAAGATTGTAAACTCAACTATGAGGTATAAGATCATGGGTATCAACTCAAGTATTAAAGATTGGAAACTCGACTATGAGGTATAAGATCATGAGTATCCACTCAAGTATTAAAGATTGTAAACTCGACTATGGGGTATAAGATCATGGGTATCAACTCAAGTATTAAAGATTGTAAACTCGACTATGAGGTATAAGATCATGGGTATCCACTCAAGTATTAAAGATTGTAAACTCGACTATGAGGTATAAGATCATGGGTATCAACTCAAGTATTAAAGATTGTATACTCGACTATGAGGTATAAGTTCATGGGTATCAACTCAAGTATTAAAGATTGTAAACTCGACTATGAGGTATAAGATCATGGGTATAAACTCAAGTATTAAAGATTGTAAACTCGACTATGAGGTATAAGATCATGGGTATCAACTCCAGTATTAAAGATTGTATAGTCGACTATGAGGTATAAGATCATGGGTATCAACTCAAGTATTAAAGATTGTAAACTCGACTATGAGGTATAAGATCATGGGTATCAACTCCAGTATTAAAGATTGTATAGTCGACTATGAGGTATAAGATCATGGGTATCAACTCAAGTATTAAAGATTGTAAACTCGACTATGAGGTATAAGATCATGGGTATCAACTCAAGTATTAAAGATTGTAAACTCGACTATGAGGTATAAGATCATGGGTATCAACTCAAGTATTAAAGATTGTAAACTCAACTATGAGGTATAAGATCATGGGTATCAACTCAAGTATTAAAGATTGGAAACTCGACTATGAGGTATAAGATCATGAGTATCCACTCAAGTATTAAAGATTGTAAACTCGACTATGGGGTATAAGATCATGGGTATCAACTCAAGTATTAAAGATTGTAAACTCGACTATGAGGTATAAGATCATGGGTATCCACTCAAGTATTAAATATTGTAAACTCGACTATGAGGTATAAGATCATGGGTATCAACTCAAGTATTAAAGATTGTATACTCGACTATGAGGTATAAGATCATGGGTATCAACTCAAGTATTAAAGATTGTAAACTCGACTATGAGGTATAAGATCATGGGTATAAACTCAAGTATTAAAGATTGTAAACTCGACTATGAGGTATAAGATCATGGGTATCAACTCCAGTATTAAAGATTGTATAGTCGACTATGAGGTATAAGATCATGGGTATCAACTCAAGTATTAAAGATTTTAAACTCGACTATGAGGTATAAGATCATGCGTATCCACTCAAGTATTAAAGATTGTAAACTCGACTATGAGGTATAAGATCATGGGTGTCAACTCCAGTAATAAAGATTGTATAGTCGACTATGAGGTATAAGATCATGGGTATCAACTCAAGTATTAAAGATTGTAAACTCAACTATGAGGTATAAGATCATGGGTATCAACTCAAGTATTAAAGATTGGAAACTCGACTATGAGGTATAAGATCATGAGTATCCACTCAAGTATTAAAGATTGTAAACTCGACTATGGGGTATAAGATCATGTATATCAACTCAAGTATTAAAGATTGTAAACTCGACTATGAGGTATAAGATCATGGGTATCCACTCAAGTATTAAAGATTGTAAACTCGACTATGAGGTATAAGATCATGGGTATCAACTCAAGTATTAAAGATTGTATACTCAACTATGAGGTATAAGATCATGGATATCAACTCAAGTATTAAAGATTGTAAACTCGACTATGAGGTATAAGATCATGGGTATAAACTCAAGTATTAAAGATTGTAAACTCGACTATGAGGTATAAGATCATGGGTATCAACTCCAGTATTAAAGATTGTATAGTCGACTATGAGGTATAAGATCATGGGTATCAACTCAAGTATTAAAGATTGTAAACTCGACTATGAGGTATAAGATCATGGGTATCAACTCCAGTATTAAAGATTGTATAGTAGACTATGAGGTATAAGATCATGGGTATCAACTCAAGTATTAAAGATTGTAAACTCGACTATGAGGTATAAGATCATGGGTATCAACTCAAGTATTAAAGATTGTAAACTCGACTATGAGGTATAAGATCATGGGTATCAACTCAAGTATTAAAGATTGTAAACTCAACTATGATGTATAAGATCATGGGTATCAACTCAAGTATTAAAGATTGGAAACTCGACTATGAGGTATAAGATCATGAGTATCCACTCAAGTATTAAAGATTGTAAACTCGACTATGGGGTATAAGATCATGAGTATCAACTCAAGTATTAAAGATTGTAAACTCGACTATAGACTATAAGATCATGGGTATCAACTCAAGTATTAAAGATTGTAAACTCGACTATGAGGTATAAGATCATGGGTATCAACTCAAGTATTAAAGATTGTAAACTCGACTATGAGGTATAAGATCATGGGTATCAACTCAAGTATTAAAGATTGTAAACTCGACTATGAGGTATAAGATCATGCGTATCCACTCAAGTATTAAAGATTGTAAACTCAACTATGAGGTATAAGATCATGGGTATCAACTCAAGTATTAAAGATTGGAAACTCGACTATGAGGTATAAGATCATGAGTATCCACTCAAGTATTAAAGATTGTAAACTCGACTATGGGGTATAAGATCATGGGTATCAACTCAAGTATTAAAGATTGTAAACTCGACTATGAGGTATAAGATCATGGGTATCCACTCAAGTATTAAAGATTGTAAACTCGACTATGAGGTATAAGATCATGGGTATCAACTCAAGTATTAAAGATTGTATACTCGACTATGAGGTATAAGTTCATGGGTATCAACTCAAGTATTAAAGATTGTAAACTCGACTATGAGGTATAAGATCATGGGTATAAACTCAAGTATTAAAGATTGTAAACTCGACTATGAGGTATAAGATCATGGGTATCAACTCCAGTATTAAAGATTGTATAGTCGACTATGAGGTATAAGATCATGGGTATCAACTCAAGTATTAAAGATTGTAAACTCGACTATGAGGTATAAGATCATGGGTATCAACTCCAGTATTAAAGATTGTATAGTCGACTATGAGGTATAAGATCATGGGTATCAACTCAAGTATTAAAGATTGTAAACTCGACTATGAGGTATAAGATCATGGGTATCAACTCAAGTATTAAAGATTGTAAACTCGACTATGAGGTATAAGATCATGGGTATCAACTCAAGTATTAAAGATTGTAAACTCAACTATGAGGTATAAGATCATGGGTATCAACTCAAGTATTAAAGATTGGAAACTCGACTATGAGGTATAAGATCATGAGTATCCACTCAAGTATTAAAGATTGTAAACTCGACTATGGGGTATAAGATCATGGGTATCAACTCAAGTATTAAAGATTGTAAACTCGACTATGAGGTATAAGATCATGGGTATCCACTCAAGTATTAAATATTGTAAACTCGACTATGAGGTATAAGATCATGGGTATCAACTCAAGTATTAAAGATTGTATACTCGACTATGAGGTATAAGATCATGGGTATCAACTCAAGTATTAAAGATTGTAAACTCGACTATGAGGTATAAGATCATGGGTATAAACTCAAGTATTAAAGATTGTAAACTCGACTATGAGGTATAAGATCATGGGTATCAACTCCAGTATTAAAGATTGTATAGTCGACTATGAGGTATAAGATCATGGGTATCAACTCAAGTATTAAAGATTTTAAACTCGACTATGAGGTATAAGATCATGCGTATCCACTCAAGTATTAAAGATTGTAAACTCGACTATGAGGTATAAGATCATGGTTGTCAACTCCAGTAATAAAGATTGTATAGTCGACTATGAGGTATAAGATCATGGGTATCAACTCAAGTATTAAAGATTGTAAACTCAACTATGAGGTATAAGATCATGGGTATCAACTCAAGTATTAAAGTTTGGAAACTCGACTATGAGGTATAAGATCATGAGTATCCACTCAAGTATTAAAGATTGTAAACTCGACTATGGGGTATAAGATCATGTATATCAACTCAAGTATTAAAGATTGTAAACTCGACTATGAGGTATAAGATCATGGGTATCCACTCAAGTATTAAAGATTGTAAACTCGACTATGAGGTATAAGATCATGGGTATCAACTCAAGTATTAAAGATTGTATACTCAACTATGAGGTATAAGATCATGGATATCAACTCAAGTATTAAAGATTGTAAACTCGACTATGAGGTATAAGATCATGGGTATAAACTCAAGTATTAAAGATTGTAAACTCGACTATGAGGTATAAGATCATGGGTATCAACTCCAGTATTAAAGATTGTATAGTCGACTATGAGGTATAAGATCATGGGTATCAACTCAAGTATTAAAGATTGTAAACTCGACTATGAGGTATAAGATCATGGGTATCAACTCCAGTATTAAAGATTGTATAGTAGACTATGAGGTATAAGATCATGGGTATCAACTCAAGTATTAAAGATTGTAAACTCGACTATGAGGTATAAGATCATGGGTATCAACTCAAGTATTAAAGATTGTAAACTCGACTATGAGGTATAAGATCATGGGTATCAACTCAAGTATTAAAGATTGTAAACTCAACTATGAGGTATAAGATCATGGGTATCAACTCAAGTATTAAAGATTGGAAACTCGACTATGAGGTATAAGATCATGAGTATCCACTCAAGTATTAAAGATTGTAAACTCGACTATGGGGTATAAGATCATGAGTATCAACTCAAGTATTAAAGATTGTAAACTCGACTATAGAGTATAAGATCATGGGTATCAACTCAAGTATTAAAGATTGTAAACTCGACTATGAGGTATAAGATCATGGGTATCAACTCAAGTATTAAAGATTGTAAACTCGACTATGAGGTATAAGATCATGAGTATCCACTCAAGTATTAAATATTGTAAACTCGACTATGGGGTATAAGATCATGGGTATCAACTCAAGTATTACAGATTTTATAGTCGACTATGAGGTATCAGATCATGGGTATCAACTCAAGTATTAAAGATTGTAAACTCGACTATGAGGTATAAGATCATGAGTATCAACTCAAGTATTAAAGATTGTAAACTCGACTATGAGGTATAAGATCATGGGTATCCACTCAAGTATTAAAGATTGTAAACTCGTCTATGGGGTTTAAGATCATGGGTATCAACTCAAGTATTAAAGATTGTAAACTCAACTATGAGGTATAAGATCATGGGTATCCACTCAAGTATTAAAGATTGTAAACTCGACTATGAGATATAAGATCATGGGTATCAACTAAAGTATTAAAGAATGTATACTCGACTATGAGGTATAAGATCATGCGTATCAACTCAAGTATTAAAGATTGTAAACTCGACTATGAGGTATAAGATCATGGGTATCCACTCAAGTATTAAAGATTGTAAACTCGACTATGAGGTATAAGATCATGGGTATCAACTCCAGTATTAAAGATTGTATAGTCGACTATGAGGTATAAGATCATGGGTATCAACTCAAGTATTAAAGATTGTAAACTCGACTATGAGGTATAAGATCATGGGTATCAACTCAAGTATTAAAGATTGTAAACTCGACTATGAGGTATAAGATCATGGGTATCAACTCAAGTATTAAAGATTGTAAACTCGACTATGAGGTATAAGATCATGGGTATCAGCTCAAGTATTAAAGCTTGTAAACTCGACTATGAGGTATAAGATCATGCGTATCCACTCAAGTATTAAAGATTGTAAACTCAACTATGAGGTATAAGATCATGGGTATCAACTCAAGTATTAAAGATTGGAAACTCGACTATGAGGTATAAGATCATGAGTATCCACTCAAGTATTAAAGATTGTAAACTCGACTATGGGGTATAAGATCATGGGTATCAACTCAAGTATTAAAGATTGTAAACTCGACTATGAGGTATAAGATCATGGGTATCCACTCAAGTATTAAAGATTGTAAACTCGACTATGAGGTATAAGATCATGGGTATCAACTCAAGTATTAAAGATTGTATACTCGACTATGAGGTATAAGATCATGGGTATCAACTCAAGTATTAAAGATTGTAAACTCGACTATGAGGTATAAGATCATGGGTATAAACTCAAGTATTAAAGATTGTAAACTCGACTATGAGGTATAAGATCATGGGTATCAACTCAAGTATTAAAGATTGGAAACTCGACTATGAGGTATAAGATCATGGGTATCCACTCAAGTATTAAAGATTGTATACTCGACTATGAGGTATAAGATCATGGGTATCAACTCAAGTATTAAAGATTGTAAACTCGACTATGAGGTATAAGATCATGCGTATCCACTCAAGTTTTAAAGATTGTAAACTCAACTATGAGGTATAAGATCATGGGTATCAACTCAAGTATTAAAGATTGGAAACTCGACTATGAGGTATAGGATCATGAGTATCCACTCAAGTATTAAAGATTGTAAACTCGACTATGGGGTATAAGATCATGGGTATCAACTCAAGTATTAAAGATTGTAAACTCGACTATGAGGTATAAGATCATGGGTATCCACTCAAGTATAAGTATTAAAGATTGTAAACTCGACTATGAGGTATAAGATCATGGGTATCAACTCAAGTATTAAAGATTGTATACTCGACTATGAGGTATAAGTTCATGGGTATCAACCCAAGTATTAAAGATTATAAACTCGACTATGAGGTATAAGATCATGGGTATAAACTCAAGTATTAAAGATTGTAAACTCGACTATGAGGTATAAGATCATGTGTATCAACTCCAGTATTAAAGATTGTATAGTAGACTATGAGGTATAAGATCATGGGTATCAACTCAAGTATTAAAGATTGTAAACTCGACTATGAGGTATAAGATCATGGGTATCAACTCCAGTAGTAAAGATTGTATAGTAGACTATGAGGTATAAGATAATGGGTATCAACTCAAGTATTAAAGATTGTAAACTCGACTATGAGGTATAAGATCATGGGTATCAACTCAAGTATCAAAGATTGTAAACTCGACTATGAGGTATAAGATCATGGGTATCAACTCAAGTATTAAAGATTGTAAACTCAACTATGAGGTATAAGATCATGGGTATCAACTCAAGTATTAAAGATTGGAAACTCGACTATGAGGTATAAGATCATGAGTATCCACTCAAGTATTAAAGATTGTAAACTCGACTATGGGGTATAAGATCATGGGTATCAACTCAAGTATTAAAGATTGTAAACTCGACTATGAGGTATAAGATCATGGGTATCCACTCAAGTATTAAATATTGTAAACTCGACTATGAGGTATAAGATCATGGGTATCAACTCAAGTATTAAAGATTGTATACTCGACTATGAGGTATAAGATCATGGGTATCAACTCAAGTATTAAAGATTGTAAACTCGACTATGAGGTATAAGATCATGGGTATAAACTCAAGTATTAAAGATTGTAAACTCGACTATGAGGTATAAGATCATGGGTATCAACTCCAGTATTAAAGATTGTATAGTCGACTATGAGGTATAAGATCATGGGTATCAACTCAAGTATTAAAGATTGTAAACTCGACTATGAGGTATAGGATCATGCGTATCCACTCAAGTATTAAAGATTGTAAACTCGACTATGAGGTATAAGATCATGGGTATCAACTCAAGTATTAAAGATTGTAAACTCGACTATGAGGTATAAGATCATGGGTATCAACTCAAGTATTAAAGATTGTAAACTCGACTATGAGGTATAAGATCATGCGTATCCACTCAAGTATTAAAGATTGTAAACTCAACTATGAGGTATAAGATCATGGGTATCAACTCAAGTATTAAAGATTGGAAACTCGACTATGAGGTATAAGATCATGAGTATCCACTCAAGTATTAAAGATTGTAAACTCGACTATGGGGTATAAGATCATGGGTATCAACTCAAGTATTAAAGATTGTAAACTCGACTATGAGGTATAAGATCATGGGTATCCACTCAAGTATTAAAGATTGTAAACTCGACTATGAGGTATAAGATCATGGGTATCAACTCAAGTATTAAAGATTGTATACTCGACTATGAGGTATAAGTTCATGGGTATCAACTCAAGTATTAAAGATTGTAAACTCGACTATGAGGTATAAGATCATGGGTATAAACTCAAGTATTAAAGATTGTAAACTCGACTATGAGGTATAAGATCATGGGTATCAACTCCAGTATTAAAGATTGTATAGTCGACTATGAGGTATAAGATCATGGTTATCAACTCAAGTATTAAAGATTGTAAACTCGACTATGAGGTATAAGATCATGGGTATCAACTCCAGTATTAAAGATTGTATAGTCGACTATGAGGTATAAGATCATGGGTATCAACTCAAGTATTAAAGATTGTAAACTCGACTATGAGGTATAAGATCATGGGTATCAACTCAAGTATTAAAGATTGTAAACTCGACTATGAGGTATAAGATCATGGGTATCAACTCAAGTATTAAAGATTGTAAACTCAACTATGAGGTATAAGATCATGGGTATCAACTCAAGTATTAAAGATTGGAAACTCGACTATGAGGTATAAGATCATGAGTATCCACTCAAGTATTAAAGATTGTAAACTCGACTATGGGGTATAAGATCATGGGTATCAACTCAAGTATTAAAGATTGTAAACTCGACTATGAGGTATAAGATCATGGGTATCCACTCAAGTATTAAATATTGTAAACTCGACTATGAGGTATAAGATCATGGGTATCAACTCAAGTATTAAAGATTGTATACTCGACTATGAGGTATAAGATCATGGGTATCAACTCAAGTATTAAAGATTGTAAACTCGACTATGAGGTATAAGATCATGGGTATAAACTCAAGTATTAAAGATTGTAAACTCGACTATGAGGTATAAGATCATGGGTATCAACTCCAGTATTAAAGATTGTATAGTCGACTATGAGGTATAAGATCATGGGTATCAACTCAAGTATTAAAGATTTTAAACTCGACTATGAGGTATAAGATCATGCGTATCCACTCAAGTATTAAAGATTGTAAACTCGACTATGAGGTATAAGATCATGGTTGTCAACTCCAGTAATAAAGATTGTATAGTCGACTATGAGGTATAAGATCATGGGTATCAACTCAAGTATTAAAGATTGTAAACTCAACTATGAGGTATAAGATCATGGGTATCAACTCAAGTATTAAAGTTTGGAAACTCGACTATGAGGTATAAGATCATGAGTATCCACTCAAGTATTAAAGATTGTAAACTCGACTATGGGGTATAAGATCATGTATATCAACTCAAGTATTAAAGATTGTAAACTCGACTATGAGGTATAAGATCATGGGTATCCACTCAAGTATTAAAGATTGTAAACTCGACTATGAGGTATAAGATCATGGGTATCAACTCAAGTATTAAAGATTGTATACTCAACTATGAGGTATAAGATCATGGATATCAACTCAAGTATTAAAGATTGTAAACTCGACTATGAGGTATAAGATCATGGGTATAAACTCAAGTATTAAAGATTGTAAACTCGACTATGAGGTATAAGATCATGGGTATCAACTCCAGTATTAAAGATTGTATAGTCGACTATGAGGTATAAGATCATGGGTATCAACTCAAGTATTAAAGATTGTAAACTCGACTATGAGGTATAAGATCATGGGTATCAACTCCAGTATTAAAGATTGTATAGTAGACTATGAGGTATAAGATCATGGGTATCAACTCAAGTATTAAAGATTGTAAACTCGACTATGAGGTATAAGATCATGGGTATCAACTCAAGTATTAAAGATTGTAAACTCGACTATGAGGTATAAGATCATGGGTATCAACTCAAGTATTAAAGATTGTAAACTCAACTATGAGGTATAAGATCATGGGTATCAACTCAAGTATTAAAGATTGGAAACTCGACTATGAGGTATAAGATCATGAGTATCCACTCAAGTATTAAAGATTGTAAACTCGACTATGGGGTATAAGATCATGAGTATCAACTCAAGTATTAAAGATTGTAAACTCGACTATAGAGTATAAGATCATGGGTATCAACTCAAGTATTAAAGATTGTAAACTCGACTATGAGGTATAAGATCATGGGTATCAACTCAAGTATTAAAGATTGTAAACTCGACTATGAGGTATAAGATCATGAGTATCCACTCAAGTATTAAATATTGTAAACTCGACTATGGGGTATAAGATCATGGGTATCAACTCAAGTATTACAGATTTTATAGTCGACTATGAGGTATCAGATCATGGGTATCAACTCAAGTATTAAAGATTGTAAACTCGACTATGAGGTATAAGATCATGAGTATCAACTCAAGTATTAAAGATTGTAAACTCGACTATGAGGTATAAGATCATGGGTATCCACTCAAGTATTAAAGATTGTAAACTCGTCTATGGGGTTTAAGATCATGGGTATCAACTCAAGTATTAAAGATTGTAAACTCAACTATGAGGTATAAGATCATGGGTATCCACTCAAGTATTAAAGATTGTAAACTCGACTATGAGATATAAGATCATGGGTATCAACTAAAGTATTAAAGAATGTATACTCGACTATGAGGTATAAGATCATGCGTATCAACTCAAGTATTAAAGATTGTAAACTCGACTATGAGGTATAAGATCATGGGTATCCACTCAAGTATTAAAGATTGTAAACTCGACTATGAGGTATAAGATCATGGGTATCAACTCCAGTATTAAAGATTGTATAGTCGACTATGAGGTATAAGATCATGGGTATCAACTCAAGTATTAAAGATTGTAAACTCGACTATGAGGTATAAGATCATGGGTATCAACTCAAGTATTAAAGATTGTAAACTCGACTATGAGGTATAAGATCATGGGTATCAACTCAAGTATTAAAGATTGTAAACTCGACTATGAGGTATAAGATCATGGGTATCAGCTCAAGTATTAAAGCTTGTAAACTCGACTATGAGGTATAAGATCATGCGTATCCACTCAAGTATTAAAGATTGTAAACTCAACTATGAGGTATAAGATCATGGGTATCAACTCAAGTATTAAAGATTGGAAACTCGACTATGAGGTATAAGATCATGAGTATCCACTCAAGTATTAAAGATTGTAAACTCGACTATGGGGTATAAGATCATGGGTATCAACTCAAGTATTAAAGATTGTAAACTCGACTATGAGGTATAAGATCATGGGTATCCACTCAAGTATTAAAGATTGTAAACTCGACTATGAGGTATAAGATCATGGGTATCAACTCAAGTATTAAAGATTGTATACTCGACTATGAGGTATAAGATCATGGGTATCAACTCAAGTATTAAAGATTGTAAACTCGACTATGAGGTATAAGATCATGGGTATAAACTCAAGTATTAAAGATTGTAAACTCGACTATGAGGTATAAGATCATGGGTATCAACTCAAGTATTAAAGATTGGAAACTCGACTATGAGGTATAAGATCATGGGTATCCACTCAAGTATTAAAGATTGTATACTCGACTATGAGGTATAAGATCATGGGTATCAACTCAAGTATTAAAGATTGTAAACTCGACTATGAGGTATAAGATCATGCGTATCCACTCAAGTTTTAAAGATTGTAAACTCAACTATGAGGTATAAGATCATGGGTATCAACTCAAGTATTAAAGATTGGAAACTCGACTATGAGGTATAGGATCATGAGTATCCACTCAAGTATTAAAGATTGTAAACTCGACTATGGGGTATAAGATCATGGGTATCAACTCAAGTATTAAAGATTGTAAACTCGACTATGAGGTATAAGATCATGGGTATCCACTCAAGTATAAGTATTAAAGATTGTAAACTCGACTATGAGGTATAAGATCATGGGTATCAACTCAAGTATTAAAGATTGTATACTCGACTATGAGGTATAAGTTCATGGGTATCAACCCAAGTATTAAAGATTATAAACTCGACTATGAGGTATAAGATCATGGGTATAAACTCAAGTATTAAAGATTGTAAACTCGACTATGAGGTATAAGATCATGTGTATCAACTCCAGTATTAAAGATTGTATAGTAGACTATGAGGTATAAGATCATGGGTATCAACTCAAGTATTAAAGATTGTAAACTCGACTATGAGGTATAAGATCATGGGTATCAACTCCAGTAGTAAAGATTGTATAGTAGACTATGAGGTATAAGATAATGGGTATCAACTCAAGTATTAAAGATTGTAAACTCGACTATGAGGTATAAGATCATGGGTATCAACTCAAGTATCAAAGATTGTAAACTCGACTATGAGGTATAAGATCATGGGTATCAACTCAAGTATTAAAGATTGTAAACTCAACTATGAGGTATAAGATCATGGGTATCAACTCAAGTATTAAAGATTGTATACTCGACTATGAGGTATAAGATCATGGGTATCAACTCAAGTATTAAAGATTGTAAACTCGACTATGAGGTATAAGATCATGGGTATAAACTCAAGTATTAAAGATTGTAAACTCGACTATGAGGTATAAGATCATGGGTATCAACTCCAGTATTAAAGATTGTATAGTCGACTATGAGGTATAAGATCATGGGTATCAACTCAAGTATTAAAGATTTTAAACTCGACTATGAGGTATAAGATCATGCGTATCCACTCAAGTATTAAAGATTGTAAACTCGACTATGAGGTATAAGATCATGGTTGTCAACTCCAGTAATAAAGATTGTATAGTCGACTATGAGGTATAAGATCATGGGTATCAACTCAAGTATTAAAGATTGTAAACTCAACTATGAGGTATAAGATCATGGGTATCAACTCAAGTATTAAAGTTTGGAAACTCGACTATGAGGTATAAGATCATGAGTATCCACTCAAGTATTAAAGATTGTAAACTCGACTATGGGGTATAAGATCATGTATATCAACTCAAGTATTAAAGATTGTAAACTCGACTATGAGGTATAAGATCATGGGTATCCACTCAAGTATTAAAGATTGTAAACTCGACTATGAGGTATAAGATCATGGGTATCAACTCAAGTATTAAAGATTGTATACTCAACTATGAGGTATAAGATCATGGATATCAACTCAAGTATTAAAGATTGTAAACTCGACTATGAGGTATAAGATCATGGGTATAAACTCAAGTATTAAAGATTGTAAACTCGACTATGAGGTATAAGATCATGGGTATCAACTCCAGTATTAAAGATTGTATAGTCGACTATGAGGTATAAGATCATGGGTATCAACTCAAGTATTAAAGATTGTAAACTCGACTATGAGGTATAAGATCATGGGTATCAACTCCAGTATTAAAGATTGTATAGTAGACTATGAGGTATAAGATCATGGGTATCAACTCAAGTATTAAAGATTGTAAACTCGACTATGAGGTATAAGATCATGGGTATCAACTCAAGTATTAAAGATTGTAAACTCGACTATGAGGTATAAGATCATGGGTATCAACTCAAGTATTAAAGATTGTAAACTCAACTATGAGGTATAAGATCATGGGTATCAACTCAAGTATTAAAGATTGGAAACTCGACTATGAGGTATAAGATCATGAGTATCCACTCAAGTATTAAAGATTGTAAACTCGACTATGGGGTATAAGATCATGAGTATCAACTCAAGTATTAAAGATTGTAAACTCGACTATAGAGTATAAGATCATGGGTATCAACTCAAGTATTAAAGATTGTAAACTCGACTATGAGGTATAAGATCATGGGTATCAACTCAAGTATTAAAGATTGTAAACTCGACTATGAGGTATAAGATCATGAGTATCCACTCAAGTATTAAATATTGTAAACTCGACTATGGGGTATAAGATCATGGGTATCAACTCAAGTATTACAGATTTTATAGTCGACTATGAGGTATCAGATCATGGGTATCAACTCAAGTATTAAAGATTGTAAACTCGACTATGAGGTATAAGATCATGAGTATCAACTCAAGTATTAAAGATTGTAAACTCGACTATGAGGTATAAGATCATGGGTATCCACTCAAGTATTAAAGATTGTAAACTCGTCTATGGGGTTTAAGATCATGGGTATCAACTCAAGTATTAAAGATTGTAAACTCAACTATGAGGTATAAGATCATGGGTATCCACTCAAGTATTAAAGATTGTAAACTCGACTATGAGATATAAGATCATGGGTATCAACTAAAGTATTAAAGAATGTATACTCGACTATGAGGTATAAGATCATGCGTATCAACTCAAGTATTAAAGATTGTAAACTCGACTATGAGGTATAAGATCATGGGTATCCACTCAAGTATTAAAGATTGTAAACTCGACTATGAGGTATAAGATCATGGGTATCAACTCCAGTATTAAAGATTGTATAGTCGACTATGAGGTATAAGATCATGGGTATCAACTCAAGTATTAAAGATTGTAAACTCGACTATGAGGTATAAGATCATGGGTATCAACTCAAGTATTAAAGATTGTAAACTCGACTATGAGGTATAAGATCATGGGTATCAACTCAAGTATTAAAGATTGTAAACTCGACTATGAGGTATAAGATCATGGGTATCAGCTCAAGTATTAAAGCTTGTAAACTCGACTATGAGGTATAAGATCATGCGTATCCACTCAAGTATTAAAGATTGTAAACTCAACTATGAGGTATAAGATCATGGGTATCAACTCAAGTATTAAAGATTGGAAACTCGACTATGAGGTATAAGATCATGAGTATCCACTCAAGTATTAAAGATTGTAAACTCGACTATGGGGTATAAGATCATGGGTATCAACTCAAGTATTAAAGATTGTAAACTCGACTATGAGGTATAAGATCATGGGTATCCACTCAAGTATTAAAGATTGTAAACTCGACTATGAGGTATAAGATCATGGGTATCAACTCAAGTATTAAAGATTGTATACTCGACTATGAGGTATAAGATCATGGGTATCAACTCAAGTATTAAAGATTGTAAACTCGACTATGAGGTATAAGATCATGGGTATAAACTCAAGTATTAAAGATTGTAAACTCGACTATGAGGTATAAGATCATGGGTATCAACTCAAGTATTAAAGATTGGAAACTCGACTATGAGGTATAAGATCATGGGTATCCACTCAAGTATTAAAGATTGTATACTCGACTATGAGGTATAAGATCATGGGTATCAACTCAAGTATTAAAGATTGTAAACTCGACTATGAGGTATAAGATCATGCGTATCCACTCAAGTTTTAAAGATTGTAAACTCAACTATGAGGTATAAGATCATGGGTATCAACTCAAGTATTAAAGATTGGAAACTCGACTATGAGGTATAGGATCATGAGTATCCACTCAAGTATTAAAGATTGTAAACTCGACTATGGGGTATAAGATCATGGGTATCAACTCAAGTATTAAAGATTGTAAACTCGACTATGAGGTATAAGATCATGGGTATCCACTCAAGTATAAGTATTAAAGATTGTAAACTCGACTATGAGGTATAAGATCATGGGTATCAACTCAAGTATTAAAGATTGTATACTCGACTATGAGGTATAAGTTCATGGGTATCAACCCAAGTATTAAAGATTATAAACTCGACTATGAGGTATAAGATCATGGGTATAAACTCAAGTATTAAAGATTGTAAACTCGACTATGAGGTATAAGATCATGTGTATCAACTCCAGTATTAAAGATTGTATAGTAGACTATGAGGTATAAGATCATGGGTATCAACTCAAGTATTAAAGATTGTAAACTCGACTATGAGGTATAAGATCATGGGTATCAACTCCAGTAGTAAAGATTGTATAGTAGACTATGAGGTATAAGATAATGGGTATCAACTCAAGTATTAAAGATTGTAAACTCGACTATGAGGTATAAGATCATGGGTATCAACTCAAGTATCAAAGATTGTAAACTCGACTATGAGGTATAAGATCATGGGTATCAACTCAAGTATTAAAGATTGTAAACTCAACTATGAGGTATAAGATCATGGGTATCAACTCAAGTATTAAAGATTGGAAACTCGACTATGAGGTATAAGATCATGAGTATCCACTCAAGTATTAAAGATTGTAAACTCGACTATGGGGTATAAGATCATGGGTATCAACTCAAGTATTAAAGATTGTAAACTCGACTATGAGGTATAAGATCATGGGTATCCACTCAAGTATTAAATATTGTAAACTCGACTATGAGGTATAAGATCATGGGTATCAACTCAAGTATTAAAGATTGTATACTCGACTATGAGGTATAAGATCATGGGTATCAACTCAAGTATTAAAGATTGTAAACTCGACTATGAGGTATAAGATCATGGGTATAAACTCAAGTATTAAAGATTGTAAACTCGACTATGAGGTATAAGATCATGGGTATCAACTCCAGTATTAAAGATTGTATAGTCGACTATGAGGTATAAGATCATGGGTATCAACTCAAGTATTAAAGATTGTAAACTCGACTATGAGGTATAGGATCATGCGTATCCACTCAAGTATTAAAGATTGTAAACTCGACTATGAGGTATAAGATCATGGGTATCAACTCCAGTAATAAAGATTGTATAGTCGACTATGAGGTATAAGATCATGGGTATCAACTCAAGTATTAAAGATTGTAAACTCAACTATGAGGTATAAGATCATGGGTATCAACTCAAGTATTAAAGATTGGAAACTCGACTATGAGGTATAAGATCATTAGTATCCACTCAAGTATTAAAGATTGTAAACTCGACTATGGGGTATAAGACCATAAATATCAACTCAAGTATTAAAGATTGTAAACTCGACTATGAGGTATAAGATCATGGGTATCCACTCAAGTATTAAAGATTGTAAACTCGACTATGAGGTATAAGATCATGGGTATCAACTCAAGTATTAAAGATTGTATACTCGACTATGAGGTATAAGATCATGGGTATCAACTCAAGTATTAAAGATTGTAAACTCGACTATGAGGTATAAGATCATGGGTATAAACTCAAGTATTAAAGATTGTAAACTCGACTATGAGGTATAAGATCATGGGTATCAACTCCAGTATTAAAGATTGTATAGTCGACTATGAGGTATAAGATCATGGGTATCAACTCAAGTATTAAAGATTGTAAACTCGACTATGAGGTATAAGATCATGGGTATCAACTCCAGTATTAAAGATTGTATAGTAGACTATGAGGTATAAGATCATGGGTATCAACTCAAGTATTAAAGATTGTAAACTCGACTATGAGGTATAAGATCATGGGTATCAACTCAAGTATTAACGATTGTAAACTCGACTATGAGGTATAAGATCATGGGTATCAACTCAAGTATTAAAGATTGTAAACTCAACTATGAGGTATAAGATCATGGGTATCAACTCAAGTATTAAAGATTGGAAACTCGACTATGAGGTATAAGATCATGAGTATCCACTCAAGTATTAAAGATTGTAAACTCGACTATGGGGTATAAGATCATGGGTATCAACTCAAGTATTAAAGATTGTAAACTCGACTATGAGGTATAAGATCATGGGTATCCACTCAAGTATTAAAGATTGTAAACTCGACTATGAGGTATAAGATCATGGGTATCAACTCAAGTATTAAAGATTGTATACTCGACTATGAGGTATAAGATCATGGGTATCAACTCAAGTATTAAAGATTGTAAACTCGACTATGAGGTATAAGATCATGGGTATAAACTCAAGTATTAAAGATTGTAAACTCGACTATGAGGTATAAGATCATGGGTATCAACTCCAGTATTAAAGATTGTATAGTCGACTATGAGGTATAAGATCATGGGTATCAACTCAAGTATTAAAGATTGTAAACTCGACTATGAGGTATAAGATCATGCGTATCCACTCAAGTATTAAAGATTGTAAACTCGAATATGAGGTATAAGATCATGGGTATCAACTCAAGTATTAAAGATTGTAACCTCGACTATGAGGTATAAGATCATGGGTATCCACTCAAGTATTAAAGATTGTAAACTCGACTATGAGGTATAAGATCATGGGTATCAACTCAAGTATTAAAGATTGTATACTCGACTATGAGGTATAAGATCATGGGTATCAACTCAAGTATTAAAGATTGTAAACTCGACTATGAGGTATAAGATCATGTGTATCAACTCAAGTATTAAAGATTGTAAACTCGACTATGAGGTATAAGATCATGGGTATCCACTCAAGTATTAAAGATTGTAAACTCGTCTATGGGGTATAAGATCATGGGTATCAACTCAAGTATTAAAGATTGTAAACTCGACTATGAGGTATAAGATCATGGGTATCCACTTAAGTATTAAAGATTGTAAACTCGACTATGAGGTATAAGTCATGGGTATCAACTCAAGTATTAAAGATTGTATACTCGACTATGCGGTATAAGATCATGGGTATCAACTCAAGTATTAAAGATTGTAAACTCGACTATGAGGTATAAGATCATGCGTATCCACTCAAGTATTAAAGATTGTAAACTCAACTATGAGGTATAAGATCATGGGTATCAACTCAAGTATTAAAGATTGGAAACTCGACTATGAGGTATAAGATCATGAGTATCCACTCGAGTATTAAAGATTGTAAACTCGACTATGGGGTATAAGATCATGGGTATCAACTCAAGTATTAAAGATTGTAAACTCGACTATGAGGTATAAGATCATGGGTATCCACTCAAGTATTAAAGATTGTAAACTCGACTATGAGGTATAAGATCATGGGTATCAACTCAAGTATTAAAGATTGTATACTCGACTATGAGGTATAAGATCATGGGTATCAACTCAAGTATTAAAGATTGTAAACTCGACTATGAGGTATAAGATCATGGGTATAAACTCAAGTATTAAAGATTGTAAACTCGACTATGAGGTATAAGATCATGGGTATCAACTCCAGTATTAAAGATTGTATAGTCGACTATGAGGTATAAGATCATGGGTATCAACTCAAGTATTAAAGATTGTAAACTCGACTATGAGGTATAAGATCATGGGTATCAACTCCAGTATTAAAGATTGTATAGTAGACTATGAGGTATAAGATCATGGGTATCAACTCAAGTATTAAAGATTGTAAACTCGACTATGAGGTATAAGATCATGGGTATCAACTCAAGTATTAAAGATTGCATAGTCGACTATGAGGTATAAGATCATGGGTATAAACTCAAGTATTAAAGATTGTAAACTCGACTATGAGTTATAAGATCATGGGTATCAACTCAAGTATTAAAGATTGTAAACTCGACTATGAGGTATAAGATCATGGGTATCAACTCAAGTATTAAAGATTGTAAACTCGACTATAGGGTATAAGATCATGGGTATCAACTCAAGTATTAAAGATTGTATACTCGACTATGAGGTATAAGATCATGGGTATCAACTCAAGTATTAAAGATTGTATACTCGACTATGAGGTATAAGATCATGGGTATCAACTCAAGTATTGAAGATTGTAAACTCGACTATGAGGTATAAGATCATGGGTATAAACTCAAGTATTAAAGATTGTAAACTCGACTATGAGGTATAAGATCATGGGTATCAACTCCAGTATTAAAGATTGTATAGTCGACTATGAGGTATAAGATCATGGGTATCAACTCAAGTATTAAAGATTGTAAACTCGACTATGAGGTATAAGATCATGCGTATCCACTCAAGTATTAAAGATTGTAAACTCGAATATGAGGTATAAGATCATGGGTATCAACTCCAGTAATAAAGATTGTATAGTCGACTATGAGGTATAAGATCATGGGTATCAACTCAAGTATTAAAGATTGTAAACTCGACTATGAGGTATAAGATCATGTGTATCAACTCAAGTATTAAAGATTGTAAACTCGACTATGAGGTATAAGATCATGGGTATCCACTCAAGTATTAAAGATTGTAAACTCGTCTATGGGGTATAAGATCATGGGTATCAACTCAAGTATTAAAGATTGTAAACTCGACTATGAGGTATAAGATCATGGGTATCCACTTAAGTATTAAAGATTGTAAACTCGACTATGAGGTATAAGTCATGGGTATCAACTCAAGTATTAAAGATTGTATACTCGACTATGAGGTATAAGATCATGGGTATCAACTCAAGTATTAAAGATTGTAAACTCGACTATGAGGTATAAGATCATGCGTATCCACTCAAGTATTAAAGATTGTAAACTCAACTATGAGGTATAAGATCATGGGTATCAACTCAAGTATTAAAGATTGGAAACTCGACTATGAGGTATAAGATCATGAGTCCCGGGAAGGTTAACCCGGTCAACAAATGCCCGCAGAAGTCGGATGTGTCGGCCTAACGGCGCAAGAACGCAGCTCTGCTGTAAACAGGCACAACGCAATCACATCCGAAAAAAAACTCCGGATGAACGAAGAAGAAGAAGATCATGAGTATCCACTCAAGTATTAAAGATTGTAAACTCGACTATGGGGTATAAGATCATGGGTATCAACTCAAGTATTAAAGATTGTAAACTCGACTTTGAGGTATAAGATCATGGGTATCCACTCAAGTATTAAAGATTGTAAACTCGACTATGAGGTATAAGATCATGGGTATCAACTCAAGTATTAAAGATTGTATACTCGACTATGAGGTATAAGATCATGGGTATCAACTCAAGTATTAAAGATTGTAAACTCGACTATGAGGTATAAGATCATGGGTATAAACTCAAGTATTAAAGATTGTAAACTCGACTATGAGGTATAAGATCATGGGTATCAACTCCAGTATTAAAGATTGTATAGTCGACTATGAGGTATACGATCATGGGTATCAACTCAAGTATTAAAGATTGTAAACTCGACTATGAGGTATAAGATCATGGGTATCAACTCCAGTATTAAAGATTGTATAGTAGACTATGAGGTATAAGATCATGGGTATCAACTCAAGTATTAAACATTGTAAACTCGACTATGAGGTATAAGATCATGGGTATCAACTCAAGTATTAAAGATTGCATAGTCGACTATGAGGTATAAGATCATGGGTATCAACTCAAGTATTAAAGATTGTAAACTCGACTATGAGTTATAAGATCATGGGTATCAACTCAAGTATTAAAGATTGTAAACTCGACTATGAGGTATAAGATCATGGGTATCAACTCAAGTATTAAAGATTGTAAACTCGACTATAGGGTATAAGATCATGGGTATCAACTCAAGTATTAAAGATTGTAAACTCGACTATGAGGTATAAGATCATGGGTATCAACTCAAGTATTAAAGATTGTAAACTCGACTATGAGGTATATGATCATGGGTATCAACTCAAGTATTAAAGATTGAAAACTCGACTATGAGGTATAAGATCATGGGTATCAACTCCAGTATTAAAGATTGTATAGTCGACTATGAGGTATCAGATCATGGGTATCAACTCAAGTATTAAAGATTGTAAACTCGATTATGAGGTATAAGATCATGGGTATCAACTCAAGTATTAAAGATTGTAAACTCGACTATGAGGTATAAGATCATGGGTATCCACTCAAGTATTAAAGATTGTAAACTCGACTATGGGGTATAAGATCATGGGTATCAACTCAAGTATTAAAGATTGTAAACTCGACTATGAGGTATAAGATCATGGGTATCCACTCAAGTATTAAAGATTGTAAACTCGACTATGAGATATAAGATCATGGGTATCAACTCAAGTATTAAAGATTGTATACTCGACTATGAGGTATAAGATCATGGGTATCAACTCAAGTATTAAAGATTGTAAACTCGACTATGAGGTATAAGATCATGGGTATCCACTCAAGTATTAAAGATTGTAAACTCGACTATGAGGTATAAGATCATGGGTATCAACTCCAGTATTAAAGATTGTATAGTCGACTATGAGGTATAAGATCTTGGGTATCAACTCAAGTATTAAAGATTGTAAACTCGACTATGAGGTATAAGATCATGGGTATCAACTCAAGTATTAAAGATTGTAAACTCGACTATGAGGTATAAGATCATCGGTATCAACTCAAGTATTAAAGATTGTAAACTCGACTATGAGGTATAAGATCATGGGTATCAGCTCAAGTATTAAAGCTTGTAAACTCGACTATGAGGTATAAGATCACGGGTATCAACTCAAGTATTAAAGATTGTAAACTCGACTATAGAGTATAAGATCATGGGTATCAACTCAAGTATTAAAGATTGTAAACTCGACTACGAGGTATAAGATCATGGATATCAACTCAAGTATTAAAGATTGTAAACTCGACTATGAGGTATAAGATCATGGGTATCAACTCAAGCATTAAAGATTGAAAACTCGACTATGAGGTATAAGATCATGGGTATCAACTCCAGTATTAAAGATTGTATAGTCGACTATGAGGTATAAGATCATGGGTATCAACTCAAGTATTAAAGATTGTAAACTCGACTATGAGGTATAATATCATGGGTATCAACTCAAGTATTAAAGATTGTAAACTCGACTATGAGGTATAAGATCATGGGTATCCACTCAAGTATTAAAGATTGTAAACTCGACTATGGGGTATAAGATCATGGGTATCAACTCAAGTATTAAAGATTGTAAACTCGACTATGAGGTATAAGATCATGGGTATCCACTCAATTATTAAAGATTGTAAACTCGACTATGAGATATAAGATCATGGGTATCAACTCAAGTATTAAAGATTGTATACTCGACTATGAGGTATAAGATCATGGGTATCAACTCAAGTATTAAATATTGGAAACTCGACTATGAGGTATAAGATCATGGATATCAACTCAAATATTAAAGATTGTAAACTCGACTATGAGGTATAAGATCATGGGTATCAACTCAAGTATTAAAGATTGTAAACTCGACTATGAGGTATAAGATCATGGGTATCAACTCAAGTATTAAAGATTGTATACTCGACTATGAGGTATAAGATCATGGGTATCAACTCAAGTATTAAAGATTGTAAACTCGACTATGAGGTATAAGATCATGGGTATCAACTCAAGTATTCTTGATGCCTATATATCATGAAGTGCCAATGAAACCACGAATCAGCCGTGGACGTAGTAACGATACAACTTGTCGCCTGGAGTGCATCTATCTATCTACCCATCTGTCTACCTACACACATGTATACTTATCCATATATCTAGCTACCTACTTGCCTACCTACCCACCGTTTCTACGTATCCACCTGTCTACCCACCCACCTGTCTAGCTACCTACTTGCCTACCTAACCACCTGTCTACCTACATACACATCTACCTATCAACATGTCTAGCTACCTACTTGCCTACCTACCTATCTGTCTACCTACATACATGTTTACCTAACCACATGTCTGTCTACCTTCTTGCCTACTTTTCCATCGTTTCTACCTACACACCTGTATACCTACCCACCTGTCTACCTACATTCCTGTCTACCTACCTACCTGTCTAACTACACACCTGTCTACCTACACATCTAACTATCTACCCACCTGTCTACCTACACACCTGTCTACCTACACACCTGTCTACCTACCTACCTATCTACCTACCTACCTGTCTACCTACCTAACTACACACCTGTCTACCTACCTACCTGTCTACCTACCTACCCAACTACACACCTGTCTACCTACACACCTGTCTACCTACACACCTGTCTACGTAACTTCCAGTCTACCTACCTTCCTGTCTACCTACCTTCCTGTCTACCTACACACCTGTCGACCTACACACATGTCTACCTACCTTCCTGTCTACCTACATACCTGTCTACCTACCTAACTACCTACCCACACACCTGCCTACCTACACACATGTCTATCTACCCCCTGTCGACCTACACACATGTCTACTAAACCACCTATCTCCCAACGCACCTGTCGACCTACACGCCTGTCTACCTACATTACTGTTTACCTATATACCTATCTACATACCCACCTATTTATTAACCCAACCATCTACTAACTCACCTGTCTACCTACGTACCTGTCTACCTACACATCTGTCTACCTACCTACCTATCTACCTACACACGCGCCTACCTACACACCTGTCTATCTACCCACCTGTCGACCTACACACCTGTCTACTAAACTACCTATCTTCTAACGCACATGTCTACATACACACCTGTATACCTACCTTCCTGTCTACCTATATACCTATCTACATACCCACCTATCTACTAATCCACCTGTCTATCTACCTACCTGTCTACCTACACACCTGTCGATCTACACACCTGTCTACCTACACACCTGTCTACCTACACACTTGTCTATCTACACACCTGTCTACCTACACACCTGTCTATCTACACATCTGTCTACCTACACACCTGTCTATCTACACACCTGTCTACCTACACACCTGTCTACCTACACACCTGTCTATCTACACACCTGTCTACCTACACACCTGTCTATCTACACACCTGTCTACCTAACACATGTCTATCTATACACCTGTCTACCAACACACCTGTCTATCTACACACCTGTCTACCTACACACCTGTCTATCTACACACCTGTCTATCTTCCACCTGTCGAACTACACACCTTTCGACCTACACACCTGTCAACGTACACACCTGTCTACCTACCTACCTGTCTATTTACATTCCAGTCTACCTACCTACCTGTCTAACTATACACCTCTCTACCTACACACCTGTCTATCTACCTTCCTGTCTAACTAACTACCTACCTATCTAACTACACACCCATCTACCTACACAACTGTCTACCTACCTTCCTGTCAACCTACCTTCCTGTCTACCTACCTTCCTATCTACCTACACACCTGTCTACCTACCTTCCTGTCTACCTAACTTTCTGTCTACCTACCTTCATGTCTACCTACCTTCCTGTCTACCTACACACCTGTCTACCTACCTACCTGTCGACCTACCTTCCTGTCTACCTACCTTCCTGTCTATCTACCTTCCTGTCTATCTACAATCCTGTCAATCTACCCACCTGTCTACCTACGTTCCTGTCTACCTACCTTCCTGTCTATCTACACACCTGCCAATCTACCCACCTGTCTACCTACACACCCTCTACCTACCTTTCTGTCTACCTACCTACCTGTCTACCTACCTACCTAACTACACACCTGTCTACCTACAAACCTGTCTACCAACCTTCCTGTCTACCTACCTTCCTGTCTACCTATATTCCTATAGGTATGTCTACCTATATTCCATTTTTCCACTATCATTCTTCACTGTATGTGTGTGAACGAGACAGTGGGTGAGAGAGTGAGTGAGAAAGAGTGTGAGTGGAAGAATTAGTATGATAGAGAGAGTGAGAGAGTATGCATGCGCGTGTGCCTGAGTGAGTGTAAAAGTGAGTGAGTGTGTGGACATATGTGTGAGAGATTTAGTTAGAGAATGAGTGAATCTGAGAGAGTGGGTGTGTTGTGTGTCTGCCTGTCTGTGTGATAGAGTGTGAAAGTTAGTGAGTGAGTGTGAGTTCGAGAGTCATCGAGTAAATGAGTGAGTAAGGGAGCGTGAGTGAGTGAGAGAGAATTTGTGGGTATGCGTGTATGTGCACGAATGAGTGAGTGTGAGAGCGAGTGAGTGGGTAAAAGAGAGAGCGTGGGTGAATGAGAGAGTGCATGAGAAAGTGTAATGTATGTGTGTGCATGTCTGGATGTGTGTATGGGTGTATATGTGTGTACATGTGTGTATCTGTGTGTGACTCTGTGTGTATGTCTGCACGTGTGTTAAAGTGTGCGTTCATGTGTTTATATGTGTTTATATGCATGTGCGTGTGTGTATGTGTGTATGGATGAGTCTGTGTGTGTGTGTGCTCGTGTATGTATTGTATATCTTTGTATGTGTAAGTGTGCATGCATGCAGTGTATGCGAGGGAGTGTATATTCGGGTGTTATGTGAGTACGTGTGAGTAAGTATATGGATGTGTGCAGGTGTGTGTATTGCGTGGGTATGATGTGTGTAGGTGTGTGTATGTACATGTGTGAGAGAGAGAGAGAGAGAGAGAGAGAGAGAGAGAGAGAGAGAGAGAGAGAGAGAGAGAGAGTTGAGCGCACGCATGTCATCTAACATGCTGATCCATATGTTTTGTGTATTCTCATTTTTTTCATATTATCATTTTGATGCACTTGATTTTAACATGCATAAAATGTATTCATGTAAATTACTGTACAGTAAGTGAGAGAGTTAGTGAGTGTAAGTAAGAGAGAGAGAGAGAGTGAATGAGTGTGAGAGTGTGTGTATGTAAAGAGAGCACAAAAGAGAGAGAGAGAGAGAGAGAGAGAGAGAGAGAGAGAGAGAGAGAGAGAGAGAGAGAGAGAGAGAGAGAGAGAGAGAGAGAGAGAGAGAGAGAGAGAGGAAAAAAAGAGCTGAATTGCATCACTAATTTTTACGCTACATAATGTATATGTACAATTTTTTCTCCACTTCTTGCAATTGCGAGAATTCTCACGACAATCGTCAGTGTCTTAATTGTGTGTAAAGTGTGGGAGTTTGTTCTTATTAGCTTCAGTGATCATCTGAGGCATCAAGTATTTGTCTAGATGTGAGGATGTATGTATGGGTGTGTATGTGAGGGATATGTGTGTGTGTGTGGGGAATGTGTGTGTGCCTGTGTAAGAGAGAGAGAGAGAGAGAGAGAGAGAGAGAGAGAGAGAGAGAGAGAGAGAGAGAGAGAGAGAGAGAGAGAGAGAGAGAGAGAGAGAGAGAGAGAGAGAGAGAGAGAGAATTCAGTGATCGCATGTCCTGTAACATGCGATTCCATATTTTTTGTGTATTTTCATCTTTCACATTATCATTTTGTATGTATGACACTTGATTTTATCATGTATAATATAACATTACTGTAATGTGAGTGAGAGCGTTAGAGAGAGAGAGAGAGAGAGAGAGAGAGAGAGAGAGAGAGAGAGAGAGAGAGAGAGAGAGAGAGAGAGAGAGAGAGAGAGAGTCGAATTGCATCACTAATGTTTAAGTTACAAAATGTATATGTACAATTTTTCTCCATTTTCTTTACAATTTTGCGACAATGCTCACGACAATCGTCACTGTATGTGTGTGTAAAGTGTGGGAGTTTGATCATAATAGTAGGGTGGGGGATCGGGGGATGTGTGTGTGGGTGGATTCGTGATGTGTGTGGGTGGGCTC
The DNA here is from genome assembly GCA_963921405.1 of Cepaea hortensis. Lineage (NCBI taxonomy): Eukaryota > Metazoa > Mollusca > Gastropoda > Stylommatophora > Helicidae > Cepaea > Cepaea hortensis. Next base: position 99,529,209 of record OY992888.1, read on the forward strand.
AGGATGTGTGGGTGGGAGGGGTGGGTTTGTGTGGGTGGGGGATTGTGTGTGGGTGGGTGGGGGATTGTGTGTGGGTGCGTGCGAGATGTATGGGTGTATGGGGAGATGTGTTTGTGGGTGGGGATGTGTGTTTGTGTAGGTGGTTGTGGGTGAGTGGGTGGAGGAGGATATGTTGGTGGATGATTGATGGTGGGTTATGGGATGGGTGGGGTATATGTGTGGGTGGGGAGATGTGGGTGTGGGGATATGTGGTGGGTGGGAGATGTGTGCAGGTGGGGGTGGTTGTGGATTTGGGGATGTGTGTGTGGGAGAGGGATGTGTATGGGTGTGGGATGTTTGGGTGGATGGGTGGGGAGTGTGTGTGGGTGAGAGATGTGTGGGTGAATGTGTGTGGGGGGTGTGTGGGTTGGGGGAGGGGTGCGTGATGGGTGAGGGTGATGGATTTGGAGATGTGTGTGTGGGTGGGGGATATGTCTGGCTGGGTGGGGATGTGTGTGGCTGAATGAAGGATGTATGTGTGGGTAGTGAGGGTGATTGTAGTTGGGGGATGTGTGGATGGGTAGGAGATGTGTGGATAGATGTGTGTGTGGGTGAGGGATGTGTCTTTGGGATGTGTGTGGGTGTGGTATTGTGTGGGAGGGGAGCTGGGTGTGGTTAAATGATGTTTGTGTGGGTGGGTAAAGGTGTGGTTGGGTTTGTGGGTGGGTGAAGGATGTGTGTGAGGGTGGGGGATGTGTGCTTAGATGGGTGGTTGGGATGTGTGAGTGTGGGTGGGTAGATAGGAGATGTATGTGTTGATGAGTGGGTAAGGGATGTGTGGGTGTTAGTGGTTGAGGGATAAGTACGTGTGTCTAGGAATGTGTGAGGGGATGAATGTATGGGTTGTGTGTGCGTGGATGGGAGGTGTGTGTTTGTGAATGGGGAATGTGTTGGTGGGTGGGGATGTGTGTGGGGGATGTTTGTATGGGTTGGGAGATTGTGCGTGGGTGGGGATGTGTGTGTATATGGGTAGGGATGTGTGGTTAAGGGATGTGTGGCTGGGGGAATGGGTGGATGGAGGATGTGTGGTTGGGTGGATGATGTGTGGTTGGGTGGATGATGTGTGGTTGGGTAGAGGATGTGTGGGTGGGTGATTGTATATGAGTAAGCGTGTGTGGTTAAGGGATGTTTGGTTGGGGGATGGGTGGGTAGAGGATGTGTGGGTGGGTAGAGGATATGTGGGTGGGTGAGTGTGTGCAGGTTAGGAGATGGTGGGGGATGTTTGTAGGTGCGGGCTCGGGATCTGTGAGTGGGCTAGGGGAGATGGGAGATTATGTGGGTGAGTGCAGAATTTGTGTGTGGGTAGGTGCGGAATATGTGAGTTGACGGGGAGACATGTGTGTGGCTGAGGAATGTGTGTTTGGTTGGGTGGTTGGAGGTGTGTGGGTGGAGGAGGATATTGGGTGAGTGATTGTTGGTGGGAAATGGGACGGGTAGAGGATATGTGAGTGGGTGGGGAGATGTGTGTAGGTGGGGGATGTGTGGGTTATTGAATGTATGTGTGCTTGGGGTGTTGGTGGATGGGATGTGTGGTGGGTGAGAGGTGTGTGTGGGTGGGAGACGTGTAGGTGTAGGGATGTGGTAGATGGGTGGGGGAATGTATTGTATGTGTGTGTGGTTGGGTGGGGAAGTTGGAGTGAATGGGGGATGTGTGGGTGGGTGGTGGATGTGTCTCATAACATAGTAATATGCATTGTTTTTGTTTACAAAATTCATGTGACAATGTTTTTTTCCTATGCACTGTTGATGAAAGAAAGATGAATGATTGGAAGGGCCGAATGTAAGACGGGCCTGCGTGCCCAATTTGTTACCCTTTAAAAATAAAGTCTGTTCGTTCGTTCGTTCGTTCGTTCGTTCTACCTACACACCTGTCGACCTAGACACCTGTCTACCTACCTACCTGTCTAAGTACCTTCCTGTTAACCTACACAACTGTCTACCTACCTTCCTATCTACCTACACACCTGTCTACCTACCTACCTGTCTACCTACCTACCTGTCTAAGTACCTTCCTGTCTACCTACCTTTCTGTCTACCTACCTTCATGTCTACCTACCTTCCTGTCTACCTACACACCTGTCTACCTACCTACCTGACGACCTACCTTCCTGTCTACCTACCTTCCTGTCTATCTACCTTCCTGTCTATCTACAATCCTGTCAATCTACTCACATGTCTACCTACCTTCCTGTCTACCTACCTTCCTGTCTATCTACACACATGTAAATCTACCCACCTGTCTACCTACACATCCTCTACCTACCTTTCTGCCTACCTACCATGGAGATTCTGACAGCTGCGAGATGTGTGGGTGGCTGCGGGATGTGAGGGTGGATAGGGGATGTGTCTCACAACATTGCAATATGCACTGTTTATGTTTACAACTTTCATTTGACAAAGTTTTTTCCCCCCATGTGAATGCATCATGCGTAAAATGCATTGTTTATGCTTACAAAATTCATTTGACACTGTTTTTTTCCCCTATGTAAATGTAACATTCACAATTGATTAAATCAAATCAACTTTAAATAAAATCAACTTTATTTTAAAATGGTAACAAATTTGGCACGCAGGCCCGTCTTACATTCGGCCCTTCCAATCACTCGTCTTTCGTTCATCATGAGCATTATAGATTTACATAGGAAGAAAGATAAACATTGTGAAATGAATGTTGTAAACATAATCAAGACAAATTACCATGTTATGAGGCCCATCTCCCACCTACCCATACATCACCCCACCCATACACATAACCCCACCTACACACACACACACACACACATACACACACACACACACACACACACACACCCAGGGAACCATACATACACCACCAACCAACCCATCCCACTCCTACACATCCCCCACACACACACATTGCCATCACCTGTTCCCCCAACCAAAACACATTCGCCACCCACAAACATCCCCCACCAACCACACATCCCACGCCCACCCACATACACATGCTAACCCACACATCCTCTCCCTCAACCACTCCTCCAACCACCCATCCCCCAGCCACGTCTCCTTCGACCACATATTCCCCACCCACGCACACACACACACCCCACCAACCCACACATCGCAAATCCACTCACACATGCCCAAACCATACACACACATTCCCACCAACTGACATCTCCCTACCCCAACACACAGACATCTCCCTAACCACCTATACATCCCCAATCCACTCACACACACCCCACCACCCTCACATACATCCTCCACCCACCCACACATGCCCTAACCCAGTCCCCCATCACACAACCCCCACCCGCACATCACATATATCCTCTACCACGCAATATTCCCAACCCACACACCGCACACATATCCCTCATCAACACATCCCACAACCACATACCACCATGGATCCCCACCTACACACCACGCACATATCCCCCACCCACATGCCACACAATATTCCCACCCACACAGATACCCTTACCCATCCACCCCACATACCCCCACTCACACATACATACCCCACCCACACAATATCCCCAACCAACACACCACGCACCTCTCCCCACCCACACATGCATTTCCCACCCATCCACCAACACTCACTCACTCACGCACACATCCTCCACTACGCACCCACACACCCCCACCCACCCCCAACCAAACATCTCTCGATCACAATACCCCTACCCACACACATCCTCCACCCACTCATGCATCCCACCCCGACACATACACATCCCTCACCCACATACACATCCCTAAGCCACTCATACACCCCCACCCACACATTCTCCATCCACGCACAGGTGTGAACTGGGGGATGTGGTTGTATTACTACAAGGTTGAACTGAGGGATGTGGTTGTATTACTACATGTGTAAACTGTGGGATGTGGTTGTATTACTACAAGTGTGAACTGGGGGATGTGGTTGTATTACTGCAAGTGTGAACTGGGGGATGTGGTTGTAATTCTACAAGTGTGAACTGGGGCATGTGGTTGTATTACTACACGTGTGAACTGGGGGATGTGGTTGTATTACTACAAGTGTGAACTGGGGGTTGTGGTTGTATTACTACAAGTGTGAACTGGGGACATGTGGTTATATTACTACAAGTGTGAACTGGGGCATGTGGTTGCATTACTACAGGTGTGAACTGGGGGATGTGGTTGTATTACTTCACGTGTGAACTGGGGGATGTGGTTGTATTACTACAAGTGTGAACTGGCGGATGTGGTTGTATTCCCACAAGTATGAACCGGGGGACATGTGGTTGTATTACTACAAGTGTGAACTGGTGCATGTGGTTGCATTACTACAGGTGTGAATTGGGGGATGTGGTTGTATTACTAGAGGTGGGAACTGGGGGGATGTGGTTGTATTACTACAAGTGTGAACTGGGGGCTGTGGTTGTATTACTACATGTGTGAACTGGGTGATGTGGTTGTATTACTGCAAGTGTGAACTGGGGGATGTGGTTGTATTACTACAAGTGTGAACTGCGGGATGTGGTTTTATTACTACAAGTGTTTACTGGGGGGGGGAGTGTGACTGTAATACCACAAGTGTGAACTGGGAGATGTGGTTGTATTACTACAAGTGTGAACTGGGGGATGTGGTTGTATTACTACAATTGTGAACTGGGTGATGTGGTTGTATTACTGCAAGTGTGAACTGGGTGATGTGGTTGTATTACTACAAGTGTGAACTGCGGGATGTGGTTAGTTAGTTAGTTAATTAGTTAGTCACGATTCCAACTTCACAGAAACAGGTCGTCCCCATTATGCTCCGTTCCTGTGCCAGCGAATATCACATAAAACGCTCCCCACTGCCCAATGTGAAAAGTGGAAAAGACAGGAGTCTCGAAAAACAACAGCCCGCACAGATACACTGTGCATAATGCCGCCGCCAGATGTGGTTGTATTACTACAAGTGTTTATTGGGGGGGGGGGGGAGTGTGACTGTAATACTACAAGTGTGAACTGGGAGATGTGGTTGTATTACCACAAGTGTGAACTGGGGGATGTGGTTGTATTCCTACAAGTGTGAACTTGGGGATGTGGTTTATTACTACAAGTGTAAACTGAGGGACATGTGGTGTGTATTACTACAAGTATGAACTGGGAGATGTGGTTGTATTACTACACGTGTGAACTGGGGGTTGTGGTTATATTACTACAAGTGTGAACTGGCGGATGTGGTTGTATTACCACAAGTGTGAACTGAGGGCATGTGGTTGTATTTCTACAAGTGTGAACTGGGGCATGTCGTTGTATTACTACAAGTGTGAACTGGGGCATGTGGTTGCATTACTACAAGTGTGAACTGGGGGATGTGGTTGTATTACTACACGTGTGAACTGGGGGATCTGGTTGTATTAATACAAGTGTGAACTGGGTGATGTGGTTGTATTACTATATTTGTGAACTGGGGGATGTGGTTGTATTACTATAGTTGTGAACTGGGGTATGTGGTTGTATTACCGCTAGTGTGAACTGGGGGATGTGGTTGTATTACTACAAGTGTGAACTGGGGGCTGTGGTTGTATTATTACAAGTGTGAACTGGGTGATGTGGTTGTATTACTATAGTTGTGAACTGGGGGATGTGGTTGTATTACTGCAAGTGTGAACTGGGGGATGTGGTTGTATTACTGCAAGTGTGAACTGGGGGATGTGGTTGTATTTCTACAAGTGTGAACTGGGGGATGTGGTTGTATTACTGCAAGTGTGAACTGGGGGATGTGGTTGTATTTCTACAAGTGTCAACTGGGGCATGTGGTTGTATTACTACAGGTGTGAACTGGGGGATGTGGTTGTATTACTACAGGTGTGAACTGGGGGATGTGGTTGTATTACTACAAGTGTGAACTGGGGGCTGTGGTTGTATTACTACAAGTGTGAACTGGGGGATGTGGTTGTATTACTACAAGGGTGAACTGGCGGATGTGGTTGTATTATCACAAGTGTGAACCGGGGGACATGTGGTTGTATTACTACAAGTGTGAACTGGGGCATGTGGTTGCATTACTACAGGTGTGAACTGGGGGATGTGGTTGTATTACTACACGTGTGAACTGGGGGATGTGGTTGTATTACTACAAGTGTGAACTGGGTGATGTGGTCGTATTACTATAGTTGTGAACTGGGGGATGTGGTTGTATTACTATAGTTGTGAACTGGGGTATGTGGTTGTATTACTGCAAGTGTGAACTGGGGGATGTGGTTGTATTACTACAAGTGTGAAATGGGGGCTGTGGTTGTATTACTACAAGTGTGAACTGGGTGATGTGGTTGTATTATTATAGTTGTGAACTGGGGGATGTGGTTGTATTACTGCAAGTGTGAACTGGGGGATGTGGTTGTATTACTGCAAGTGTGAACTGGGGGATGTGGTTGTATTTCTACAAGTGTGAACTGGGGGATGTGGTTGTATTACTGCAAGTGTGAACTGGGGGATGTGGTTGTATTTCTACAAGTCTGAACTGGGGCATGTGGTTGTATTACTACAGGTGTGAACTGGGGGATGTGGTTGTATTACTACAGGTGTGAACTGTGGGATGTGGTTGTATTACTACAAGTGTGAACTGGGGGCTGTGGTTGTATTACTACAAGTGTGAACTGGGGGATGTGGTTGTATTACTACAAGGGTGAACTGGCGGATGTGTTTGTATTATCACAAGTGTGAACCGGGGGACATGTGGTTGTATTACTACAAGTGTGAACTGGAGCATGTGGTTGCATTACTACAGGTGTGAACTGGGGGATGTGGTTGTATTACTACAGGTGTGAACTGGGGGATGTGGTTGTATTACTACAAGTGTGAACTGGGGGTTGTGGTTGTATTACTACAAGTGTGAACTGGGGACATGTGGTTGTATTACTACAAGTGTGAACTGGGGCATGTGGTTGCATTACTACAGGTGTGAACTGGGGGATGTGGTTGTATTACTACACGTGTGAACTGGGGGATGTGGTTGTATTACTAAAAGTGTGAACTGGCGGATGTGGTTGTATTCCCACAAGTGTGAACCGGGGGACATGTGGTTGTATTACTACAAGTGTGAACTGGTGCATGTGGTTGCATTACTACAGGTGTGAATTGGGGGATGTGGTTGTATTACTAGAGGTGGGAACTGGGGGGATGTGGTTGTATTACTACAAGTGTGAACTGGGGGCTGTGGTTGTATTACTACATGTGTGAACTGGGTGATGTGGTTGTATTACTGCAAGTGTGAACTGGGGGATGTGGTTGTATTACTACAAGTGTGAACTGCGGGATGTGGTTTTATTACTACAAGTGTTTACTGGGGGGGGGGGGAAGTGTGACTGTAATACCACAAGTGTGAACTGGGAGATGTGGTTGTATTACTACAAGTGTGAACTGGGGGATGTGGTTGTATTACTACAATTGTGAACTGGGTGATGTGGTTGTATTACTGCAAGTGTGAACTGGGGGCTGTGGTTGTATTACTACAAGTGTGAACTGGGTGATGTGGTTGTATTACTGCAAGTGTGAACTGTGGGATGTGGTTGTATTACTACAAGTGTGAACTGCGGGATGTGGTTTTATTACTACAAGTGTTTACTGGGGGGGGGGAGTGTGACTGTAATACCACATGTGTGAAGTGGGAGATGTGGTTGTATTACTACAAGTGTGAACTGGGGGATGTGGTTGTATTACTACAATTGTGAACTGGGTGATGTGGTTGTATTACTGAAAGTGTGAACTGGGTGATGTGGTTGTATTACTACAAGTGTGAACTGCGGTATGTGGTTAGTTAGTTAGTTAGTTAGTTAGTCACGGTTTTAATTTCACAGAAACAGGTCGTCCCCATTATGCTCCGTTCCTGTGCCAGTGAATATCACATAAAACGCTCCCCACTGCCCAATGTGAAAAGTGGAAAAGACAGGAGTCTCGACAAACAACAGCCCGCACAGATACACTGTGCATAATGCCGCCGCCAGATGTGGTTGTATTACTACAAGTGTTTACTGGGGGGGGGTGTGACTGTAATACTACAAGTGTGAACTGGGAGATGTGGTTGTATTACCACAAGTGTGAACTGGGGGATGTGGTTGTATTACCACAAGTGTGAACTGGGAGATGTGGTTGTATTACCACAAGTGTGAACTGGGAGATGTGGTTGTATTACTACAAGTGTGAACTGGGGGATGTGGTTGTATTACCACAAGTGTGAACTGGGGGATGTGGTTGTATTCCTACAAGTGTGAACTTGGGGATGTGGTTTATTACTACAAGTGTAAACTGAGGGACATGTGGTGTGTATTACTACAAGTATGAACTGGGAGATGTGGTTGTATTACTACACGTGTGAACTGGGGGTTGTGGTTATATTACTACAAGTGTGAACTGGCGGATGTGGTTGTATTACCACAAGTGTGAACTGAGGGCATGTGGTTGTATTTCTACAAGTGTGAACTGGGGCATGTCGTTGTATTACTACAAGTGTGAACTGGGGCATGTGGTTGCATTACTACAGGTGTGAACTGGGGGATGTGGTTGTATTACTACACGTGTGAACTGGGGGATCTGGTTGTATTAATACAAGTGTGAACTGGGTGATGTGGTTGTATTACTATATTTGTGAACTGGGGGATGTGGTTGTATTACTATAGTTGTGAACTGGGGTATGTGGTTGTATTACCGCTAGTGTGAACTGGGGGATGTGGTTGTATTACTACAAGTGTGAACTGGGGGCTGTGGTTGTATTATTACAAGTGTGAACTGGGTGATGTGGTTGTATTACTATAGTTGTGAACTGGGGGATGTGGTTGTATTACTGCAAGTGTGAACTGGGGGATGTGGTTGTATTACTGCAAGTGTGAACTGGGGGATGTGGTTGTATTTCTACAAGTGTGAACTGGGGGATGTGGTTGTATTACTGCAAGTGTGAACTGGGGGATGTGGTTGTATTTCTACAAGTGTGAACTGGGGCATGTGGTTGTATTACTACAGGTGTGAACTGGGGGATGTGGTTGTATTACTACAGGTGTGAACTGGGGGATGTGGTTGTATTACTACAAGTGTGAACTGGGGGGTGTGGTTGTATTACTACAAGTGTGAACTGGGGGATGTGGTTGTATTACTACAAGGGTGAACTGGCGGATGTGGTTGTATTATCACAAGTGTGAACCGGGGGACATGTGGTTGTATTACTACAAGTGTGAACTGGGGCATGTGGTTGCATTACTACAGGTGTGAACTGGGGGATGTGGTTGTATTACTACACGTGTGAACTGGGGGATGTGGTTGTATTACTACAAGTGTGAACTGGGTGATGTGGTCGTATTACTATAGTTGTGAACTGGGGGATGTGGTTGTATTACTATAGTTGTGAACTGGGGTATGTGGTTGTATTACTGCAAGTGTGAACTGGGGGATGTGGTTGTATTACTACAAGTGTGAAATGGGGGCTGTGGTTGTATTACTACAAGTGTGAACTGGGTGATGTGGTTGTATTATTATAGTTGTGAACTGGGGGATGTGGTTGTATTACTGCAAGTGTGAACTGGGGGATGTGGTTGTATTACTGCAAGTGTGAACTGGGGGATGTGGTTGTATTTCTACAAGTGTGAACTGGGGGATGTGGTTGTATTACTGCAAGTGTGAACTGGGGGATGTGGTTGTATTTCTACAAGTCTGAACTGGGGCATGTGGTTGTATTACTACAGGTGTGAACTGGGGGATGTGGTTGTATTACTACAGGTGTGAACTGTGGGATGTGGTTGTATTACTACAAGTGTGAACTGGGGGCTGTGGTTGTATTACTACAAGTGTGAACTGGGGGATGTGGTTGTATTACTACAAGGGTGAACTGGCGGATGTGTTTGTATTATCACAAGTGTGAACCGGGGGACATGTGGTTGTATTACTACAAGTGTGAACTGGAGCATGTGGTTGCATTACTACAGGTGTGAACTGGGGGATGTGGTTGTATTACTACAGGTGTGAACTGGGGGATGTGGTTGTATTACTACAAGTGTGAACTGGGGGTTGTGGTTGTATTACTACAAGTGTGAACTGGGGACATGTGGTTGTATTACTACAAGTGTGAACTGGGGCATGTGGTTGCATTACTACAGGTGTGAACTGGGGGATGTGGTTGTATTACTACACGTGTGAACTGGGGGATGTGGTTGTATTACTAAAAGTGTGAACTGGCGGATGTGGTTGTATTCCCACAAGTGTGAACCGGGGGACATGTGGTTGTATTACTACAAGTGTGAACTGGTGCATGTGGTTGCATTACTACAGGTGTGAATTGGGGGATGTGGTTGTATTACTAGAGGTGGGAACTGGGGGGATGTGGTTGTATTACTACAAGTGTGAACTGGGGGCTGTGGTTGTATTACTACATGTGTGAACTGGGTGATGTGGTTGTATTACTGCAAGTGTGAACTGGGGGATGTGGTTGTATTACTACAAGTGTGAACTGCGGGATGTGGTTTTATTACTACAAGTGTTTACTGGGGGGGGGGGGGGGGGGAGTGTGACTGTAATACCACAAGTGTGAACTGGGAGATGTGGTTGTATTACTACAAGTGTGAACTGGGGGATGTGGTTGTATTACTACAATTGTGAACTGGGTGATGTGGTTGTATTACTGCAAGTGTGAACTGGGGGCTGTGGTTGTATTACTACAAGTGTGAACTGGGTGATGTGGTTGTATTACTGCAAGTGTGAACTGTGGGATGTGGTTGTATTACTACAAGTGTGAACTGCGGGATGTGGTTTTATTACTACAAGTGTTTACTGGGGGGGGGGGGGGGAGTGTGACTGTAATACCACATGTGTGAAGTGGGAGATGTGGTTGTATTACTACAAGTGTGAACTGGGGGATGTGGTTGTATTACTACAATTGTGAACTGGGTGATGTGGTTGTATTACTGAAAGTGTGAACTGGGTGATGTGGTTGTATTACTACAAGTGTGAACTGCGGTATGTGGTTAGTTAGTTAGTTAGTTAGTTAGTCACGGTTTTAATTTCACAGAAACAGGTCGTCCCCATTATGCTCCGTTCCTGTGCCAGTGAATATCACATAAAACGCTCCCCACTGCCCAATGTGAAAAGTGGAAAAGACAGGAGTCTCGACAAACAACAGCCCGCACAGATACACTGTGCATAATGCCGCCGCCAGATGTGGTTGTATTACTACAAGTGTTTACTGGGGGGGGGGGGGGTGTGACTGTAATACTACAAGTGTGAACTGGGAGATGTGGTTGTATTACCACAAGTGTGAACTGGGGGATGTGGTTGTATTCCTACAAGTGTGAACTGGGGGATGTGGTTGTATTACTACACGTGTGAACTGGGGGCTGTGGTTATATTACTACAAGTGTGAACTGGCGGATGTGGTTGTATTACCACAAGTGTGAACTGAGGGCATGTGGTTGTATTTCTACAAGTGTGAACTGGGGCATGTCGTTGTATTACTACAAGTGTGAACTGGGGCATGTGGTTGCATTACTACAGGTGTGAACTGGGGGATGTGGTTGTATTACTACACGTGTTAACTGGGGGATCTGGTTGTATTAATACAAGTGTGAACTGGGTGATGTGGTTGTATTACTATATTTGTGAACTGGGTGATGTGGTTGTATTACCGCTAGTGTGAACTGGGGGATGTGGTTGTATTACTACAAGTGTGAATTGGGGGCTGTGGTTGTATTATGACAAGTGTGAACTGGGTGATGTGGTTGTGTTACTATAGTTGTGAACTGGGGGATGTGGTTGTATTACTGCAAGTGTGAACTGGGGGATGTGGTTGTATTACTGCAAGTGTGAACTGGGGGATGTGGTTGTATTTCTACAAGTGTGAACTGGGGGATGTGGTTGTATTACTGCAAGTGTGAACTGGGGGATGTGGTTGTATTTCTACAAGTGTGAACTGGGGCATGTGGTTGTATTACTACAGGTGTGAACTGGGGGATGTGGTTGTATTACTACAGGTGTGAACTGGGGGATGTGGTTGTATTACTACAAGTGTGAACTGGGGGCTGTGGTTGTATTACTACAAGTGTGAACTGGGGGATGTGGTTGTACTACTACAAGGGTGAACTGGCAGATGTGGTTGTATTATCACAAGTGTGAACCGGGGGAGATGTGGTTGTATTACTACAAGTGTGAACTGGGGCATGTGGTTGCATTACTACAGGTGTGAACTGGGGGATGTGGTTGTATTACTACACGTGTGAACTGGGGGATGTGGTTGTATTACTACAAGTGTGAACTGGGTGATGTGGTCGTATTACTATAGTTGTGAACTGGGGGATGTGGTTGTATTACTATAGTTGTGAACTGGGGTATGTGGTTGTATTACTGCAAGTGTGAACTGGGGGATGTGGTTGTATTACTACAAGTGTGAAATGGGGGCTGTGGTTGTATTACTACAAGTGTGAACTGGGTGATGTAGTTGTATTACTATAGTTGTGAACTGGGGGATGTGGTTGTATTACTGCAAGTGTGAACTGGGGGATGTGGTTGTATTACTACAAGTGTGAACTGGGGGCTGTGGTTGTATTACTACAAGTGTGAACTGGGGGATGTGGTTGTACTACTACAAGGGTGAACTGGCAGATGTGGTTGTATTATCACAAGTGTGAACCGGGGGAGATGTGGTTGTATTACTACAAGTGTGAACTGGGGCATGTGGTTGCATTACTACAGGTGTGAACTGGGGGATGTGGTTGTATTACTACACGTGTGAACTGGGGGATGTGGTTGTATTACTACAAGTGTGAACTGGGTGATGTGGTCGTATTACTATAGTTGTGAACTGGGGGATGTGGTTGTATTACTATAGTTGTGAACTGGGGTATGTGGTTGTATTACTGCAAGTGTGAACTGGGGGATGTGGTTGTATTACTACAAGTGTGAAATGGGGGCTGTGGTTGTATTACTACAAGTGTGAACTGGGTGATGTAGTTGTATTACTATAGTTGTGAACTGGGGGATGTGGTTGTATTACTGCAAGTGTGAACTGGGGGATGTGGTTGTATTACTGCAAGTGTGAACTGGGGGATGTGGTTGTATTTCTACAAGTGTGAACTGGGGGATGTGGTTGTATTACTGGAAGTGTGAACTGGGGGATGTGGTTGTATTTCTACAAGTCTGAACTGGGGCATGTGGTTGTATTACTACAGGTGTGAACTGGGGGATGTGGTTGTATTACTACAGGTGTGAACTGTGGGATGTGGTTGTATTACTACAAGTGTGAACTGGGGGCTGTGGTTGTATTACTACAAGTGTGAACTGGGGGATGTGGTTGTATTACTACTAGGGTGAACTGGCGGATGTGGTTGTATTATCACAAGTGTGAACCGGGGGACATGTGGTTGTATTACTACAAGTGTGAACTGGAGCATGTGGTTGCATTACTACAGGTGTGAACTGGGGGATGTGGTTGTATTACTACAGGTGTGAACTGGGGGATGTGGTTGTATTACTACAAGTCTGAACTGGGGGATGTGGTTGTATTACTACAAGTGTGAACTGGCGGATGTGGTTGTATTCCCACAAGTGTGAACCGGGGGACATGTGGTTGTATTACTACAAGTGTGAACTGGCGCATGTGGTTGCATTACTACAGGTGTGAATTGGGGGATGTGGTTGTATTACTAGAGGTGGGAACTGGGGGGATGCGGTTGTATTACTACAAGTGTGAACTGGGGGCTGTGGTTGTATTACTACATGTGTGAACTGGGTGATGTGGTTGTATTACTGCAAGTGTGAACTGGGGGATGTGGTTGTATTACTACAAGTGTGAACTGCGGGATGTGGTTTTATTACTACAAGTGTTTACTGGGGGGGGGGGGGGAGTGTGACTGTAATACCACAAGTGTGAACTGGGAGATGTGGTTGTATTACTACAAGTGTGAACTGGGGGATGTGGTTGTATTACTACAATTGTGAACTGGGTGATGTGGTTGTATTACTTCAAGTGTGAACTGGGTGATGTGGTTGTATTACTACAAGTGTGAACTGCGGGATGTGGTTAGTTAGTTAGTTAGTTAGTTAGTCACGATTCCAACTTCACAGAAACAGGTCGTCCCCATTATGCTCCGTTCCTGTGCCAGTGAATATCACATAAAACGCTCCCCACTGCCCAATGTGAAAAGTGGAAAAGACAGGAGTCTCGAAAAACAACAGCCCGCACAGATACACTGTGCATAATGCCGCCGCCAGATGTGGTTGTATTACTACAAGTGTTTATTGGGGGGGGGGGAGAGAGTGTGACTGTAATACTACAAGTGTGAACTGGGAGATGTGGTTGTATTACCACAAGTGTGAACTGGGGGATGTGGTTGTATTCCTACAAGTGTGAACTGGGGGATGTGGTTGTATTACTACAAGTGTGAACGGGGGGATGTGGTTGTATTACTACAAGTGTGAACTTGGGGATGTGGTTTATTACTACAAGTGTAAACTGAGGGACATGTGGTGTGTATTACTACAAGTATGAACTGGGAGATGTGGTTGTATTACTACACGTGTGAACTGGGGGCTGTGGTTATATTACTACAAGTGTGAACTGGCGGATGTGGTTGTATTACCACAAGTGTGAACTGGGGGCATGTGGTTGTATTTCTACAAGTGTGAACTGGGGCATGTGGTTGTATTACTACAAGTGTGAACTGGGGCATGTGGTTGCATTACTACAGGTGTGAACTGGGGGATGTGGTTGTATTACTATAGTTGTGAACTGGGGGATGTGGTTGTATTACTATAGTTGTGAACTGGGGTATATGGTTGTATTACTGCAAGTGTGAACTGGGTGATGTGGTTGTATTACTACAAGTGTGAACTGGGGGCTGTGGTTGTATTACTACAAGTGTGAACTGAGTGATGTGGTTGTATTACTATAGTTGTGAACTGGGGGATGTGGTTGTATTACTGCAATTGTGAACTGGGGGATGTGGTTGTATTACTGCAAGTGTGAACTGGGGGATGTGGTTGTATTTCTACAAGTGTGAACTGGGGGATGTGGTTGTATTACTGCAAGTGTGAACTGGGGGATGTGGTTGTATTACTGCAAGTGTGAACTGGGGGATGTGGTTGTATTTCTACAAGTGTGAACTGGGGCATGTGGTTGTATTACTACAGATGTGATTTGGTGGATGTGGTTGTATTACTACAGGTGTGAACTGGGGGATGTGGTTGTATTACTACAAGTGTGAACTGGGGGCTGTGGTTGTATTACTACAAGTGTGAACTGGGTGATGTGGTTGTATTACTATAGTTGTGAACTGGGGGATGTGGTTGTATTACTGCAAGTGTGAACTGGGGGATGTGGTTGTATTATTACATGTGTGAACTGGGGGATGTGGTTGTATTACTACAGGTGTGAACTGGGGGATGTGGTTGTATTACTGCAAGTGAGAACTGGGGGATTTGGTTGTATTACTACAAGTGTGAACTGGGGGATGTGGTTTTATTACTACAGGTGTGAACTGGGGGATGTTGTTGTATTACTACAAGTGTAAACTGGGGGATGTGGATGTATTACTACATGTGTGAACTGGGGTATGTGGTTGTATTTCTACAAGTGTGAACTGGGGGATGTGGTTGTATTGCTACAAGTTTGAACTGGGGGATATGTGGTTGTATTACTACAAGTTTGAACTGGGGTATGTGGTTATATTACTACCAATGCGAACTGGGGGAATGTGGTTGTATTACTAGAAGTGATAATTGGGGGGGGGGGGGGCATGTGGTTGTATTGCTACAAGTGTGAACTGGGGGACGTGTGGTTGTATTACTACAAGTGTGAACTGGGGGACATGTGGTTGTATTACTACAAGTGTGAAATGTTGGAGTATGTTGTCACAACGTGAAAGTTGGAGTATGTTGTCACAACGTGAAAGTTGCAGTACGTCGTCACAACATGAAAGTTGGAGTATGTCGTCACAACTTGAAATTTGCAGTACGTCGTCACAACGTGAAAGTTGCAGTATGTCGTCTGAACATGAAATTAGGAGTGTGTCGTCACAACGTGAAAGGTGCAGTATATCGTCACAACGTGAAAGTTCCATTATGTCGTCACAACGTGAAAGGTGCAGTATGTCGTTACAACGTGAAAGTTGCAGTATATCGTCACAACGTGAAAGTTGCAGTATGTCGTCACAACGTGAAAGTTGCAGTATGTCGTTACTACGTGAAAGTTGCAGTATGTCGTTACTACGTGAAAGTTGCAGTATATCGTTACAACGTGAAAGTTGCAGTATATCGTTACAACGTGAAAGTTGCAGTATATCGTTACAACGTGAAAGTTGCAGTATGTCGTTACAACGTGAAAGTTGCAGTATGTCGTTACAACGTGAAAGTTGCAGTATATCGTTACAACGTGAAAGTTGCAGTATATCGTTACAACGTGAAAGTTGCAGTATGTCGTTACAACGTGAAAGTTGCAGTATGTCGTTACAACGTGAAAGTTGCAGTATGTCGTTACAACGTGAAAGTTGCAGTATGTCGTTACAACGTGAAAGTTGCAGTATGTCGTTACAACGTGAAAGTTGCAGTATGTCGTTACAACGTGAAAGTTGCAGTATGTCGTTACAACGTGAAAGTTGCAGTATATCGTTACAACGTGAAAGTTGCAGTATGTTGTTACAACGTGAAAGTTGCAGTATGTCGTTACAACGTGAAAGTTGCAGTATGTCGTTACAACGTGAAAGTTGCAGTATGTCGTTACAACGTAAAAGTTGCAGTGTGTCGTTACAACGTGAAAGTTGCAGTATGTCGTTACAACGTGAAAGTTCCATTATGTCGTCACAACGCAACGGAAAAGTTGGAGAATATCGTCACAACGTGATAGTTAGAGGGAAAGATCAGGAGAGCAGATGCTAATTAGTTTGAAATCATAGCAGAAATGAACTACGGTTGACAGCACACGAGACAGGCAACTATGGACAGACATGATCACCATCGCCACACGACATGGGCTGTAAGAAGATTTTCAGTACACGAGATAGAAGACCATGGAAAGACAAGATCACTATAGCCACTGGTCATGAAGGAAACCTAGACCATATGTGAGGGTACCTGCTATATATGTAAGGATACGAAGTCTATATGTGAGGGTACTTGGTCTATATGTGAGGGTACTTGGTCTATATGTGAGGGTACTTGGTCTATATGTCAGGGTACATGGTATATATGTAAGGATACCTAGTCTAGATGTGAGGGTACTTGGTCTATATGTGAGGGTAATTGGTCTATATGTGAGGGTACTTGGTCTATATGTGAGGGTACATGGTATATATTTAAGGATACCTAGTCTAGATGTGAGGGTACTTGGTCTATATGTGAGGGTAATTGGTCTATATGTGAGGGTACTTGGTGTCAAAGACTGACACAGGAGGCAGGAATCCTGCCTCATGATAAAACACCACCGGGACGTGGGGTCAACCTCAGATAGAGTAGAGGGAACATAGTGCCCGGGATCAGGGCAGGATAGATGATAGAAAAGGGGGACTAGTAACTAGTCCTCACACGAAGGCGTTGACCAGATAGTTAGCACTACTGGTCACGACGGAATCACGCCTGCGTGATCGCTACGATTGCCGCTCAAACCAAAGCCAGCTAATAGAAGCGTGCTAACTGACCTAGCACGCAAAGAGCCGAAGGGCGTATGAAGGTCCTTCCGCGTGGCGTGTAAGGACGCGAGTGAAGGAAGTCAGACTGGGGACTGACTCTGTAGTTTGCACATCGTATAGAATAGATATGTGTTTTTCGTATAGCCTAATAGATAGAGATTTGCTATAGGGTTTAGGAAAACTAGTGATAGAGAATAGTGTGACTTTATGTGTGATTAGATAGCGACTGTTTTGCAATTGTAAAGAGCCAACGGCAATAAAATGTACCATTTCATTCCTCGCACACGACTTGCAAGTTTCTTGTAGGGTGTGGGAGAAGTAATCCGATGATGCCTGAAACATGAGTTGTTGACAGGCAATAGGATTAAATGTGGTGTCAGAAGTGCCGCTTGAACCTGAGTTCAAGCTATAACACTTACCCACGGCTCTAGACTAGGGTTACAGATAGGATATTACAAAGATTAAATGTTTAATTTGTGTCAGTGACGATGACGTGTGCAGACTAGATCGAGTTGCCGGCAGAATTGTGCCTATCGTGATGAAATAATGTTTATTTGTACTTATTAGAATGTTATATATTTAAATAATGTGTTCTTCAAAGTTGTAAGTATTTATATTATGTTCTTCTTTCATTTATTTATGTAATTATTTATTTGTTTTTGAATAATTGTCAAAAATGATTCATGGCGGAGCAATACAAAGGTCAGCGACAGTATTGATTTTTGCAAGCTAAAAATAGCGCTGCGCCTGTGACGTGGCACGATTGACAAACAGTTGGGCCTCGCCATTTGCAATCAGCATTTCAGTGTTTACATACTGGGAAGCTGCTGCCTGCCTGAATCTTTACGATATATTAAGTATTATTTGTTTATTTAAGTTAGAGAATGAATATATTTATTTATTTACACATTATTATTATATTTATATTTATTTTAAAGCAGTTATTGAATTTTTTTTTCGTACTTTTTTAATTGTTTACCGTCACGAGGGCACTACTTTCCGCTATGCAAATTAGATTTGGCCTGCACCATACTTCCATAGATTAAACTAGGTTAGTAACGAAAGACATATTACTGTAGAACGAAGACAGGACATTGACATTAAATATTAATTAATCGATGTTCTGTTTGTTCGTGGGCATGTCAGTGTCATTGTACCAATTTGTCAAAAATCTATTTTTCGTTTACGAGTTGTTAATTGTTGCTGCTCTGTAAAACAGGGCGAACAACAGCTGAGTGATAACGTGAGTGTATGCCGATGTGCCAAACAAGGTGACCTGAGTAGAACACTCGCGTGTATTCCGGGGTGCCAAACAACGGGACCGGTGTTGCTGACGTATTGTTCCTTGTTCTAGGGAACATTAAGATGAGTAAAACCTACGTTTTTGGCATGCATTGTGATTAATAGTGCATCTCTTTTTCAGCGTGTATTGTATGAACAGACTTTGTGCTCTAATTTTTTGGAGAATACAATTTTCCAGATTGTAAACAAATAGTACAATTTGTAGTGCTCAGATATTAAATAACATAGCATATTAAAGAAAAATAACTGAGTGAAGCAGTCAGTTCAGGTCAACGCGAGCCAATTACCCAACAACATGGCTACTCTAGCTGACTTCATTAAAGCAGGCAAAGAAATGCAATACACAGGTAAAGAGCTAGAAGAATATGCTGATAAGAAATTTAAAGAAGCAAAGGATGCAGAAAGAGATGAACGCGCTCGAGAAAGAGAGCATCAAAAAGAATTAACACAACTAGCTGAGATAACAAAACAAAAACAACTAGAACATGATAAACTTATTAAGCAACAACAGTTAGAACATGATAAGGAAATTAAGCAACAACAGTTACAACAAGATAAGGAAATTAAACAGAAGACATTAGATCAGGAGAGAGAAATAAAGCAAAAAGAAATAGATGAAATGGCAAGAGTTAAGGAAAAACAAATACAAGTAGAATCAGAGACACAGTTAAAGATGAAAGAGATGGATGTAGACTCACACGCAGAGATCTCTGCCACTAAACTTAAAAGTCAACAAGAAGAAAATAAGTTCAACAAATACAAAAATATTATCAAACCATATTGTAAAGACGATTCAATATCTGCCTGGACAGAAAACGTCGAGTATCAGTTTAAATATCACCAAGTTCCTTTAGAGATGTGGGCTATGATTTATATGAAGAACCTGAGTGTGAGCCTCTTAAAGTGATAGAATCTATACCAACCGATCTTGGATCTGACTACCAATACATACGTGATAGGATTATGCCACACTTTTTACTTGATGCCCCTGGGTATCAGGTTCAGTTCTCAACTTTAAAACCTAAACCTACTGAGACTTTCATCGACTAAGTCTCAAATGTTCAAAGTGTACTAAATAGGTGGCTTAAAGCAGCTAACATAGGAAAAGATTTTGATAGATTGAAAAATTTAATAACTATGGATACGGTAATATCCACGATACCATCCTCTTTTGCTAAATTTTTGCAACAGTCAGACATTGAAACCATAGAACAGTTTGAAAAGAAAGGGTCGGCATATTTTTCTTCAAACAGAAATATTTTTAAGACTTCAAATGACTCTGAAATAGTTTCCTTTGCAAAAGATCAATCTACAAACTCTCAGAGCAATAGAAAACCATTTAATAAATTTGACAAGAAAGATAGAAAAATTTCAAAATGTATCCACTGTCAACTTTTACATGACACTTATTCAATGTGTGACAAATCGCCAGGTTATCCGGCACATCTTGAAAATGTTATTAAGAAACAACAGAACAAAAGATCTGGATACCGGCGTGCCATTAAATGTTTTTTTTTTGTTCCAGCTACGGCCATTATTCAAATAAGTGCCTAGGCCGCCAACGTATGAAAGCCAACAATGCTATTTTACTTGATACATCTTCTGATAGTGGTAGTGAGACTGAGTGTGATGTTGAAAATGAATTACCTGTTAACAAAACGGAAGAGGAGTGTTGAGTAAACGATATGTTGAGTTTTGACAGTTGTGAGCGATGTCACCAGTTTCATGCTGACGGAAAATTAGAATGTGGACATACAGTTCCATTCTCATCTGAGAGTGTGAATGCAGCCTTAGCCTCCAGAGGCAATTTAGAGTTCCACAATGCAATGGTCAATGATAGACCATGCCAATGTTTGCTGGACAGCGGTAGTACCCTTATTGGTCTCAGAAAGGAACTGGTGAGTCAAGAGGATTATACAGGTGACTCTGTCAAATGCCGAACCTTTTCGGGTAACATTGAAATTTACCCTTTGGCCAAAGCCCGTATTGACACTCCTTTCCTTTCGGGTACATTTACTTGTGCTGTACTTGACAACCCTTGTACTGAGTTAATTCTGGGTTGCTTACCCCAGCTAAAACCATGTACTAGCGATGAAATAACTGCATGGAACCAACTGAATGCAGTTAATGCAACAACCAGAGCAGACACTATAAAACATCAAGACACGCTTCAAGATGAGAGACTACTGGTGCTTTCTCCATCTAGCACTGATGATACCAACAGACAAAAAGTCATAGAACAGCAGAAAGCTGATCCTAGTTTGTCTCCTTATTTAAAATTATTGAAAGAACGAGCCAAAATTACAAAGAACGCATCATGGTTCTTCAGATTAAATAATGGCATTCTTACTAGATATTATACTACTGGTAACCATGAGATTCAGCAAACGGTGTTACCTGTACAACATCGCATAACTGTGCTAAAGATTGCACATGAGTCACCGTTTGCTGGCCATCTTGCATATGACAAAACCAGGGCCAGAATTCAGGCTCATTTTTATTGGCCAGGTTTTTGCAATGATATTAAATTATTTTGTCGTTCGTGTATGTCAAAAACTGAAGGAGGAGGCAGGAAGCCTGCCTCATGATAGAACACCACCGGGACGTGGGGTCAACCTCAGATTGAGTAGAGGGAACAGAGTGCCCGGGATCAGGGCAGGATAGATGATAGAAAAGGGGGACTATTAACTAGTCCTCACACGAAGGCGTTGACCAGATAGTTAGCACTACTGGTCACGACAGAATCACGCCTGCGTGATAGCAACGATTATCACTCAAACCAAAGCCAGCTAATAGAAGCGTGCTAACTGACCTAGCACGCAAAGAGCCGAAGGGCGTATGAAGGTTCTTCCGCGTGGCGTGTAGCGACGCGAGTGAAGCAAGTCAGACTGGGGACTGACTCTGTAGTGTTCACATCGTATAGAATAGATATGTGTTTTCATATAGCCTAGTAGATAGAGATTAGCTATAGGGTAGGAAAACTAGTGATAGAGAACATTGTGACTTTATGCGTGATTAGATAGCGACTGTTTTTTGCAATTGTAAAGAGCCAACGGCAATAAAATGTACCATTTCATTCCTCGCACACGACTTGCAAGTTTCTTGTAGGGTGTGGGAGAAGTAATCCGATGATGCCTGAAACATGAGTTGTTGACAGGCAATAGGATTAAATGTGGTGTCAGAAGTGTTGCTTGAACCTGAGTTCAAGCTATAACACTTACCCACGGCTCTAGACTAGGGTTACAGATAGGATATTACAAAGATTAAATGTTTAATTTGTGTCAGTGACGATGACGTGTGCAGACTAGATCTAGTTGCCGGCAGAATTGTGCCTATCGTGATGAAATAATGTTTATTTGTACTTATTAGACTGTTATATATTTAAATAATGTGCTTTTCAAAGTTGTAAGTATTCATATTATGTTCTTCTTTCATTTATTTATGTAATTATTTATTTGTTTTTGAATAATTGTCACAAATGATTCATGGCGGAGCAATACAAAGGTCAGCGACAGTATTGATTTTTGCAAGCTAAAAATAGCGCTGCGCCTGTGACGTGGCACGATTGACAAACAGTTGGGCCTCGCCATTTGCAATCAGCATTTCAGTGTTTACATACTGGCAAGCTGCTGCCTGCCTGAATCTTTACGATATATTAACTATTATTTGTTTATTTAAGTTATAGAATGAATATATTTATTTATTTACACATTATTATTATATTTATATTTATTTAAAAGCAGTTATTGATTTTTTTTCCTACTTTTCTATTTGTTTACCGTCACGAGGGCACTACTTTCGGCTATGCAAATTAGATTTGGCCTGCACCATACTTCCATAGATTAAACTAGGTTAGTAACGAAAGACATATTACTGTAGAACGAAGACAGGACAGTGACATTAAATATTAATTAATCGATGTTCTATTTGTTCGTGAGCATGTCAGTGTCATTGTACTAATTTGTCAAAAATCTATTTGTCGTTTACGAGTTGTTAATTGTTGCTGCTCTATAAAACAGGGCGAACAACAGCTGAGTGATAACGTGAGTGTGTGCCGATGTGCCAAACGAGGTGACCTGAGTAGAAAACTCGTGTGTATTCCGAGGTGCCAAACAACGGGACCGGTATTGCTGACGTGTTGTTCCTTGTTCTAGGGAACATTAAGTTGAGTAAAACCTACGTTTTTGGCATGCATTGTGATTAATAGTGCATCTCTTTTTCAGCGTGTATTGTATGAACAGACTTTGTGCTCTAATTTTGTGGAGCATACAATTTTCCAGAATGTAAACAAAGAGTACAATTTGTAGTGCTCAGATATTAAATAACATAGCATATTAAAGACAACTAACTAAGTGAAGCAGTCAGTTCAGGTCAACGCGAGCCAATTACCCAGCAACATGGCTACTCTAGCTGACTTCATTAAAGCAGGTAAAGAATTGCAATACACAGGTAAAGAGCTAGAACAATATGCAGATCAAAAATTTAAAGAAGCAAAGGATGCAGAGAGAGATGAACGCGCACAGGAAAGACAACATCAGATACAACTAGCTGAGATAACAAAACAAAAAGAAGTGCAAATTAAACAACAACAATTAGAACATGATAAGAATATTAAGCAACAGAACAAAAGATCTGCATACCGGCGTGCCATCAAATGTTTTTTTGTTCCAGCTACGGCCACTATTCAAATAAGTGCCTAGGCCGCCAACGTATGAAAGCCAACAATGCTATTTTACTTGATACATCTTCTGATAGTGGTAGTGAGACTGAGTGTGATGTTGAAAATGAATTACCTGTTAACCAAACGGAAGAGGTGTGTTGTGTAAACGATATGTTGAGTTTTGACAGTTGTGAGCGATGTCACCAGTTTCATGCTGACGGAAAATTAGAATGTGGACATACAGTTCCATGCTCAACTGAGAGCGTGAATGCAGCCTTAGCCTCCAGAGGCAATTTAGAGTTCCACAATGCAATGGTCAATGATAGACCATGCCAATGTTTGCTAGACAGCGGTAGTACCCTTATTGGTCTCAGAAAGGAACTGGTGAGTCAAGAGGATTATACAGGTGACTCTGTCAAATGCCGAACCTTTTCGGGTAACATTGAAATTTACCCTTTGGCCAAAGCCCGTATTGACACTCCTTTCCTTTCGGGTACATTTACTTGTGCTATACTTGACAACCCTTGTACTGATTTAATTCTGGGTTGCTTACCTCAACTAAAACAATGTACTAGCGATGAAATAACTGCATGGAACCAACTGAATGCAGTTAATGCAACAACCAGAGCAGACACTATAAAACATCAAGACACGCTTCAAGATGAGAGACTACTGGTGCTTTCTCCATCTAGCACTGATGATACCAACAGACAAAAAGTCATAGAACAGCAGAAAGCTGATCCTAGTTTGTCTCCTTATTTAAAATTATTGAAAGAACGAGCTAAGGTTACAAAGAACGCATCAGGGTTCTTCAGATTAAATAGTGGCATTCTTACTAAACATTATACTACTGGTAACCATAACATTCAGCAAACGGTGTTACCTGTACAACATCGCATAACTGTGCTAAAGATTGCACATGAGTCACCGTTTGCTGGCCATTTTGCATATGACAAAACCAGGGCCAGAATTCAGGCTCATTTTTATTGGCCAGGTTTTTGCAATGATATTAAATTATTTTGTCGTTCGTGTAATGTCTGTCAACAGTTAGTACGAAAGGGTAAATATGTTACAGCTGAAGTACAACCTTCTACACTGGCTTCTAGGCCATTTGAGAGTGTGGCGGTAGATATTGTTGGACCCCTGAATCAGGTGTCCAGCAAAGGAAATCGCTTCATATTAACGATGGTCGACCTATGTACAAGGTGGGTTGAGGCAGTAGCTTTGAAGTACATCACCTCCAAAGATGTTGCCAATGTATTTCTACACCTGTTCTCACGATTCGGATTTCCACGGACCATTTTATCCGATCGTGTAACTCAATTCATATCGGCTGCAACGCAAGCCCTTACAAAAATGTTAGGGATTAAACAACATTTCACGACAGCGTACCATCCAGCCAGCAATGGGATAGTAGAAAAAATTAATGGAGATCTTAAGCATATGCTGGCTAAGGTAACAGCAGAAAACCCAGCTGATTGGGATACACTGTTACCAACAGTGCTGTTCGCCTATCGGGAGATTCCCCATTCAAGCACGGGTTTCTCACCGTTTGAATTAGTGTACGGGGCTAACCCACGTGGACCCCTAACCATTTATCATCAGGCAATAACAAATTCTATTCAAATTCCCGAACCAAAAACACCTTATGAAATGGTGACTGAAACACGAGATAAAATTATGAAATCGTGTATTATAGCTAAGACAGCTTTGGAGAGGAAGGGTCAAATCTACCGCCAATATGCCAACAAAGGGGCGAGAACAATTGAACTTGAACCAGATCAAGACATACTTCTCTTGCTTCCTGACAAACGAAATTTATTATTGACTTCATGGCAAGGGCCATTCAAGGTGGTACGTAAAGTTTCAGATGTTCACTATGAATATCAATAAACGGAAACTTAAAGATATTCCATGTCAACATGTTGAAACCTTACTATTCACGACAAGAGACAGAAGTAGAGACAGACGAACACAGTGCACCCACACCAAGTGATCAGACGACAGACATACACAACGCAACTACACTAGTTAGCGAGACTGGCATATCCGACGAGCATACACTTAGCGAGAATACAGAATACACACTTAGCACCACCACCGTACTGAATCAGGTAGACGACGACGGAATGGAACTACCAGTTCCTATTGTAGACAAGACTGCTACATTAGATAGCATACATATAGAACAGGGACTAACAGACAGTCAACGACGACAATTAGCAGAATTAGTGACGGAATACAAAGACATATTCTCTGACATTCCAGGTAGGATGGACAGAATCGAACACTCCATTCTTCTTACGGACTCTAAGCCTATTAAATGCAGGCCGTACTCAATCCCACTAAGCTATAGGGAAAATCTAAATAAGGAAATTCTGAATTTAGAGGCTAGTGGGATCATCCAGAAATCCACCTCTGAGTACTCTTTTCCAATTGTTCTAGTTAAGAAGAAAGATTCTACAATTCGTCTGTGCGTGGACTATCGAAAGCTCAACAACGTCACCAAGATCGACGCAGAGCCAATTCCTTCCTGCGAAGATCTTATTCTTGACATGTCCACCTCCAAAATCTTTTCTAAATTAGATCTCACTAAGGGATATTGGCAAGTCCCTATGCAGTCTCAATCCATCCATCTTACTGCTTTTTCAACTCCTTTAGGACTGTACGAGTGGCGTTTTCTTCCTTTCGGACTTCGAAACGCTCCTGCCACTTTCGTACGCTTAACTAGAGATCTACTTCATGGAGTGACGAATACAGTGACCTATATAGATGATATATGTGTCCATACTGATGACTGGACAACACACCTACTGAAACTGAGACACGTCTTTAATAGGTTGCGACTCTTCGGGCTCACTGTCAAACCGAGCAAAGTCGAATTGGGCCTAAAAGAAATTGAGTTTTTGGGTCATGTCATTTCTCAAGGTCAACTAAAGATTGACCAGAAAATTATTACCAAAATTATGAATCTGACCATGCCTACCACCAAGAAGCAGGTCAGAAGCCTTTTGGGGTTAGTGAATTACTATAGTAAATTTATTCCAAATTTAGCGGAGATTACAAGTGTATTTTCCAATGTTTTAAAAGCTTCTGTAAAATTGGATGTTAAAGATGCATTATTAATTTCTGCATTGTCAAAATTGAAAATCTTGTTTAGTAATGTTCCAATCCTCCGCTTGCCTAATCCGAGGCTCGTTTATTATCTTAGGACAGATGCCAGCAGGATCTCCATCGCTGCAGTACTAGGCCAATTTTATGAGGGCATCTTCCATCCGATTTGCTACGTGAGCCGTAAGATCACACCCACCGAGTCCAGATATTCCATATCCGAGTTGGAAGCCTTAAGCGTCATCTATGCGGTGAGAAAGCTGCATCGATTTCTGGCCGGTGTGCACTTCATTGTCCAGACTGACAACTCCCCAATAACGGTCATACAGAGTGGTGTACATCGAAATGACCGAATATACAGGTGGTCGCTAATACTACAAAATTACACCTTTAGTATAGAACATATTAAGGGGAAAGATAACATAAAATATACAGGAGAGAGTGAGAACAGTCAGCGGATTTTTTCTGCCGCTCAAAAAGACTTTTTAATTTTGTTGCCGTCAAATGTTGGTTTCAATGTTGGAAATGTGTTATAATGAATGTATTTTGTGTATTTTAGTTTAGAATCGTAGTGAAAGTATTTTGAGTCTCATAAGACAGAAACGTAGTCACAGATTTGTATTATACACATGTTTGTGACCACAGTTAAATGAATTATGGCACTTGAAAAACTAACTTACATACACATGATAGTTAGATACACATGTTAGAGGTTAGATTATACTTTTAATTACATCCAAACACACAAACAACCAGAAAAAACAAACATGTAAATTGCATACACTTTTATTAGATCAAAGGGAGATAACTCCGGGTCAGGGGACATAATAGACAACGAAACACTAACTTAACAGTGCAATATGACTTTACACGCGGAAGCGAGATAGGTAAAGCCTGTCGCTCACAGCTTGTGTAATTGTTGTTTAATATTATATGGGGGACATGGAGCAATTCATGTGTTGACCTTCAGAAAGTCAACTTTGTATGGGTAGTGAGTTAATTTACTATTTGAGGGCAGGTCTTATAAGACAACGGTCCGGTTCAGACATACCTCTAATTAATATAATATTGCGATTGAGAAAAGGGCTCACGCCAACCAGACAAGTTTGTGGCGATTGCCAGTAGCCAAGTAAAGTGATGCTACATTGTGACATTAGTCAGTAGGTCTATTGAGTAGCCCAAAGCCAGGTTATCTACAGTCTTTGACAAAAATTAGACACACTAATTTTTTTAGAAACCTCTTGCGTCACAACCAATGAGTCAAAGTTGATGACGCAACACAGGAGGGGAGGGTGTGTGTCAAAGACTGACTCAGTAGGCAGGAATCCTGCCTCATGATAAAACACCACCGGGACGTGGGGTCAACCTCAGATAGAGTAGAGGGAACATAGTGCCCGGGATCAGGGCAGGATAGATGATAGAAAAGGGGGACTAGTAACTAGTCCTCACACGAAGGCGTTGACCAGATAGTTAGCACTACTGGTCACGACGGAATCACGCCTGCGTGATCGCTACGATTGCCGCTCAAACCAAAGCCAGCTAATAGAAGCGTGCTAACTGACATAGCACGCAAAGAGCCGAAGGGCGTATGAAGGTCCTTCCGCGTGGCGTGTAAGGACGCGAGTGAAGGAAGTCAGACTGGGGACTGACTTTGTAGTGTGCACATCGTATAGAATAGATATGTGTTTTTCGTATAGCCTAATAGATAGAGATTTGCTATAGGGTTTAGGAAAACTAGTGATAGAGAATAGTGTGACTTTATGTGTGATTAGATAGCGACTGTTTTGCAATTGTAAAGAGCCAACGGCAATAAAATGTACCATTTCATTCCTCGCACACGACTTGCAAGTTTCTTGTAGGGTGTGGGAGAAGTAATCCGATGATGCCTGAAACATGAGTTGTTGACACTTGGTCTATATGTGAGGGTACTCAGTCTATATGTGAGAGTATTTGGTCTATATGTGAGCGTATCTGGTCTGTATGTGAGGGTATCTGGACTACATGTGAGGGTACCTGGTCTATATGTGAGGGTACTTGGTCTATATGTGAGGGTACTTGGTCTATATGTGTGGGTACTTGGTCTATATGTGAGGGTACCTGGTCTATATGTGAGGTTACCTGGTCTATATGTGAGGGTACCAGGTCTATATGTGAGGGTACCTGGTCTATATGTGAGGGTACTTGGTCTATATGTGGGTGTACTTGGTCTATATGTGAGGATACTTGGTCTATATGTGAGGGTACTTGGTCTATATGTGAGAGTAACTGGTCTACATGTGAGGGTACCTGGTCTGTATGTGAGGGTACCTGGTCTATATGTGAGGGTACTTGGTCTATATGTGAGGGAACCTGGTCTATATGTGAGGGTACTTGGTCTATATGTGAGGATACTTGGTCTATATGTGAGGGTACTTGGTCTATATGTGAGAGTACCTGGTCTATATGTGAGGGTACCTGGTCTATATGTGAGGGTACTTGGTCTATATGTGAGGAACCTGGTCTATATGTGAGGGTACTTGGTCAATATGTGAGGGTACCAAGTCTATATGTAAGGGTACTTGGTCTATATGTGAGGGTACCTGGTCTATATGTGAGGGTACTTGGTCTAGATGTGAGGGTACTTGGTCTATATGTGAGGGTGCTTGGTCTATATGTGAGGGTGCTTGGTCTATATGTGAGGTTACTTGATCTATATGTGAGGGTACTTGGTCTATATTTGAGGGTACCTGGTCTATATGTGAGGGTACCTGGTCTATATGTCAGGGTACCTTGTCTATATGTGAGGGTATTGGTCTATATGTGAGGGTACTTGGTCTAGATGTAAGGGTACATATAGGCCAGGTAATGGCAGTGTGTGTGGGTGGGGGATGTGCGGGAGGGAATGGGTCGATTGGTGGGGTATGTATGTGTCCCTTGGTGTGCGTGTGTGTGGGTAGGTGGGGGTGTGTGTGTGGGGTGATGTATGGGTAGGTGGGAGATGGGCTTCATAACATGGTAATTAGCCTTGTTTATGTTTACAACATTCATTTCACAATGTTTATTTTTCTTCCTATGTAAATGTATAATGCTCTTGATGAACGAAAGACGAGTGATTGGAAGGGCCGAATGTAAGACGGGCCTGCGCGCCCAATTTTTGACCCTAATAAAGTTGATTTGATTTGATTTGATTTGATTTGTGAAGGTTCTTGGTCTATATGTGAGGGTTCTTGGTCTATATGTGAGGGCTCTTGGTATATATGTGAGGCTACCTGGTCTATATGTGAGGGTTCTTGGTCTATATGTGAAGGTTTTTGGTCTATATGTGAGGGTTCTTTGTCTATATGTGAGGATTCTTGGTCTATATATGAAGGTTCTTGGTCTATATGTGAAGGTTCTTGGTCTATATGTGAGGGTTCTTGGTCTAAATGCGAGGGTTCTTGGTCTATATGTGAGGGTTCTGTCTATATGTAAGGGTTCTTGGTCTATATGTGAAGGTTCTTGGTCTATATGTGAGGATTCATGGTCTATATGTGAGGGTTCTTGGTCTATATGTGAGGGTTCTGGTCTATATGTAAGGGTTCTTGGTCTATATGTGAAGGTTCTTGGTCTATATGTGGGGGTTCATGGTCTATATGTGAGGGTTCTTAGTCTATATGTGAGGCTACCTGGTCTATATGTGAGGGTTCTTGGTCTATATGTGAGGGTTATTGGTCTATATGTGAAGGTTCTTGGTCTATATGTGAGGGTTCTTGGTCTACATGTGAGGGTTATTGGTCTACATGTGAGGGTTCTTGGTCTATATGTGAGGGTTCTTGGTCTACAGGTGAGGGTTTTTGGTCTATATGTGAGGGTAAATGTCGGACTCGCAGTGTGTGGTAGCAACGCTTTATCATCTACAGATATAAATTTATAAATAGATAATATTAAATCTAGGTTATCCCTGTATTTTGTATTGTTGGTAATGTAACTAGATATGCATCAACAGAGACACGCATCATCATCATCATTATCATCATCATCATCATCATCATCATCATCATCATCATCATCATCATCATCATCATCATCATTGTCATCATTATTGTCATCACAGAGCGTTCCTCTCATTTCGGCCAGACTTGAAATTTCTCAGTGCCTTGACACTTCTGTCTCCCACATCCTCGTGCCCTGCGCGTGTAGTGCCCTGTAGGACACACTAGTTTCCCTCAGTGTTAACTTTAAAGCAACCATTTGTTAATGATGCACGCTTGACTGTGTCCCCAGATACCAGGAATGGATGCAGGAAGTCTGCTGGCGGCCATACTGGTGTTTATATCAACAACAACAAACATCCAGGCCAAGACGGTCGTGTTCTACCCTCCCCCACTCACCAGTTACATCGTCTACCACAGCCACGTAGCCGGCGCCCTAGCCAGCCTGGGCCACGAGGTGTGGCTCTGTGTGCCAGACTCTCTCCTCAAGAAGAACCTGGTCAAGGATAAGACTGTCAATATTCTATCATACGGGCAACAGCTGGGAGACATCGAGAGGCATGTATATGAAAACACCAACGTCCTTGATAAATTCTGGAACAGAGAACCAACACAAGGCATACATTCACTTCGTCATATTTCTCGGGAGATGACAAAAGTAGCCAACCTTGTCCTTGGAGATAGGACTTTTGTTGACAAAGTGAGGGATCTGAAGCCGGATCTAATTGTGTTGGAGTCAATACCATTCAACATGAATATGGTTGTGCTTCCCTACATGTTGGACATCCCTTTTGCCTTCATTGGAACATTTCATGAAGTGCTTATATCAAAGGTTCCTTTCAGTCCAGCAGCAACACCATATCCAATGTACATCACTAGCGACAGAATGACGTTCTTCCAGAAGCTTCAAACAACTCTTCTTTTCCTTTACCGCGTCAACTTTGACACGTTTCATGACAGCAGCCTGGTGTCCAAATTTGCTCCAGGAAAACCCTACAAGTCCATCAATGAGCTGGCCTCCAACGCTGAAGTTTTTATTGCCGAAGTTGACCACATACTGGACTACCCACGGACAATGCTGCCAAACACCAAACTGATTGGAGGGTCTTCCGCGTCTCCTGCAAAACCACTGACTGGAGAATACCAGAAGTTTGTGGATGAAGCTACCACTGGAATCATCGTCATGTCGTTCGGCGGGTCCGTAGTTAATATTCCTCCTGACATCTCCTCCAAGATCGTTTCTACTTTCCAACAACTTGACCTGAGGGTAGTGTGGAAAGTGAACCTGACCTCTCCCGATCCTAAACAGATCAAGACCTCCTTGTGGATACCACAAAATGACCTCCTGGGACACGAGAAAGCCAAACTGTTCGTGTCCCATTGTGGAAAGAACGGACAATACGAGGCGCTCTACCACGGAGTGCCAATACTCTGTCTGCCCATATATGGAGATCAGGGCTACAACTCTGAGAGAGTCAGGGTGAAGCAACTTGGACTCTACGCTGACATGCGTGATGCTAGCGCAGACGAGCTGGCAGCCATGATGAAAGAAATCATCTACGGGGGAAAATACACAGACAACATGAAGAAAGCTTCCCGCCTTTACCGGGAGCTGTACAAAGTTCCAAAACACGAAGTTGCTTACTGGCTGGATCACGTGATGAAATATGGCGGAGACCACATGAGGTCACCAGGTCAACAGATGCCGTGGTATCAACTCCTTGTGGTAGACGTCATTGCATTTCTCCTCCTCGTTATTGTCCTCATCTTCCTGGCCATCTATATTCTTATCAGGGGCTGCTGTAGACTCTGTAGAGGTGGTCAGCGGGAAGTCAAATCAAAACGGGAGTAATTCCGTGCTACAATTTGAGGCTGCACTACAGGAAGATTCTAATTACGGGACGCGGCTTCCTGAGATGAACACGCTTAGACTATGGAATTAAAAACACCTGCGTTAATATAAACAATATTTTAGAAACAGCTAGAATGGAAAGACTAGTATAGAAAGGAGTTACCGACAAGGCAGTCCACTTCATAGTCCCGAGTTTTATCCCATGTTAGCTCGGGTGTCTTTCTACAAAACCGCTCGCCCAGAGTGTAATGAATGAATCACCAAAAAACGAGAAGTAGATTGTGAGCTTTACTAAAACACGACTACAAGAGACAAATTGCGGCCAAAGCCTTCGTCAGCACAGGACAAACAAACACAAACCGACACAAAGCTACATTAAACACACGGCATGACAATATTAAACTAATTAAAGGTACTTATCTGAATCTGAATCTGTATCCTCACTTGGAGAGACTGACACACGTTGGACTGTCAGTGGATTGTAAGGACCGGAAGTATGGTAAACGGGTCAAAGGTGAAGCGGGAGGGGAGTGGGGATGGAGAAACCCCTATATGAGCGGAAAAGTAAAAATAGAGATTGGCAAAGATTATGGTACACCGTTCACACATGGCAGTTCTCGTTAAGCGCTCGAAACACAGTTGCGGAAGATTAAATTGTGTTGGTCCTCACAGAGGGGCATGAGTTACGGATGTTCAGAAACCAATAACAAAACACTGAACGCAAAACTGCCAAGAAAAGTTGACTGCGGTGTCCTGCAAAGGACCTGCAAATACCTTGATAGAGGACTGTAAACTAGGGGGTGGGGGTGGGGGGGGGGAAGTTTGGAAGTTAAATTAAACTGTGTTGGACATTGAGGCCGTGAGGGGAGAGTGTGCCCAACTGGAAGATGAGACGGTGTTTCAAAGTCTTCCGATCCCGTTCGTAGGATGCGCATGATTTGATGGCCGTGACCTGTATGTCTGCCACGCCACAGTGGTCAGGACTGTTAAAATGCATGGATACTAGTTTGTGGGCGTCACTGGTGATATCAGAAAGATGCTGTATAAATCTGTCAGCAAGACGAAAGCCTATCTCACCGATATATCTCATGTCGCAACGTATGCAGGTGATCGCATAGATACCGCATAGATACCGTTGTGACTGATGCATGAGAAACCCTCCTGTTTACCATTGTCCGCCCAGAGTGTAGTACAGTGCACGAATTCCGAGTTTGTGCACAACACCTGCGCTTGTGAACCGAATGAAGAAGTTGGAGAACGAACCCACGACATTCGTAACGCGACACAGACGGCTTGACTACCCGGCCAAGGAAATTCACCTAAAACATCACATTGTGAAAGTGTAGTAGTCAAAGTGTAGTAATTAAACTGCAGTAGTGAAAGTGTAGTAGTGAAAGTGTAGTAGTGAAAGTGTAGTAGTGAAAGTGTAGTAGTGAAAGTGTAGTAGTGAAACTGTAGTAGTGAAAGTGTAGTAGTGAAAGTGTAGTAGTGAAAGTGTAGTAGAGAAAGTGTAGTTGTGAAAGTGTAGTAGTAAAAGTGTAGTTGTGAAAGTGTAGTAGTGAAAGTGTAGTAGTGAAACTGCAGTAGTGAAAGTGTAGTAGTGAAAGTGTAGTAGTGAAAGTATAGTAGTGAATGTGTAGTAGTGAAAGTGTAGTAGTGAAAGTGTAGTAGTGAAAGTGTAGTAGTGAAAGTGTAGTAGTGAAAGTGTAGTAGTGAAACTGCAGTAGTGAAAGTGTAGTAGAGAAAGTGTAGTAGTGAAAGTATAGTAGTGAAAGTGTAGTAGTGAAAGTATAGACGTTAAAGTATAGTAGTGAAAGTGTAGTAGTGAAAGTGTAGTAGTGAAAGTGTGGTAGTGAAAATATAGTATTGAATGTGTAGTAGTGAAAGTGTAGTAGAGAAAGAGTAGTAGTTAAAGTATAGTAGTGAAAGTGTAGTAGTGAAAGTGTAGTAGTTAAAGTATAGTAGTGAAAGTGTAGTAGTGAAAGTGCAGTAGTGAAAGTGTAGTAGTGAAAGTGTAGTAGTGAAAGTGTAGTAGTGAAACTGCAGTAGTGAAAGTGTAGTAGTGAAAGTGTAGTAGTGAAAGTGTAGTTGTGAAAGTGTAGTAGTGAAAGTGTAGTAGTGAAACTGCAGTAGTGAAAGTGTAGTAGTGAAAGTGTAGTAGTGAAAGTATAGTAGTGAATGTGTAGTAGTGAAAGTGTAGTAGTGAAAGTGTAGTAGTGAAAGTGTAGTAGTGAAAGTGTAGTACTGAAAGTGTAGTAGTGAAACTGCAGTAGTGAAAGTGTAGTAGAGAAAGTGTAGTAGTGAAAGTATAGTAGT
Organism: Cepaea hortensis; assembly: GCA_963921405.1. NCBI lineage: Eukaryota > Metazoa > Mollusca > Gastropoda > Stylommatophora > Helicidae > Cepaea > Cepaea hortensis. Next base: position 99,564,027 of record OY992888.1, read on the forward strand.
AAAAGTGTAGTAGTGAAAGTATAGACGTTAAAGTATTGTAGTGAAAGTGTAGTAGTGAAAGTGTAGTAGTGAAAGTGTGGTAGTGAAAATATAGTATTGAATGTGTAGTAGTGAAAGTGTAGTAGAGAAAGTGTAGTAGTTAAAGTATAGTAGTGAAAGTGTAGTAGTGAAAGTGTAGTAGTTAAAGTATAGTAGTGAAAGTGTAGTAGTGAAAGTGCAGTAGTGAAAGTGTAATAGTGAAAGTGTAGTAAAGAAAGTGTAGTAGTGGAAGTGTAGTAGTGAAAGTGTAGTAGTGAACGTGCAGTAGTGAAAGTGTAGTAGTGAAAGTGTAGTAGTAAACGTGTAGTAGTTAAAGTGCAGTTGTGAAAGTGTAGTAGTGAAAGTTTAGTAGAGAAAATATAGTAGCGAAAGTGTAGAAGTGAAAGTGTAGTAGTGAAAGGTAGTAGTGAAAGTGTAGTAGTTAAAGTATAGTAGTGAAAGTGTAGTAGTTAAAGTATAGTAGTGAAAGTGTAGTAGATAAAGTATAGTAGAGAAAGTATAATAGTGAAAGTGTAGTAGTTAAAGTATAGTAGTGAAAGTGTAGTAGTGAAAGTGCAGTACTGAAAGTGTAGTAGTGAAAATGTAGTAGTGAAAGTGTAGTAGTGAAAGTGTAGTAGTGAAACTGCAGTAGTTAAAATGCAGTAGTGAAAATGTAGTATTGAAAGTGTAATAGTGAAAGTGTAGTAGAGAAAGTGTAGTAGTTAAAGTATAGTAGTGAAAGTGTAGTAGTTAAAGTATTGTAGTGAAATTGTAGTAGTGAAAGTGCAGTAGTGAAAGTGTAATAGTGAAAGTGTAGTAGTGAAAGTGTAGTAGAGAAAGTGCAGTAGTGAAAGTGTAGTAGTGAAAGTGTAGTAATGAAAGTGTAGTAGTTAAAGTGTAGTAGTTAAAGTGTAGTAGTGAAAGTGTAGTAGTTAAAGTGTAGTAGTTAAAGTATAGTAGTTAAAGTATAGTAGTGAAAGTGTAGTAGTTAAGTATAGTAGTGAAATTGTAGTAGTGAAAGTGCAGTACTGAAAGTGTAGTAGTGAAAATGTAGTAGTGAAAGTGTAGTAGTGAGTGTGTAGTAGTGAAACTGCAGTAGTTAAAGTGCAGTAGTGAAAGTGTAGTAGTGAAAGTGTAGTAGTGAAGGTGTAGTAGGTAAAGTGCAGTAGTGAAAGTGTAGTAGAAAAAGTATAGTAGCGAAAGTGTAGAAGTGAAAGTGTAGTAGTGAAAGTCTAGTAGTTAAAGTATAGTAGTGAAAGTGTAGTAGTTAAAGTATAGTAGTGAAAGTGTAGTAGTTAAAGTATAGTAGTGAAAGTGTAGTAGTTAAAGTATAGTAGTGAATGTGTAGTAGTTAAAGTATAGTAGTGAAAGTGTAGTAGTGAAAGTATAGTAGAGAAAGTATAGTAGTGAATGTGTAGTAGTGAAAAAATAGTAGTGAAAGTATAGTAGAGAAAGTATAGTAGTGAAAGTATAGTAGTGAAAGTGTAGTAGTGAAAGTGTAGTAGTGAAAATGTAGTAATGAAAGTGTAGTAGAGAAAGTGCAGTAGTGAAAGTGTAGTAGTGAAAGTATAGTAGTGAAAGTGTAGTAGTGAAAGTGTAGTAGTGAAAGTGTAGTAGTGAAAGTGTAGTAGTGAAAGTGTAGTAATGAAAGTGTAGTAGAGAAAGTGCAGTAGTGAAAGAGTAGTAGTGAAAGTGTAGTAATGAAAGTGTAGTAGAGAAAGTGCAGTAGTGAAAGTGTAGAAGTGAAAGTGTAGTAGTGAAAGTGTAGTAATGAAAGTGTAGTAGAGAAAGTGCAGTAGTGAAAGTGTAGTAGTGAAAGTGTAGTAGTGAAAGTGTAGTAGTGAAGGTGTAGTAGTGAAAGTGTAGTAGAGAAAGTGCAGTAGTAAAATTGTAGTAGTGAAAGTATAGTAGTGAAAGTATAGTAGAGAAAGTATAGTAGTGAAAGTATAGTAGTGAAAGTGTAGTAGTGAAAGTGTAGTAGATAAAGTGCAGTAGTGAAAGTGTATTAGAGAAAGTGCAGTAGTGAACGTGTAGTAGTGAAAGTGTAGTAATGAAAGTGTAGTAGAGATAGTGCAGTAGTGAAAGTGTAGTAGTGAAAGTGTAGTAGTGAAAGTGTAGTAGTGAAAGTGTAGTAGTGAAAGTGTAGTAGTGAAAGTGTAGTAGTGAAAGTGTAGTAATGAAAGTGTAGTAGAGAAAGTGCAGTAGTGAAAGTATAGTAGTGAAAGTGTAGTAGTGAAAGTGTACTAGTGAAAGTGTAGTAGTGAAAGTGTAGTAGTGAAAGTGTAGTAGTGAAAGTGTAGTAATGAAAGTGTAGTAGAGAAAGTACAGTAGTGAAAGTGTAGTAGTGAAAGTGTAGTAGTGAAAGTGTAGTAGTGAAGGTGTAGTAGTGAAAGTGTAGTAGAGAAAGTGCAGTAGTAAAATTGTAGTAGTGAAAGTATAGTAGTGAAAGTATAGTAGAGAAAGTATAGTAGTGAAAGTATAGTAGTGAAAGTGTAGTAGTGAAAGTGTAGTAGATAAAGTACAGTAGTGAAAGTGTAGTAGAGAAAGTGCATTAGTGAAAGTGTAGTAGTGAAAATGTAGTAATGAAAGTGTAGTAGAGAAAGTGCAGTAGTGAAAGTGTAGTAGTGAAAGTATAGTAGTGAAAGTGTAGTAGTGAAAGTGTAGTAGTGAAAGTGTAGTAGTGAAAGTGTAGTAATGAAAGTGTAGTAGAGAAAGTGCAGTAGTGAAAGTGTAGTAGTGAAAGTGTAGTAGTGAAAGTGTAGTAGATAAAGTGTAGTAGTGAAAGTGTAGTAGTGAAAGTGTAGTAGTGAAAGTGTAGTAATGAAAGTGTAGTAGTTAAAGTGTAGAAGTGAAAGTGTAGTAGTGAAATTGTAGTAGTGAAAGTGTAGTAGTGAAAGTGTAGTAGTGAATGTGCAGTAGTGAAAATGCAGTAGTGAATGTGCAGTAGTGAAAGTGTAGTGGTGAAAGTGTAGTAGTGAAAGTGTAGTAGTGAAAGTGTAGTAGTGAAAGTGTAGTAGTGAAAGTGTAGTAGTTGAAGTGTAGTAGTGAAAGTGTAGTAGTGAAAGTGTAGTAGTGAAAGTGTAGTAGTGAAAGTGTAGTAGTGAAAGTGTAGTAGTGAAAGTGTAGTAGATAAAGTGCAGTAGTGAAAGTGTAGTAGTGAAAGTGTAGTAATGAAAGTGTAGTAGATAAAGTGCATTAGATAAAGTGTAGAAGTGAAAGTGCAGTAGTGAAAGTCTAATTGCTGATGTACAGATTCACTGTGCTACTCTCACTGACTTTCAATTGTAGTTTATGAAGGTTCACGCAGATGAACACGTGCATGTGTACGCAAATGTAAGACTGTAGGAAAGGTTAAATATATACATATTTAGTAATGTAATATATATATAATCTCATCATGTTCCTCTTGTTCCTTGCTGTGCCGTGGTGAAGTATAAACAGCGGAGAGTGCCTGTTTATGGGCTTAACGTGTCGATAGACATGAGTGAGCGTGAGAGCGAATGAGTGAGCGTGAGAGTGAATGAGTGAGAGTGTCTGTGTGTGGGAGTGAATGAGTGAGCGTGAGAGTGAATGAGTGAGCGTGAGAGTGAATGAGTGAGCGTGAGAGTGAATGAGTGAGAGTGAATGAGTGAGCGGGAGAGTGAATGATTGAGCGTGAGAGTGAATGAGAGAGCGGGAGAGTGAATGAGTGAGGGTGAATGAGTGAGCGGGCGAGTGAATGAGTGAGCGTGAGAGTGAATGAGTGAGCGTGAGAGTGAATGAGTGAGCGGGAGAGTGAATGAGTGAGCGGGAGAGTGAATGAGTGAGCGTGAGAGTGAATGAGTGAGCGGGAGAGTGAATGAGTGAGCGTGAGAGTGATTGAGTGAGCGTGAGAGTGAATGAGTGAGAGTGAATGAGTGAGCGTGAGAAGGAATGAGTGAGCGTGAGAGTGAATGAGTGAGCGTGAGAGTGAATCAGTGAGCGGGAGAGTGAATGATTGAGCGTGAGAGTGAATGAGTGGGCGTGTGAGTAAATGAGTGAGCGTGAGAGTGAATGAGTGAGCGGCAGAGTGAATGAGTGAGCGGGACAGTGAATGAGTGAGCGTGAGAGTGAATGAGTGAGCATGAGAGTGAATGAGTGAGAGTGAATGAGTGAGCGGGAGAGTGAATGAGTGAGCGGGAGAGTGAATGATTGAACGGGAGAGTGAATGAGTGAGCGGGAGAGTGAATGAGTGAGCGGAAGAGACAGAATGAGTGAGCGTGAGAGTGAATGAGTGAGCGGGAGAGTGAATGAGTGAGCGGGAGAGTGAATGAGTGAGCGGGAGAGTGAATGAGTGAACGGGAGAGTGAATGAGTGAGCGGGAGAGTGAATGAGTGAGAGTGTGTGTGTGTGAGTGAATGAGTGAGAGTGAGAGTGAATGAGAGAGAGAGAGAGAGAGTGTGTGTGGTGTGTGTGTGTGTGTGTGTGTGTGTGTGTGTGTGTGTGTGGGACGCGCTGGCATCACTACTTTTACGTCACATACTTTTTATGTACACATTTTTCTCCATGTTTAGCCTTGTTTATGTTTACAACATTCATTTCACAATGTTTATTTTTCTTCCTATGTAAATGTATAATGCTCTTGATGAACGAAAGACGAGTGATTGGAAGGGCCGAATGTAAGACGGGCCTGCGCGCCCAATTTGTGACCCTAATAAAGTTGATTTGATTTGATTTGATTTGATTTGATATTCCCTTGGACTATGTTATTCCCTGCGTCCATTGTTTACGTGGTCGGCCTCTTCCTCTGCTTCCCTCTGATCTTTACATCATTGCTTGTTGTGTTATACTGTTAGTTGGTAACCTACTTGCATGGCCAAACCATTTGACTTGATGCCTTTCAATAAAATCTAGTGCAGCTATAACCCCCACTTTAGTCCTGATTTCTTAATTTCTGATCTTATCTCTTCTTGATTCATTGAATATTCTTCTCAGGAATCTCATTTCTGTTGTTGTGATTTTTCTTTTCTTTTTTTCTGTCATTGTCTAGGTTTGGCATTGGTAACATAGAGTTGGCAGGAAGATTGTGTTGTAAAGTGCTTTCTTAGTAGTTATTGATACATGTTTGTTCTTTAGTATTGGCGCCATTTGTCCAATGAGTTGGTTTGCTTTATTGCATCTATTGTCAGTCTCGTCTTCTGATCTGCCATTTGACGATATTATACTTCCTAGGTACTTGAAACTCTTCACTTGTTTCAAGGGATGTTCATTTTGGTGAATTTTTGTTGTTTTGTCTTCTTTAGTTATAGTCATTACCTCTGTTTTGCTTGTGCTAATTTTCATGTTATGTTACCTAGACATTTCGTTTAGACTATTCATGTGGTCTTGTAATTCAGCTTCTGATTTTGCTATTAGTGCTTGGTCGTCCACAAACAATAGTTCTCTAATGGTTAGATTTGCAGATGGTTCTTCTTCTGTGTTCTCATCATGCGGTGTTCTTGCGGTATCTGTTTGGCTGGTTTCTTTACATATGTTGAGTTGAGTTGAGTCAACAACCGACATCACTGCATTCAGGACATTCCCATACGTGCTCCGTCCCCTTGTTCAACAACCAGCGAAGAGTCATACTACTAATCGTACCCACCGCTATCTGATTAAAAGTTCTCCTGGTCTTCCCTCTCAGTGTTGAGATTCTTCCAGAACCCCTGCCGAACCCCCGCAATCTCATTCTTTCCACATATGGGTTCTCAATCTGTTCTCCGCCTTCTCCACCTGGTCCCACAAGCGCACGACCACCCCCCCCCCCTTGTCTATAGGCAAAATTCCACCAAGAGGTGTATCCCGTGCTAGCCTATCAGCCTGTTCATTCCCCCCGTACACCCGCATGGCCAGGGCAAAATATCCATACAATTCTCACGATCTATGACCTCTGAAGCGACGAGAGCCATTCAACATGAACCATTCCTTTCTCCACCTTGCTAAGCATACTCTTTGAATCCGTAATGAATACAACGTGTGTTGCAGTAGTCTCTTCTAGCCACCGGAATGCCGCTGTTACTGCCTCCACCTCCATTCTCATGCTGGAGGTCGTAGTCTATTATGCTACTCTCCTTTTTCAAGACTCGCCCATTAGCCTTTGCAATAAAGCCCCAGCCACTACATCTGTTTCTCACCACTGACCCATCGGTGTAGATTACTATGTCACCTTGATGTGTGTTGCTCTGGATCAGCTGTTGCACTTCAAACTCAGTGCGGCCCGCTGCCCATTCTCTGCACTCACCACCCAGTGTTATTATTACATTGTGCCAGTCCGTCATGTCTTCCGGAACTTCAACCCACTCTCTTCCACGATTGATGGTCTCTAGATCACACACCTGACGTATAGAAAGTTCCGCCTGTGCCATCCAGGACCTGCCTCGTCTTAGTCTATGACCCTTAACCATATCTATTGCTGCATGCAGCGGGTGATCCCTGTCTGCGGCAACTCTCAGGTACCATTTAGCCTGAAGGACCCTATGCCTATCCGTCATTGTAGGTAGCGCCAGGATGTGCCTCATGCATATAATTGGTGTGTCCTTTGTGCACCCCCTGATAAACCGCAGGGCAGCATTCTGTTTGCGCTCCAACCTTTCAAGATGGCTCGTTGATACTGTCAGCAGCCCCAAACCATACTCATCTCATCTCATCTCATCTCATCATGTTCCTCTTGTACCTTGCGGTGTCGAGGTGAAGTATAAACTTCGTGAGAGTGCCCGGTTATGGGCTTCGAATATCGACATTCCCATAAATTCTGCTATTCCCTCCGTCCAATGTGTACGTGGTCGGCCTCTTCCTCTGTTTCCATCTGGTCTGTACATCATTGCTTGTTGTGGCATGCTGTTGACTGGTAACCTACTTGCATGGCCAAACCATTAGACTTGCTGCTTTCTAATAAAATCTAGTGCTGCTTTAACCCCCACTTTAGTCCTGATTTCTTCATTTCTGATCTTATCTCTTCTTGATACGTTGAGTATTCTTCTCAGGAACCTCATTTCTGTTGTTGTGATTTTTCTTTTCTCTTTTTCTGTCATTGTCCAGGTTTGGCATTGGTAGCATAGAGTTGGTAGGAAGATCCAAACCATACTTAACGACAGAAATTATTAACTGCTGAAAGAGCCTGTACAGCATCCTCTGATCTACCCCGGTTGCTGCCATAGCCCTCAATGCATTAAGTCCCCTACCAGCCTTCACCACCAAAGCCTCCACATGATCCTTAAAAGACAAACACCTGTCAAAGGTGATACCCAAGTACTTCAATTTACTCTCTCTACTAAGAGGACATCCATTCAATATAATACCTGGGACATCTGCCTTGACGATCCGGTTATCCAGGGAGTACCACACAACCGATGCCTTGTCTGGGTTTATAATGACCTCTGCGTCCCTGCACCACTCTGCCACCTGTAAGTCCTTCGCCAGACTGGCCCTGTCTCTGCCCTGTCTGTACACCAGCACATCATCTGCAAATGGCAAGATTCTACCCACACCTGGTGTCTCAATAGCTGCAATTTTGCTGGTGTAGACATTAAAGAGCACCGGGGACAAGGCAGATCCCTGCGGCAACCCAGGTGTAAAAGTACATGTTGTCTATATTTGTTACGAACAAGAGAGGGGACAGGACACAACCTTGTCGTACTCCGGATCATATGGTGAAGGGTTCTGAATGTCCTCTAGTTGTAAAGTCAAATATTATAAGTTGACTGGGATTCTCCAAAAGAAGCAATCAACGCATCATGCGTTGCATGGATGATTGTCAACCAACACAGAACTGGCACTGTTAGCCACCGGACGCTGATGCATATGCTGGGGGAAGGGGGGGATCTGAGCACCTATGGACATGTCCGGAGTGCAATGAAGATACCCCAACTGATAACTGATAACTGATAACTGATGGATGATTGTGTGTACAGAGATTGGTGGAGTTTTTGAGTAGTACTGTTATTGTGTACATGGGTATGTGGAGTGTTTCAGCAGTTCTTCTTTTGTGTACAGGGATTGGTGGGGTTTTTAAGTAGGTCTGTTATTGTGTGTACAGGGATTGGTGGAGTATTTAAGTAGTTCTGTTATTGTGTACACTGATTGTGGAGTGTTTAAATAGTTCTGCTATTGTGTGTACAGGGATTGGTGAAATATTTAAGTAGTTTTGCTATTGTGTGTACAGGGATTGGTTGAGTGTTTAAGTAGTTCTGTTATTGTGTGTACAGGGATTAGTGAAGTGTTTAAGTAGTTTTGCTATTGTGTGTACAGGGATTGGTTGAGTGTTTAAGTAGTTCTGTTATTGTGTTTACAGGGATTAGTGAAGTGTTTAAGTAGTTTTGTTATTGTGTGTACAGGGATTGGTGGAGTATTTAAGTAGTTTTGTTATTGTGTGTACAGGGTTTGGTGGTGTCTTCCACTCAGTGGGCAAGATTGTTGTTGAATACGCTCAGTGTGTGTTGTATATGCCTATCTGAGAAATGGGGGTTTGTTGTATATGCCTATCTGAGATAAGGGGATATGTTGTATATGCCTATATGCGATAAGCGGATATGTTGTATATGCCTATCTGATACATGGGGATTTCTTGTATATGCCTACCTGAGAAATGGGGATTTTTTTATATGCCTATCTGAGACTTGGAGATATGTTATATGTTAGGGGTAGTTGCTGGAGTAGCCATTAGACAAGATGAGAACCATCGAGACCGGGAAGACAAGTCACGTCATGATTGAGAGAACCATCGAGACCGGGAAGACAAGTCACGTCATGATTTAGAGAACCATCGGCGCGGGAAGACAAGTCATGTCATGATTGAGAGAACCATCGGCGCGGGAAGACAAGTCATGTCATGATTGAGAGAACCATCGGGGCGGGAAGAAAAGTCACGTCATAATTGAGAGAACCATCGGGGCGAGAAGACAAGTCACGTCATAATTGAGAGAACCATCGGGGCGGGAAGACACGTCACGTCATAATTGAGAGAACCATCGGGGCGGGAAGACAAGTCACGTCATGATTGAGAGAACCATCGGGGCGAGAAGACAAGTCACGTCATAATTGAGAGAACCATCGGGGCGGGAAGACACGTCACGTCATAATTGAGAGAACCATCGGGGCGGGAAGACAAGTCATGTCATGATTGAGAGAACCATCGGGGCGGGAAGACAAGTCACGTCATGATTGAGAGAACCATCGCCTGGCTTATGTTGGAACAGGCGGCTCTGCTTGATCTGTCAGAAAAACGTGCAAACATTACGTCATTACTTCATGACTGAATAATACTAATTATTATTCTGGTAACTGTAATAAAATGGTGCTAAGGTCGTTACTTTAAGACTAACTAATGCTGATTATTATTCAGTTAACTGTAACAAAAATGTTGGGTGTCAATTACATATGCTGAATATACTGGGATCTCTTGCTACATGTAGCCTCATGCCAAAGATATGAGCATGCTGAATATACTGGGATCTCTTGCTACATGTAGCCTCATGCCAAAGATATGAGCATGCTGAATATACTGGGATCTCTTGCTACATGTAGCCTCATGCCAAAGATATGAGCATGCTGAATATACTGGGATCTCTTGCTACATGTAGCCTCATGCCAAAGATATGAGAATGCAGAATATACTGGGATCTTTTATGGGGAAGCCTCTACTGCTATAGTGTTCAAGTAGCTTTGTGATTGTGTTTATAGCTATTAGTTGCGTGTTTAAGTAGTTTTTAACTAGTGTCAGGTCTTAGTCAGATATGACTGAGCTACCGTATAACAGTAGACGGTGCTACCTGTTTTCTGTTAGCGCCGAACGTTGGGCAGCGCTTACCAAACCCGACACTCCACATTGTGCCAACGGCTTCGGGCGGAAGAGCCCAATTGGGAGGGTACAAGCCTTACCCTGGTGCGAGTAAATGCAAGCTAAAGACAAAATGTCATGGCAGGGCAGACCAGGCCCTAAGCCTTGGTTGACGGCTGGTCTAGGATCGAAGCTCAGACAGGCGGACAGTTAGAGCATTGCTTTCTGATCCGGCAGCTTCTGCAGCTTGTCTTGTTCCAGATGTAGGGGTGTTACCTTTCCTCTGGAGTGAACTAGGCAGGCCGAGAGAGGGATCATGCTGCATGGGCAACACGTGATCTCTATATTTTAGCCCAGGCTTTGTGCTATGGAGAGGCAATAACTCCATCCCTGGTCTTAACTGGTCTCGGAATCAAAGCGAGAGGCAACTGTTACGGTTATAAGTCCCTGTCAATTGACGTAGACATGGGGCGCCACGGGTTGCCTCTGACGGTGGGAGACACCTACAGGTATAACTGATCAGCTACCGCCCGCCTCAAGTTGGGCAGCCCCCGGCCAATTGGGTGCTGATCCGCCACAGCCTGCCTGCTTCAAAGGGTGCTTGGGGCTAGGACGAAATCTGAATCGCAGGGTAGAGGGCAGGCAGAAAAAAAGGCAACACGGTGTGGGCTTTGCAGTGAAGAATTCGCTACTGGGAATGATTGAGATTCCAGCAGGAGAAAATGAAAGACTATTATCCCTGCGATTTGCAACCTCTTGTGGTTTTGCCACCATTATTACTGCATATGCACCGACACTCGATTCCTCTGATGATGTGAAGGATTCGTTCTATGAGGAGTTAGACTCCGTGATCAAGGCAGTTCCAAAATCCGACTACATTTATATGCTCGGTGATTTCATTGCTCATGTGGGCAAAGACTCGAGTTCATGGCCAGTGTGCCTTGGAAAATACAACATCGGTCGCATGAATGAAAATGGGCAAAGGCTGCTGGAGCATTGCACCAGTAATGACCTACGTATTACAAACTCCTTTTTTAAAACAAAAGAGATGCATAAGGTCACATGGAAACATCCAAGATCCGGCCATTGGCACCAGCTGGACTTCATCATCACACGGAGACAACATCTGAACCATATATCATTGACTCGAAGTTACCACAATGCTGACTGTGATACGGATCACTCTTTGGTTGTTGCAAGGGTTAGACTGAGACCACAAAGAATCTACACAGCTAAACACAAATCTAGCCCCAGGATTAATATTATTAACACTCACGATCCTGAAAAGTGCTTTGAGTTTCAACAGCAACTTGAAGACACTTTCACTGATACACCAGAAAATTGTACAGTAAATGAAAAGTGGGGTGAAATTAAGGAAACTATTTATAAAACTGCCATAGGGGTTTACGGCACTGTGGATCATAAGAAGCAGGACTGGTTTGCGGCCAACAGCGAGACTCTGCAGCCCTTGATTGATAAGAAGAAGAAAGCTCTCTTAAGAAACAAGGAAAGACCAACGCGTAACACTCTGAGTGAGCTAAGGCAAGCTAGGAAGGATGTGCAAAAGGCTGTCAGGCAGTGTGCAAATGATTATTGGATCAAGTTATATGAGTCCATTCAAATCGCAAGTGATAAGGGAAACATAAGAAGCATGTATGAAGGAATAAAGAAAGCCTGTGGTCCAGTGATCAAAAGAAGTGCACCATTGAAAGAAATCATCACTGGAGAAATCATCACTGATAAGAAACAGCAGATGGACAGATGGGTAGAGCACTATTTGGAGCTTTACTCAAGTGAGACCAAACTAGCGGATGATGCCCTCAACACCATAGAGGCTCTACCAACTCTTGACCACCTGGACACACTTCCCACCATAACAGAAGTTAAGTGTGCTGTAAATGAACTTGCATCTGGCAAGGCTCCAGGTAAGGATGGGATTCCAATAGAGATTATCAGGAGTGGGCAAGACACACTCACTCTACAGATCCACCAGCTAATAGAGCTATGCTGGCGAGAAAGACAAGTCCCACAGGATTTCAAAGATTCAAGCATCATAACACTGTACAAGAACAAGGGCGATCGCAGCGACTGCAACAACTATAGGGGTATCTCACTTCCGTGTATTGTTGGAAAAGTATTTGCCAGAATTGTTCTGCGCAGACTTCAAGTCCTAGGAGATCAAGTCTACCCCGAATCACAGTGTGGCTTTCGACAGAACCGGTCTACCATTGATATGATATTCTCATTGCGACAAATGCAAGAAAATGCTGTGAAAAGAATCAACCACTGTTTATTGCCTTCATCGACCTCACAAAGGCATTTGATTTGGTCAGTCTTGAGGGTTTTTCATGGCACTAAAGAAGATTGGCTGCCCACCAACTCTTCTGACCATTGTGGAATCGTTCCACACAGACATGAAGGGTATAATCAAGTTTGATGGTGCATCTTCTGAAGAGTTTGAAATCAAGAGTGGAGTTAAGCAAGGTTGTGTACTAGCTCCCACCCTCTTTGGAATATACTTTTCACTTCTACTGAAATATGCCTTTCGTGATCAGGATGGTGGTATATACATTCACTCACGCTCAGATGGCGGCCTCTACAATGCTCAGAGATTGAAGGCCAAGACCAAAATTAGGAGGGTACTGATCAGAGAGTTGCTTTTTGCAGATGATGCTGCAGTTACGACCCACTCTGAGGAAGAATTGCAATGTCTACTATCTGCATTCTCCAATGCTTGTTCTGAATTTGGTTTAACAATTAACAAAATGAAGACACAGATTATGTCACAAGGTGCACATGGGGTACCATCAATCTTTATTGACGACGCCGAACTAGAGATGGTAGACCATTTTACATATCTAGGATCAGTGGTAAATAGTAAATTATCCCTAGATCAAGGAAATCAACATCCGGATTGGTAAGGCAGCAACAACAATGAACAGGGTTAAGAAAAAGAGTATGGGAGAACAGGAAGCATAATGCCAAAACAAAAGTCCTCGTCTACTAAGCCTGTGTCCGTAGTACTCTTCTTTATGGCAGTGAAACCTGGACAATTTACTCACACCAATAGAAACTTTTAAACAGCTTTCATATGCGGTGTCTGCGAAGAATTCTTGGTATTAAGTGGCAAGACAAAATCACAAATACTGAAGTATTGGAAAGATCAGGTTGTGTGACGGTTTATTCCATGCTCAGTCTTCGTAGACTTAGATGGATAGGACATATTAGGAGGATGGTAGAATACCAAAGGACATCTTTTTTGGTGAATTACAGATGGGTAAGAGATCTCAGGGTTGGCCTCTACTACGATACAAAGATGTGTGTAAGCGGGACATGATTGATACAGGCATTGATAATAGTAGTAATGCATGTTGAAAACGAGGCTTAATGTGGCATATTTTGTGGTATGAAATGTGTCATGAAATGTGGTATGCCGCGTGGTATGACGATGTCGCGTGGTATGAAGATTCATACCACCCGGCCGAATATTCTTCGTGTTTTTCCTATATTTTTTTGATTGTCTGTGGGTTAAAAAAGAATTTAAATGACCTGTAAATTATGCAAGGTAGTTGTTGATATTAATCATGTGTAACAAAGGAAAAGGTTGAACTAGGTGTGTACGTTCAGTAAAGATGAGTTCGATAACGGCGGCGGCAGGTTTGCTAATTGATTCAGAAGCTGTTACCAGCTGTAGAACCCTTCCTTGTTTTTTAAGTGTCTACTGTCGTTTTTAATCATATCATCGGGGCATATGTAACAATGGAAAGATCAGTTGAACTAGGTGGGTAGTTGGTATCACAGTCGCTTTGGAGATGTGTAATTGAATCAGAAGCTGCCAGCCATGGTAAAGAAGAAAAAAAAAATTATCTTCCCGTTTGTATAGACGTACACAAGCTAGTTGGTACCATAGGCCCCCTCATATGGAGGTGATAGGTTCGAAGCTCGATTCTTTATCGTTGGTAAGTGTATTGGGTGCGTAGATGGGCATAGAGGATGTGGTGGGATATCACCAGTGTGTAACTGGGGTGTTTCTTGGGTGCCCTACCATGCAACAGGTTCGGATCTCACTGTGTGATTGGGGTAGTATGGTGGTGGGCGAGTATGTAACGGGGCTAGATTGTGTCGTAGACGGGTCGAAGTACGCACCTGGTTGAAAAGGGTGTCAACCCTAGGCGGCTCTTTTTAAGTGTATACTAAGCCGTAAATGTATACCAACGGTGTCTAGTTGCTGCCATAGCGCTTGTCAGGTTCGAAACCTACTGTGTGGTGGGGTAGTGTGGCAGTGGGCGAGTATGTAACGCAGCTAGGTGGTATCATTGTCGGTTCAAATCACGCCCCTGGTCGCTAACTATACCCAACATAGGTGCCAGAGAAGCGAATGCAGCGGTATCGCTTTGCATTTTCCTCAGAAACCGCAGTTCCAAGCCAGCAGATTCAGCGTGACTGCTCAGTATCTTCACATTCATACAAAAGCATAGGTTCTATGTAGCACCGCAACACTCTTTTTCTCGTAGCAATTGCCATCTTTTTATTGGTCGCTATGTTTTTCATCTTGCTATTCACTTGTTTCAGAATATTCTCATTTACACGTATATTACATCGTGGTATTTCGTTCTTCATAGTGACAATCATAACCCGTGTGGAACGGCCCAGGGCGAGCGAAATGCCCAATATATTGAAGTGAGGAATTAAAACAGCCATGAGCAGGACGTGACGATTCCCTCGGTAAACCCAGCACCAGAGCGTTATGTGCCGGCTCTGCAATTATGGAAGCCACCCAGGATGGCGGAAAATGCTATGGACTGTCCCTGCCTTCACTTGAGGGATGACCGTGTAGTCTTCGACTGTTCCAACTAGACCAGCTGAGATGTGGACGGTACCACAAAAGTGAGAGTCTCCCAGGATTGCTAACCTGGTCAAAAATGCACGCTAAAAGTCGGATGTGTTGGCCTGAGGGTTTCGACCCGAGGGTGCCTAACCAGACACACCGCAATCACATCTGAAAAAATCACTCCGGATGAACGCAAAGAAGAAGAAGAAGATAACCCGTGTCGTTTTATAATTTAATTCTAACCCTAGTTGTTCACCGTGTGCAACAACCGCCTCCACTAAATACTACAGAGCCTGCGCAGTGTCTGTTGATTACATGAATTATATGAAGGCAGTTGACAATTTAAATTAGATGAAGTTATTTTATTACAGAAATTAAATGAAGACATTTGACTAGAAATATTTAATAAAACGACGAAAAAACGGAGATCTACCGGCGTGAGAAAAGCATAAAACTATGTTAATGTCAGTTCTTGTGAACATATTTAACAGAAGCATTCTGAATAGTATTTGAATATTTAGCTTTAATGTGAAATCAGTGCGGCTGTACCGATCGGAAACAAGAAGAATGACTAAAAAAATAATTACTAATAAACAACAAACATTCATTAACTGGTACCCATGTAGTTCATCCTTGGCGTTCATATTTCATTCAACAATTAGTATAATGTCTGAAGTCACATTTGCTGCTTCAAAATATGTTTTCATATCATATGTATATATGAAGATATATTCAAGGTGATTTCTAAGGACAAAATTCCGCATGTCACACGTTAGAAAAGACAGATGTCGCTCAAACTTAAACATTAAGAGTGGAAGAAAAGTGTGTTGTAGATACTGTTTTTCCTTTGTTTCTAGTGGGACTTGATTATTTGTTGTTCTATCTGGTCTTGATATATATATTTTCACCACATCTTCACTGATGTTTTTCATCTTGTCTGCTCATTGCGCCCGCTTCACAGTCATACAAAAGTACAGGTTCTATGAAAGACAGAGACACTTTGCGGTTATTGTTAACCAAAATGACAAATTCGAGGTCGATTAATATGTAAGGATTTGTAAATAAATAAATATACTCAGGGCTGGCTGGTATATAATGATAACAATGGTAGCTAGTTTTAGAAAACGAAATAGACGTGCTACCATACAGAATTGGTGTTACAGATTTCGCCTACTCTTCACCAAAATCAGACAGCGAAGAAGGGTAATGACATTTTTACAGTTGCGAAGTGCCGTATTAGAAGCCCAAATATTAACCTTAAGGTGCGGGTTAATCCAAAGCTAGTGAGTGTCTTCATTCTGATCTGGAGTTGTTTACCGTGCCCTCCACGCAAACAGAGGTGGAAGAGTGACTATGTGTTTAACTGTGGTGGCACCATCTGGAGATATTAATCAGATACTTGGTACCCAGTGAAGATGACAGATAACCGATGCGGGATAGGTCGCGTGGCCCTCAACAAAACATACAATGAAATAATGGTGAAACGAAATGTTACGTCTCCGCGAAGCATTATTTTAGAAACTAAAGACTGCAATCGATCTGAGAGGGTAATAATAGACAGTCTAATCCTACCAGAAAGAGGTGTCTTATACACTGTGTATCAACGACAGACAGCTGGCCAAAAAGAACAATACGAGTCTAGAGGGTACCATAGATCATATGGAGGTAACAGCTTCGATTCCGACGGGGTTGTGTGGCGGAAATATTGGTTGTGTTAATTAGCTGTGATGGAGTTTACATCTCCGATCAACAGGTTTTGAGAGGCCTAAATAGGCAGTAGTTTAAAGAATTCAAGTATATTATTACAAGTTAAATTACATAATAAAATAAATACAGTGATGTGTATAAAATTATAAAAAACAAAAAAGTAAAAAACACCAGTGTTACATTAGCAAATAAGTGAAAAACACAACGGTATGAATACATTGGTGTATTAGTTACATACAAATGGTACACACAACATGCCCTTATGTCAGCGTAATGGCCTAACTGTTAAATCACGTGACCGCTATCTTTTCTATATCGCGACCAAAATACACTGATCGACCCTCACGTCAGCGTAACAGACTAACACTTAAACCAAGCGCCCACTATCTATTCTATATTGTTGCCAACAATTATGTGCATGCTGCCATCCTTTGATGTGAGTCTGATTGATGAAACCTGTCAGGAAACAACCATAGAGACATAGTAAAAGTGTAGGAAAAATACAACTCCAAGCGTATTGACGCTCGGTGTATCGTTATTCACATAATGTTTCCTGTTTCCTGCTCCAGTCTATTGTTGTAAAATCTTACCAAGGTGGACACTGTGGACGAAATCTACATGAGTGAAGTAGGATAGACACGGTTGTCATATGTGTCTTATAGGGCTTGGTCATTGGTTTTTCAAAACTTATCGATGGAAGAGAAGGACCCTTACACTACAAACAGAATAAACATTTACATTAATAATACCCATAACAAACACATGACCATCTACACTAGCTGTGCCAAAAGTGACAGTCTGCTTAGAGAAAACAGCGAATTTTCAACGAAAACATAGTCTGTGTGTTATCTCCTTGGAAACGTACATCTGGTTATATTTAAATCACCCTATGCACTCATGTCTCCCATGAAAACTAGCGTAATGTCTGAAGAAGTCAAATTTGAGGCTTCAAAATGTTTTCGTAGTATATGTATATATGAAGATATATACATGTGTTTTCTAACAACAAATTTCCGCATGCCGCGCTTTACATCCATACACAAGTATAGGTTCTATGAACGACACAACACCTACAAGTTGCTAACATTGGCACCGAGTTACCAACAGCATTTCTATCTAGAGTCAATACCACACGACAAGACAATGCTTTTTCGGCCTCTGATTGAGGACAATAGATATAAACATAATTATGCAATGACCTCTTTACCACAATACAGAGAAAGTTAAAAATATCCTTTTAAATACGCTGACGACCATAGTAACACAACCAGTTAATTCTGCTTGCTCACTTTGTGTAATACCCACACCTACTATAGATTGCAGAAAATACTCATTTCTACAACCAAGGTGAAAAATATCGGTCAAACTTATAAATGTCTCATCCAAAGTTATGAAAAAATAGGAAAATTTGTTAACCTAATGAGAAAAAAAAATATCGACATAGAGAGCAATATTTCATCTAATCTTGTAAAAAGTAGGAACATTTGTCAACCGAAATGGGAAAAGGTCGGTCAAATACATAAATATCTCAACAAATTATAAAAAGTAGGAAATAATAGGGGCCAAGTAAAAAATAGCTTACCCAGATTTATAAAAGGTAGGAAAATGTGTTAGCCAAAAGGGGAAAATATTGATCAAACTAAGAAACATGTCCACCGAACTAGGAAAATAAGTGAACCAATGTAATAAAAATGTTGGGTAAATACAGAAATATGTTGACCAAACTTAAAATATCGCTGCTAAACTTATGAATACTAGGAAACTTTGTTAAACAAATGTGAAAAAATATCGACCAAACTAAAAATCTCCGCCAAAATTACGAAAAGTAGGAAACTTTGTTAACCAAATTTGAAACTATATCGGTCAAACTTATAAATGACTCGTCCGAATTCATAAAAAGTAGGAAATAATGTTAACCAAAAGGGGCAAAATATTGACCAAGTAAAGAAATGTCTCGTCCAAAATTGTTAAAAGTAGGACAAATTTGTTAACCAAAGGTGAAAAACGATGGGCCAAACAGATAAATATTTCAGCTAAACTTAAAAACAGTAGGAAAAATGTTGCTTCTATAGTTATGTCAAACGCGTCTTGATCTTTTATTTGAAAAGACATTTCACAATACATAATCAGCAACGTCAGCACTTTCCCTCTTTTACATTACTGAAAGCTTCAACTTATCATTCCTGCGTTTCTGTTTAAGAACCACTTATACAGACTAATCACTCATCACTCCATTTTTTCTTTATAACACAAAGTGTCTCTGTCTTTCATAGATAGCTTCACAACTTTTCCATGTCACAGCACCAAGAGCTCCAAACCTTCGTTGTACATGAGCTTCAACGACATAGTAATAACAACATTTATGGCAATGCAGTCTATGGCTCCACTTGGGATAGTTTCGATGTCATCTGAGTATTCGTCAGCAAAGATCCATTTCCCATAACTGATATCTTCAACTTTCCATACCACAATGTCTGCTATACTACTCTTCGATTGTTCCAGCTCTCAATACTGCAGGTGTTTTCTAGAAGTCTAGTGAAAATATCATTTCTCACTTTTTCCACCTCTATTTCAGTGTGTCATTTCACAACCAACCAACAGTGTCTGTTACGAGGTCGGTCTTTCTTAATACAACATCTGCCCTATTGACCCCTTGAATACCAGCGAATACATCTTCTAACCAATTTTCAACGTTTCATACCACTTAACACTAACATTCTCTTTGCTTACAACACAACCGGTTTTCTGCTGACTGGGTAAATTTCCCAACCTACTGGAGATAAATCGACTGTCCCCTATTCGACAAGACCCTTTATTAGACAATGACTATGAGCATCAACCAGGATGGTCACTGCTAAAAAGGATACCAATAACAAACGATCTTCTTTACAGAGGGCTATAGAATTATGATGCTATTCAGTGTTACAATGAGAAGAATAAGGAAGACAATAAAGGTTGAAGAGAGGTGACGAGTAGTAAGGATGTATGGAAGGAAAAGAGACACAATAGGCAAGATATATATTAAGAACACTAATAGATAGATCAAAATAGAAGAGAAAAGGCTTAATCAAGTGGATAATTTTATATACTTGAGGTCATTTATAACCTTAGATGGTAGGTACACAATAGAGCTTAAGAGCAGAATACGGCCAACAAAAGAGGTATTTCAGAAAATGAAACGTATCTTAGGTGATAAGTCACTATCATTGAAGGAACAAATAAATAAACTTTCAACAATAAAATTAAAAAAATTAAAAATTAGTTTTCGACAATAAAATGTAACAATTAAATTGCTACCAGAAACATTCAAATTAGAAACAATAAAGAGAAATTTACTGTATAAATTTTATTGTCGAAAATTAATTTTTAATTTTTGTAATTTTATTGTTGAAAGTTTATTTATTTGTTCCTTCAATGATAGTGACTTATCACCTAAGATACGTTTCATTTTCTGAAATACCTCTTTTGTTGGCCGTATTCTGCTCTTAAGCTCTATTGTGTACCTACCATCTGAGGTTATAAATGACCTCAAGTATATAAAATTATCCACTTGATTAAGCCTTTTCTCTTCTATTTTGATCTATCTATTAGTGTTCTTAATATATATATCTTGCCTATTGTGTCTCTTTTCCTTCCATACATCCTTACTACTCGTCACCTCTTTTCAACCTTTATTGCCTTCCTTATTCTTCTCATTGTAACACTGAATAGCATCATAATTCTATAGCCCTCTGTAAAGAAGATCGTTTGTTATTGGTATCCTTTTTAGCAGTGACCATCCTGGTTGATGCTCATAGTTATTGTCTAATAAAGGGTCTTGTCGAATAGGGGACAGTCGATTTATCTCCAGTAGGTTGGGAAATTTACCCAGTCAGCAGAAAACCGGTTGTGTTGTAAGCAAAGAGAATGTTAGTGTTAAGTGGTATGAAACGTTGAAAATTGGTTAGAAGATGTATTCGCTGGTATTCAAGGGGTCAATAGGGCAGATGTTGTATTAAGAAAGACCGACCTCGTAACAGACACTGTTGGTTGGTTGTGAAATGACACACTGAAATAGAGGTGGAAAAAGTGAGAAATGATATTTTCACTAGACTTCTAGAAAACACCTGCAGTATTGAGAGCTGGAACAATCGAAGAGTAGTATAGCAAACATTGTGGTATGGAAAGTTGAAGATATCAGTTATGGGAAATGGATCTTTGCTGACGAATACTCAGATGACATCGAAACTATCCCAAGTGGAGCCATAGACTGCATTGCCATAAATGTTGTTATTACTATGTCGTTGAAGCTTATGTACAACGAAGGTTTGGAGCTCTTGGTGCTGTGACATGGAAAAGTTGTGAAGCTATCTATGAAAGACAGAGACACTTTGTGTTATAAAGAAAAAAATCAAGAGTATGGAGTGATGAGTGATTAGTCTGTATAAGTGGTTCTTAAACAGAAACGCTGGAATGATAAGTTGAAGCTTTCAGTAATGTAAAAGAGGGAAAGTGCTGACGTTGCTGATTATGTATTGTGAAATGTCTTTTCAAATAAAAGATCAAGACGCGTTTGACATAACTATAGAAGCAACATTTTTCCTACTGTTTTTAAGTTTAGCTGAAATATTTATCTGTTTGGCCCATCGTTTTTCACCTTTGGTTAACAAATTTGTCCTACTTTTAACAATTTTGGACGAGACATTTCTTTACTTGGTCAATATTTTGCCCCTTTTGGTTAACATTATTTCCTACTTTTTATGAATTCGGACGAGTCATTTATAAGTTTGACCGATATAGTTTCAAATTTGGTTAACAAAGTTTCCTACTTTTCGTAATTTTGGCGGAGATTTTTATAAGTTTGATCGATATTTTTTCACATTTGTTTAACAAAGTTTCCTAGTATTCATAAGTTTAGCAGCGATATTTTAAGTTTGGTCAACATATTTCTGTATTTACCCAACATTTTTATTACTTTGGTTCACTTATTTTCCTAGTTCGGTCGACATGTTTCTTAGTTTGATCAATATTTTCCCCTTTTGGCTAACACATTTTCCTACCTTTTATAAATCTGGGTAAGCTATCTTTTACTTGGCCCCTATTATTTCCTACTTTTTATAATTTGTTGAGATATTTATGTATTTGACCGACCTTTTCCCATTTCGGTTGACAAATGTTCCTACTTTTTACAAGATTAGATGAAATATTGCTCTCTATGTCGATATTTTTTTTTTCTCATTAGGTTAACAAATTTTCCTAATGTTTATACGTTTGTTGTAAATGTTTCTTTACAGGGTCAATATTTTTTCTCCTTAGGTTAACAAATTTTCCTATTTTTTCATAACTTTGGATGAGACATTGATAAGTTTGACCGATATTTTTCACATTTGGCTAACATTATTTCCTTCTTTTTATGAATTCGGACGAGACATTTATAAGTTTGACCGATATTTTTCACCTTGGTTGTAGAAATGAGTATTTTCTGCAATCTATAGTAGGTGTGGGTATTACACAAAGTGAGCAAGCAGAATTAACTGGTTGTGTTACTATGGTCGTCAGCGTATTTAAAAGGATATTTTTAACTTTCTCGGTATTGTGGTAAAGAGGTCATTGCATAATTATGTTTATAGCTATTGTCCTCAATCAGAGGCCGAAAAAGCATTGTCTTGTCGTGTGGTATTGATTCTAGATAGAAATGCTGTTGGTAACTCGGTGCCAATGTTAGCAACTTGTAGGTGTTGTGTCGTTCATAGAACCTATACTTGTGTATGGATGTAAAGCGCGGCATGCGGAAATTTGTTGTTAGAAAACACATGTATATATCTTCATATATACATATACTACGAAAACATATTTTGAAGCCTCAAATTTGACTTCTTCAGACATTACGCTAGTTTTCATGGGAGACATGAGTGCATAGGGTGATTTTTAATATAACCAGATGTACGTTTCCAAGGAGATAACACACAGACTATGTTTTCGTTGAAAATTCGCTGTTTTCTCTAAGCAGACTGTCACTTTTGGCACAGCTAGTGTAGATGGTCATGTGTTTGTTATGGGTATTATTAATGTAAATGTTTATTCTGTTTGTAGTGTAAGGGTCCTTCTCTTCCATCGATAAGTTTTGAAAAACCAATGACCAAGCCCTATAAGACACATATGACAACCGTGTCTATCCTACTTCACTCATGTAGATTTCGTCCACAGTGTCCACCTTGGTAAGATTTTTCAACAATAGACTGGAGCAGGAAACAGGAAACGTTATGTGAATAACGATACACCGAGCGTCAATACGCTTGGAGTTGTATTTTTCCTACACTTTTACTATGTCTCTATGGTTGTTTCCTGACAGGTTTCATCAATCAGACTCACATCAAAGGATGGCAGCATGCACATAATTGTTGGCAACAATATAGAATAGATAGTGGGCGCTTGGTTTAAGTGTTAGTCTGTTACGCTGACGTGAGGGTCGATCAGTGTATTTTGGTCGCGATATAGAAAAGATAGCGGTCACGTGATTTAACAGTTAGGCCATTACGCTGACATAAGGGCATGTTGTGTGTACCATTTGTATGTAACTAATACACCAATGTATTCATACCGTTGTGTTTTTCACTTATTTGCTAATGTAACACTGGTGTTTTTTACTTTTTTGTTTTTTATAATTTTATACACATCACTGTATTTATTTTATTATGTAATTTAACTTGTAATAATATACTTGAATTCTTTAAACTACTGCCTATTTAGGCCTCTCAAAACCTGTTGATCGGAGATGTAAACTCCATCACAGCTAATTAACACAACCAATATTTCCGCCACACAACCCCGTCGGAATCGAAGCTGTTACCTCCATATGATCTATGGTACCCTCTAGACTCGTATTGTTCTTTTTGGCCAGCTGTCTGTCGTTGGTACACAGTGTATAAGACACCTCTTTCTGGTAGGATTAGACTGTCTATTATTACCCTCTCAGATCGATTGCAGTCTTTAGTTTCTAAAATAATGCTTCGCGGAGACGCAACATTTCGTTTCACCATTATTTCATTGTATGTTTTGTTGAGGGCCACGCGACCTATCCCGCATCGGTTATCTGTCATCTTCACTGGGTACCAAGTATCTGATTAATATCTCCAGATGGTACCACCACAGTTAAACACATAGTCACTCTTCCACCTCTGTTTGCGTGGAGGGCACGGTAAACAACTCCAGATCAGAATGAAGACACTCACTAGCTTTGGATTAACCCGCACCTTGAGGTTAATATTTGGGCTTCTAATACGGCACTTCGCAACTGTAAAAATGTCATTACCCTTCTTCGCTGTCTGATTTTGGTGAAGAGTAAGCGAAATCTGTAACACCAATTCTGTATGGTAGCACGTCTATTTCGTTTTCTAAAACTAGCTACCTTTGTTATCATTATATACCAGCCAGCCCTGTGTATATTTATTTATTTACAAATACTTACATATTAATCGACCTCAAATTTGTAATTTTGGTTAACAATAACCGCAAAGTGTCTCTGTCTTTCATAGAACCTGTACTTTTGTATGACTGTGAAGCGGGCGCAATGAGCAGACAAGATGAAAAACATCAGTGAAGATGTGGTGAAAATATACATATCAAGACCAGATAGAACAACAAATAATCAAGTCCCACTAGAAACAAAGGAAAAACAGTATCTACAACACACTTTTCTTCCACTCTTAATGTTTAAGTTTGAGCGACATCTGTCTTTTCTAACGTGTGACATGCGGAATTTTGTCCTTAGAAATCACCTTGAATATATCTTCATATATACATATGATATGAAAACATATTTTGAAGCAGCAAATGTGACTTCAGACATTATACTAATTGTTGAATGAAATATGAACGCCAAGGATGAACTACATGGGTACCAGTTAATGAATGTTTGTTGTTTATTAGTAATTATTTTTTTAGTCATTCTTCTTGTTTCCGATCGGTACAGCCGTACTGATTTCACATTAAAGCTAAATATTCAAATACTATTCAGAATGCTTCTGTTAAATATGTTCACAAGAACTGACATTAACATAGTTTTATGCTTTTCTCACGCCGGTAGATCTCCGTTTTTTCGTCGTTTTATTAAATATTTCTAGTCAAATGTCTTCATTTAATTTCTGTAATAAAATAACTTCATCTAATTTAAATTGTCAACTGCCTTCATATAATTCATGTAATCAACAGACACTGCGCAGGCTCTGTAGTATTTAGTGGAGGCGGTTGTTGCACACGGTGAACAACTAGGGTTAGAATTAAATTATAAAACGACACGGGTTATGATTGTCACTATGAAGAACGAAATACCACGATGTAATATACGTGTAAATGAGAATATTCTGAAACAAGTGAATAGCAAGATGAAAAACATAGCGACCAATAAAAAGATGGCAATTGCTACGAGAAAAAGAGTGTTGCGGTGCTACATAGAACCTATGCTTTTGTATGAATGTGAAGATACTGAGCAGTCACGCTGAATCTGCTGGCTTGGAACTGCGGTTTCTGAGGAAAATGCAAAGCGATACCGCTGCATTCGCTTCTCTGGCACCTATGTTGGGTATAGTTAGCGACCAGGGGCGTGATTTGAACCGACAATGATACCACCTAGCTGCGTTACATACTCGCCCACTGCCACACTACCCCACCACACAGTAGGTTTCGAACCTGACAAGCGCTATGGCAGCAACTAGACACCGTTGGTATACATTTACGGCTTAGTATACACTTAAAAAGAGCCGCCTAGGGTTGACACCTTTTCAACCAGGTGCGTACTTCGACCCGTCTACGACACAATCTAGCCCCGTTACATACTCGCCCACCACCATACTACCCCAATCACACAGTGAGATCCGAACCTGTTGCATGGTAGGGCACCCAAGAAACACCCCAGTTACACACTGGTGATATCCCACCACATCCTCTATGCCCATCTACGCACCCAATACACTTACCAACGATAAAGAATCGAGCTTCGAACCTATCACCTCCATATGAGGGGGCCTATGGTACCAACTAGCTTGTGTACGTCTATACAAACGGGAAGATAATTTTTTTTTTCTTCTTTACCATGGCTGACAGCTTCTGATTCAATTACACATCTCCAAAGCGACTGCGATACCAACTACCCACCTAGTTCAACTGATCTTTCCATTGTTACATATGCCCCGATGATATGATTAAAAACGACAGCAGACACTTAAAAAACAAGGAAGGGTTCTACAGCTGGTAACAGCTTCTGAATCAATTAGCAAACCTGCCGCCGCCGTTATCGAACTCATCTTTACTGAACCTACCCACCTAGTTCAACCTTTTCCTTTGTTACACATGATTAATATCAACAACTACCTTGCATAATTTACAGGTCATTTAAATTCTTTTTTAACCCACAGACAATCAAAAAAATATAGGAAAAACACGAAGAATATTCGGCCGGGTGGTATGAATCTTCATACCACGCGACATCGTCATACCACGCGGCATACCACATTTCATGACACATTTCATACCACAAAATATGCCACATTAAGCCTCGTTTTCAACATGCATTACTACTGATAATGCACATTGGGAGCAAGTCGCTGCTGAACGTGTTGCGTGGAGGGCAAACATCAGAAATGGAATAAAGACAAAGGAGAAAATTATTGCAGATAAGTCACACACCGAGCGTGTGAGACGTAAGATGGTGCATGATGGTGGAAATGACCACATGTTCACATGCACCCACTGTGAACGGACATTTACAGCGCAAATTGGCCTTATCAGTCACATGCGTTACCGCCATAGGTAAAAGTTATTATGCCTTTTTAAAGCACAAACTATCGTCTGTCAAGACGGCAAGGTGCCAATGGTTAAGTAGTTTTGCGATTGTATGTACAGGAATTGACA
Source organism: Cepaea hortensis (assembly GCA_963921405.1). NCBI lineage: Eukaryota > Metazoa > Mollusca > Gastropoda > Stylommatophora > Helicidae > Cepaea > Cepaea hortensis. Next base: position 99,590,243 of record OY992888.1, read on the forward strand.
GAGTGGTTAAATATTAGGAGCGTTCATTTGAAATCCATTCGTGCCGCACCGCGCGTAATTGCGTACGTTGAACATGATCAAGTCATGGTCATGTGATAAGTACTGACCAATGAATAAAAGAGCACGTGCTTATCGTCCCATGGTGCATAGGTTCTGTTTCTGACCGTTGAGAAAATGGCCGGGTTGATCCAAAATCCGTCCAAAGAAGCTCAAAGAGCGGCGATTAAATTTCTTTCATTTGAAGGATGTCGACCAGTGAACATTCATCGAAGAATACAGGCAGCGTATGGTAACAAATGGGTGTCGAACACAACAGTGATAGACTGGAAACGAATGTTTCGGAAAGGACGTCAGTTCACGACAGTTCTTCGACGGCCGGGTCAAGCGCATATTGTTGGAAGAAAAAAAAATTAATCGCCAAAATTGATGCAGCAGTACAGATGAACCGTTCTCGAAGCATATGTTCGATAGCGAAAGAATTTGATGTGTCAATTGGGACAATTCAAAAGGTCGTTCGTAAGAAACTGCAATATCGGTAGGTGTGTTCACAGTGGGTACCACGGATGTTGACCAACCACCAAAAAGAGGAACGCATGGGATGGTGTTTGAACCACTTGCTGCGTTACAGAGTGGAGGGTGATGCATTTCTCTTCCGCATTGTGGCAGGCGATGAATTATCGTGTCACCATTTTGAGCCGAGCAGCAAAAGAGAGCGAGAGAGAGAGCATGCAATGGAAGCATGCTGGATAACCTAAAGCCAAAAAATTCAAGTTACAGGTTTCCGCTGGTTAGGTTATGCAGAGCTCATTGTTTGACCATGAAAGGCTATTGTTGGCAGACTTTAAAGAAACTGGTGTCAACATCAACTCTACTCACTTCTTGCAAACAAGCTGCAAAAAGCCATCAAGAATAAACGACCCGGCATGCTTTCTCGCGGTGTGATTTTGTTGCACGATAATGCTCGTCCGCATGTTGCAAAGATTGTGCAGGAAGTATTAGCTTGGAAGAAGTGGGAAATTCTGCAACATCCAGTCTATAGTCCTGATTTGTCACCATGTGATTTTCATTTAGTCTTTTTTTCATACAGTGAAAGTATTTTCAGAAATATTGAAGATATGTAAGGAATCAACATTGGGGGACAATGCATCAATAACATTAGATATGCAGATGATACAGTCTTGATTGCAGACAATGAACAGGACCTGCAACATTTAGTAGATGCGGATATTACACACAGTGAACAACTAGGGTTAGAATTAAATTGTAAAAAGACACAGATTATGGTCGTCACTAGGAAGAAGGAAATACCACAATGTAATATACAAGTAAATGGGAATATTCTTCAACAAGTGAATAGGTACAATTATCTCGGAACAGTAATAACATATGATGGGAGATGCCTTGAAGAGATTAGAACAAGAATCGCCATGGCAACAGTAGCCTTTAGCAAGATGAAAAACATACTGACCAATAAAAAGATGTCAATTGAAACGAGAAAAAGAGTGTTGAGATGCTACATAGAATCTGTACTTTTATATGGATGTGAAGCTTGGACAATGAGCAGTCAGGCTGAAAAACATCTGATGGCTGTAGAAATGTGGTTTCTGAGGAAAATGCAAAGAATACCATGGACAGCCAGAAAGACCAATGAACAAGTCCTTCAAGAAACAAATGAAGATCGTAAACTGATTAGAGACATTAGACGTAGACAGTCACAATTTTTTGGGCATGTTATGAGAAGAAATGATTTGGAGAACTTGGTGACAACTGGTAAGATCGATGGGAACAGACCAAGGGGAAGACCTAGAAGCAAGTACATGGATGGCTTGGCCTTGTGGCATGGTCGAGACAGAAACACGGAGCTGATCCACGACTCTAGTGATCGAGTGAGATGGCAGAGCCTGACCGCCCACGCTTACCGGCATGGCACATGATGGATGGATTTTCATTTGTTCGGACCTCTAAAATGGGTAACGATTTCACACAGATGCAGACGTAATGAACGCGGTGAACACTTGGTTCAGTGAGTAACCACAATCATTTTTTGCTGACTGCATTCGCCGCCTACCTAGGCAATGGGATGCTTGCCTGAATGCCTACGTCGACTTCTTCTGACCAATCCAAGATGCATAATTCATTCAAAATGAATGCATTGTTTAATTCTACCATACCTGTTAATGTTTCTTTCATGCTTTTGTAATAAAGCCATTGGAACAGGTTTCAAACGAACGACCCCTATAGATTTGTGATTGTGTTCAGAAGGACTGGCGGAGTGTTAACAGAATGCAAATTTGTATTAGTTAGTCATAAAGTAATGATGTTTGAAATCCCCACGAATGTATAATACATACATTATTTTTGTTGTTCTCTTTTTACTACTTCAACCATAACCGTTTATATTCTTGTATACTTGCTACTTCAACCATTAACGTTTATCATCTTGTCTGCTTGTTACTTCAACTGTTACCGTTTATCATCTTGTCTGCTTGTTACTTCAACCATAACCGTTTATCATCTTGTCTGCTTGTTACTTCAACCATAACCGTTTATCATCTTGTCGTCTTGTTACTTCAACCATTACCGTTTATCACCGTGTTTGCTTCTTACTTCAACCATAACCGTTTATCATCTTGTCGTCTTGTTACTTCAACCATTAACGTTTATCATCTTGTCGTCTTGTTACTTCAACCATAACCGTTTATCATCTTGTCGTCTTGTTACTTCAACCATAACCGTTTATCAACTTGTCTTGTTGCTTCAACCATAACCGTTTATCATCGTGTCTGCTTGTTACTTCAACCATAACCGTTTATCATCTTGTCGTCTTGTTACTTCAACCATTACCGTATATCATCTTGTCTGCTTGTTACTTCAACCATAACCGTTTATCATCTTGTCGTCTCGTTACTTCAACCATTACCGTTTATCATCTTGCCTGCTTCTTGCTTCAGCCATTACCGTTTATCATTTAGAGTCAGGTCTTAGATATAACTTTTGTTAGCGCCGAATGTTGGGCGGTGCTTACCAAACCCGACACTCCACATTGTGCCAACGACTTCGGGCGGAAGAGCTCAGTTGGGAGGATACAAGCCTTATCCTGGAGCGAGGAAATGCAACCTAAAGACAAAAATTTCATGGCAGGGCAGACCAGGCCCTAAGCCTTGGTTGGCAACTGGTCTAGGATCGAAGCTCCGACAGGCGGACAGTTAGAGCATTGCTTTTCTAATCGGACAGCTTCTGCAGCTTGTCTTGTTCCAGATGTATAGGTAGTACCGTCTACTGTCATACGGTAGCTCAGTCATATCTGACTAAGACCTGACTCACAAATATTCAAATCAGAAATCAGGCAAACAAACTCATTGGACAAATGGCACCAATACTAAAGAACAAACATGTATCAATAACTACTAAGGAAGGACTTTACAACACAATCTTCCTACCAACTCTATGTTACCAATGCCAAACCTGGACAATGACAGAAAAAGAGAAAAGAACATCGCAACAACAGAAATGAGATTCCTGAGAAGAATACTAAATGTATCAAGAAGAGATAAGATCAAAAATGAAGAAATCAGGACTAAAGTGGGGGTTAAAAGCAGCACTAGATTTTATTAGAAAGCAGCAAGTCAAATGGTTTGGCCATGCAAGTAGGTTACCAACTAACAGAATACCACAACAAGCAATGATGTACAGACAAGAGGGGAGCAGAGGAAGAGGCCGACCACGTAAACGATGGACGCAGGGAATAACAGAGTCCATGGGAATATCGATAAATGAAGCCCATAATCGGGCACTCTCACGATGTTTACACTTCACCTCGACACCGCAAGGTACAAGAGGAACATGATGAGGTGAGATGAGATGAGATTCAGATCAGACTGCGTATAGTCAAACGATAATCAAGTGTTAATGAAACACATATCACAAGGTCATTGTTGAGTTCGTGTTGTAAGAAACATTATTGCTATTGTTGTTGTTGTTCTCTCCCCCCCCCCCTCCCGTATTATTATTATTATTACTATTATTATCACTATTATTATAATAATAAATAGCAGCTTCAGATAGTCACGGAACTGTACACAGACGAGAAACAATACAACCATCTACACTACAATACCTTCAACATACAGTCGGAGTGGCTTGTAGTCCCCCACACCCGCCTCTAATCCGTGCAGACCTCGCTAGATTCACGAAAAGTGATTTACTGGGCAAGTGTTAAGTTCAGTAGTTTGTCACTGTTTCGTGAACGGTCGATGCTCATAATTTCGAAATCAACGCAAAGCGATTTATTACAAATCGCCCGCGAGTAATCTCAAACCCTCCACCCGGTGTGTCGAGACATGGCCGCTGGTCTCATGTAGAAAATGTGCCAGGGCAGCCACGTATCCGGCCTGCTCTGTTTGATTTAAAACTGCCGGGATATGTATAATATGGGCACCGTGTTCCGCCATTGTCTGAAAAGACTAGAGGCCGATCCAATACTCCAGAATCAGAGAGAGCGAGGTGTCACCGTCCTATTTTTCCATCTTCTTCTTTCCTCTGTTTAGGGAAGTGTGTCACGCCAAGTCATTCACCTCAAAGGTCAGCGTATCCGACTTCAGAACGCGTTTGTGTTCTGGTCACTTCTTCTAGACCGATTCCCTCCAAGGTTACGGGCTCAACCCATGGGTGGGATTTTGTTGTCTGATTAGTTTGCCTTGGTAGTGACCTTACAGCCTACTACTTGTGATTTCCAACTGCTGTGCTTTTTTTAAACATATACAAAATACACACATGACCTTGTATTTTTCGCCCTTATCCGAAAAAGTTAGGTATCCTATCTCACTACTAAGCGATCAAGGGCTCGAGTGATATCATTAGATTCCAGTGGTTCATGGAGACGTTCCCTGCTCTATTCGGAGTATCCTATCTCAATACCCAAGCCACCAGGGGACGCATGATATCAGCAGTTCCCAATGGTTCTTGGAAAGACTCTTTGCTCTATGTGGGGATCGAACCCGGTACCTTTGGATACTGAGAAGGACACAGTCGTCTCTAACCTACGCTCCCCAAACATTTTTCTTATTTTCTAAACGTTCAAAAAGTCACCACCGGGAGACGAACCTGGTCTGCTGGGGCCATAGGAGGCCGTTGTTAGCTTCTGTAGTCTCCGACCGCTATCTGCTACCTTTCACCTTGTTATATCATTGTAATACAATCACACACACACACACACACACACTCACACACACGCGCGCGCGCACACACACACACACACACACGCGCACACACACACACACACGCAAACATTATGGTGTATACATGCGGTTTTTATGAATTTCACAAAACGACTTAGCATCCGTACAAGGTCTGAAACCGGTCAACATATGTCACAATGGCAATTAGTAACCACGCCAAACGGTTCAGGCATAAGACCATCATACGTATCACGTGGTCACAGCGACTTTACATAACACGGGATTTGCTCCTGGTCCTAGTTAATCACACGTATTATATGTACAGAGCAGGTGTGTGCCATCCTTGTCTCGACGTCTGACAGACTCCTGTTTTGTGCGCTAGTTCTGGTAAATGAATCATCAGCCTCACCTGGCAGGCTCCTGTATTGTGCGCTGCTTCTGGTAAGTAAATCATCATCTAAGTCTATCATTATTCTCACATGCAGGTCTTATGCAGAACGTATATTCCCGTGGACTCTGTTATTCCCACCGTCCATCGTTTACGTGGTCGGCCTCTTCCTCTGTTTCCATCTGGTCTGTACATCATTGCTTGTTGTGGTATACTGTTAGTTGGTAACCTACCTGCATGGCCAAACCATTTTACTTCTCCCTTATAATAAAATCAAGAGCAGCTATAACCCCCGCTTTAGTCCTGATTTCTTCATTTCTGATCTTATCTCTTCTTGATACATTGAGTATTCTTCTCAGGAATCTCATTTCTGTTTTGTGATGTTTCTTTTCTCTTTTGTTTGGCATTGGTAACATAGAGTTGGTAGGAAGATTGTGTTGTGAAGTGCTTTCTTAGTAGTTACTGATACATGTTTGTTCTTTAGTATTGGTGCCATTTGTCCAATGAGCTGGTTTGCCTTATTGCATCTATTTTCGATCTCGTCTTCTGATTTGCCATTTGATGATATTATACTTTAGGTATTGAAACTCTTTACTTGTTTCAAGGGATGTTTGTTTAGGTGAATTGTTGTTATTTTTTCCTCTTTAGATGTAGTCACTACGCCTGTTTTATTTACTTGTGCTAATTTTCATGTTATGTTCCCTACACATTTCGTTTAGACTATTCATGTGGTCTTGTAATTCAGCTTCTGATTTTGCTATTAGTGCCTGGTCGTCCGCAAACAGGAGTTCTCTAATGGTTAGATTTGCAGGATCTTCTTAGTTTTTCTACGAGCAGTATGAAGATCCCCTGCCGGCTTGCTAGGCCAGTCGCAGGTTTAGGACAAAAAACCTACCATAGAGAGTCCATTCCCTTTGGCGAGCCATAAATCCGTTAGCCCAGGACTGGCGGTCACGGTTTAACAGTATACACAACGGGGAGGTGGGAGTTGACTTGTGTAGTCTGCGGGTCATCGGCAGGCTACTAATTTTCACTTTTCACCCCTCCTGGGAGAAGCTAGCCGATTCTTACCCTGCTGGCTGCAGAGTTAGGAGCAGTCCATACCTTGAAAGTCCGTCAATACCCGTTTATTTATTTCACGGTTAATTTACTCGTACAATCTCCTTAGTGGATCCCGGCGCTTGATATCTCTCATACACACATAATAACACACTACAAAGGCATACATTCAACATCATCATGCGCCTTGTCAACTGGCGTAGACGTTCATGCATATTGTTTGTTTGTTTAGTTTGTGTAGTCGTTGGATCAACATCACGGCACACGGATTTATCCCCATAAGTGCTCCGTTTTCCTCCTAACTTAAGCCTGAGTCTGGAGAAACTCAGCTCAATGCACGAACTCCGTAGCATCGGCGAGGATCCTGAAATACTTTGGGTATATTCTTAACTCGAAATTTTGCCCGGGCAGCGAAATTAGGCTACTCTTTTCGATTTCCAACTGCCAAGGGATTTTTTACGTGCGCAACAATACACACGAGTGTCCGATCTCACTACCCAGAGACCAGGGGAAATTTTATTACTGGAAGTCCACGTGGATTTTTTTTAATAAATCCCGTTCCTCACAGGGGTCTGAACCCGGGACCTCCAGCATTCGAGGCGGACACCATACCTCGAGACCACTCAGCCCCCCTATTCATGCATATTTACAGATCGCAGTCTTTGGTGTTCTCGATGAAGTTACTATGACAACATGAGTGGCACGTTAACATGCCACAGGGTTGTCACTGGTGTCTTCTTTATTTGTAGGCATGAAATTATTTCATTAATTTGACTATCAAAACGAAAGACCTACAAGCACTTGGAATCAACGACTGGCAAGAGAAGGTCCACCAGAGAGACGAATGGAGACGGATTGTATCTGCAACAAAGAACCTCAATGGCTCGGAACGCTGAAGAAGAAGAAGATCAAAATGAAAGAAGCAGAACGAGAGAAAAATAAGACGTGAAGGATAAGCTACATCACACAAGCCTGCGTGGAAGTTTGGTCAGTGGCTTGTCCTGACTTACAGGGAGTTGCTGAGAATAGGGAATGGAGGTGGGACACGATGAGACGGTTTCATCACAAGTCTTCACGCTCACTGACCCAATGATGAGATGGTGATGATGATGATGACGAATAGCAAACTAACAGATGTATTACAAAAACAGAATTGAAAGGAAAGTTTTGCAACAAGTGGGAATAACACAGTAAATAACAATAGATCGACCTACAGGTTTCATTGCCCAACTATCTACCTATCCAGGTATCTATCTACCCACCTGCAATGGTCCAGTTTATAAGGCCTGGAACATGGCATGAGTTAGTAACAAGCACGGTCTACATGAGGAGACCGTGTGGAGTGACCCGCCACGAGCGTGGCCACGAGAACGTGAAAAGTGTTCAGGACGCTTGGTCAGAGGACAAGACGTCACCTTCAGCAGGGACTTGAGCTATGGTCGGAGCTGGACCTAGTTCTTTCGTTCCCATAGAATGGCCAAATATTGAGCCCCTACATTACTAGTCAGTCTATAGTAGTTGTGTATTCTCTAGGTATTGTGCAAGAGCGATAAGCGTGACAATAAATGACATAGTTTATAAACGACAGTGCTGACAATACCTAGAGAGAATAAACTATTTGGAAACAGTGTCCGTGTGATGTTCTTGAGGAAATGTTGAGTTTTGTTTCGAATAGCTGATTGTTGTCGGATGTACAGTGGAAGAGCGTAAGCAGAAATTAATATAGTAGGAGAGATGGCGATGACGAGAAAACCACACCATCATCTTGAGAGTTCAATGAAATGGCGCAGAAGTACGCCCGCACAGAGAAAATGTGCATGTCACAGAAAGGACAAGAAGTCCGCACATAAGCTGCTACAGACGCAGAGTGATCAAGATTGTAAACTCGACTATGGGGTATAAGATCATGGGTATCAACTCAAGTATTAAAGATTGTAAACTCGACTATGGGGTATAAGATCATGGGTATCAACTCAAGTATTAAAGATTGTAAACTCGACTATGGGGTATAAGATCATGGGTATCAACTCAAGTATTAAAGATTGTAAACTCGACTATGAGGTATAAGATCATGGGTATCAACTCAAGTATTAAAGATTGTAAACTCGACTATGGGGTATAAGATCATGGGTATCAACTCAAGTATTAAAGATTGTAAACTCGACTATGGGGTATAAGATCATGGGTATCAACTCAAGTATTAAAGATTGTAAACTCGACTATGAGGTATAAGATCATGGGTATCAACTCAAGTATTAAAGATTGTAAACTCGACTATGGGGTATAAGATCATGGGTATCAACTCAAGTATTAAAGATTGTAAACTCGACTATGAGGTATAAGATCATGGGTATCAACTCAAGTATTAAAGATTGTAAACTACACTATGAGGTATAAGATCATGGGTATCAACTCGAGTATTAAAGATTGTAAACTAGACTATGAGGTATAAGATCATAGGTATCAATTCAAGTATTAAAGATTGTAAACTCGACTATGAGGTATAAGATCATGGGTGTCAACTCAAGTATTAAAGATTGGAAACTAGACTATGGGGTATAAGATCATGGGTATCAACTCAAGTATTAAAGATTGTAAACTCGACTATGAGGTATAAGATCATGGGTATCAACTCAAATATTAAAGATTGTAAACTCGACTATGAGGTATAAGATCATGGGTATCAACTCAAGTATTAAAGATTGTAAACTCGACTATGAGGTATAAGATCATGGGTATCAACTCAAGTATTAAAGATTGTAAACTCGACTATGAGGTATAAGATCATGAGTGTCAACTCAAGTATTAAAGATTGTAAACTCGACTATGAGGTATAAGATCATGGGTATCAACTCAAGTATTAAAGATTGTATACTCGACTACGAGGTATAAGATCATGGGTGTCAACTCAAGTATTAAAGATTGTAAACTCGACTATGGGGTATAAGATCATGGGTGTCAACTCAAGTATTAAAGATTGTAAACTCGACTATGAGGTATAAGATCATGGGTATCAACTCATGTATTAAAGACTGTATACTCGACTATGAGGTATAAGATCATGGGTATCAACTCAAGTATTAAAGATTGTATACTCGACTACGAGGTATAAGATCATGGGTATCAACTCAAGTATTAAAGATTGTAAACTCGACTATGAGGTATAAGATCATGGGTATCAACTCAAGTATTAAAGATTGTATACTCGACTATGAGGTATAAGATCATGGGTATCAACTCAAGTATTAACGATTGTAAACTCGACTATGAGGTATAAGATCATGGGTATCAACTCAAGTATTAAAGATTGTAAACTCGACTATGAGGTATAAGATCATGGGTATCAACTCAAGTATTAAAGATTGTAAACTCGACTATGAGGTATAAGATCATGGGTATCCACTCAAGTTTTATAGATTGTAAACTCGACTATGAGGTATAAGATCATGGATATCCACTCAAGTATTAAAGATTGTAAACTCGACTATGGGGTATAAGATCATGGGTATCAACTCAAGTATTAAAGATTGTAAACTCGACTATGAGGTATAAGATCATGGGTATCAACTCAAGTATTAAAGATTGTAAACTCGACTATGAGGTATAAGATCATGGGTATCCACTCAAGTATTAAAGATTGTAAACTCGACTATGAGGTATAAGATCATTGGTATCAACTCCAGTATTAAAGATTGTAAACTCGACTATGAGGTATAAGATCATGGGTATCCACTCAAGTATTAAAGATTGTAAACTCGACTATGAGGTATAAGATCATGGGTATCCACTCAAGTATTAAAGATTGTTAACTCGACTATGGGGTATAAGATCATGGGTATCAACTCAAGTATTAAAGATTGTAAACTCGACTATGAGGTATAAGATCATGGGTATCAACTCAAGTATTCTTGATGCCTATATATCATTAAGTGCCAATGAAACCACGAATCAGCCGTGGACGTAATAATGAAACAACTTGTGGCCTATGGTGCATCTATCTATCTACCCATCTGTCTACCTACACACATGTATACTTATCCATATATCTATCTACCTACTTGCCTACCTACCCACCGTTTCTACGTATCCACCTGTCTACCCACCCACCTGTCTAGCTACCTACTTGCCTACCTAACCACCTGTCTACCTACATACACATCTACCTATCAACATGTCTAGCTACCTACTTGCCTACCTGCCTATCTGTCTACCTACATACATGTTTACCTAACCACATGTCTGTCTACCTTCTTGCCTACCTTTCCATCGTTTCTACCTACACACCTGTATACCTACCCACCTGTCTACCTACATTCCTGTCTACCTACCTACCTGTCTACCTACACACCTGTCTACCTACACATCTGTCTATCTACCCACCTGTCTACCTACACACCTGTCTACCTACACACCTGTCTACCTACCTACCTGTCTACCTACCTACCTGTCTACCTACCTAACTACACACTTGTCTACCTACCTACCTGTCTACCTACCTACCTAACTACACACCTGTCTACGTACACACCTGTCTACCTACACACCTGTCTACCTAACTTCCTGTCTATCTACCTTCCTGTCTACCTACCTTTCTGTCTACCTACACACCTGTCGACCTACACGCCTGTCTACCTACATTCCTGTGTACCTATATACCTATCTACATACTCACCTATTTATTAACCCACCTATCTACTAACTCACTTGTCTACCTACCTACCTATCTACCTACACACGCGCCTACCTACACACCTGTCTATCTACCCACCTGTCGACCTACACACCTGTCTACTAAACTACCTATCTTCTAACGCACATGTCTACCTACACACCTGTATACCTACCTTCCTGTCTACCTATATACCTATCTACATACCCACCTATCTACTAATACACCTGTCTATCTACACATCTGTCTATCTCCCTACCTGTCTACCTACACACCTGTCGATCTACACACCTCTCTACCTACACACCTGTCTACCTACACACTTGTCTATCTACACACCTGTCTACCTACACACCTGTCTATCTACACACCTGTCTACCTACACACCTGTCTATCTACACACCTGTCTACCTACACACCTGTCTACCTACACATCTGTCTACCTACACACCTGTCTACCTACACACCTGTCTATCTACACACCTGTCTACCTACACACCTGTCTATCTACACACCTCTCTACCTACACACCTGTCTATCTACACACCTGTCTACTTACACACCTGTCTATCTACACACCTGTCTACCTACACACCTGTCTACCTAACACATGTCTATCTATACACCTGTCTACCTACACACCGGTCTATCTACACACCTGTCTAGCTACACACCTGTCTATCTACACACCTGTCCATCTTCCCACCTGTCGACCTACACACCTGTCGACCTACACACCTGTCAACCTACACGCCTGTCTACCTACCTACCTGTCTATTTACATTCCAGTCTACCTACCTACCTGTCTAACTATACACCTCTCTACCTACACACCTGTCTATCTACTTTCCTGTCTACCTACCTACCTACCTATCTAACTACACACCCATCTACCTACACAACTGTCTACCTACCTTCCTGTCTACCTACCTTCCTATCTACCTACACACCTGTTTACCTACCTACCTGTCTACCTCCCTACCTGTCTACCTACCTTCCTGTCTACCTACTTTTCTGTCTACCTACCTTCATGTCTACCTACCTTCCTGTATACGTACACGCCTGTCTACCTACCTACCTGTCGACCTACCATCCTGTCTACCTACCTTCCTGTCTATCTACCTTCCTGTCTATCTACAATCCTGCCAATCTACCCACCTGTCTACCTACGTTCCTGTCTACCTACCTTCCTGTCTATCTACACACATCTATCTACTATCTGTTTCCGGTTACGAGCGGACGTGTTTTCACAAGCTCTCCCAGTTTTTATAGAATTTATCAAGTTTTGTCTAATTTCAATCGAGATGCTGTGTATAACATTGTGTTAGTTCTGAAACTGGATCTAATACGAATTTTTTCTTTTTCTTTTTCGTTCATCCGGAGTGTTTTTTCAGATGTGATTGCGATGTGTCTGTTATGCGCCCTTGGGCCGAAACCCGTAGGCCAACACATCGACTTTAGCGTGCATTTTTGACCAGGTAGCATTCCTGGGAGGCTCTCACTTTTGTGGCGCCATCTGCAACCATGCTGGCCAAGGTGGAACGGTCGAATTAGTATCTTAAGTTTATGTGACTGTGGTGTAGTGAAATTAGGATTCCTTTGATAAATGGACGGTAAGGTCATTCAATTTCGAAATTACCAATTGTCGATTAGCGACAACGTGTGTAAACCATGCTTGACTAGTGCGTGGTAAGTCGCCTGCACACAATATCGCAAGTTCCCGATCAGCCCTGTGTTATTGTCTCAATTGTCAAAACAAACGAACCGCAACACATGACTTCAAGTGGCCCGCGGCGCGTCTAGACTACGATGAGTTCGCAACATTCTTCAAACGGGTTTGATAACATGATGCAGTAATGTCATCTATAGGAGAGGCCTCTCTGGAGGTGACTGGTGTTAAAACAAGATCCGGTTTACGATCGGCCGTGAATAAACCATACACACTAAACAAAGAGAAGGCGGTGAAGACCAAGCTAGCCAGGTGTGCGAATCCAGTCGGCCGACTCGTCCAACACACCAACGCTGGCCAATGTGTTACAGTATCCTTTAACAATACACTCCATTATGAGGCATTTCGAACGTGCCTCATCAATTATTACAAGCCTGAACGAATCCAACACAGACAAGATAGAAGCGGGGCCTACGTGGAAGATCTGATTACGACGCCAGTCCTTACAATACATTTATATCACTCAAAGAACAAGTTACTCGCTCAGGGCAGCGTTGAAAACATTAAATCTTGGCTAAAATTAGACTTTGTCGAGCTGGAGAACTCAATAATTACATTCACGAGTAGAGACATATCAAAGACACAAGATATCATCACCATGCTCGTCTCGAGTGAGGACTCAGAATCTACACAGCCCACAACTACAGCTGTGGACACCACAGCAGACACTGTTTCTCAACTAACACATACAATAAATGAACAGGACAATGCCATCAACACGAGGTCACCTACCCCATCAGTACTCTTGGCCATTGAATATCCAATGGAGCACCTCCAAACCAACGTGGAGACCAACGTAAGTGTAGCAGAAGAAATACCAGCCTTAGATAACACGCCAACTATCAATGGACAATCGTGCGATTGTCATAGGCGCATTGAGGTAATAGAGCAATCCTTAAAGGCGCTCACTGCTACTGTTACAGCGAACATTGCAGCTAACAGCAAGACCAGCAGTGACTACACTGCTCTCAAAGAAGAAATCACGCTCCTGAGAGAGGAAAATCTGTTGCTAAGAAAAACAATACAAACTTTACAGCACGAGTCCTCCACCAACTCAACTGAACAAGCGTGTAACTCCCAAGCAGCTGTATCAAATTCGGAGAATCTTGAAGCCCAGTTTCACCAAAAACAAGACGCGGAAAAACCTCAACGTGCAGAGGAAGATAGAACGCTACAAGCAGTCTATCCCATTGGTGTAAAGATAAGCAACAGATTCGAAGTGCTTCAAGAAAATTCGTCAGAAAACGTACAGTGCTATAGTGCACTGCCAACAGACAACACACGCCTCCAGGAAACAAAGGGAGAGTCACATGGAGACGTACAGACTGCTGCTAAATGGGAGAAACAACGAGCAAGGCGTACTGACAACCTACATGTGCAGACAGCACGACCCGACTGTACACACATTATAATAGGCGACTCTCTAATGAAAGGTCTTTATAGCGACCGGATGGCTACTACAGACAAAGACATTGTTTCCATAATTCCACTGCCTGGGGCTGGTGTTGACCGGCTAACAGACAAGATTAGGAAGTTGGCTGTAAATCTTAACGTAAAAAGGGCAAGCGTCCATATTGGTATCAATGACACCATGAACAACCAGCAAATCACAACATCTCAACTGCTGGCGCTCTTGAACGGATTACGTCACACATTTCCTAACTCGTCCATCTTCTTCTCCTCCATCATATCACCGAGTTATGGATTCCAGCGTCGTCTAGCTGACATAAATAACAACATATTGCAGAAGTTTTGCTCTCACAACAACATACAGTTCATCAACAACACACAGGTGTTTACTTCACAGTCAGGAGCACCTAAAAAGCGACTTTATACGGATCAAGTACATTTGTCTACACTGGGCACCAGCTTGCTCGCCAAAAATCTTAAGTACCCTGAACGTACACAACCTACATCCAATACTGGATCGCGTAGGACACTTTTAGCTACACCACCTCAAACTCAAGCCAGACGACATACTGCCGCCATATAAAGTACCAATAAGCCAGAGGAGAGCAGACCACTCATAACTACGACACCTGATATCCAAGCCAGACGGAACATTTCCATCACACCAAATCCGTACAATACGCCTTCTTACACGCAGGAGGGTGATAATTATGAAGATACGTTCCCTCTTCTCCACAGCAAGGATCAATCCAGTAGTAACAACAACGTGCCACCACAGCCTCCTGTTAGCCACGAATCAGAGCCTGTAGTTGGAAGTCGTTACACACCCGTGAGAAATCAACAGTATCCACTCCATTGTAACCCAGAGTTGTTATACCTCACACGGTTTAGCCCAACTTCACTTCGGCAGGCATTTATGATGTCGCTGTACCAAGGACCAACACAGCCTGGTATTTACTAGCAATTCAGCACAAAGCAACACCGGATCTCGGTACAAGAAAGGGCCTCTCCTATAAAGTTTATGCGCATACTTGGTTATTGATTTATATAGCAACGTATTAGATTATACGCGGCTGTAAACACTGACACGTATTGAAGTCACAGAGATTGACACTTAGATATCTTTTATAATACTTTTTATCGCCTTAATACCCTGAGTGAGGGGGTCTTCACTCCCCGCTTTAAACAGAGACATTGACTTGCATAGTCATTTATTGATTCTTTTGGATAACAGTTGGTACTTAGCTTGTGAAGTAGTTTTTTTTCTTCCAAGTTAATTATTTGTTGTATGTTCTTTAATTCGATTTGTTCCTTGTTTGCATTATATTCGTTGGTCTAATTAGTTATATCGTTATAATATTGTCATTTACTTATTGATTTGTATTACTGATATTTTGTAAGTTAATGTAATTGTGATTTTTTTTTTTTTATGATCTTGTATTTTAGCTTAACTTTGATGAATTTACACTTTCTTCATGGATGAAATGTCTGAGAAGTGGCAACACTGGCTCAATAAGTCAGGAATACGCCTTGGATACTTAAACATTTGCAGCTTATTTAACAAGCTACCAGAGTTATCTTCTATTCTTAATCAAAATTTTCATTTATTCGGCCTTAGTGAAAGTAGACTTAATGATAACATTTCAGATGAGGACATATCTATTAAATGGTACAAAGTTTTTAGAAGGGATCCCTGTAGGAAACAAGAGACAGGCATAGTAACCTATGTTTCTAGTTTACTAAATGCTCACCGTAGGCTAGACTTTGAAACTTGCGAAATAGAATGTATGTGGTTAGAGCTAAAACTTCAAAACCGCACACCCCTGATAATTGGCTACCTTTATCGAAATCCCAGTGCTGGACACGTCTGGTACGAAAACTTCACTACCATGATGGATGTGGTTTTCGCTTCCGGGAAGGAAATTATACTACTCGGAGACTTTAACATTGACACCAACAAATCCAACATAATATGGGGAAATATAATTGCATCATACAATTTCCAACAAATAGTACAACAGGCTACTAGAGTAACAAAGTCATCTTCAACAGTCATAGATCACATTTATGTAACTTGCTCAGACAACATCATAGAATGCACCGTACCAAATTGTGCAATGAGCGATCACTACCCAATATGCTGCACGTGGTCTAAAAAAGGAATTAAAACTCCTAAACATAAACACATAAGTGTAAAATATAGAAGTTACAAAAATTTCAACCAAAACGCATTTTTACAGGACTTGCTCAGTTCACCTCTAGACAATGTTTATCAGCTTCCTGACCCGGATGATGCTCTGGAATTCTGGATGACAACCTTTATTGATGTTTTTGATAGACATGTGCCAGTCAAGGAAGTTCGAGTAAAACACCACGTCAAGCCACCTTGGATCACCCAGGAAATACTTGAAATTATGAGAGACAGAGATAAAGCACATAAAAAGCGGGATCTCAGTGCATACCGTACTCGTAGAAACAAAGTTCAATATAGCATACGACGGGAAAAGAAAAATTACTTTAAGAACTTAGTAATGGATAAAACAAATAGTAAGGATATATGGAAGGCAATTAACACCTTGACAAACAAGTATAACTTCCGAAATTCTTTACCATCAAATCATATTACATGCGACCAATTCAGTAAATTTTTTCAAACTGACATAGACCAGTTGAAGGCTTCAATACCTAATTCTCCTTGCAACTTATCTTTATTGTCATCGTTTTGCGAGAATAGATGCTCCCGCGATATTCTTTCCGACATACCGCTAATGACAATTACTGAAGTATTCACTTACCTCAGTAACCTAAAAAACACAACCTCATCTGGGTTAGATGGAATCAGCAACCGGATTCTCCGTTGTGCTGCGCCAGTGATTTGTACATCACTAACCTATGTATATAATCAGTGTCTAACCAAAGGCCACTTTCCATCAGCTCTCAAAATCGCTAAAGTGTACCCTCTTCTTAAATCTGGTTCATTGGACAATGGTCTCCCGAACAATTACAGACCCATTTCCTTACTATCATCACTATCTAAGCCACTAGAAAAACACATCCATAAAGTAACATTACAGTATCTAGTCCGCAACAAGCTTATTGTTGACAGCCAATCAGGATTTCGACCAAAATATTCTTGCCATACGGCCCTAACAATCATGATTGAAAATTGGCACCAGAATATAAACAACAACAGTCTATGTGGAACTGTGTTTATTGATTTCAAGAAAGCATTTGATATGATAGACCATGTTATTTTAATTAAAAAACTCGAGACAATGAAAATTGGCCTTAATGTAGTCACTCTAATATCATCTTTTCTATCAAGCAGAAAGCAAGTAGTATCACACAATAAATCTCTGTCTCAAACCACTACCTTCAATATTGGAGTACCGCAAGGCTCTATTCTTGGCCCTCTATTATTTGCCATATATATTAACGATCTACCTTTGCATCTTTCGTCGTCCTGCGATCTATTTGCAGATGACTGTACGGTGTACACAAACGCTGAAAACTGTATTTTACTGGAGTCGTCTTTACAACAAGAATTAAATAATGTAGTTAAGTGGAGCTATTCAAACCGTATGCAAATTAACATCACTAAAACAAAAGCAATGTTATTAACAACCAGACAAAGACTTCAAACTCTAAGCCCACACACATCACTTCAACTTCACATCGATAACATGCCAGTAGAAAGTGTAATTGAGCACAAAACATTAGGCCTAATCATTGATAGAAACCTAACCTTTAATTCCCATGTTCAAGCGCTCATTAAACAAACAGCGAAAAAAGTCTATCAACTCGCCAAGATTAAATACTTCCTTGATGAGGACACAAGGAAACTATTCTATACTTCTCATATACAGACACACTTTGACTACTGCTCTACAATCTGGGACGGTTGTTCTAATTCAAACACTAAGCGACTTTACTCACTCCAGAAACGGGCCATGAGTCTAATTTATAGCAAACATTTATCTGAAAATCCTAGCCTGTATAAACGCCTTCAGTTACTACCATTCCGCAAACGCCTGCTTTTCAATAAAGCTAAACTAATTCACAAAATCCTGCATCGGAATGCCCCAAATTACCTTTGGCCTTTGTTTAAATATAATGATAGACACAGTAAACGTTTAAATATACTACACATTCCGAAGCCTAGGATTGACTTATACAAAACAAGCTTAACGTACTCTGCATCTCAGCTGTGGAACAATCTTCCACAAGAAATCAAAGACATCACCAATCCCTATTCATATAATCGCAAAATATTCGAACACTATCTCAATACGGATTACCTTCCCCCTTAATAATTGAGATAATAATAATAATAACAAAACCCTAGTATAACAGCCAATCACCTTTTTGTAGGCCAGTATATTCCACATGGCTAATAAAAAGTGTCAGACCATTATCTAATATTACTGTGTCGTGTAGTTTTGATGTTTGCATTTTGCCCATGCCTTTATAATGCATATCTTTTATATTGTTACTGTTCTTTGTTAGCCTTGAAAGATGTGTGAATGAAATAATGTATGAAAGAGAGTGATAGAAGGGCAGAATGTTAGACGGGCCTGCGTGCCCAATTCTTAACCCTTTGAAAATAAAGTTTGTTTGTTCGTTCGTTCGTTCGTTCTACACACCTGTAAATCTACCCACCTGTCTAACTACAAACCCTCTACCTACCTTTCTGTCTACCTACCTACCTGTCTACCTACCTACCTAACTACACACCTGTCTACCTACACACCTGTCTACCTACCTTCCTGTCTACCTACCTTCCTGTCTACCTGTCTTCCTGTCTACCTACACACCTGTCGACCTAGACACCTGTCTACCTACCTTCCTGTATACCTACCTTCCTGTCTACCTACACACCTGTCGACCTACACACCTGTCTACCTACCTTCCTGTCTACCTACATACCTGTCTACCTATCTACCTACCTACCTACACACCTGCCTACCTACACACATGTCTATCTACCCCCTGTCGACCTACATACCTGTCTACTAAACCACCTATCTCCCAACGCACCTGTCGACCTACACGCCTGTCTACCTACATTCCTGTTTACCTGTATACCTATCTACATACCCACCTATTTACTATCCCACCTATCTACTAACTTACCTGTCTACCTACGTACCTGTCTACCTACACACCTGTCTACCTACCTACCTATCTACCTACACACGCGCCTACCTACACACCTGTCTATCTACCCATCTGTCGACCTACACACCTGTCTACTAAACTACCTATCTTCTAACGGACATGTCTACCTACACACGTGTATACCTACCTTCCTGTCTACCTATATACCTATCTACATACCCACATATCTACTAATCCACCTGTCTATCTACAAATCTGTCTATCTACACACCTGTCTACCTACACACCTGTCAATCTACACACCTGTCTACCTACACACCTGTCTATCTACACATCTGTCTACCTACACACCTGTCTACCTACACACCTGTCTACCTACACACCTGTCTACCTACACACCTGTCTAACTAAACACCTGTCTATCTACACACCTGTCTACCTACACACCTGTCTATCTACACACCTGTCTACTTACACACCTGTCTATCTACACACCTGTCTACAAACACACCTGTCTACCTAACACATGTCTATCTATACACCTGTCTACCTACACACCTGTCTACCTAACACATGTCTATCTATACACCTGTCTATTTACACACCTGTCTATCTACACACCTGTCTACCTACACACCTGTCTATCAACACACCTGTCTATCTTCCCACCTGTCGACCTACACACCTGTCGACCTACACACCTGTCAACCTACACACCTGTCTACCTACCTAACTGTCTATTTACATTCCAGTCTACCTACCTACCTATATAACTACACACCTCTCTACCTACACACCTGTCTATCTACCTTCTTGTCTACCTACCTACCTACCTATCTAACTACACACCCGTCTACCTACACAACTGTCTACCTACCTTCCTGTCTACCTACCTTTCTATCTACCTACACACCTGTCTACCTACCTACCTGTCTACCTACCTACCTGTCTACCTACCTTCCTGTCTACCTACCTTTCTGTCTACCTACCTTCATGTCTACCTACCTTCCTGTCTACCTACACACCTGTCTACCTACCTACCT
Organism: Cepaea hortensis; assembly: GCA_963921405.1. NCBI lineage: Eukaryota > Metazoa > Mollusca > Gastropoda > Stylommatophora > Helicidae > Cepaea > Cepaea hortensis. Next base: position 99,610,836 of record OY992888.1, read on the forward strand.
GTCGACCTACCTTCCTGCCTACCTACCTTCCTGTCTATCTACCTTCATGTCTATCTACACACCTGTCAATCTATCCACCTGTCAACCTATGTTCCTGTCTACCTACCTTCCTGTCTATCTACACACCTGCCAATCTACCCACCTGTCTACCTACACACCCTCTACCTACGTTTCTGTCTACCTACCTACCTGTCTAACTACACATCTGTCTACCTACACACCTGTCTATCTACCTTCCTGTCTACCTACACACCTGTCTAACTACACACCTGTCTACGTACCTGTCTAACTACACACCTGACTACCTACACACCTGTCTATCAACCCACCTGCCTACTAACCCACCTATATATTAACCCACCTCTCTACCTACATACCTGTCTACCTACCTGTCTACTCACCCACCTATCTACTAACTCACCTGTCTACCTACACACCTGTCTACCTACCCCCGGGGGGTACGGGGTGTCAGGCATTGGTAGCACCTTTGGTAAGGATGGCTCTCATGTCCTTTCAGGACCCATCCCCCACTGGTCCAAGTCTGACACCCAGCTCGTGCCTGTGGCTCCTAGTAGCTGTCATCATGCGACAGCGGCCACCCCCCGGGCAACAGCTGTGAGAGGCTGGCTAAACCAGGCATGGGTATCCGATTTGGTGTCAAACCAAGAGGTAAACTAGGGTATGCCTACCCAGCATGTGAAGACAGGATTCGGCAGACTGCGCGGAAGAAATCATTCCTGATTCAACGGGCAAGACGGCGTTTACCTGCAAAGCGTTGTGGAACGTAATGAGCACGGCAAGGCACGTAGAGCGCCCTGGTCATCCACTGCACCTGTATTCGTCTCCAGTCGTCTCGACTTGTCTTGCCACTGGACACAGATGGACTCAGGCGAGAGAGTGAGGTCGACGAATTGCGCAACTCTTCCTCATTTTAATCCAAGTCATCGCGCAAGTCATTCTTCATCCAACGTCACATATCACCTTCAAGCCCTGTGGCGATGGGCGAGCGGCAAAGCGGCAGGCGTGGGTACGCTGGCAGCCGTTGTCGCAGACCTGCACACAGGCGGCTCAGGCCATATGGTCGTCTTCTACTGACCGGAGCAGCAGTGGGATTCGGCAGCCCCCTGAGCGACTGAGCAGCCCTCTATAGGAACACACTGCTCACCTCCATAGCATGAGGAAGGGGCTAGAAAAGGTGCCCTAAACATTGTCTGCTTCATCACTACCTAATCAGCTAGCCGCGGTTGGTGGGTACCCTAACTGCGGTCGACATACAAAGAAATATAAAACAAGCAAAGCTAAAAGAGTAAACCATATTCCCTTAACAATTGGAACTTGGAATGTACGCACCCTACTTGACAGAGACGGCGCGTCGGGTCCAGAGAGACGAACAGCACTGATTGGGAGAGAGCTGGGCAGGTACAACATCGACATTGCAGCCTTGAGCGAGACACGACTTGCAGAAGAAGGCCAAATCTGTGAAATTGGTGCCGGCTACACATTTTTCTGGAGTGGAAGGAAAAGCGAGGAAAGACGCCAATCCGGTGTGGGATTTGCCATTAAGTCGGCCCTGGTCGGCAAATTAGCTGGATTTCCAAAGGCTATAAACTACAGGCTCATGACCATGAAGTTGCCTCTGCTGAATGGAAGGAAGCACGCAACCATTGTGAGTGTCTACGCACCAACTATGACCAACGAAGATGATGTCAAGAACAAGTTCTATGAGGACCTGCACAGTGTATTAACATCTGTTCCCAAAGGAGACAAACTTATACTCCTTGGGGATTTCAATGCCAGAGTAGGCACGGACACCACCTCTTGGAGTGGCATTATTGGAAAGCATGGAGTCGGAAATTGTAACAGCAATGGACTCCGCCTCCTTCAGACATGTGCCGAACATGATCTCGTGATTACGAACACAATTTTCCGTCTCCCCATGAGAAATAGGGCATCATGGATGCACCCTCGCTCGAAACACTGGCACCGCATTGACTATGTCATCGTCAGGAGGAGTGACAGACAAGACGTTCGAGTGACAAAATCCATGTGTGGTGCCGAATGTTGGACAGACCATCGTCTCATTGTCTCGAAAATGAACATCCACATCAGGCCACCACGGCGTCCTCAGGGGGCGAAAATGCAAACAAAGCTAAATGTCACCCGCCTAAACAGCAAGAAAATGCAGCAGTCGTTTGAAAATATGCTGGAAGACCGCCTCAAGCCCAATGCTGAAGCTAAACAGGATACAGAAACAGAATGGAGAGCCCTAAAGGACACAATTTACAACACTGCTATGGAAATCCTGGGTCCAGCCCCCCGAAAGCATAAAGACTGGTTTGATGAAAATTCCGAAGACATCAACCAATTGCTGGCCGAGAAACATCTTCTCCTCAAGGCACATTTGAATGACCCAAAGTCAACATCAAAAAAAGATGCTTTCAAGAACATTCAGAGAGTAGTGCAGCAGAAACTTCGGCACATGCGGGACTCCTGGCTGAGCAGCAAAGCTGATGAAATTCAGGGCTTTGCTGACAGACATGATATGAAAAACTTCTACGACTCACTGAAAGCGGTCTATGGTCCTTCATCACCAGGCATAGTTCCCCTCCTCAGTGCAGACGGGGGAACATTGGTCACCGATAAGAAAGAAATCCTCCAACGCTGGGCAGAGCATTTCAGCAAAATTTTAAATGCAACTTCCTTCTTCGATGATGAAACCATCAACTGCCTTCCTCAAGTTCCCACCAATGAGACACTTGGTGACCTGCCAACCATAGTGGAAGTAAACAAAGCCATCCAGCAACTCTCCAGCGGCAAGGCACATGGTCCTGACTCCATCCCAGCAGAGATATACAAGGCAGGTGGGCCGGTCCTAACAGAGCAGCTTCACCAAGTCTTCACAAACATATGGATGAACGAGACCATGCCACAAGATTTTAAGGACGCGTCAATAGTCCACCTTTACAAACGTAAAGGAAACCGCCAATCCTGTGACAATCACCGAGGCATCTCCTTGCTTTCAATTGCAGGGAAGATACTCGCCAGAATTCTTCTCAATCGCCTCACAGCCCATCTCGATCAAGGTCTTCTTCCTGAGAGTCAATGTGGCTTCAGAAAAGAACGTGGAACTGTTGACATGATTTTCGCTGCAAGGCAGCTGCAAGAGAAATGTCAGGAACAGAACTGCGAAATGTTCTCCACTTTCATTGACCTTACCAAGGCTTTTGATACAGTCAGCAGAGAAGGACTGTGGAAGATTATGGCAAAATATGGCTGTCCACGAAAGTTTGTCCAAATAGTGCGGCTATTTCATGACGGCATGCAGGCTAGAGTACAGGAAAATGGTGAACTGTCTGAACCCTTTCCTGTAACCAATGGAGTGAAGCAAGGATGTGTCCTGGCACCAACACTGTTCAGCCTCATGTTTTCAGCCATGTTGATGAATGCCTTCGAGAACGACGACATTGGAATAGACATCAACTACCGTATGGATGGAAAGTTATTCAATCTCAGAAGGCTGAAAGCTAAAACCAAAATTGACAGCGGCACCGTCAGAGAGCTCCTGTTTGCTGATGATTGCGCTCTATACGCCAACTCAGAGGCGGACATGCAACATAATGTTTCAGCTTTCTCACATGCCTGTGCCAACTTTGGGCTTAATATCAACTTGGAGAAGACTGTAGTTATGTACCAGCCAGCTCCAGGGAATAATCACACTGTGCCGAATATCAAAGTGAATGATCATAGACTAAGTGTTGTGGACAAATTCACCTATCTTGGCAGCACCGTGTCACAAGCTGCCACAATCGATGACGAAGTGAATGCAAGAATCTCCAAGGCCAGTGCAGCCTTTGGCAGACTGTACAAGAATGTATGGGACAGAACTGGAATAAGCCTGCAAACAAAGCTAAAAGTCTACAAAGCAGTTGTATTATCCACACTGCTATATGCTTGTGAAACCTGGACTGTTTATCAGCGACACGCTAGGAAATTAAACCACTTCCACACAGTCTGCCTAAGGAAGCTACTGAAGATTAAATGGCAAGACAAGATTCCAGACACTGAAGTCCTAGAAAGAGCATCCATGCCCAGTATCCACACTCTACTGATGAAGAATCAGATTCGCTGGGCTGGTCACTTGACTCGCATGCCAGATCACAGGCTCCCTAAACGAATTTTTTACAGCGAACTGCGTTGTGGTAAACGCTCCCAAGGTGGCCAGAGGAAACGTTTTAAAGACACTCTGAAAATTTCACTGAATGCTTTTGGAATTCATCATGACACCTGGGAGGCTTCAGCCAGAGACCGAAATTCGTGGCGTGCATCATTGCGCAAAGGTGCAGTCATATGTGAGGCAACCAGGACTGCAAGAGCTGTGAAGAAAAGGCAGGACAGAAAAACCACTGCAGGAAATCCTCCTCCAGAGACGTCAAGCATTCTTTGCCCACATTGTCAAAGAACATTTCGAGCCAAAATAGGCCTTATCAGCCATCTTAGAACCCACGGCTCCACACCTTCAACCCCACTGGATGAAATGAATGGTCATCATCATTCTTGATGGACAAACAACATACACCTACCCCCTGTCTACTAACCCACATATCTACTAACCTGTCTACCTACACACCTGTCTACCTACCTACCTGTGGGAGGGGAGATTGTGAGAGGTGGTGGAGGTGTGGGATGTGCAGGTGGATGAAGGATGAATGTGAGGATGGGGGATGTGTGTTTGGCTGGGTGGGTGGGATGTGTGTGGGTGGGAGGGTAGATGAGAGATGCATGTGTTGATGGGCGGATGGGTGATGTGTGGGTGTGAGTGATTGATGGATAAGTACGTGAGTGGGTGGATGTATGTGAGAGATGAGTGTATGGGTGGGGGATGTGTGAGTTTGTGGGAAGATGTTTGTGAGCGGCGGATGTGTGTGGTGGGGCATATGTGGGTGGTGGGGTGTGTGTTGGTGGGAGGTGTGTGTCTTTGGGTGTTTATGGGTGGAATATATGTGTGGGTAAGTGGGGCGATGTGTTTGTGGGTGGGTATGTGTGTATAGGTGGGGGGTTTGTAGGTGAGAGGTGGCGGATAAAGGGTGGGTGAGTGGGTGTAGGTTGGCTGATGTTGTGTGGGTGGGTGGGGAAAATTGTTAGGGTGTGGGATGTGTGTGTGTGGATAGGTACGGGATGTGTGGGTTGGCGGGGGTATGTGTGTGTGGTTTGTGATGTGTGTTTTTCTGGGTGGTTGCGGGTGTGTAGGTGGGTGTTGGAGAATATGTGGGTGGGTGTGTGCGTGTCGGTTATGGGATGGGTGGGTGATGTGTGTGTGGGTTGAGAAATGTGTGTGGGTGGGGGGTCAGTGGGTGGGTGGCGGCATGTATCTTTGCCTGGGTTTGGGTGAGTGCGGGGAGGTATGTGTTGGTGGGTTGGGGAGGTGTGGTGGGTGGTGGATGTGAGGGTGGCTTGTCAGGGTCTTGCTTTTACTAACAATGGCTCGTGTTCTCTAACAGGAGTGAAACAATCATACACAACGAATGATTGTACTCAAACACGCGGCAACATAACTGAAACACTTTAATCACACTCCTCAACGGCATTCATATCATGTTGCGCTCACAATTAGCAACAATGCCATTTACAAATACAATTATATACAATCACAAGTTCATAGATGCATGGAATAAAGCACTCACTCAGTATATAAACAGAATCTACAAAGCATACAGGCTTTCTCACATCGCGCATAGAATAATACATCAATACATGCAACACTGTCTCTCATGTCCGTCCTGTCTCGAAGTCCTAGGCAGTCTGAGCTACCAGCGATGTTTCTCGTTGGCCCTGCTTTTAGTCCCCGTGCGCTTCATGCGTCACGCTGACCACTGGGCATCGACTGCGTAGTAGCTGCTAGTCGAGTTCAAGTCGTACTTGTCCGTCGCCTACAGGCGATGGCGATGGAGATTCTGACAGCTGCGAGATGTGTGGGTGGCTGCGGGATGTGAGGGTGGATAGGGGATGTGTCTCACAACATTGCAATATGCACTGTTTATGTTTACAACTTTCATTTGACAATGTTTCCCCCCCCCCCTCCCCCCCCCCATGTGAATGCATCATGCATAATATGCATTGTTTATGCTTACAAAATCCATGTGTCACTGTTTTTTCCCCTATGCACATTTGATGAATGAAAGATGAGTGATTGAATGTAAGACGGGCCTGCGTGCCCAATTTGTTACCCTTTTAAAATAAAGTTCGTTTGATCGTTCGTTCGTTCTACTCACCCACCTGTCTCAGACCCACTAGCAACACAAGTACATATGTTCTGGGTGTCTCCGTGGCCAAGTGGTCAAGCCATCTGCCTCTTGCTCCAAATCGTATGGGTTCGATTCTGGGCTACTCTTTCGGTTCACAAGTGCATTTTTTTCTAAGAGAATCCCGGTTGGTCGTCGCTGGAGCTACGGAGTTCGTGCTTTGTGCGATCCTTTCTGCAGGCTATCCTGCGGAAAAATACCCAGTCATATGGGATAAAACCCGGTGCAATGAAGTCGGTCTTTTAATACTTTCTTTCAAAAGACATATTCTTTCCCCCAGGTTACAACAATGAGTGGACACAGGTGTACAACTATACTGGCAGTACTGGCCACACTAAGTACTTGTTCTCTGGCTAAAACGGTGGTGTTCTTGCCACCCCCGAGCACCAGCTCTACCACACCAATGTAGCCGCAGCTTTAGCCAGCCGGGGTCACAATGTGTGGATCTGTGTGCCGGATTTCCTGCTCCACAAAAACTTGGTCCAACACCAGGATGTGAAAATTATCCCCTACGGGCGACATTTGGGCGACATCGAGGAAAGAGTCATGAAACATTCCGGACTAATTGATGATTTCTGGGAAGAAGCGTTCTCTTTAACCATTCTTACCTTCTACCGTCATGCATCAGAATATTCCAGACTCGCACACGAGGTTTTGTCTGATCAGACTTTTATAAACACAATACGAAATCTGAAACCAGACTTCTTCGTGTTGGAATCAGTCCTGTTTAACGTAAACATGCTAGTTCTGCCGTACATGCTGGACACTCCTTTCGCTTTTATTGGAACGTTCCATGACGCTGCCCTGACCAGGGTCCCCTTCAGTCCAGCAGCGCCCGGTTTCCCAGGTGACGACATGAGTGATCGGATGACGTTCCTACAAAGACTTCTCAATTGTGTCTTCTATCTTGTTCGCATCAACTTCGACTTCTTCCATGACAGCAGCCTGGTGTCCAGGTTTGCCCCACACAAACCATACAAGTCCATCAATGATCTAGCGGCTAATGCTGAAATCTTCATTGCCGAAGTTGACCACATACTGGACTATCCTCGCCCCATGTTGCCAAACACCAAACTGGTAGGTGGCTCTTCTGCCTCGCAGGCCAAACCATTAGTTGGAGAATTCAAGAAGTTTGTGGACGATTCAAAACATGGCATCGTTGTTGTGTCTTTTGGGGGCAGTGTGGTGAATATACCAGATCACATCGCAGCAAAGATGACTTCAGCCTTCAAACAGCTCGACATAAAAGTGGTGTGGAATGTAAACTTGACCTCTCCTGCCCGCAAACAAATCAAGACATCCTTGTGGATACCTCAAAATGACCTTCTGGGGCACGAAAAGACCAAATTATTTATTTCCCATTGTGGAAAAAACGGTCAATACGAGGCCCTATACCACGGCGTGCCCATTCTCTGCCTGCCCATGTTTGGAGACCAAGGCTACAACTCGGAAAGAGTCAAAATAAAACAACTCGGTCTTCGTGCAGATATTCGCAAAATTAGCGCAGACGAGCTGGCAGCCATGATGAAAGAAATCATTTACGGAGGAAATTACACAGAAAACATGAAGAAAGCTTCCCGCCTTTACCGAGAGCTGTACAAAGACCCAAAGACAGAAGCTGCATACTGGCTGGATCACGTCATCAAATATGGCGGAGCGTACATGAGGTCTGCGGGCCAACAGATGCCGTGGTATCAACTCTATGTCCTGGATGTTGTGGCTGTCCTGTTGGCCGTGGCTACGCTGTTCTTGTTGCTTGTTTATCTGTTGATACATCGCTGCTACAGGTGGGTGAGGGCTCAGTTCAGTGGCGGCAAACGGAAACTGGATTAGCATCAGGTATAACGGTCACGTCTGGAACAGCCCCTAACTTGTAAACAGTTCATTTACAAATGTAAACGTGATCAAGTGTTTTCCAGGTCTACCCATGGATACTACGACATGACTTGAGAAATACAGGCGACAGTCGTGATTCTGACCTACCGAGAGCTGATTGGTCAATACAAATATGAGTCTATAAAAAATTGAGTCTATACAAATGTGATAGGAGAAAGGGGAAGATAAGAAGTAAGAGGAAGAAAGAGAGGGAGAGAAAGAAGAGGAATATAAAGAATATAGATTTGGTTTTTTTCCGTAAGGGCGATAGCTAATTTAACATCGTCCAATCAATGTATAGTGGTATAGTGCCAGGCTATAGATGAGTGTCCAAACTATAAGGGCCCTAGGCCGCCCTATATAACCTCAGACTGACATGTGTAAATGAAAGCCAACTCAATTATATATTTATTTCCTCCAGAATATTAACAGAGTGAAATTTTCCAACCCAACAGATCAGATCATCTGTACATCAATTACAGTGTACAATTACCATTACAGAACAATAACGCATCACCACATCTAAGAGAAATAAGTACTATAACATGCCACTGGACATCAGGGAAACGCTACCAAAGACTGATATATGAGCATAAGTTACTACTGCAAGTTCAGAGAATATCACCTACTAACTGCCTTAAGAAAATAGCTAACGCTAAGGGAATTCCACCGGCCGTCGCTTGTCCCGTAGCAGCGATTCTATAAATGTGTATATCTCCACCATTTACCCAGGGAAGCAGTTCGTTCCCAGTAAGATTCTGTCGCCCGGCTGATGCTTTCACGTCTGCCTACGGGTGCTTTGGTTTGATCACCGTGCCCATCTTAGAATGACAGTTTCTCACAGTTGATTTAATCGTTCTTCTTGGGTTCCACTAGACACTCTTCCAATCCTCTCTGACTCCTCCAGTCTTTTGTGTGATCCCGACAAACTTGTCTCCTCCTTGGCTACTTTGTCTGGTTCGACTTTAGACTTCAATACGCTTGAGAGCGGCTCCCTTAGCCAGCAGTCCAACTCAAGTGGTTTGCTCCACCACTTTGTGACCCTCGGAATCTTGTGTTTCCTCTCCCTTTTTGGTGTATCTGCCTTGGTCAACTCCATCCACAGATCATTTAGTCATACTTCTCCTCCCTGTGATCCAGATGAAACTTTGATGTGTTCATCTGTTCGCCTTTGAAATCATCTTCTCGTCTCTTTGAGCACTCCACAGCCTGGGATATTGAACAATCACCATTGCCGAAGTCCCGTACCCATTCCTTCGGGCCGAGCAAAGGCTCAGCCCTCGGCTCCCTGAGACCTGCTGCTAAACTGTCGTCTCTCTCTCTCTCTCTCTCTCTCTCTCTCTCTCTCTCTCTCCTTTGTTCAACTCTCCCGACTGACTAGATTCTCTCATATATATTCTATAAATTATGGCGCTACTTCGCGTCCTACGGTCACGTGTCCTTGCCCTCCCTGCGTTTCGCGAGGGACTATCCAATCAGTTCCTCGCGTAGCCTGACTAAATTGCCTTACTATTTTGCATATATAAGTTTGTCTATACCGCTACGTCCTAATCTGAGTTCATTGCTCCTTGAAATAAATTTCTTAATTCATGTGCGTCTCTCACCGCCATAAATCTGCCACCTCAAGTACTTGCTTTTATTTCTTGACAGCCCAGGTTAATTCCTACCTGTTTTGTACCCATAAAATCTGCAGCATCTTTCTTCTGCCTCTGTCCCATGACAGCTTGAGCCCAAGTATATGTTACATTTGATCTCTTTCGACTGGAAAAGCCTATTCCATTAACATCAAAAGATTAACGCCAGTTTATTTGGCCGTCTATTAGTCCAGATCTTGAACTTTCACTTTGTTTTAAAAATATTCAGGTCACTACCCTCAGATAAAGTTATTGGCGGTTTGTGGAAAATAATTCCGCACATTGCCACACAATTATGAGTCTATACAAATATTAGTATATACAAATATGAGTCTATACAAATATGACTATATACAAATATGAGTCTATTCAAACATGAGATTTACAAATATGAGTCTATACAAATATGAGTCAATACAAATATGAGTCTATGCAAATATGAGTCTATACAAATATGAGTCTATACAAAAATGAGATGTACAAATATGAGTCTATACAAACATGAGATGTACAAATATGAGTCTATACAAACATGGGATGTACAAATATGAGTCTATACAAACACGAGATGTACAAATATGTGTTTGCGTTAATTCTGAGGTAGGCGCGTGCCCTGCAACCTTGTATTCTCTCTTCAATGGTTGGAAAACCAAGAAGGTAGCGCATCGCCCTGCATGCTGTATCTCTTGTACATCCAAGAATAATGCGCATAGCTTCATTCTGTATCCTTTCCATCCTTTCTATCTGCTTATGGCTGAGAGTCAGGATTGCCATTGCATACTCCAAAACGGACATGACCAACCCCTCGTACAGAAGACATAGATGGCGCTGCTCACAGTTTGCTGCTGCCATCACCCGCATCGCTGCCAAACCCCGCTTGGCCTTTGTTATCACCTGGTCTGTGTGCACATTATAAGCAAGGCTTCGATCAAACCGTATCCCCAGGTAATTCATTGCCTCCGTTCTTTCCACCGTCTCTGAACACAGCATTACAGTTGGTGTTGGAGTGTTGACAATATGATTATTCAACGAGAACCAAGTCACTGTTGCCTTTGTTGGGTTGACCATTGCCCCAGCTTCATCACACCAAGTACTTATGCGATTGAGTTCGGTTTGTAGTTCCACAGCAACCTCCTCTCTATCCTTCCCCTGACGATACACTAAAACATCATCGGCATATGACAATGTCCTGCCAGGTCCAGTGATCTGCTCACTGGTGATTCTCACTGTGTAGGCGCTGAACAGTACCGGAGATAATGGTGATCCCTGTGGTAGGCCAGGATATATTGTTGTTGGTTCCGAAGTCCAACTGCCACATCTAAAAACTACTTTCCGTTGGAAGAGGGCTGCAGCGATCCAACTAAGGAGGAATGGACTTACGTTTCGTTCGAGAAGCTGAAACATTAAAAAATCCAGTGGTACTCTGTTGTATGCGTCCTCAAGATCAATCGCTGCAGCAACGGTTTCAGTGCCTGAGTGGAAACCTTCATAGACATCATGGGCAAAGACTGCTGCATTGGTCCAGGTTTCTCTTTTTGGACGGTACCCACCCAGGGTGGGTGGGAAAACACCTTGCCTCTCTAGTTGGCTTGATATTTTCCTGGCAATTACCTTCTCCAGCAGCTTGCCTATTGTATTCTGCAAAGTTATAATTCGATATCCCTGAATTTTTGTGTGGTCTTTGTCAGGCTTCGGCAAGGGAATCAGATAGCTGTGTAACCATTCCTCCTTGATGCTAGCACTCCCTATACTGTTGTTGTACATGACTGCTAGTTTCTCTAGCTCATTGTCGGTACACCTATTTATGTCGTCGTATCTTATGCCATCAGGACCTGGAGCACTGTTTTATGATCGTCGAAGCACAGCCTTGATTTCTTTCACTGTCACTGTGTCTTCATCCGAAGTGTTCTGGGCTTTGCATCTGTCTGAAGTGACCTCCTTGGCCAGATTTCGGCCTCCCATGTCTGTCTGGTTGCTTTGCTCAAGGTAGCGTTCAAAGAGGGCTTTGCCCTTGTCCTCGTCAGTCCTCTGCCAGATGAGGTCAGCACCTTGGAAGTCAGAAATGCTCTTATTCTTGACTACACCACTCATGCTTTTATGTAGTCGCCAGAACAATTTCAGTGACTTGTCTGTGCTTACTCTTTGACACACCTCTGCCCATTTTTCGCTTTTAACAACCGTGACCAGTTTTTTGAAGTTGCTTACTTTTGTGTACATCTCTCTTTCTAAGTGCAAGCAGGGACTAGGATGACCAGCTCTGTTCTTCTTGGCATTTTGCCATCTCCTTACAGCACTACGCTTATCCACCCAAGCCTTCTCCACCTCGAAACTCCACCGCGGTGGCTGCTCCCAGCTTTCTTTCCTGCCCTGAAACGTTCTGCGCTTGTCACGTCTTATTTTACTCACCACATCTTGCCCTGTACTGTCATACTGGAAAGTCTTTACCTTTAGCTTGTGCTGCCTGGTTCTGCCTTTCTCCACCAATATGCTGCAAGGGTGGTGGTCGCTGCCATGGTGTCCTAGGACACTCCATCTACACACTGTACTGAGTGAAGGTGAAACTAGCGCCAGATCAATAGCACTGTCCTCATCGCCCGGACGGCTTGCGTTCCTGGTGACACAGCCACTGTTGATACAAACCAGGTCGATGGTTTCCAGTGCAGTCTCGAGCTCCTCCCCCTGTGTATTGGAGGAAGTGTTTCCCCATGATCTGCCTTTAACGTTGAAGTCACCACAGAAAATAACATTTCTCTCGTGGCCTAATATGCCACTTAAGCACTGCCACTTCTGGGCGTCCACACTGGCATTGCGGGCATAAACATTAACCACCACGAATGGTATACTGGAATGAACTCTCAACGCCTGTATTTGTATATCGTCACTGTCCCAACTGGACATGTCTAGCTCTGACGCCACCATGCTGTCGCGAACGAGAATCGCCGTTCCCAGATGTCGTCTGTTGTAGAAACATTTGAAGCCGGCAAATTCGGAGTGGCTGATCGCCCAGTCTCGTCTCCTGGAGTGCTACAATGTCGTTCCTGTAAACTAGGGTTTCTAAAATAGAGCCCCGTTGTTTTACACTGGCACAGTTCCAATATAGAATACGGATATTCCTGAGTCCTAGTCGGTGACACTTGAGTCTAAAACGCCTCAAACCTCCACGCTTACCTTGCTTCTTTTTCCCTGCGCGGCTACCACGCCGCTTCGGTATGTTGACTGCTGACCACACGAAGAAAACACATTGTCTATATGTGAGGTACCTGGTCAATATGTGAAGGTACCTGGTCTATATGTGAGGTTATCTTGTCTAGATGTGAGTGTACCTGGTCTATATTCGAGGATACTTGGTCTATATTTGAGGGTACTTGGTCTATATGTGAGGGTAACTAGTCTATATGTGATTGTACTTGGTCTATATTTGAGGGTACCTGGTCTATATATGAGGGTACCTTGTCTATATGTGAGGGTACTTGGTCTATATGTGAGGATACCTGGTCTATTTGTGAGGGTACTTGGTCCATATGTGAAGGTACTTGGTCTATATGTGAGGGTACTCAGTCTATATGTGATAGTATTTGGTCTATATGTGAGGGTATCTGGTCTGTATGTGAGGGTATCTGGACTACATGTGAGGGTACATGGTCTATATGTGAGGGTACTTGGTCTATATGTGAGGGTACTTGGTGTATATGTGAGGGTACTTGGTCTATATGTGAGGGTACCTGGTCTATATGTGAGGGTAACTGGTCTATATGTGAGGTTTCCTGGTTTATATGTGAGGGTACCTGGTCTATATGTGAGGGTACTTGGTCTATATGTGAGGGTACTTGGTCTATATGTCTATATGTGACTGTGCCTGGTCTATATGTGAGGGTATTTGTTCAATATGTGAGGCTACCTAGTCTAGATGTGAGGGTACTTGGTATATATGTGAGGGTACTTGGTCTATATGTGAGGGTACTTGGTCTATATGTGAGGATACCTGGTCTATATGTGAGGGTACCTGGTCTATATTTGAGGATACTTGGTCTATTAGTGAGGGTATTCAATCTATATGTGAGGGTATTTGGTCTATATTTGAGGTTATCTGGTCTGTATGTGAGGGTATCTGGACTATATGTGAGGGTACCTGGTCTATAGGTGAGGGTACTTGGTCAATATGTGAGGGTACGTGGTCTATATGTAAGGGTATGTATTCTATATGTGAGGGTACTTGGTCTATATGTGAGGGTACTTAATCTATATGTGAATGTACTTGGTCTATATGGGAGGGTACCTGGTCTATATGTGAGGGTACCTGGTCTATATGTGAGGGTACCTAGTCTAGATGTGAAGGCACTTGGTCTATATGTGAGGGTTCCTGGTCTATATGTGAGGGTACATGGTCTATATGTGAGTGTAACTGGTCTATATGTGAGGGTACTCAGTCTATATGTTAGGGTATTTGGTCTATATGTGAGGGTATCTGGTCTGTATGTGAGGGTATCTGGACTATATGTGAGGGTACCTGGTCTATATGTGATGGTACTTGGTCTATATGTGAGGGTACTTGGTGTATATGTGAATGTAACTGGTCTATATGTGAGGGTACCTGGTCTATATGTGAGCGTACGTAGTCTAGATGTGAGGGTACTTAGTCTATATGTGAGGGTACCTGGTCTATTTGTGAGAGTACCTGGTCTATATGTGAGGGTACCTAATCTAGATGTGAGGTACTTGGTCTATATGTCAGGGCACCTAGTCTATATGTGATGGTACTTGGTCTATATGTGAGGGTACTTGGTCTATATGTGAGGGTACCTGGTCTATATGTGAGGTTACTTGGTATATATGTGAGGGTACTTGATATATATGCGAGGGTACCTGGTCTATATGTAAGGGCACCTAGTCTAGATGTGAGGGTACTTGGTCTATATGTGAGGCTACCTGGTCTATATGTGAGTGTACTTGGTCTATATGTGAGGGTATCTGTTCTTTATGTAAGGGCACCTAGTCTAGATGTGAGGGTACTTGGTCTAGATGTGAGGGTAATTAGTCTATATATGAGGGTACTTGATCTATATGTGAAGGTACCTAGTCTATATATGAGGGTATTGGATCTGTATGTGAAGGTACCTGTCAACAACCAAAGTGGACAAGCATTCGTGGACTCTTCTCTTGTACCACACGAAACTCGTAAGGCGTACAAGAGGATTTATCACAAGTTTTATTTCGGCTTGGCCTTTACAAATGCAGAGCCATCAATGATTCACAGGGTATATAAATACATGATAATGCACAGTATTCACTATCCTAAAGTCAGTCCTAAGCTCTAGCTATAGTTATATGTACACAAAGAAACCACTACGTCTATAACGATGTGCTAGCTCTCATGTCCAGTCCCCGTCTGACGAATCTCCGCCTGTGGCGGTGACGCCAAGCGCGGATGGATCTCGTGGGTCAGTAGGCATTGCGTGCTGGAGTTCTCACACGCCTCAAGTGATCTGTCCACTAGTAAACTCTATTAAGAGTTTACTTGTTTGCCTACACTTCTCGTGAAGGTGTGCTTACACCCTGACCAGAGTTACTCCACTCTTTGGTTGACACTTGCGTGTCCGAGTAGAGAACTGTCCACGGTTCTCGATCTCTCTATTCACCATTCTCCTCCCTACTCCCTGGGCAGGGCTAATCTTTCCCTTGCTATCCCCACTCCTCGGTAGGGGTGTTATCTTTATCCCTTCTTAGGCTTCTCCTTGACTTCTGATCCCCTGTGGTCTTCCTTACTTATACCCAAGTCTTTGACACACACTCCCCCCTTCTGTGTTGCGTTACAAACTTTCAGCTATGAGTGTAATGCAAGAAGTTTTTAAAAAAATTAGTATGTCTAATTTTTTGTCAAAGACTCTCTAAGTTTGGTGACTTGGTTCTGGGTTCCCAACAGACATCTACTAATCAATGTCACAATGTTGTACTCCTTCACTTGGCTACTGGTTATCGCCACACACTTGTATAGTTGGCGTGAGCCCTCTTCTCATCGCCATATTATATTTATCGGGAGTTTGTCTGAACCGAAGCCATTATCTTTTAAATAGATCTGCTTCTCAAATAGTAAATTAACTCACTACCCACACAAAATTGTCCCTGTTAGGGATCAACACATGAATTGCTTCATGTTCCCATATAATATTTAACCCAACTCTTGTACAAGCTGTGTACGCTAATGTTTTACCTATCTAGCTTTCGCTCGTAAAGGAATATTTCAATGTTAAGTTAGTGTTTCGATTGTCTATTGTGTCCCCTGTCCCATGGTTATACCCCTTTGGTGAAACATGTGTATGTACTTTATATGTTAGTTTCCCTGGTTGTTTGCGTGTTTGAATCTCTAAATAAAGTGTAATTAAACTACAAACATGTGTGTATGTTCATAATTTACGTGTATGTTCGTTTTCAAGTGCCATAATATAGGTTAATGCAGGCACAAATGAGTGCGTAACGCTAATTCGTGACTACATATCCGTTTTATGAAGCTTAAAATATATTCCCTAAGAACTAATGTAACTGTTGCTAAAACACGGATTACATCACAACACACTGGATACAACACACTTCAACACTGGAACATTACATCGACACAGACAAATTACTAAGTCGCGTTGTGCGGTAAATAAGAATCCGCTGATTGTCTCACTCTCGTTTTGTATTTCATTTTCTCCTCCCTTTCATACATCTGTCACACTCCTTTTGTTTTTCACTCACTTTTAAAAAGAAATCGTTAAAATATTATGGTGACACAGAAATAAATACAAGTTTGGCTCAGTTTGATAAGCTATTGAGCCCAATGACTGTGCTATCTTGTCGCACTAGTCATTTATGTACACAGCATTTACATGATTGAAAGAATTGGTAGTTAGCAATCCTGAAGTATTGAAATCTCTAATTACCTATTCTACATTGGTGTACAGTACTAAACTACTCTAAGGGAAGTAACCTAATTAAACCAATGAAATGTGGTGAAATGAGTTAGTTACCTTTCTGGATGTTTCTAAATTGACTACTGTGAATTTAAATGATGGGGGGGGGGAAGACCCACAAAATAGGGGTAATGGTTTATTTAACTCCCGGATATTAAATGTGTTTAACTTAAGATAACTAAATGAAGTAAATGTAGGTGATGATTTATTTACTAGTTGGAAATGGAAATGTGTTTAAATTCCTATCACTAAATGATGTGTTTTATAACTCAAGATTAAGATGAAATGAACTGATTTAACTATCCCTTTTAGCCTTTTGTCCTAGCTCTAACTTACTGTAATTAAGCTTTGCAATGTTCATGTTATGATTAGATGGGGTAAGTTCGTGATTCATACTATATTAAGCTATTCTATGCTATTAGATGAATCTATCTTAATCTATACTAAATATAACTAATCTATACTATTATCTGCAACTGCAATAAAAGCAATTTATAATACATATCACAATACCTTACAATATATACAATAATTATATTAACTACCTCAAGTATGTGATTGGCGTACTGTCTTCAAGTAAATCTCGTTGACACACTTCGGCAAGGGAATCAGATAGCTGTGTAACCATTCCTCCTTGATGCTAGCACTCCCTATACTGTTGTTGTACATGTCTGCTAGTTTCTCTAGCTCATTGTCGGTACACCTATTTATGTCGTCGTATCTTATGCCATCAGGACCTGGAGCACTGTTTTTTGATCGTCGAAGCACAGCCTTGATTTCTTTCACTGTCACTGTGTCTTCATCCGAAGTGTTCTGGGCCTTGCATCTGTCTGAAGTGACCTCCTTGGCCAGATTTCGGCCTCCCATGTCTGTCTGGTTGCTTTGCTCAAGGTAGCGTTCAAAGAAGGCTTTGCCCTTGTCCTCGTCAGTCCTCTGCCAGATTAGATCAGCACCTTGGAAGTCAGAAATGCTCTTATTCTTGACTACACCACTCATGCTTTTATGTAGTCGCCAGAACAATTTCAGTGACTTGTCTGTGCTTACTCTTTGACACACCTCTGCCCATTTTTCGCTTTTAACAACCTTGACCAGTTTTTTGAAGTAGCTTACTTTTGTGTGCATCTCTCTTTCTAAGTGCAAGCAGGGACTAGGATGACCAGCTCTGTTCTTCTTGGCATTTTGCCATCTCCTTACAGCACTACGCTTATCCACCCAAGCCTTCTCCACCTCGAAATTCCACCACGGTGGCTGCTCCCAGCTTTTTTTCCTGCCCTGAAACGTTCTGCGCTTGTCACGTCTTATTTTACTAACCACATCTTACCCTGTACTGTCATACTGGAAAGTCTTTACCTTTAGCTTGTGCTGCCTGGTTCTGCCTTTCTCCACCAATATGCTGCAAGGGTGGTGGTCGCTGCCATGGTGTCCTAGGACACCCCATCTACACACTGTAGTGAGTGAAGGTGAAACTAGCGCCAGATCAATGGCACTGTCCTCATCGCCCGGACGGCTTGCTGTCCTGGTGACACAGCCACTCTTGATACAAACCAGGTCGATGGTTTCCAGTGCAGTCTCGAGCTCCTCCCCCTGTGTATTGGAGGAAGTGTTTCCCCATGATCTGCCTTTAGCGTTGAAGTCACCACAGAAAATAACATTTCTCTCGTGGCCTAATATGCCACTTAAGCACTGCCACTTCTAGGCGTCCACACTGGCATTGCGGGCATAAACATTAACCACCACGAATGGTATACTGGAATGAACTCTCAACGCCTGTATTTGTATAACGTCACTGTCCCAACTGGACATGTCTAGCTCTGACGCCACCATGCTGTCGCGAACGAGAATCGCCGTTCCCAGATGTCGTCTGTTGTAGAAAGAACGAACGAACGAACGAACAGACTTTATTTTCAAAGGGTAACAAATTGGGCACGCAGGCCCGTCTTACATTCGGCCCTTCCACTCACTCAGCTTTCTTTCATCAACAGTGCATAGGAAAAAAACATTGTCACATGAATTTTGTAAACATAAACAATGCATATTACTATGTTATGAGACACATCCACCATCCACCCACACATCCCCCATTCACTCCAACTCCCCCACCCAACCACACACATAACCCACACACACATACATTCCCCCACCCATCCACCAAATCCCTACACCTACACATCTCCCCACCCACACACACCTCTCACCCACCACACATCCCATCCACTCACACCCCAAGCACACATACATTCAATAACCCATACACCCCCCACCTACACACATCTCCCCACCCACTCACATATCCTCTACCCGTCCCATTACCCACCAACAATCCTCACCCACATATCCTCCTCCACCAACACACTTTCACCCACCCAGCCAAACACACATTCCTCAGCCACACACACATCTCCCCGTCAACTCACATGTTCCGCACCTACCCACACACAAATTCCGCACTCACTCACATAATCTCCCATCTCCCCCAGCCCATTCACAGATCCCAAGCCCACACCTACATACATCCCCTACCATCTCCTAACCTGCACACACTCACCCACCCACATATCCTCTACCCACCCACACATCCTCTACCAACCCATCCCCCAACCAAACATCCCTTAACCACACACCCTTACTCATATACAATCACCCATCCACACATCCTCTACCCAACCACACATCCTCCATCCACCCATCCCCCAGCCACCCATCCCTTAACCACACACCCCTACCCATATACACACACATCCCCACCCACACACAATCTCCCCACCCATACACACATCCCTCCCACACATCCCCACCCACCAACACATCCCCCATTCACAAACACACACCTCCCATCCACGCACACACAACCCACACACACATCCCCAACCCATACATTCATCCCCTCACACATCCCTAGACACACGTACTTATCCCTAAACCACTAACACCCACACATCTCTTACCCACTCATCAACACATACATCTCCTATCTACCCACCCACACTCACACACCCCAACCACCCATCTAAGCACACATCCCCACCCTCACACACATCCTTCACCCACCCGAAAACCCAATCACACCTTCACCCACCCACACACACATCATTTATCCACAACCAGCTCCCCTCCCACACAACACCACACCCACACACATCCCAAAGACACATCCCTCACCCACACACACATCTCCCCACACATCTCCTACCCATCCACACATCCCCCAACTACAATCACCCTCACTACCCACACATACATCCTCCATCCAGCCACACACTCCCTCCCAGCCAGACATATCCCCCACCCACACACACATCTCCAAATCCATCACCCACACCCATCATGCACCCCTCCCCAACCCACATACATCCCCCAAACATATCTCACCCACACACACTCCCCACCCATCCACCCAAACATCCCACACCCATACACATCCCTCACCCACACCCCCTACTACCCCCACCTGCACACATCTCCCACCCACCACATATCCCCACACCCACATCTACCCACCCATACATATACCCCCACCCATCCCATAACCCATCATCAATCATCCACCAACATATCCTCCTCCACCCACTCACCCACAACCACCTAGCCAAACACACATCCCCACCCACACACACATCTCCCCGCTAACCCATACATCCCGCACGTACCCACACACAAATCCCCCACCCACCCACACAATCCCACCCCGCCCACCCACACATACATCCCCCCATCCCCCAACCTACTATTATGATCAAACTCTCACACTTTACACACACACACAGTGACGATTGTCGTGAGCATTGTCGCAAAATTGTAAAGAAAATTGAGAAAAATTGTACATATACATTTTGTAACTTAAAAATTAGTGATGCAATTCAACTCTCTCTCTCTCTCTCTCTCTCTCTCTCTCTCTCTCTCTCTCTCTCTCTCTCTCTCTCTCTCTCATACTCTCTAATTCTCTCACCCACTCCACAGTGATGTGCATGTGTTCATGTTATAAATTATAACATCAGTTGGCATTCAAAATGGTAATATGAACATGAGAATACACAACATATATGGAATAGCATGTTACATGATATGCGTGTGGTTAAATCTCTCTCTCTCTCTCTCTCTCTCTCTCTCTCTCTCTCTCTCTCTCTCTCTCTCTCTCTCTCTCTCTCGCAATCACTATTTCACCCATTAAGTCACTCTCTCCATCTTTCATTTACTCAATATCACACTCTCTTTCACTCTAACTCACACACAGACAGACACACACCCTCGCATACACTGCATGCATGAACACATACACACAATCATGCACTCACATACACGAACATATACACCCGCACATACATATAAACACACGCATACATTTACGCACACATATAAACATACTTACACACACAAGCACATATACAAACACACATTTACACACACTTACACATACATACCCACATTCAGACGTGCACACACATACACACACATAAACACACGCATACACACATATGGACACACGTACACACTAACCCATCCACCCACACACTTACTCACACATACACGCTGCCTCACATAATCTCACTCTCTCACTCACTCATTTACTCTCTAAACCACACTAACTCACTCTCTTACAAGCACAGACAAGTACACAGACACACACACCTTCACCCACTCTCTCTCTCTCTTTCTCACCCTTAAATCACCTGCACATCCCACACCTCCCCACCTCTCACACATCTCCCCTCCCACACAAATCTCCACCCATAAACACATTCCCCCCACACCCCCCTCCCCCACATACCTTCCCCATACACATCCCCGCCCACCCATCTCCCCACCAATTCACACATCCTCCACCTACAAACATTCTCGCCACCCACACATACATTTTCCACCCACTCACATTTACCCCATCCACACTCACACACTCCCACCCACGCAGACATATCCCATTCACAGACACCCCCACACTCACCCCCCACACCCATTACACACTCATCCCCCAACCCATTACACACTCATCCCCCAACCCACACAATCTCCTACAAACCCATTCACCCACCCCCCCCCCCCAAAAAAAGCGTAAAATTTAGTGATGCAATTCAACTCTCTCTCTCTCTCTCTCTCTCTCTCTTGCTCTCTCTCTCTCTCTCTCTCTTGCGCGCTCTCTCTCTCTCTCTCTTGCGCGCTCTCTCTCTCTCTCTCTCTCTCTCTCTCTCTCTCTCTCTCTCACTCTCACACTAACTCTCTCACTCACATCACAGTAATGTATTATACATGATAAAATCAAGTGGCATACAAAATGATAAGATGAGAATAAAAAAAAAATATGGAATGGCATGTTACAGGACAATCAGGTGGCATTAAACGATACCTCGTAATATGAAAGATGAGAATACATAAAAAATATGGAATAGCATGTTACATGAAATGCGTGCGCTCAACTCTCTCTCTCTCTCTCTCTCTCTCTCTCTCTCTATCTCTCTCTCTCTCTCTCTCTCTCCATTTCTCTCTCTCTCTCTTCTCTCACACACATGTACATACACACACCCACACACATCCATATACTTACTCACACGTACTCACATAACACCCGAATATACATTCCCTCGCATACACTGCATGCATGCACACTTACACATACAAAGATATACGATACACGAGTACACACACACACACTCATCCATGCACACATATGCACACGCACATGCATATAAACGCATATAAACACATGGACGCACACATTAACACACGTACAGACATACCCACAGAGGCACACGCAGATACACACATGTACACACACATGTACACCCATCCAGACATGCACACACATACATCACACTTCCTCATGCACTCTCTCATTCACCCACGCTCTCTCTTTTACACACTCACTCGCTCTCACACTCACTCATTCGAGCACATACACGCATACCCACAAATTCTCTCTCACTCACTCACGCTTCCTTACTCACTCATTTACTCGCTGACTCTCTAACTCACACTCACTCACTAACTTTCACACTCTATCACACAGACAGGCAGACACACAACACACCCACTCTCTCAGATTCACTCATTCTCTAACTAAATCTCTCACACATATGTCCACACACACCCACTCACTTTTACACTCACTCAGGCACACGCGCATGTATACTCACTCACTCTCACTCATGAAAAATGATATTACTAGGTGACTTATGGAGGCATATAGTCGGTATGAAGTAAGTATTGAAAGAGTTTTCGGTTGAATGTGTAGGGACTCATTGGTGTTTTCAGTTCTGATGGAAGGCTATTCCACAAGTGAGCACCAGAATATGCGAAACAAGTTTTGTATAAGTCCAATCTAGGCTTAGGAAGCTGTAATAAATTTAAGCGCTTACTGTTCATTGCATTAGATTGAATTAACGGTAGAAGATACTCTGGGGTATTTTCAGATATAATTTTATTCACTAATTTGGCTTTGTTAAAAAGGAAGCGCTTTTGAAGTGGTAGAAGTCTTAGATGGCTGTATAATTTATTACTTTCAACGTGCTTTATGCTTGAAACCAGACGTATAGCGCGGTTTTGAAGCGAACACAATCGTTTCATATTAGATTTAGGGCAACCATCCCAGACTGTGGAACAATAATCGAGAGGTGATTGGATATAGGATGCATAGAATATTTTTCGTGTGCTTTCATCCAAAAAGTGTTGAATTTTAGCAAGTTGGTAAACTTTTTGTGCTATTCTCTTGGTAAGGGCGTGAACATGAGGGCTCCAGTTTAAATGTCTGTCAATTAAAAGACCTAATGTTTTATGTTCATTTACATTAATTATAGGTAACGCGTCCACGTGGAGCTCGAGCGGTGTCCCAGTTATGGCTAGGGTCTGTAGTTGTTGTCTGGTCGTTATTAGCATGGATTTGGTTTTGTCGATGTTAATTAACATGCGATTTTCATTGCTCCATCTACTAAGGTTGTCAAGTTCGTTTTGTAAAGAGCTCTCTAAGTCACTAAGGCTCTCTTGACTTGTGTAAATAGTACAGTCGTCCGCAAATAGGTCACACGAAGTATTGAGGTATAAAGGAAGATCGTTAATATACACTGCAAAAAGCAGCGGACCTAGTATTGAGCCCTGAGGCACCCCAAAATTAAGTTGTGTGGGTCTTGATAGACAGTTATTGAAGGACACTACTTGTTGTCTGTCAGATAAAAATGACGTAATTAGGTTCACCACGTTGGTGCTAGTCTTCATGTGTTTTAATTTTCTAATTAAAATATCATGATCTACCATATCAAAGGCTTTTTTAAAGTCTACAAATACTGCTCCACAAATGTTGCCATTGTTGATACAAAGATGCCAGTTATCGGTCATTTTTGTAAGGGCACTATGGCAAGAATATTTTGGTCGAAACCCAGATTGACTGTCAATTATTAGATCGTTGTTAATTAAATGATGTAGTGTTATTTTATGCATGTGTTTTTCTAATGGCTTTGATAGCGACGATAGTAAGGAAATAGGTCTATAATTACCCAAGACGCTAATATCAGTTGAGCCATTTTTAAGTAAAGGATACACTTTAGCAACTTTAAAGGCAGATGGAAAGTAGTTTTTGGATAGGCACTGGTTATATATGAACGTTAAGGACTCACTAATAATAGGTGCAGCACACCGAAGAATTCTATTACTGATACCATCTAGGCCTTCTGAACTTGCTGCTTTGAGATTCGAGAGATATTTATATACTTCTGCAACAGACATCAAGGGAATCTCAGGGGGAATATTTCTAGAGCACTTCCCTTCACAGAATGATGACAGTGAGCTTAAATTACAAGCTGAGTCTGGTATTGTGGACTTTAGATTCTCTATTTCTGATTGAAAGAAGCAACTGAAATCCTCGCATGTTATAGTGCTCGGTATTGCTGACTCTGAAGAGTGTTTCTTGTTGGTTAGCGAGTTAATAGCCTTCCATATATTTGCGTTATTTGATTTATCTACAATCAAATTTTTGAAATGATCTTTCTTTATCCTACGAATTTCATATTTAACTGTATTTCTTAGTCTGCGGTAATTGATAAAATCTTTATTTTTGTGCGCTGTATCTCGTTCTCTCATGATTTCGAGAACTTCACGAGTCACCCATGGAGATTTATGTTGATTCTTCACTCGAACTTCTTTAACTGGCACATGTTTATCAAACACACTGTAGACTGTCTTTGTCCAGTAAGCTAGTGCATCATCCGGATCAGGAAGTTGGTAAACATGTTCAAGGGCTGCATTTTTTAAGTCATCTAAAAATAAACTTTGGTTGAGAGCTTTTAGATTTCTAAATTTGATGATTAAATGTTTATTTTTAGGAGATTTGAACCCAGTTTTCGACCACGTACAACATATTGGGTAATGGTCACTAACTGCACTAACAGGAACAGAACATTCGATAATATTAACTGGACAAGTAACATATATATGATTAATTATAGTTGAGGAGGTGCCTGTAACCCATGTGGGACGGTTTATTAGTTGTTTCAAATCGTAAGATAGAATGATATCGTCCCATGTCTGGTTGGATTTAGTAATATCCATGTTAAAGTCACCTAATATCATGACTTCTCTACCTTCTGTAAACACTCTATCCATCATTGTAGTGAAACAGTCATACCAATTGTACCCAGCACACGGATTCCGATATAAGTATCCAATTAGAAACGGTTGCTGACTGGCTGGCTTCACCTCTAACCAAACACATTCTATCTCTACTGACTCGAGATCACTTCTACGGGAACAGTTGAGAGAATTGGAAATGTATACAGCAATACCTGTCTCTAATTTTTGATTTGCGTCTCTTCGAATTACTTTAAACCCCTTAAGAGTGATTTCAGAGTCGGATATTTTGTCGTTGAGACGACTTTCTGTGATTCCAAACACATGGAATTGTTTGCACAGTATTACCGAAAGCTCAGGTAATTTATTGAGCAAATGATAGATGTTGAGATGGCCTATACGTAGGCCATCTTTGTGAAGCCACTGATCGTGATTGGCGAACATTGCACGATGAAAGGATGATGTCGCTTGCGGTAGACATTTTCAGAGTTTTTGAAACTTTATTTAGTAGTAGTTAAGACTATTAGATGGGGTAGGAAAATGTCTGTGCTGGAGTGACATCATGAAAGCTTGATGCACGGCTGCAGGATTGTATTGCATTAGCTGTTGAAGTTGGCGGTTCCATTGATAGGAGTGTAGATTACCATCCAACGAGGGACCACTGCTGTGAGAGTTACTGGAAGTGCCTACATTAGAAGCATACATCGGGGGCACAGCAACATTGTTTAACGGTGTCCCCTTTGACATAATAGGGGGAGGCTGCTTTATGGTCAAGGGAGGAAACAAACCATCATAGTTAGCAACACTGGGATTGGAGCATGGGTTGCTATCCACGGCATTGTATTCCTGGGGTATAGGCAATGGTGGTGCAGGAAGAGAAGGAGCGTTTTCTGAACACTTAGAGGTGGCTGTCGCCGGGGGTGAAGTTCGGGTTACTTCTGTAACTGGTGCTGGTTGTTGTGCACGTTCGGGATATTTTATGTTCTTCGCTAGTATACTACTTCCTAGCTTGGAACAATGTATTTGATCCCTGTATAGTTTTTTCTTAGGAGCCCCGGACGACGAAGTAAAGTACGGGGTGTTATTAATGAAACTAATGACATTGTCTTTACAAAATGTATACATAGTTAGATTGGCAGCATCGGCAGTGCGACGCTGGAATCCATAACATGGTGGAATGATGGATGAAATGAACATAGATGAGTTAGGAAATTTATTTCGTAACAGTACCTCCAGCGTAGATAGTTGTGAGGTGCTTATGATGTTATTATCCATTATGTCATTGACACCAATATGGACTGTCGCTTTTTTAATTCTCTCATTCACTTGAAATTTTCGCAGTGTAGCGGTAAGCCTATCAATGTCAGCGCCTGGTAGAGGGAAGATTGAAGTTGACTCGCTGTCAGAAGATGACATGCGATCACTATAGATTCCCTTCAGCAGGGAGTCTCCAATGATAACATGAGTTGCACTGTCATCAATTGTAAGGTCACGCTGCTGGCGTGTCCGCTTGGGCTGTTGTTGCCACTGACCACTGTGATCTTTCTTGAGTTCTTGATTATTATAGCTTGCTTGCGTTGGTTGTTGATGCCCAGTAGTGGTAACAATTGAACTTTGTGATTCCTGGTCTGCTGCTGGAGAGTCAACACTTAAGGCCTGGAACCTGTTGCTGATATGCACATCAATGGGGTAGATGGATGGTGTGCGTTCTACAGGTCTAGAAGTAGTTTTGTTTATTGTAGAAACTGTCTGTATGTCATTATGCGACGAACATTCACTGGTAGCACACGCATCTACAACACCAAGGGTAGTTTCTGTCTGTGCACTTTTATTAAATGACTGTGCACTTTTTAGTTCTAAAGCATGTATGGATGCTTTGAAAATTTCCTTCTCTTGTCCAAGGAGGCGGATTTCTTCTCGAAGAAGAAGGTTTTCGTTTTTAAGCACAGCAATAATATTAGTGGTGTTGCTGGTAATAAAATCTTTTAACCTCATCTCCAAAGCCTGAATACGTTCACGACAATCATTGTGGCACTGTGGTTCGGCCGAAGAAAGAGTGCTTGAATGTGTTGTGCTGGTTTGATTAGATTGAGCTGGTGAATTCTGTTGTATGTCCAGCTGGAATTCAGTGTCTGATTGTTCACCAGACAACACGATTGAGGTTGGCGATGAAGATGATCGATTCATTCGCTGAGCTGGCGTGCTCGTCAAAATTTGTCCCGTCTTGCTTTTATTTACATTGTGCCGCCTGGACACAGTTGATGACCGCAAGTTGGAGGACATTTTGGCAACATAGGCAGCTCGATAAGGCAAGGAATAAAATAATATTGCAGGCTTTTCTGTAGGTCATGCGTGACGTTTAACTTGCTAGCCATGCACGGTTAATTCTCACGTTGACGTAAATCGATAATTGGTAAAATTGAAAATTGGGTGATCTTACCGTCACGATTCACAAAGAAATCCTCATTTAACTAAATACACATTCACATAAAGTTGACATTTTGAGTTGTATGTAAATCCAGCTTTAAACGAACAAAATGATGGAGTAAATATACCCGCAGGCCTTTCTGTAGAAGGTGCGTGGTGTTTATCACTTGTAAGTCACGCATGGCAAATTCTCACGTTGTCGTGAATCGATAATTGGTAACATTCATAGATAGGTGCTCTTACGGCCACATAAAATAAAGAAACTCTCATTTCATTAAATAAACAGTCACATAGACTTGAACTGTTGAGTAGTATGTGAATCCAGTTTAGAACGAACACAATGATATACACAGCATCGCGATTGAATTGAGTAAACTTGTTAAAATAATCAAAAATCTGGAGAATATGTGAAAACACGTCCTCTCGAAGCCGGAAACCGGAAGAAAGAAAGCAGTAGAAACATTTGAAGCCGGCAATTCGGAGTGGCTGATCGCCCAGTCTCGTCTACTGGAGTGCTACAATGTCGTTCCTGTAAACTAGAGTTTCTAAAATAGAGCCCCGTTGTTTTACACAGTTCCAATATAGAATACGGATATTCCTGAGTCCTAGTCGGTGACACTTGAGTCTAAAACGCCTCAAACCTCCACGCTTACCTTGCTTCTTTTTCCCTGCGCGGCTACAACGCCGCTTCGGTATGTTGACTGCTGACCGCACGAAGAAAACACGTTGTCTATATGTGAGGTACCTGGTCAATATGTGAGGGTACCTGGTCTATATGTGAGGGTATATTGTCTAGATGTGAGTGTACCTGGTCTATATTCGAGGATACTTGGTCTATATTTGAGGGTACTTGGTCTATATATAAGGGTACCTAGTCTATATGTGATTGTACTTGGTCTATATTTGAGGGTACCTGGTCTATATATGATGGTATCTTGTCTATATGTGAGGGTACTTGGTCTATATGTGAGGATACCTGGTCTATATGAGAGGGTACCTAGTCTATTTGTGAGGGTACTTGGTCTATATGTGAGGGTACTTGGTCTATATGTGAAGGTACTTGGTCTATATGTGAGGGTACTCAGTCTATATGTGATAGTATTTGGTCTATATGTGAGGTTATCTGGTCTGTATGTGAGGGTATCTGGACTACATGTGAGGGTACATGGTCTATATGTGAGGGGACTTGGTCTATATGTGAGGGTACTTGGTGTATATGTGAGGGTACTTGGTCTATATGTGAGGGTACCTGGTCTATATGTGAGGGTATCTGGACTATATGTGAGGGTACCTGGTCTATAGGTGAGGGTACTTGGTCTATATGTGAGGGTACTTGGTCTATATGTAAGGGTATGTATTCTATATGTGAGGGTGCTTGGTCTATATGTGAGGGTACTTAATCTATATGTGAATGTACTTGGTCTATATGAGAGGGTACCTGGTCTATATGTGAGGGTACCTGGTCTATATGTGAGGGTACCTAGTCTAGATGTGAAGGCACTTGGTCTATATGTGAGGGTTCCTGGTATATATGTGAGGGTACATGGTCTATATGTGAGTGTAACTGGTCTATATTTGAGGGTACTTGGTCTATATGTGAGGGTACTTGGTCTATATGTGAGGGTACTCAGTCTATATGTTAGGGTATTTGGTCTATATGTGAGGGTATCTGGTCTGTATGTGAGGGTATCTGGACTATATGTGAGGGTACCTGGTCTATATGTGATGGTACTTGGTCTATATGTGAGGGTACTTGGTGTATATGTGAATGTAACTGGTCTATATGTGAGGGTAACTGGTCTATATGTGAGCGTACGTAGTCTAGATGTGAGGGTACTTGGTCTATATGTGAGGGTACCTGGTCTATTTGTGAGAGTACCTGGTCTATATGTGAGGGTACTTCGTCTATACGCGAGGTCTATATGTAAGGGCACCTAGTCTAGATGTGAGGGTACCTGGTCTATATGTGAGTGTACTTGGTCTATATGTGAGGGTATCTGTTCTTTATGTAAGGGCACCTAGTCTAGATGTGAGGGTACTTGGTCTAGATGTGAGGGTAATTGGTCTATATATGAGGGTACTTGATCTATATGTGAAAGTACCTAGTCTATATATGAGGGTATTTGATCTATATGTGAAGGTACCTGTCAACAACCAAAGTGGACAAGCATTCGTGGACTCTTCTCTTGTACCACACGAAACTCGTAAGGCGTACAAGAGGATTTATCACAAGTTTTATTTCGGCTTGGCCTTTACAAATGCAGAGCCATCAATGATTCACAGGGTATATAAATACATGATAATGCACAGTATTCACTATCCTAAAGTCAGCCCTAAGCTATAGCTATAGTTATATGTACACAAAGAAACCACAACGTCTATAACGATGTGCTAGCTCTCATGTCCAGTCCCCGTCTGACGAATCTCCGCTGGTGGCGGTTACGCCACGCGCGAATGGATCTCGTGGGTCAGTAGGCATTGCGTGCTGGAGTTCTCAGCACGCCTCAAGTGGTCTGTCCACTAGTAAACTCTATTAAGAGTTTACTTCTTTGCCTACACTTCTCGTGAAGGTGTGCTTACACCCTGATCAGAGTTACTCCACTCTTTGGTTGACACTTGCGTGTCCGAGTAGAGAACTGTCCACGGTTCTCGATCTCTCTATTCACCATTCTCTTCCCTACTCCCTGGGCAGGGCTAATCTTTCCCTTGCTATCCCCACTCCTCGGTAGGGGTGTTATCTTTATCCCTTCTTAGGCTTCTCCTTGACTTCTCATCCCCTGTGGTCTTCCTTACTTATACCCAAGTCTTTGACACACACTCCCCCCTTCTGTGTTGCGTTACAAACTTTCAGCTATGAGTGTAATGCAAGAAGTTTTTTAAAAAATTAGTATGTCTAATTTTTTGTCAAAGACTCTCTAAGTTTGGTGACTTGGTTCTGGGTTCCCAACAGACATCTACTAACCAATGTCACAATGTTGTACTCCTTCACTTGGCTACTGGTTATCGCCACACACTTGTATAGTTGGCGTGAGCCCTCTTCTCATCGCCATATTATATTTATCGGGAGTTTGTCTGAACCGAAGCCATTATCTTTTAAATAGATCTGCTTCTCAAATAGTAAATTAACTCACTACCCACACAAAATTGTCCCTGTTAGGGAATCAACACATGAATTGCTTCATGTTCCCATATAATATTTAACCCAACTCTTGTACAAGCTGTGTACGCTAATGTTTTACCTATCTAGCTTTCGCTCGTAAAGGAATATTTCAATGTTAAGTTAGTGTTTCGATTGTCTATTGTGTCCCCTGTCCCATGGTTATACCCCTTTGGTGAAACATGTGTATGTACTTTATATGTTAGTTTCCCTGGTTGTTTGCGTGTTTGAATCTCTAAATAAAGTGTAATTAAATTACAAACATGTGTGTATGTTCATAATTTACGTGTATGTTCGTTTTCAAGTGCCATAATATAGGTTAATGCAGTCACAAATGAGTGCGTAACTCTAATTCGTGACTACATGTCCGTTTTATGAAGCTTAAAATATATTCCCTAAGAACTAATGTAACTGTTGCTAAAACACGGATTGCATCACAACACACTGGATACAACACACTTCAACACTGGAACATTACATCGACACAGACAAATTACTAAGTCGCGTTGTGCGGTAAATAAGAATCCGCTGATTGTCTCACTCTCGTTTTGTATTTCATTTTCTCCACCCTTTCGTACATCTGTCACACTCCTTTTGTTTTTCACTCACTTTTAAAAAGAAATCGTTAAAATATTATGGTGACACAGAAATAAATACAAGTTTGGCTCAGTTTGATAAGCTATTGAGCCCAATGACTGTGCTATCTTGTCGCACTAGTCATTTATGTACACAGCATTTACATGATTGAAAGGATTGGTAGTTAGCAATCCTGAAGTATTGAAATCTCTAATTACCTATTCTACATTGGTGTACAGTACTAAACTACTCTAAGGGAAGTAACCTAATTAAACCAATGAAATGTGGTGAAATGAGTGTCAGAGTCTTAAACTTGGCTCGTTATTCCTAACACATGTGAGACAAGTACAAGTACAACATGATTGGACTTGAGACACAACGACACGAAGTTCAATGGATTTATTTACCGATCACATGCAATACGATCTAGTTTGGCATGTGATAATCATTACATTACATATATGGTACATCAATACACTTACAGACAACCCACAGCTTACAGTCTATCTCACAAGATGTACAAGCACTCGACTTTCGGGCACAGAACTACACAAGCCTTTCTCTCTCTATACGTCCTGTCTGGTCCGAGTACCCCAAGCTGTCTGTCTGTTTCTCGCAACGCGCTTGCCCTCTGTGGGTTTGCTTCCACGAGGCCTGCGTGCGTCTTGCGTTGTCCTTGCCTGACCGCTGGCTATTGCGTCACCCAGCACCCCATGGGCAGGTAACTAATACTCGCCTGGCGGGCGTAACGATGTCACTGCATCCCGGTTGGGAACTATTTGCCTGGCGGGCGTAACGATGTTCCTGCATCTCGGTTGGAGACATTCCAGATTCTGACACGCTCCCCCGGGGCTTTTCATGAAAGATGTCATCTTTCATGTATACTCTATATACATAGCGGGTTAATATTTTAACCATGTCAGAATCGTTCCCTCTATTGTTATATACATTGGTATAGAAATACATAATAATACATATAATGGCATAGAAATACATAAGAAATGCAAGTTGTATTTTAAGACATGTGGTGTTCAATTTTTACCACTTGCCAAGTTACATCCTCTCGATGGATGATTACCTAAGTTGCAATATTGACCCAGTCAGATCGGTAGCAACAGCTTTCCAAGCAACTACCTCGCAACCTCGAAAAAAAAGTAATAATATGCTCTTTGTAAACAAAAAACATCTGGTAAGACCGTAATACGACCTATTTATAAGCCGTATTCAACGTTGGAGTTCCGACCTCATTTGGCCATGAGCTCTTCCGTCGGTCTACAACGTCGGTAACCCTATACCATGCCCAGTTGATGATTTCTTGGAGTGTTAACAATCTGGCAACACCATGGCTATTTATATACAACACATATTCAAATACATTTCAATTTATCGCCCTTGGTGTAATAATGTAATAACAATTAAATGAAAGGGACATAATTTTAAACACTTTTAAATATAATAATTTACAATTATTCTTCTATTTCTCAGCGTCATCGCTTGATGCTTTTCCATACTAGCGAAAAATATGTCGATAGTATGAATAAGTTAATCAAGATATGATTCTAAGATTACACTAGTTGAAACACTATTAATACACAATTCGTGTATTCAAAATTGATGATTCTTAAACATTTTAGAAGCGTCATACCTTTTTAAGGTTTTGTTTGTCGTCTGCTAATTTTGGACTAAATTTCTAAATTATCCGGAAGTACACACGAACAGCTGATGTTGAAAAATTCTATAACACACTTGTTCCGGTCTGTTGTAGCAACTCGGAATGTAACTGTTCTGATCGTTCATGTGTTGGATGTTTCGCTGGAAAAACTTCTGGATTTCGTTGACTGCAGTGGTGTAAATGTCAAAGTTCAGTTCACTCTTTCACACACGGATTAAAAAAATATCACTGGAAGTGTTCCACTCGCAGATACCACTGATAAATTGGATAGTTCGCTTGCGGTAAGTTCAGAGCGAATGTGGCACTGTTCTTGTTTCGTAGTATATGTACAATTAATATTGTTCGCTTTCTACCACACACTACCCAATTATTCAAAACACTTAATACAGTAATAATAAAATAAGAAAACTATACATAATGGGCTTAAACCCTATCACATCATATAGTAGACACACAGCTTTTCGTGGGGAAAAAAATCTTCACTGATGGCTGTGTTGGTCTGAGTGTATTTAACACACTGCACTCAGACATTAGTGCTTACTGGGTCGGTCGGACAACGGGACAACAGATCGGAAATTGTGTTGGTTCTGCCTGCAATATGTCGAACTTCAAAGCTGTAATCTTGGAGTTTAAGAGAACAGCGCGCTATCATTTGGTTGGTAGGCATTCCTGAAGTAATAAATTTCAACGGACTATTGTCGGACTCAACAATGAAATGACGTCCCAGAAGGAATCTGGAAAATTTAGTTATACCCTCAACTAGAGCAAGGGCTTCCAACTGCGGTGTCGACCAAGAGCGTTCTCTAGGTTTCAATTTTCTAGAGAAGTAGTATGCAGGGTGTAGGATGTTATCATGTTCCTGTAACAGAACTGCTCCAATGGCTACGGAGCTCGCGTCTGTGCGTGATCTGAAAGGAATAAGAACATTTGGCAATTTGAGAATGGGATTCTTTAAACTATTCTCAGAGAAATAAGATAAAATTTTCTGGAATGCAAATTTTAGGCATTGATTGTTTACAATATTTTCAGGTTGATCTTTCGTTAGTAGGTTAGTAAATTTTTCAGTCAGTTCAGCAAAATCAGGTATGAACTGTCTATAATAATTTAGTAATCCTAACACACTTCTGACTTGCTTTTTCGTAGTCGGAAGTGAGAGTTTCAGTATTTTGGACACGATGTTATCGTCTGTCGTGACAAAGCCATTAGATATTTTGTACCCCAGGAAGGATATTTCCTGATAGGCTATGTCTACTTTTGTAGGCTTTACCGTTAGTCCGTGCTGTCTGATCCGTTCAAATGTCTGCTTTAATGTCTTTATATGGTCTGTCATTGTCTTTGTGTGAACACAAATGTCGTCCATGTAACATATAATGTTTGGTATGTCCACTAGTAAAAGTCGTGTCATACGTACGAATGTTGCTGGGGCATTGACCAGCCCAAATGGAAGTTTGCACCATTCGTACAGTCCCCAAGGTGTGGCAAATGCTGTCAGGTGTCTACTCTGTTCGTCTACCGTTATCTGCCAGTAACCTTTCGTCATGTCTACCTTCGTAAAGAATCTAAAGTCTGTCAGTTCTGTCAGTAGATCTTCAGAGTTGGACATTGGTTCTAGATCTAGAAGAGTTATCTTATTTAATTTCCTATAGTCGATACAGAGTCTTATCGTATTGTCCTTTTTGCGTACCATGACCATTGGAGATGAGAAATGTGATTGGGATCGTCTAATGATGTTGTTTTTCTCTAAACTAATGATTTCCTGATGTAAGTTTTCTTTGTAATGCACTGGAATGGTGTAAGGTCTGCATCTTATGGGTGTATTTGAAGTAAGTGTGATGTGATGCTGTACTAATTCTGTTTGTCCTGGATTGTTGGAGAAGATGGTGTTGTACTGTTGTATGAGATGTTTGCAGCTGTCTGTTTCTGCTTGTGTTAAGTTTGGTTTATTTTGATTTCTTTCAAGCAGTTCGTCGTGTCTACTGCAGGTGTTGGAATTCCGTCACTATCTTCGTCATCTTCATGGTCTATTATTACTGTACAAGCTATTGTATCGTCTTGTTCGTTACCTCTGTTGTAATATGGTCTTAGCATATTGATGTGGAATATTTTGTGTTTGTCTTTTATTTTAATCTCATAGTCTACAGCTGAAATCTGTCTTATAACTTTAAATGGTCCTTGCCAAGACTCAGTCAATAAGTGTCGGTCACTAGGTAAGAGAAGAAGTACGTCCTGTCCGGGTGTCAGCGTTATTGTCCTGTTACCTTTGTCTGCATATTGTCTATATGTAGCATCAGATACTTTTAGTGCTTCTTTTGCAATTATACAAGATTTGATGATTCTTTCACGCAATGATGTAACGTATACGTATGATGATATGGGTTTAAGTAAAGGAGTGGCTTCAGTTAACATTTGATGATAGATAGTCAATGGGCCCCGTGGTTTGGCACCATAGATAAGTTCAAAAGGAGAGAACCCAGTACTAGAATGTGGCACTTCGCGATACGCAAAAAGTATAGCAGGCAAATACAAGTCCCAGTTGTTGGGGTGTTCTTGCGTGACTTTAGCCAGCATATGCTTTAAACCACCGTTAAACTTTTCTATGATTCCCGTTGAGTGAGGGTGATATGGAGAATTGAAACATTGCTTCACTCCTAACATTTTGGTGAAAGCTTGAGTAGATGCGGCAATGAACTGACTTCCCCTATCTGATAGGATAGTGTCTGGAAATCCTATCCGTGAAAACATATGGAAGAAAACTTCCATTATATCATTGGCAGTTATGTTCTTTAGCGGAACCGCTTCAGGCCAGCGACTACATAGATCAATGAAGGTAATAATATATTTATTCCCTCTGGTTGTTATCTGATTAAGAGGGCACACTATGTCGACAGATATTTTCTCAAAAGGTCGACTGGCTAAGTCAGTGATTTGTAACTTTGCCTGTGGGTGTTTACCTTTCTTTACTAGTTTTTGGCAGATGTCACAACTTCTGCAATATTGCTTAATGTCATTGCAGAATTTGGGCCAATAAAACTGTGTTAGTAATCTTGATCTGGTCTTAGAGTATGCCATATGCCCTGCAAGAGGTATATCATGGGCAAGATGTAAGGCTTGCTTACGGTATTCAACTGGCAAAACAGTTTGCTCTGTTGTGCTGTCACCTCTGGTATACTACCTGGTGAGGATGCAATTTTTCAAAGCAAAATGCCATCTTGCATTTTTGGTTACCTTTGGCTTTTGGCCGATCAGATTAAAATATTTAGACAATGAAGGATCAGCTTTTTGGGCTGTTACAAAAGTCTCCTTCATAGTTTTAGGAGGTAGTATCACTGGGATAATCATTTCTATAGCCTCAGTTTGATTAATTTCATCTTGCACTCTAGCAGTAGATCTAGTTACTGCGTTCACACATTCAATGATATCTGATGGTGATGAAATAGTTTGATCAATGATGTCATGAGATCTTAGTGCTACATTAGCTACCATACATTCATTTGGTGGTACAACATTATCAATGATGATATGTGATGATGATGATGTTAAGTTGTCGTTCATGCAAACAGATGTTATATCATGAGGCATATCATTCACCTCTGGTAAATTTCCAATGATAATATCACACACAGGGTTAGTTAATGCTGCGCATTTTACTTTCCCAGTGAGGAAAGGTGTCTGAATATATGCCCATGCTAATGGGTACTTTTCAATATTCCCAGAGAATGTTCTGCATGTTACGTGCCTGCCTGTATAGTCTGTAGG
This sequence comes from Cepaea hortensis, assembly GCA_963921405.1. Lineage (NCBI taxonomy): Eukaryota > Metazoa > Mollusca > Gastropoda > Stylommatophora > Helicidae > Cepaea > Cepaea hortensis. Next base: position 99,647,729 of record OY992888.1, read on the forward strand.
CATTATGAAATTTCTTTTCAGTCCAATAAGTGAACTGCCGGTGTCCCGAAGGACTGTAGCGGGCTTGCCATTCCCATATCCCTGATGGATGTTTATTCTGCCTTTGGAGTCTATTACCAAATTAGCTTCTTCATTGGCAATAGGAATGGAGTGGCCGCATGTCAAAACGCCATCTTCATAAAAGGTATTACAAACAGTACATTTATTTGCGTTAAACATGTCAAAAGGCTGTCGGTCATTGTCGGTACACCTATTTATGTCGTCGTATCTTATGCCATCAGGACCTGGAGCACTGTTTTTTGATCGTCGAAGCACAGCCTTGATTTCTTTCACTGTCACTGTGTCTTCATCCGAAGTGTTCTGGGCCTTGCATCTGTCTGAAGTGACCTCCTTGGCCAGATTTCGGCCTCCCATGTCTGTCTGGTTGCTTTGCTCAAGGTAGCGTTCAAAGAGGGCTTTGCCCTTGTCCTCGTCAGTCCTCTGCCAGATGAGGTCAGCACCTTGGAAGTCAGAAATGCTCTTATTCTTGACTACACCACTCATGCTTTTATGTAGTCGCCAGAACAATTTCAGTGACTTGTCTGTGCTTACACTTTGACACACCTCTGCCCATTTTTCGCTTTTAACAACTTTGACCAGTTTTTTGAAGTAGCTTACTTTTGTGTGCATCTCTCTTTCTAAGTGCAAGCAGGGACTAGGATGACCAGCTCTGTTCTTCTTGGCATTTTGCCATCTCCTTACAGCACTACGCTTATCCACCCAAGCCTTCTCCACCTCGAAACTCCACCACGGTGGCTGCTCCCAGCTTCTTTTTCCTGCTTTGAAACGTTCTGCGCTTGTCACGTCTTATTTTACTCACCACATCTTGCCCTGTACTGTCATACTGGAAAGTCTTTACCTTTAGCTTGTGCTGCCTGGTTCTGCCTTTCTCCACCAATATGCTGCAAGGGTGGTGGTCACTGCCATGGTGTCCTAGGACACCCCATCTACACACTGTAGTGAGTGAAGGTGAAACTAGCGCCAGATCAATAGCACTGTCCTCATCGCCCGGACGGCTTGCTGTCCTGGTGACACAGCCACTCGTGATACAAACCAGGTCGATGGTTTCCAGTGCAGTCTCGAGCTCCTCCCCCTGTGTATTGGAGGAAGTGTTTCCCCATGATCTGCCTTTAGCATTGAAGTCACCACAGAAAATAACATTTCTCTCGTGGCCTAATATGCCACTTAAGCACTGCCACTTCTGGGCGTCCACACTGGCATTGCGGGCATAAACATTAACCACCACGAATGGTATACTGGAATGAACTCTCAACGCCTGTATTTGTATATCGTCACTGTCCCAAATGGACATGTCTAGCTCTGACGCCACCATGCTGTCGCGAACGAGAATCGCCGTTCCCAGATGTCGTCTGTTGTAGAAACATTTGAAGCCGGCAATTCGGAGTGGCTGATCGCCCAGTCTCGTCTACTGGAGTGCTACAATGTCGTTCCCGTAAACTAGGGTTTCTAAAATAGAGCCCCGTTGTTTTACACTGGCACAGTTCCAATATAGAATACGGATATTCCAGAGTCCTAGTCGGTGACACTTGAGTCTAAAACGCCTCAAACCTCCACGCTTACCTTGCTTCTTTTTCCCTGCGCGGCTACCACGCCGCTTCGGTATGTTGACTGCTGACCGCACGAAGAAAACACGTTGTCTATATGTGAGGTACCTGGTCAATATGTGAGGGTACCTGGTCTATATGTGTGGGTATCTTGTCTAGATGTGAGTGTACCTGGTCTATATTCGAGGATACTTGGTCTATATTTGAGGGTACTTGGTCTATATGTGAGGGTACCTAGTCTATATGTGATTGTACTTGGTCTATATTTGAGGGTACCTGGTCTATATATGAGGGTACCTTGTATATATGTGAGGGTACTTGGTCTATATGTGAGGATACCTGGTCTATATGAGAGGGTACCTGGTCTATTTGTGAGGGTACTTGGTCTATATGTGAGGGTACTTGGTCTATATGTGAAGGTACTTGGTCTATATGTGAGGGTACTCAGTCTATATGTGATAGTATTTGGTCTATATGTGAGGGTATCTGGTCTGTATGTGAGGGTATCTGGACTACATGTGAGGGTACATGGTCTATATGTGAGGGTACTTGGTCTATATGTGAGGGTACTTGGTGTATATGTGAGGGTACTTGATCTATATGTGAGGGTACCTGGTCTATATGTGAGGGTAACTGGTCTATATGTGAGGGTACCTGGTTTATATGTGAGGGTACCAGGTCTATATGTGAGGGTACTTGGTCTATATGTGAGGGTATTTGTTCAATATGTGAGGCTACCTAGTCTATATGTGAGGGTACCTGGTCTATTTGTGAGAGTACCTGGTCTATGTGTGAGGGTACCTAGTCTAGATGTGAGGTACTTGGTCTATATGTCAGGGCACCTAGTCTATATGTGATGGTACTTGGTCTATATGTGAGGGTACTTGGTCTATATGTGAGGGTACCTGGTCTATATGTGAGGTTACTTGGTATATATGTGAGGGTACGTGATATATATGTGAGGGTAATTGGTCTATATGTGAGGGTACTTCGTCTATACGCGAGGGTACCTGGTCTATATGTAAGGGCACCTAGTCTAGATGTGAGGGTACTTGGTCTATATGTGAGGTTACCTGGTCTATATGTGAGTGTACTTGGTCTATATGTGAGGGTACCTGTTCTTTATGTAAGGGCACCTAGTCTAGATGTGAGGGTACTTGGTCTAGATGTGAGGGTAATTGGTCTATATATGAGGGTACTTGATCTATATGTGAAGGTACCTAGTCTATATATGAGGGTATTTGATCTATATGTGAAGGTACCTGTCAACAACCAAAGTGGACAAGCATTCGTGGACTCTTCTCTTGTACCACACGAAACTCGTAAGGCGTACAAGAGGATTTATCACAAGTTTTATTTCGGCTTGGCCTTTACAAATGCAGAGCCATCAATGATTCACAGGGTATATAAATACATGATAATGCACAGTATTCACTATCCTAAAGTCAGTCCTAAGAAACCACAACGTCTATAACGATGTGCTAGCTCTCATGTCCAGTCCCCGTCTGACGAATCTCCGCCGGTGGCGGTGACGCCACGCGCGGATGGATCTCGTGGGTCAGTAGGCATTGCGTGCTGGAGTTCTCAGCACGCCTCAAGTGGTCTGTCAACTAGTAAACTCTATTAAGAGTTTACTTGTTTGCCTACACTTCTCGTGAAGGTGTGCTTACACCCTGACCAGAGTTACTCCACTCTTTGGTTGACACTTGCGTGTCCGAGTAGAGACCTGTCCACGGTTCTCGATCTCTCTATTCACCATTATCTTCCCTACTCCCTGGGCAGGGCTAATCTTTCCCTTGCTATCCCCACTCCTCGGTAGGGGTGTTATCTTTATCCCTTCTTAGGCTTCTCCTTGACTTCTGATCCCCTGTGGTCTTCCTTACTTATACCCAAGTCTTTGACACACACTCCCCCCTTCTGTGTTGCGTTACAAACTTTCAGCTATGAGTGTAATGCAAGAAGTTTTTAAAAACATTAGTATGTCTAATTTTTTGTCAAAGACTCTCTAAGTTTGGTGACTTGGTTCTGAGTTCCCAACAGACATCTACTAACCAATGTCACAATGTTGTACTCCTTCACTTGGCTACTGGTTATCGCCACACACTTGTATAGTTGGCATGAGCCCTCTTCTCATCGCCATATTATATTTATCGGGAGTTTGTCTGAACCGAAGCCATTATCTTTTAAATAGATCTGCTTCTCAAATAGTAGATTAACTCACTACCCACACAATAATGTCCCTGTTAGGGGATCAACACATGAATTGCTTCATGTTCCCATATAATATTTAACCCAACTCTTGTACAAGCTGTGTACGCTAATGTTTTACCTATCTAGCTTTCGCTCGTAAAGGAATATTTCAATGTTAAGTTAGTGTTTCGATTGTCTATTGTGTCCCCTGTCCCATGGTTATACCCCTTTGGTGAAACATGTGTATGTACTTTATATGTTAGTTTCCCTGGTTGTTTGCGTGTTTGAATCTCTAAATAAAGTGTAATTAAACTACAAACATGTGTGTATGTTCATAATTTACGTGTATGTTCGTTTTCAAGTGCCATAATATAGGTTAATGCAGTCACAAATGAGTGCGTAACTCTAATTCGTGACTACATGTCCGTTTTATGAAGCTTAAAATATATTCCCTAAGAACTAATGTAACTGTTGCTAAAACACGGATTACATCACAACACACTGGATACAACACACTTCAACACTGGAACATTACATCGACACAGACAAATTACTAAGTCGCGTTGTGCGGTAAATAAGAATCCGCTGATTGTCTCACTCTCGTTTTGTATTTCATTTTCTCCTCCCTTTCATACATCTGTACACTCCTTTTGTTTTTCACTCACTTTTAAAAAGAAATCGTTAAAATATTATGGTGACACAGAAATAAATACAAGTTTGGCTCAGTTTGATAAGCTATTGAGCCCAATGACTGTGCTATCTTGTCGCACTAGTCATTTATGTACACAGCATTTACATGATTGAAAGGATTGGTAGTTAGCAATCCTGAAGTATTGAAATCTCTATTTACCTATTCTACATTGGTGTACAGTACTAAACTACTCTAAGGGAAGTAACCTAATTAAACCAATGAAATGTGGTGAAATGAGTTAGTTACCTTTTTGGATGTTTCTAAATTGACTACTGTGAATTTAAATGATGGGGGGAAAAAAACACAAAATAGGGGTAATGGTTTATTTAATTCCCAGATATTAAATGTGTTTAACTTAAGATAACTAAATGAAGTAAATGTAGGTAATGATTTATTTACTAGTTGGAAATGGAAATGTGTTTAAATTCCTATCACTAAATGATGTGTTTTATAACTCAATATTAAGATGAAATGAACTGATTTAACTATCCCTTTTAGCCTTTTGTCCTAGCTCTAACTTACTGTAATTAAGCTTTGCAATGTTCATGTTATGATTAGATGGGGTAAGTTCGTGATTCATACTATATTAAGTTATACTATGCTATTAAATGAATCTATCTTAATCTATACTAAATATAACTAATCTATACTATTATCTGCAACTGCAATAAAAGCAATTTATAATACACTAGCTGACCCGGCCCGGCTTCGCCCAGTCCTTGGTGGGGAGCATCTCATTTAATTCATATAATTAGTCATATAAGCTCCCGTTCCCGTTACCGACTATCTGTCTGTCTGTCTGTCTGTCTGTCTGTCTGACCCGGCATCGCCCAGTCCTTGGTGGGGAGCATCTCATTTAATTCATATAAGTAGTCATATAAGTTCCCGTTCCCGTTACCGACTATCTGTCTGTCTGTCTGTCTGTCTGTCTGTCTGTCTGTCTGTCCGTCCCTCCCTCTCTGTCTGTCTGTCTGCCTGTCTGTCTAATCATTTATTGGTTGCAGTTAGAACAACCTTAGATAAACGAAGACCAACTTACAAAAAGCATTTGAAAGAGCACTTGAAAGATCTTTACATCTTCCCCCAACAATTAACTTGGGTAAATGGAGCGGCGGCAGCAGCATCAGCAGAAGAAGGAAAAGGAGGAGTAGACAACTGCAGCGAAAAGGTGGGTCTGTCTATCTATCTGACCCGGCGTGACTTCGCCCAGCTCCTGGAGTGTAGCGTCTCATTAAATTAAAAGTAACTTAAAAAAAATGCCCTTCTACACACCATCCATTATTTTTAATGAAAACGCTTTCTAATCACCTGCATGACTACAGTAACTTCTTAAGCAAAAAAAGATGAGTTACAATGTTATGCATTGTGCATTATTTTTATGAAAACTTTGAAAATGCCTTACAGATTGTATCATTATTTATTGTGGTGTCAAGAAGTGAAGCTTGAACGAAAAGTTCAAGCTAATCCACTCATCCACGGGCTCGAGACTAGGGTTTCATTTTTGTAGTAACGATAATTTGTGCAGACAGGAGAATTTGCGAGCTAGAAATATGCCTATCGTGACAAAATAGTGTTTAATTGTGTTTATGATATATTTATTCAATGAAATCATGTATTCTTCGAAGCTGTAAGTATTAATATTCTTATTTTCTTATATTTATTCATATATTTACCAATTTATTCTTGAATAAGCACCAAACATGATTCACGGCGCAGGAATACACAGGCAGCCGACAATATTGATTTTTGAGATCTAAAAATAGCGCTGCGCGATGACGTAAAGTGATTGACAGACAGTTGTTCTGCGTCATTAGCATAAAGCAGTCGAGTGTTTACAAAATCGCTTAGCGGCGGCCCGCCTGAATCTGTGCTGTATATTGTTTATTATTTACTTATTTAAGTTACTAAATGAATATATTTATTTGTTGACACATTATTATGTTATTTTGATTTCTTTACAAGCATTTATTCATTTTTGGGTCTATTTTCTCTTTGCTTATCGTCACGATGGAACTATTTTCGGGCTAAGCATCTGATACTTAGCTGCACAACGTTTACAGAAATTAACTAGGTTAGTAACGAAAGGCAATTATTGTTTAAAACAAAGACAGGACATTGACATTAAAATTAATTAATACATATTCTAGGTGTTCGTAAGTCTGTCATTGTCTAAGTCATTGTCCTTAGTTGTCGAGTAAATCATATCGTTTAGTAGGCGTGTTTACTGCTGCCCTATATATCAGAGGGCAAACAACAGCTGTGCACATACACCTGTGGGCCAAATACAGTGTGCTACGTACGAAACGTGTCGCCACCCCAGTGTACCAAACAAGGTGACCTGTGTCAAAGGAGCTTCGTTCCCACATTAAGCTGAGTACACTTATATATTTTGTCATGCAATTTGATTAATAGTGCATCTCTTGTTCAGCTTGTAACACGTTGACATATTTGTATACTCTGTTTTTCTGCAAGATAAATCTGGGCAGGGTATAAACAGAAAGCACAACTGATAGTGATCAGATAAGAACAAACATAACATATCAAAGATAAATAACTGATTAAAGTCATCATTGCCTATCACTGTTAGCCAAGTACTAAAGTAAGATGGCAACTTTATCAGATTTCATAAAAGCAGGCAAAGAACTGGAATTAACAGGAAAAGAACTACAACAATATGCTGATCAGAAATTTAAAGAAACAAAAGAGGAACAAACACGAAAAGAGAATGCGGAGAGAGACGAACGCGCACGAGAAAGAGAACATGATAAGGAGATGAAACAAAAACAATTAGATCAAGAGAAAGAATTAAAACAAAAGGAATTAGATCTAAAGCAAAAAGAGATAGATGAAATGGCAAGAGTTAAAGAAAAACAAATTCAGGTAGAATCAGAGACACAATTAAAGATGAAAAGCATGGATGTAGACTCACACGCAGAGATCTCTGCCACTAAACTAAGAAGTCAACAAGAGGAAAATAAGTTCAACAAATACAAAAATATTATCAAACCATATTGTAAAGAGGACTCCATATCTGCCTGGACAGAGAATGTAGAGTATCAATTTAAATATCACCAAGTTCCTTTAGATATGTGGGCTCCGATTTACATGAAGAATCTAAGTGGTGAGCCCCTTAAAGTAATAGAGTCTATTCCTGTTGAACTTAGATCTAGCTATCAATACATCCATGATAGGATTATGCAGCACTTTTTACTTGATGCCCCTGGGTATCAGGTTCAGTTCTCAAATTTAAAACCTAAACCTAGTGAAACTTTTATAGATTATTTTTCAAATGTGCAGAGTGTACTAAACAGGTGGCTTAAAGCAGCTAACATAGGAAAAGACTTTGATAGATTAAAAAACCTAATAGCTATGGACAAGTGTATATCTACTATACCTTCTCCTTTTGCTAAGTTTTTGCAGCAGTCAGACATTGAAAACATCGAGCAGTTCGAAAAAAAAGGCTCAGCATATTTTTCTTCTAACAGAGAGATTTTTAAGACCTCAAGTGACTCTGAGATAGTTTCCTTTGTCAAAGACCAATCAAAAAACTTTCAAGGTAACAGAAAACCTTTTCAGAAATATGATAAGAAAGATAGAAAAGTTTCCAAATGCATGTACTGTCAACTAATGCACGACACTTATGCTATGTGCGACAAATCGCCGAATTATCCGGCGCATCTTGAAAATGTGATCAAGAAGCAGCAAAGCAAACGGTCTGCATACAGGCGTGCAATCAAATGTTTTTTTTGTTCCTCTTATGGCCATTATTCTAATAAGTGCCTTGGCCGCCAACGTTTGAAAGCTAACAACGCTATGTTGATTGACACCTCTTCAGATAGTGGTAGTGAGAATGAGTGTGAGATTGAAAGTGACTTACCAACTAACCAAGCAGAGGATGTGTGTGCTGCTAACGATATGTTAAGCTTTGACAGCTGTGAACGATGTCACCAATTCCATGCAGACGGAATACTAGAATGTGGACATACAGTACCATGCTCATCTGAGAGTGTGAATGCAGCATTAGCCTCCAGAGGCAAGTTAGTGTTCCACAATGCAATGGTCAATGATGTACCATGCCAATGTTTGCTGGATAGCGGCAGCACCCTTATTGGTCTTCGAAAGGAACTAGTGAGTCCGGGTGATTACACAGGTGACACTGTGAAATGCCGAACCTTTTCGGGTAACATTGAGACTTACCCTTTGGCAAAAGCCCGTATTGATTCTCCGTTTCTTTCTGGTACCTTTACTTGTGCAATACTTAACAACCCTTGTACTGATTTAATTTTGGGGTGTTTACCTCAACTGAAACAATGTACTAATGAGGAAATAGTTGCATGGGAGAAATTAAATGCAGCTAATGCAACAACAAGAGCAGACAGTGTGAAACATCAAGACACACTACAAGATGAGAGACTACTGTTGCTTTCCCCAACTGGCACAGATGACACCAGCAGACATAAATTTATAGAACAGCAAAAAGCTGATACTAGTGTGTCTCCATACTTAAAATTGTTAAAAGATAAAGCCAAAGTGACCAAAAATGCATCTTGGGTTTTTAGACTTAACAATGGTATTTTAACTAGATATTATACTACTGGTAACCATGAGATTCAGCAAACGGTGTTACCTGAACAACATCGTCTAACTGTGCTAAAGATTGCACATGAGTCACCGTTTGCTGGTCATCTTGCATATGATAAGACCAGGGCCAGAATTCAGGCTCATTTCTATTGGCCAGGTTTTTGCAATGACATAAAATTATTTTGTCGTTCGTGTAATGTCTGTCAACAATTGGTACGTAAAGGTAAACATCCTACAGCTGAGGTACAGCCTTCTACACTGGCTTCTAGGCCATTTGAAAGTGTGGCGGTAGATATTGTTGGACCCCTAAACCAGGTGTCCAGCAAAGGAAATCGCTTCATATTGACAATGGTCGACCTATGTACAAGGTGGGTTGAGGCAGTAGCTTTGAAATACATCACCTCCAAAGACGTTGCCAATGTATTTCTACACCTGTTCTCACGATTCGGATTCCCACGGACCATTTTATCCGATCGTGGAACTCAGTTCATATCGGCTGCAACGCAAGCCCTTACAAAAATGTTAGGCATTAAGCAACATTTTACGACAGCTTACCATCCAGCCAGCAATGGAATAGTAGAGAAAATTAATGGGGACCTAAAGCACATGCTGGCTAAGGTTACAGCAGAAAACCCAGCTGATTGGGATACACTGTTACCAACAGTGCTGTTCGCCTATCGGGAGATTCCCCATTCTAGCACGGGTTTCTCACCCTTTGAATTAGTTTACGGGGCTAACCCACGTGGACCCCTAACTATTTACCATCAGGTACTAACAAATTCGATAGAAATTCCTACCCCAAAAACACCTTATGAAATGGTGACAGAGACACGAGACAAGATCATGAAATCGTGTGTTATAGCTAAGGCAGCTTTGGAGAGGAAGGGTCAAATCTACCGCCAATATGCCAACAAAGGGACAAGAACAATTGAACTTGAACCAGATCAAGACATACTCTTGCTACTTCCAGACAAAAGAAATTTACTATTAACCTCATGGCAAGGGCCATTCAAGGTGGTACGCAGAATTTCAGATGTTGACTATGAAATATCGATAAACGGACACTTAAAGATATTCCATGTCAACATGTTGAAACCTTACTATACAAGACAAGAAACAGAAGTAGTGACAGACGAACAGAGTGCACCAACACCCAGTGATCAGACGACAGACATACACAACGCAACTACACTAGTTAGCGAGACTGGCAGTTCCGACAATGGCAATACATCCAGTGAGTTAACAGAATACACACTTAGCACCACCACGGTACTGAATCAGGTAGACGACGACGGAATGGAACTACCTGTTCCCATTGTAGACAAAACTGCGACAGTGGACAGCATACATATAGATCAGGGACTAACAGACATTCAACGACGACAATTAGTGGAGTTAGTTACTGAATACAAAGACTTATTCTCTGACATCCCAGGTAGGACGGACAGAATCGAACACTCCATTCTTCTTTCGGATTCTAAGCCTATTAAATGTAGGCCGTACTCTATCCCACTCAGCTATAGGGAAAATCTAAATAAGGAAATTCTTAATTTAGAAGCTGGCGGGATTATCCAAAAGTCTACATCAGAGTACTCTTTTCCAATCGTCCTAATTAAGAAGAAGGATTCCACAATTCGTCTGTGCGTGGACTATCGGAAACTCAATAACATCACTAAGATCGACGCAGAACCTATTCCTTCCTGCGAAGATCTTATCTTGGACATGTCTACTTCTAAAATCTTTTCAAAACTAGATCTTACTAAAGGATACTGGCAGGTCCCGATGCAAGCTCAATCTATGCATCTTACTGCGTTTTCAACACCTTTAGGACTATACGAGTGGCGATTTCTTCCTTTCGGACTTCGAAATGCTCCTGCCACTTTCGTACGCTTAACTAGAGATCTGTTACATGGAGTGACGAATACTGTGACCTATATAGATGATATATGTGTCCATACTGAAGACTGGACTACACACTTACTGAAACTGAGACATGTCTTTGATAGGTTGCGACTCTTCGGTCTCACTGTCAAACCGAGCAAAGTCGAATTAGGCCTAAGAGAAATTGAATTTTTGGGTCATGTCATCTCTCAAGGTCAACTGAAGACTGACAATAGGATTATTACAAAAATTATGAATCTAACCATGCCTACTACGAAAAAGCAGGTTAGAAGTCTTTTAGGATTAGTTAATTGCTACAGTAAATTTATTCCAAACCTAGCTGAAATTACAAGTGTGTTTTCGAATGTATTAAAAGCATCAGTAAAATTGGATGTGAAAGATGCATTATTAATTTCTGCATTGTCAAAATTGAAAATTCTTTTTAGTAATGTTCCCATCCTCCGCTTGCCTAACCCTGGGCTCGTTTATTATCTTAGGACAGATGCCAGCAGGATCTCCATCGCTGCAGTCCTAGGCCAATTTTATGAGGGCATCTTCCATCCGATTTGCTACGTGAGCCGTAAGATCACACCTACCGAGTCCAGATATTCGATAGCAGAACTGGAGGCCCTGAGCGTCATCTACTCAGTGAGAAAGCTCCACCGCTTTCTGGCGGGTGTGCACTTCATTATCCAGACCGACAATTCTCCCATTACGGTCATTCAGACTGGTGTGCACCGAAACGACAGGATATACAGGTGGTCTCTTATCCTTCAAAACTATACGTTCAGTATAGAGCATATTAAGGGGAAAGACAACACCCTAGCTGATACCCTTAGTAGACCATCTGGGGTAGAAATACCTGAAATCCAACAGTTAAATTAGAGTGATGGTTGGTACATGGGTATCTGATAATATAAGATGTAAAATAGCTTACATACATATCCACATTATTGGCGTAATCATGTACCAAAACACTGAACTATCATGTGTCCGTGGACATCAGATTAAGAACTGTGCTGCTATACTTAGATACCACCGTGTGAACTAGGACAGCTCATTTCCAACTAAGCTCCATTCCGGTGTATCATATATATGAACCGCAGAAAACAGTGTCAGAACAGTGCTTAATTACAGACACGAAAAGACAGAGCTACAACACCAGCGAACTCTACACGTGCACTACCGAGAGAACATTAAGATGACTGTGTAATGTATTTCAGATACCCAGGCAAAGTGTGTGGTTATATTATGCCTATACAACCATTGCACATACATGAAGGCAACTACTAACCTGTGTAAACCAAATACTATGTATATAAACTTATTGTGATATGTAATATAATATTTTAAGATAGTGATAAATTAGATGTAGGTTAGGAACTATAACAGTTCTCATTTATTTTAATAATGTAGTTAGTACAGTAATTAACCCATTAAAATTAGATTAGAATATTAGTTTAGACATAAGAATAGTTTATTACAAGTTAAATTAAATTTATGATATGAATAGTACCATTTAGATTGTTATATTTCACTTAGTTTCATTGTAGTTAGTTTATTCCATCTTAATGAAACCATACCATCTTTCAAATATTACCATTTATTAGTATCATCATTTTACATCATAATAGATTAAAAAGAGTAGATAAGGTAACATACAGCATTTACACCAGTTAGATTAAGAACATCACTCATATAATTCCTTTGTGCATTTAAAAACATTATTTAGCATAGTATTTAGAAAAGTACATAAATTGTGGTCACATAATCCATTTAATTAAGTTACATAACTCACATCACAACAATTGCATTTAAATAGTTAGATTACATCACTTAGATTAGAAAAAAATAAGAAGTAATATAATCATATCATATAATTAACATAACAAATTTAATAAATTTAGGTAACACATTAAATACTTAGTTATAGAATTAGAATGGTATGTTAGAATGTAAAGTTTTCGTTAGTGAAATTGTGTTAGTGTGAATGTGTTGTCTGTAATATAGTTTAGAACTTAGATTACAGTATTTTGGGTTTCATAACAAGTGAATGTAGTCACGAATTAGTGTTATACACCTGTTTGTGGCCACATTGAACCAAATTATGACACTCAAAAAACTAACATACATACACATAGAATTTATAAATAGAGGATAGAAATTAGATTAGTAGATTTATTACATCCAAACACACAAACAAACAGAAAAACAAACATATAAATTGCATACACTATTTGTAAATCAAAGACAGATAACTATGGGGCCAGGGGACATAATGGACAACGAAGAACTAAATTAACAGTGAAATAAAGTCTTACGCGCGGAAGCGAAGGAGGTAAAGCCTGTCGCACACACTCTTGTAGAATGGTTGTTAAATATTATATGGGGGACATGAAATAATTCATGTGTTGACCCTAAGAAAGTCAACTTTGTATGGGTAGTAAGTTAATTTACTATGTGAGGGCAGGTCTTATAAGACAACGGTCCGGTTCAGACATACCTCTGATAAATATAATATAGCATGTGAGAAGGGGCTCACGCCAACCAGTCAAGTTTGTGGCGATTGCCAGTAGCCAAGTAAGGCTTTGCTACATTGTGACAATAGTTATTAATAGTTCATTGGAATGCCCAAAGCCAGGTTATCTAGAGTCTTTGACAAAAATTAGAGACACTAATTTTTTGTTTAGGAACCTCTTGCGTCACAACCAATGAGTGAAAGTTGATGACGCAACACAAGAGGGGTGGGTGTGTGTCAAAGACTCGATAGTACCACACCTCGTGAAGCCATAGCACAGTTGAGTAGACACTCAACAGGCCACGTTTGCCAGCAGAGTGCGATGTGAGGTAACACGCACGAAGGTGAAGGTCACCCCGCGTGGTGTGTAACCACGGGAGAGAGGTTAGGCAGACGGGAGACTGGACTTGAGGCGTTCACATCGTTTAGAATAGCGTTAGGAGTTTTGTGTTCACTAATAGATAGAACTAGCATAGGGTTAGCAGTTTGTGTTAGATAATTCTGTGGCTGTATATTGTGTATTGCATTAGCGACTGTTTACCGCTTGTAAGCGAGCCAACGGCAATAAAATGGACCATGCATTTTGCCTCCCACACGACTTGCAAGTTGTCTTGTATGGGTGTGTGAGAAGTACCCGATGAGGCCTGTCAGTTGAGTCGTTGACAGTCTATCTATCTGACCCGGCGTGACTTCGCCCAGCTCCTGGAGTGTAGCGTCTCATTAAATTAAAAGTAACTTAAAAAAAATGCCCTTCTACACACCATCCATTATTTTTAATGAAAACGCTTTCTAATCACCTGCATGACTACAGTAACTTCTTAAGCAAAAAAAGATGAGTTACAATGTTATGCATTGTGCATTATTTTTATGAAAACTTTGAAAATGCCTTACAGATTGTATCATTATTTATTATAACTCATATGCCGGTACATAACTATGGACAAAGAGTTTATAAATCTTTGAAAACGATGCCACAATATGACTATAAGTTATACAGAAAAGTTATGCCCCTTGAAATAACTTTTATAGAGTTAGGTCCCCTGAGATATATTAAATTATGATGAAAAGTGAAAAATGAAATAATACTGGGTAAGCATGCGATTTCACACTAAAAAAATATGACAGTGGGCTGCACTGGAATGAAAGAAAGGCGTGTAGAAAATTTCATCTCAATCGGATGGGCCGTTCGCGAGCGCACAAAGGACAGACGGACATACAGACATACAGACAGACAGACGGAGATCCTAATTTATATATAAGATATCACAATACCTCACAATATATACAATAATTATATTAACTACCTCAAGTATGTGATTGGCATACTGTCTTCAAGTAAATCTCGTTGACACACTTCGGCAAGGGAATCAGATAGCTGTGTAACCATTCCTCCTTGATGCTAGCACTCCCTATACTGTTGTTGTACATGTCTGCTAGTTTCTCTAGCTCATTGTCGGTACACCTATTTATGTCGTCGTATCTTATGCCATCAGGACCTGGAGCACTGTTTTTTGATCGTCGAAGCACAGCCTTGATTTTTTTCACTGTCACTGTGTCTTCATCCGAAGTGTTCTGGGCCTTGCATCTGTCTGAAGTGACCTCCTTGGCCAGATTTCTGCCTCCCATGTCTGTCTGGTTGCTTTGCTCAAGGTAGCGTTCAAAGAGGGCTTTGCCCTTGTCCTCGTCAGTCCTCTGCCAGATGAGGTCAGCACCTTGGAAGTCAGAAATGCTCTTATTCTTGACTACACCACTCATGCTTTTATGTAGTCGCCAGAACAATTTCAGTGACTTGGCTGTGTTTACTCTTTGACACACCTCTGCCAATTTTTCGCTTTTAACAACTTTGACCAGTTTTTTGAAGTAGCTTACTTTTGTGTGCATCTCTCTTTCTAAGTGCAAGCAGGGACTAGGATGACCAGCTCTGTTCTTCTTGGCATTTTGCCATCTCCTTACAGCACTACGCTTATCCACCCAAGCCTTCTCCACCTCGAAACTCCACCACGGTGGCTGCTTCCAGCTTTTTTTTCCTGCCCTGAAACGTTCTGCGCTTGTCACGTCTTATTTTACTCACCACATCTTGCCCTGTACTGTCATACTGGAAAGTCTTTACCTTTAGCTTGTGCTGCCTGACTCTGCCTTTCTCCACCAATATGCTGCAAGGGTGGTGGTCGCTGCCATGGTGTCCTAGGACACCCCATCTACACACTGTAGTGAGTGAAGGTGAAACTAGCGCCAGATCAATAGCACTGTCCTCATCGCCCGGACGGCTTGCTGTCCTGGTGACACAGCCACTCTTGATACAAACCAGGTCGATGGTTTCCAGTGCAGTCTCGAGCTCCTCCCCCTGTGTATTGGAGGAAGTGTTTCCCCATGATCTGCCTTTAGCGTTGAAGTAACCACAGAAAATAACATTTCTCTCGTGGCCTAATATGCCACTTAAGCACTGCCACTTCTGGGCGTCCACACTGGCATTGCGGGCATAAACATTAACCACCACGAATGGTATACTGGAATGAACTCTCAACGCCTGTATTTGTATATCGTCACTGTCCCAACTGGACATGTCTAGCTCTGACGCCACCATGCTGTCGCGAACGAGAATCGCCATTCCCAGATGTCGTCTGTTGTAGAAACATTTGAAGCCGGAGATTTGGAGTAGATGATCGCCCAGTCTCGTCTCCTGGAGCGCTACAATGTCGTTCCTGTAAACTAGGGTTTCTAAAATAGAGCCCCGTTGTTTTACACTGGCACAGTTCCAATATAGAATACGGATATTCCTGAGTCCTAGTCGGTGACACTTGAGTCTAAAACGCCTCAAACCTCCACGCTTACCTTGCTTCTTTTTCCCTGCGCGGCTACCACGCCGCTTCGGTATGTTGACTGCTGACCGCACGAAGAAAACACGTTGTCTATATGTGAGGTACCTGGTCAATATGTGAGGGTACCTGGTCTATATGTGAGGGTATCTTGTCTAGATGTGAGTGTACCTGGTCTATATTCGAGGATACTTGGTCTATATTTGAGGGTACTTGGTCTATATGTGAGGGTACCTAGTCTATATGTGATTGTACTTGGTCTATATTTGAGGGTACCTGGTCTATATATGAGGGTACCTTGTCTATATGTGAGGGTACTTGGTCTATATGTGAGGATACCTGGTCTATATGAGAGGGTACCTGGTCTATTTGTGAGGGTACTTGGTCTATATGTGAGGGTACTTGGTCTATATGTGAAGGTACTTGGTCTATATGTGAGGGTACTCAGTCTATATGTGATGGTATTTGGTCTATATGTGTGGGTATCTGGTCTGTATGTGAGGGTATCTGGACTACATGTGAGGGTACATGGTCTATATGTGAGGGTACTTGGTCTACATGTGAGGGTACTTGGTGTATATGTGAGGGTACTTGGTCTATATGTGAGGGTACCTAGTCTATATGTGAGGGTAACTGGTCTATATGTGAGGGTACCTGGTTTATATGTGAGGGTACATGGTCTATATGTGAGGGTACTTGGTCTATATGTGAGGTTACTTGGTCTATATGCCTATATGTGACTGTGCCTGGTCTATATGTGAGGGTATTTGTTCAATATGTGAGGCTACCTAGTCTAGATGTGAGGGTACTTGGTATATATGTGAGGGTACTTGGTCTATATGTGAGAGTATCTTGTCTAGATGTGAGTGTACCTGGTCTATATTCGAGGATACTTGGTCTATATTTGAGGGCACTTGGTCTATATGTGAGGGTACCTAGTCTATATGTGATTGTACTTGGTCTATATGTGAGGGTACCTGGTCTATATATGAGGGTACCTTGTCTATATGTGAGGGTACTTGGTCTATATGTGAGGATACCTGGTCTATATGAGAGAGTACCTGGTCTATTTGTGAGGGTACTTGGTCTATATGTGAGGGTACTTGGTCTATATGTTAAGGTACTTGGTCTATATGTGAGGGTACTCAGTCTATATGTGATGGTATTTGGTCTATATGTGAGGGTATCTGGTCTGTATGTGAGGGTATCTGGACTACATGTGAGGGTACATGGTCTATATGTGAGGGTACTTGGTCTATATGTGAGGGTACTTGGTGTATATGTGAGGGTACTTGGTCTATATGTGAATGTATCTGGTCTATATGTGAGGGTAACTGGTCTATATGTGAGGGTACCTGGTTTATATGTGAGGGTACCTGGTCTATATGTGAGGGTACTTGATCTATATGTGAGGGTACTTGGTCTATATGTCTATATGTGACTGTGCCTGGTCTATATGTGAGGGTATTTGTTCAATATGTGAGGCTACCTAGTCTAGATGTGAGGGTACTTGATATATATGTGAGGGTACTTGGTCTATATGTGAGGGTACTTGGTCTATATGTGAGGATACCTGGTCTATATGTGAGGGTACCTGGTCTATATTTGAGGGTACTTGGTCTATTAGTGAGGGTATTCAATCTCTATGTGAGGGTATTGGGTCTATATTTAAGGTTATCTGGTCTGTATGTGAGGGTATCTGGACTATATGCGAGGGTACCTGGTCTATAGGTGAGGGTACTTGGTCTATATGTGAGGGTACTTGGTCTATTATGTAAGGGTATGTATTCTATATGTGAGGGTACTTGGTCTATATGTGAGGGTACTTAATCTATATGTGAATGTACTTGGTCTATATGTGAGGGTACCTGGTCATCATTATCATCATCATCATCATTATCATCATCATCATCATCATCATCACCATTATCATCATCATCATTATCATCATCATCATTATCATCATCATCATCATCATCATCATCATTGTCATCATCACCATTATCATCATCATCATTATCATCATCATCATCATCATTGTCATCATCATTGTCATCATCATTGTCATCACAGAGCGTTCCTCTCATTACGGCCAGACTTAAATTTTCTCAGTGCCTTGACACTTCTGTCTCCCACATCCTCGTGCCCTGTGCGTGTAGTTTCCTGTAGGACACATTAGTTTCCATCAGTGTTGACTTTAAAGCAACCATTTGTTAATGATGCACGCTTGACTGTGTCCCCAGATACCAGGAATGGATGCAGGAAGTCTGCTGGCGGCCATACTGGTGTTTATATCAACAACAACAAACATCCAGGCCAAGACGGTCGTGTTCTACCCTCCCCCACTCACCAGTTACATCCTCTACCACACCAACGTAGCCGGGGCCTTAGCCAGCCTGGGCCACGAGGTGTGGCTCTGTGCGCCAGAGTCCATCCTCAAGAAGAACATGGTCAAGGATAAGACTGTCAATATTCTATCATACGGACAGGAATTGGGCGACATTGAGAGGCATATACATGGAAACAATAACATCCTTGAACAATTCTGGAACAGAGAGCCAACTCAAGGCGTACATGCACTTGGTCCTATTTCTCGGGAGATGACAAAAGTTGCCAGCTTTGTCCTGGGAGACAGATCTTTTGTGGACAAAGTCAGAGATCTAAAGCCGGATCTAATTGTGTTGGATTCAGTGCAGTTCAACATGAATATGGTTGTGCTTCCCTACATGCTGGACATCCCTTTTGCCTTCATTGGAGCAATTCATGAAGTGCGCGTATCAAAGGTTCCTTTCAGTCCAGCAACAACACCTTATCCAATTGACTTCATTAGCGACAGAATGACTTTCTATCAGAAGCTTCAGATGACTCTCCTTTTCCTTTACCGCGTCAACTTTGACACTTTTCATGACAGCAGTCTGGTGTCCAAATTTGCTCCACACAAACCCTACAGATCCATCAATGAAATAGCGGCCAATGCTGAAGTTTTCATTGCCGACGTTGACCACATACTGGACTACCCACGGACAATGCTGCCAAACACCAAACTGACTGGAGGGTCGTCTGCGTCTCCTGCAAAGCCACTGACTGGAGAGTTCCAGAAGTTTGTGGATGAAGCTACCACTGGAATCATCGTCATGTCGTTCGGCGGGGGAATAGTTAATATTCCTCCTGACATCTCAAACAAGATCGTTTCTGCTTTCCAACAACTTGACCTGAGGGTAGTGTGGAAAGTAAATCTGACCTCCCCTGACCCTAAACAGATCAAGACCTCCTTGTGGATACCACAAAATGACCTCCTGGGACACGAGAAAGCCAAACTGTTCGTGTCCCATTGTGGAAAGAACGGACAATACGAGGCGCTCTACCACGGAGTGCCCATACTCTGTCTGCCCATATATGGAGATCAGGCCTACAACTCTGAGAGAGTCAGGGTTAAGCAACTGGGACTCTACGCTGACATGCGTGATGCTAGCGCAGACGAGCTGGCCGCCATGATGAAAGAAATCATCTACGGGGGCAAATACACAGACAACATGAAGAAAGCTTCCCGCCTTTACCGGGAGCTGTACAAAGTGCCAAAACACGAAGCTGCGTACTGGCTGGATCACGTGATGAAATATGGCGGAGACTACATGAGGTCACCAGGTCAACAGATGCCGTGGTATCAACTCCTTGTGGTAGACGTCATTGCGTTTCTCCTCATCGTTATTCTCTCCACCCTGCTGGTGTTATACGTTCTTATCAAGACTTGCTTCCGGTTGTATAAGGGAAATCCCCGGAAAGTGAAATCGAAACGGGCATAATTGATTGCTGCTGCTCTCAACCAAAGATTTGAAATCTAAGGGGAATTTGTAGAACAACTAATCAACTTGATTGTACAATATCGGTGACTGTGTTTTAATTAAGTATGTTAGCCAAAGAAGAATTCATCTATTCACTTCGTGTGCTATATACCTCTTCTGTGTGAACCTGACGAGCCGTTGAGAAATTATGCCAGGCTGAAAATGGTGCAAGCTATTGTTTGTGTGTTGTGTGTTTAAATATAATCACTTGTACATAAACCTGTGTAGAGTGGCGCCATTTTAGCAATGGGATTGACGTATGTTGATGTAACCACGTGATGTGTATCTGCCAATAAATGGAGACCCCTGTATACTCCTCAAGGCAGGTAGGACATATGGTACCAGACTCATATTTGGGTAGAGCAACATCGCACTCCGGCACACTGCGTTCCACACCAGCTGCAGACGCTTGGAAGCACAACACTTTGTGTCGATCTTTCACAATAGTATGAATGTCGGTCGCTCCGAAAGCAATGACAACCTACTGAACGTAAACTAGTCTAGTAAATCACAAATACCCATGGAAATCATGGGGTTGAGTACCGAGTCCTGTAAAGGACATGCAATTAATTGTTTAAATCACTCGGGGGGGGGGGGGGTGTGATGTAGTCAGTATCAAGGAGGAGGATCGCCTTTTTTTCCCCAAGACATTTCCGGAACCATTTTTTTTCTGGCTCCTCCTGGGATCCCAGGTCACTTGGACACATTGGACTCTGCCCCGATATGAATCAAACCCACCAGCCCTGGACTGGTAGTCTAGTCTCTACACCACCGCCCTTCCCACTGGAAGGTGTGGCCTCTACATCACCGCCCCTCCCACTGAAAGGTGTGGCCTCTACATCACCGCCCTTCCCACTGAAAGGTGCGGCCTCTACACCACCGCCCCTCCCACTGAAAGGTGTGGCCTTTACATCACCGCCCCTCCCACTGTGTATATTGCTTCGTTTTATTCGTTCCATTATAGAGAGGAATGCTGAACACCCAGTCACGAGCCCTATAAGCCAGTGGCCAGTGTGTCCAACTTGGTGATGTTTGTCTAAGGTTTGCTTCCTCTACACAGATTCCTTTAATAAAGGCGGCCTAGGTCTTTCCGTGAGTTGGCGTTTCTCCTGTCAGGCTTACCAGGGCGGTGGTCTTAATGTCTACCTTTTGCCATATCTAATCAGGTCTGTTAAAGGTGTGCTGGACACGGGACCTGCGGTATGTCGCTCCAGTGGAATAATTTCAGATCTGTGACCTTACTACAAGGAGCCGTGAGTTGTTGTGCCGTACTGCCTAGCACGCTTGTGGTAGTGGTGCGGGGGGGGGGGGGGCGTGTGGTCGAATCTCCACCTTGTCAGTGACCCGGGTTGCCAGATGGACTCATAAGAATACCAGAAAATATTGTGGGAAGAAAAGGCGGCATTCGCGATTTTTGCCACATCTCTCATGGAGATCCGACTGGTCGTCTCAAGGTGCGATATATACTGTACTACATCTCTCACGGAGACCCGACTGGTCGTCTCAAGGTGCGATATATACTGTACTACATCTCTCACGGAGATCCGACTGGTCGTCTCAAGGTGCGATATATACTGTACTACATCTCTCACGGAGATCCGACTGGTCGTCTCAAGGTGCGATATATACTGTACTACATCTCTCACGGAGACCCGACTGGTCGTCTCAAGGTGTGATATATACTGTACTACATCTGTCACGGGATTGATGGGCTCAAGGCGCGATATATACAGTACTACATCTGTCACGGGATTGGTGGTCTCAAGGCGCGATATATACCACACCTCTCACGGAGATCCCATTGGTGGTCTCAAGGTGCGATATATACTGTACTACATCTCTCACGGAGATCCCATTGGCCGCCTGAAGGCGCAGGAAGTAGTCAGATCTTTATTAGACGTTGTAATATGCTGTGTTAAGTCCCCGTTTACAAGAATACACTATGAAACATATATTCATATATTTTTTTTTATAGTTTCATATTTATTATTTTACGGAAAAAAAAACATGTAGCAGTGTTTGTAAGAGATGTAAATGATAATCAGAAGTTCAATAAACAAACATAACAACATCTCGTGTGTATGTAATTGTTTCCATGTGGCGACTGGTTTGGTAAACTTGTTGCCAAAGCTGGGACGTTTGGGTTAACGATGTTTTGAGAGAGAGAGGGAGAGAGAGAGAGAGAGAGAGAGAGAGAGAGAGAGAGAGAGAGAGACAGACAGACAGACAGACAGACAGACAGACAGACAGACTCATTGGTCGACTTAGTGCCTATCTGCAGTCCTGTGCCACTGTAAGAATAGTAGACTTCTTTGTCTGGGACAATTTGTCATACTCCCTTTGTTTTACACGAGCCACTCGTCGGCTATTTCTTCGGTGGGGAGTCTTCCCTAGTAGTTAGGCTCATTGTCTTCTACTGTACCTGTGAGACTTCTCTCAACAGTAGCGGACCACACGACAGTAATATTATTTGATGGTAAAGAATTTGGGAAGTTATACTTGTTTGTCAATGTGTTAATTGCCTTCCATATATCCTTACTATTTGTTTTATCCATTACTAATTTCGTAAAGTAATTTTTCTTTTCTCTTCGTATGGTATATTGAACTTTGTTTTTAAGAGTACGGTATGCGCTTAGAAGTCGCTTTTTATGTGCTTTATCTCTGTCTCTCATAATTTCAAGTATTTCCTGGGGGATACAAGGTGGTTTGACTTGATGTTTTACTCGAACTTCCTTGATTGGCACATGTCTATCAAACACAACAATAAAGATCTTCATCCAGAATTCCAGAGCATCATCCGGGTCAGGAAGTTGATAAACATTGTCTAGAGGTGAACTAAGCAAGTCCTGTAAAAATGCGTTTCGGTTGAAATTTTTGTAACTTCTATATTTTATACTTATGTGTTTATGTTTAGGAGTTTTAATTCTTTTTTAGACCACGTGCAGCATATTGGGTAATGATCGCTCATTACACAATTGGGTACGGTGCTTTCTATGATGTTGTCTGAGCAAGTTACATACATGTGATCTATGACTGTTGAAGATGACTTTGTTACTCTAGTAGCTTGTTGTACTATTTGTTGGAAATTGTATGATGCAATTATATTTCCCCATATTATGTTGGATTTGTTGGTGTCAATGTTAAAGTATCCGAGTAGTATAATTTCCTTCCCGGAAGCGAAAACCACATCCATCATGGTAGTGAAGTTTTCGTACCAGTCGTGACCAGCGCTGGGATTTCGATAGAGGTAGCCAATTATCAGAGGTGTGCTGTTTTAAAGTTTTAGTTCTACCCAAATACATTCTATTTCGCAAGTTTCAAAGTCTTGCCTACGGTGAACATTTAGTAAATTAGAAGCATTTAGTAAATGTATGCCTGTCTCTTGTTTCCTACAGGGATCTCTTCTAAACACTGTATACCCTTTGATAGAGATGTCCTCATCTGAGATGTTTTCGTTTAATCTACTTTCACTAAAACCGAATAAATGAAAATTTTGATTAAGAAGAAAAGATAACTCTGACAGTTTATTAATTTGGTGGCGTATGTTTAAGTGTCCAATAGGTATTCCTGACTTACTGAACCAGTGTTGCCATTTCTCAGACATTTCACTCATGGAGTGAGTGTAAATTAGTCAAACTGAAGCAAAAATGCAAGATGATTAAAAAAACATTTACAATTACATTAAGTTGCAAAATCCCAGTAACATAAATCGATATGCAAATGACAATATTATAAAGATTCAACTAATGAGACCAAAAAAAGATAATGCAAACACAGAACAAAATGAATTAAAACGTATGAACATACAACAACTAATTAACTTGAAAGAACTAATTTACAAGCTAAGTAACCAGCTGTTATCCAAAAGAATTAATAAATGACTATACAAGTCAATGTCTCTGTTTAAAATTGGGTATCCCACACGGGAAATAAAACGTTAAACAGTAAGCAATTAAAGTTCAAGGAGGAAGCTCTGTTACTGGTATCAATGCATATAGGGTTCCGTTTTTAATACGTATCCTATCTCACAGGTCTGTATTGTAGAGACATCATAAGGGCTTGATTCAGTGCGGCCGGACTAAATTGCATCAAGTATAGAAGTTCTGGACTCCAATGATGCGGAACATCTTGTTGGCTGCTAGGTGGCGCATTGTTGGCGTGAACTTGGTGATGCGGAGCCTCTAGTTGTTTGCTATGGTGCCCATTGCTGTCTTGAGCTTGGTGTGCCAAAGTGGTATTGCCGCCGTGTGTGTGTGTGTGTCGCTGTTTGCAGCGAGGGTTCCTTGCAAGTAGAGGGAGGGAAATTTTCCTGATAGTTATTTCCTTCATGTTCGAGGGTGGGGGTAGGAAGGAGAGGTTGATTTATTTTTGGTAGCATGTGTGTACCTTGAATGGCACGAGTTTGGGGGTCAGACGCCCGCAGACGTTTATCTGGGGTGATGGCGGTATTTCGCATGGTCTGGGAGACTCGTTCTTCAGTAATCAATGTCCGTCGTGTGTATGTGCGTGTGTGTGTGTGTGTGTGTGTGTGTGTGTGTGTGTGTGTGTGTGTGTGTGTGTGTGTGTGTGTGTTGGTCGTGTGTTGTGCCTTTCTGTGTATTTGATATTTTTTTTGGTCTCTGTACAGTTTTTTTCTTTGGCGCGCCTGTCTGCGATGTAAAGAATGGTGTGTTGTTGATGTAGTGTACATTATACTGAATACATAATTTCTATAGGGTGTTGTTGTTTATGTCAGCTAGTCGACGCTGGGAGCCATAACTTGGTAGTATGATGGAAGAGAAAGAAACTTTAGAATTGGGAAAATTAATGCTTAATAAGTCTAATTGTTTTCGTAGCTGAAAAATTGTGATATTTTGGTTTCTCATAGTGTCGTTTACTCCTATGTGAATTGTAATCCTTTTAACGTTTGCGTTAATTAGCATTCTACATATACTGTCTGTTAGACTGTCTACCCCTACACCTGGAAGCGGAATTGTTGTAGCTATATCGGTGTGTGATGAGGACATACGATCACTGTATATGCCTTTCATCAAGGAGTCGCCAATTATCATTTGGGTGCAATCAGTTGGTGGTATTTGTATGTACTGGCTTCTGACACGTCTTTCACGTTGTTTCTGCCATCGATAATTATCCGGTTGTGCACTGTCTTCTTGCAGGTTACCATCTGTTTCTTGAATAGGCCGGTTGTCAGTCAGCAATGTCTCGTCGTACTGACTGTCTTTTACCAATTGCTCTTTTCGTACTTCAAATCGATTGCTGACTTTTACTTCGATGGGATGCTGTTGAATGACGTTGTCTATTTGTTGATGTGTATTCGTTGGCTGTATTGTTGGTGCTCCTAAAGATGTCTGTGTTGTTTCGAAGCTGTCAGTCTGTGCTGCCTGATCAATAATGGGCGCGTCTCAATGGTGTGTTTCAGTATACAATTTTCTTCTCTCAGGAGAGCGACCTCTGACTTGAGGTTAATATAGTCGCTAATGATTCCAGCGATATTGTCTATATTTTCAGAGGCGGCGTCCAGAAGTGCCTTCAAACCTGTCTCTAACTTTGAGAGAGAGAGAGAGAGAGAGAGAGAGAGAGAGAGAGAGAGAGAGAGAGAGAGAGAGAGAGAGAGAGAGAGAAGAGAGAACGAACGAACGAACGAACTTTATTTTAAAAGGGTAACAAATTGGGCACGCAGGTCCGATTTACATTCGGCCCTTTCGATCACTCATCTTTCATTCATCAAATGTGCATGTTACATTTACATAGGAAAAATAAAACATTGTCAAATGGATTTTTTAAGTATAAACAATGCATATTACGCATGGTACATTCACATGGGGGGGGGGGGGAAACATTGTCAAATGAAAGTTGTAAACATAAACAGTGCATATTGCAATGTTGTGAGACACATCCCCCATCCACCCTCACAACCCGCAGCCACCCACACATCCCTCAGCCACCCACACATCCCCCACCCGTTGTCTGTCAGATAAAAATGACGTAATTAGGTTCACCATATTGGTGCTAGTCTTCGTTTGTTTTAATTTTCTAATTAAAATATCACGATCTACCATATCAAAGGCTTTTTTAAAGTCTACAAATACTGCTCCACAAATGTTGCCATTGTTGATACAAAGATGCCAGTTATCGTTCATTTTTGTAAGGGCACTATGGCAAGAATATTTAGGTCGAAACCCAGATTGACTGTCAATTATTAGATCTTTGTTAATTAAATGATGTAGTATTCTTTTATGCATGTGTTTTTCTAATGGCTTTGATAGCGACGATAATAAGGAAATCGGTCTATAATTACCCAAAACGCTATTATCAGTTGAGCCATTTTTAAGTAAAGGATACACTTTAGCAACTTTAAAGGCAAATGGAAAGTAGTTTTTGGACAGGCGCTGGTTATATATGAACGTTAAGGACTCACTAATAATTGGTGCAGCACACCGAAGAATTCTAATACTGATACCATCTAGGCCTTCTGAATTTGTTGCTTTGAAATTCGAGAGATATTTAAATAATTCTGCAACAGACATCAAGGGAATCTCAGGGGGAATATTTCTAGAGCACTTCCCTTCACAGAATGATGACAGTGAACTTAAATTACATACTGAGTCTGGTATTGAGGACTTTAGATTCTCTATTTCTGATTGAAAGAAGTAACTGAAATCTTCGCATGTTATAAAGTTTGGTATTGCTGACTCTAAAGCGTGTTTCTTGTTGGTTAACGAGTTAATAGCCTTCCATATATTTGTGTTATTTGATTTATCTACAATCACATTTTTGAAATGATCTTTCTTTATCCTACGAATTTCATATTTAACTTTATTTCTTAGTCTGCGGTAATTGATAAAATCTTTATTTGTGTGTGCTGTATCTCATGGTTTCGAGAACTTCGGTAGTGACCCACGGGGACTTATGTTGATTCTTGGCTCGAACTTATTTTACTGGCACATGTTTCTCAAATACATTGTAGACTGTCTTTGTACAGTAAGCTAGTGCATCATCCGGATCAGGAAGTTGGTAAACATGTTCAAGGACTGCATTTTTTAAGTCGTCTAAACATAAATTTTGGTTGAGAGCTTTAAAATTTCTAAATTTGATGCTTAAATGTTTATTTATAGGAGTTTGTGAACCCAATTTTCGACCATGTACAACATATTGGGTAATGGTCACTAACTGCACTAACAGGAACAGAACATTCGGTACTATTAACTGAATAAATAACATATATATTATCATTTATAGTTGAGGAGGTGTCTGTAACTCTTGTGGGACGATTTATTAGTTGTTTTAAATTGTAAGATAGAATGATATCGTCCCATGTCTGGTTGAATTTAGTAATATCTATGTTAAAGTCACCTAATATCATGACTTCTCTACCTGCTGTAAACACCCTATCCATCATTGTAGTGAAACAGTCATACCAACTATACCAAGCACATGGATTCCGATATAGGTATCCAATGAGAAACGGTTGTTGGCTGACTGGCTTCACCTCTAACCAAACACATTCTATCACTTCTATCTCGAGATCACTTCTACGGGAACTGTTGAGAGAATTGGAAATATATACAGCAATACCTGTTTCTAATTTTTGATTTGCGTCTCTTCGAATTACTTTAAACCCCTTAAGAGAGATTTCAGAGTCAGTTATTTTTATCGTTGAGACGACTTTCTGTGATTCCAAACACATGGAACTGTTTGCACAGTATTACTGAAAGCTCAGGTAATTTATTGAGCAAATGATTGATGTTGAGATGGCCTATATTTAGACCATCTTTGTTGAGCCACTGATCGTGATTGGGGAACATTACACAATGAAAAGATGATGTCGCTTGTGGTAGAAAAATTTCAGAATTTTTGAAACTTTATTTAGTGGTAGTTAATGCTATTAGAGGGGGTAGGAAAATGTCTGTGATGGAGTGACATCATTAAAGCTTGGTGCAGGGCTTCAGGATTGGCGCAGGGCTGAATTAGCTGTTGAAGTTGACGGTTCCACTGATAGGAGTGTAGATTACCGACCAACGATGGACCACTGCTATGAGAGCTACTGGAAGTGCCCACATTGGAAGCAGGCATCGGGGACACCGCAACATTGTTTAACGGTGTCCCCTTTGACATGATAGGGGGAGACTGTTTTATGGGCAAGGGGGGAAACAAAGCACCATAGTTAGCAACATTGGGATTGGAGCATGGGTCGCTATTTACAGCATTGTATTCCTGGAGAATAGGCAAGGGTGGTGTGGGCAGAGGTTGAGAGTTTTCTGAACACTGAGAGATGGCTACAGCCGGAGGTGAAGATCGGTTTACTCCTGTAACTGGTTCTAATTGTTGTGCACGTTCAGGATATTTTATGTTCTTCGCTAGTATGCTAGTTCCTAGTTTGGAACAATGTAGTTGATCCCTATATAGTTTTTTTCTTGTGAGCCCCGGACGGCGATGTGAAATACGGGGTATTATTAATGAAAGCATTTCTTTACAAAATTTATATATTGTCAGATTGCCAGCATCGGCAGTACGGTGCTGGAATCCATAACATGGTGGGATGATTTATAAAAAGAAAATAGATGCTTTAGGAAATTTCTTACGCAGCAACACCTCCAATGTAGCAAGTTGTGAGGTGCTTATGATTTGATTGTTCATAATATTGTTGACACCAATATGGACTGTTGTTCTTCTAATTATATCATTCACCTTGAATTTCCGCAGTGTAGAGGTCAGTCTGTCAATGTTAGCTCCTGGTAGCGGGAAGATCGAGGTTGTTTCGCTATCAGAAGATGACATGCGGTCACTATAGATTCCTTTGAGCAGAGAGTCTCCAATGACGACATGAGTTGCACTGTCATCTATTATTATTTCACGCTGTTGACGTGTCCGTTTGATTTCTTGCCACTGGTCGCTGTCATCTTTCATGCATTCTTGTTTATTATAGTGGCTGCTTGTTTGGGCTGATTGTTGCTGCTCAGTATCTGCTCGGTATTGCTCGGTATGACCGTTTCACTACTGTCACTTGTTTTCCTGAGAGGAAGTTAGAATCAACAAGCACATCTTCAAACTTATTATCTGTTGGGATTATTGACTGACTTTTGTCTACACTCCTCTCTTCTGTCTTCCCTTCCATATATCTATTTCTTTCACTCTCTCTCTGTTATTCCTTCAACACATACTCCGACAACAGTTCCTTTCAACAATAAACAAAAGATTTATTAATAAAAACTATGTCTGGTGTATGTATGGATAGTGTCTATGTAGTTGGTATGTTCTTCTAGTATGGATGCAAGATAAGATGTTGATAGATAGTCTCCGTAATCTTCTCCGGCATATTCAACAGGCCAAAACATCAGATATCAAACACAGAATTTGAACGTTCTCACCCGGTATGATCCGTTCAGCTTGGGTCTTGACTTAATCCAATTCTTGAAAACACAAACAATTGTTCACCACAGTAACACCGTACAGTAATGTGATCACGGTAAGTCCTTTCCGTAGACAGAGTTTTCAGTTTTATGTTGTTATAATCCATCAGTGAAAACACCTCACACCTGTCCACAGTTATTTAACCGTTTTCTGAATATATGTACACTGGTCTAGGGTTCTTCCCTGTTTCGTTTAGGTGAGTACTAAATGAAAATGTTTTATCCTATTTTCTATGCTTGAATAAAGTTTCTTCTCTAAGGTTCACCAAAATCTGTTTTTTGACATTCGTTAAGTCACCCACTTTGCATTTGCTATAGTGACATACTTTCACTGCACCTGTGAAGTGCCTGATTAAATTAAAAGGTCTTTCCTGTATTATCAACACTGCTTTCTCTGTACAAGAGATGTACTGGTTGATCTTCTTTGATAGGTCAGGCTGTGTAGTAGAACCTGGGTAATAAACATTAAATCAGGTGATTTAAGTCTGCCTCATATCACTGTCTATGTGATTATCTTTCTCCAGCCGTAATGAAACAGCCTCCGAAAGAATTACTCTGACATAAACAGCAGAATTCACTAAAGTATAAACTATTCACTAAATAGAAAGCAATAGTAAACCCTACGCACAACCACATATTTCCCTATGCTAATATTAGTGTTACCTTATATATCTAGAATTAATGATACTCCAAGCATTGAAATCTATTAGCACACAATCACTTCTATCCCATTTCCCGGGATGATTTCTTTGCTATTTTCAGGAGACATAAATCCAGTTTGCCGTCCCTTTCGGTAGCACACACTAACCCAACCATCCCAGTTGCTACTATTTATATTGGGCCTTCCGTTCTTCGTTAGTGTTTGATGTCCATACATCAACAATCGCCTTTGTCGTTCCCGTAACATCAAAAGTTCAGTGAAATCACGTATACGTCCGGGCGCTCCGTTCTCCGCTGTTGAGCTGGTCCTCTGTCCGTCGCTCGTTTTCACTTCAAAGCATTCTCCGTTCATTTTCCCGTCGGTCGATACTAGCGGGAGTCACTGCCCTCGGCGCGTACCTGTATCCTATTTTTATATTCGTAGGTCAATGCTCGTGAATTTTATTCCTCCTCGCAGAATGAAGTACACAATTGTTAACCCTTCTCCTTCCTTGTATTTTAATATGTAAGTTATCAAGGAATCATTAAACTGCAGTTTTTTCTGTGACATAGGCCCCCTCTTAAGAGAGTTGACCGCGTCGACTCTTCATCCCTGTAGTTTTGATTCCTATGATCCTCCAACTTATTCCTCTTCCTCTGGAGTTGGATGTCTAGATAAGAAATCCGCTCCTACATTCTCCTTACCAGGAATGTATTCCACTGTGAAGTCCTGTTGCAACAACAACGTCCATCACATCCACCGTGCGTTGAGCTTCTCTGAAGTAGCTATTAACATCACGTGTTGATGATATGATTGGATCCTCACCTGGATCAACACCTCATCCAGTAGGCGACTTCATAAGCACCCTACCATACTACTCATGACTGAAACTAGTGTTGGCTCATCGCTCCTGTACGTTCAGTCGACCTCCTTTCCACTGGCGTAAGCGATGGTTCACAATACAGACGGATCGTCCCATCCTGATTGTAACACTGCTTCCATGTCCTCTTGGTTTCCCCCGGCTTTGCCTCTGAGGATGTCCCCCCTCGTCCTCGTTGGACTGAGTCGTCTTTCCCAAATCTCCTGGACTTTTGCTTCCAGGACCATCTTGGGCGATATTGTATCTGGTCAGCCAATCTTCGGTTGGAGTCCTGGGTATTTCTCGCCTTACCCGACGTTACCCACCCCTTCTGAACTGGGTTACCGGTGAAACTTTCACTCTTGTCCTTTCCCTGACTTGTGATTTCCCTCCTCCTGTCGTTGGGTAAATCTGACCTATCACGTACTGTCCCATAGGCCCTCCTATGTTGTACTGGCGATCTCTGGTCTTCGTCTGGACTGGTAACTTTTGTCCCAATGGCTGCCATCACCATAAAGTGCGAAGCTTTGGTCCCGGATCTCTCTTCATATTTCCTAATGAGATGTCTAGGGAGATTTTTCTTCTCTTCCCCGATCCGTATTTTGTAGATGTTCTTGGACACCACCTTTTCCACAGGATAAGGTCCTTTCCATCCTACTTGGAGTATATTGGTCTCTGCTGGACCCCACACTTCCACTTTGTCTTCCACTTTAAAAGCTATGTTACTCTTAGTCCGCTTGTTGGGTGGTGCGTTCTGGCACTCCGAACAAGACTTCAACCACCGGCGTACATCTCCGGTCATTCCTGGCCAGCAATAATGGCCGGAAATTTTCTGCAAGGTCTCTCTGACACCCATATGTCGATTCTCGCCTATGATGTGTCCACTCTGAAGAATGTGAGGACGGTGGGTCTCTGGAACCACCCACTGCTCGTGCAGGTTATCTCCCCTCCCAGCTCTCCGATAGAGTAGTCGATTCTTCAGAAAGTACTGTCCCCGTTCTGGTAGCTCAGCACTTCTTTGCAGCTTCCTGTAGCAAGGATGCAACGTCGTATCCTTCCTCTGGGCAGTATGCAATTCTCCTATCCCTGAGTTGTCGCATAGTGTCTCTGCCTCTTTTTCCTTCCCTTGAGATCCACTGACTACTGTTCCCTTGTGGGTTGGCTGTTTGGGCATTCCCAAAAAGACATATTTCGTACCAATGATCATGGGAAATAAGGAGTCAGATAATACAGCAGCTGGAATACTGCCCGTGACGTACCTGGATTTAATCTCCACCTTGGCGATTGGCAGCGTCATGGTAACAGCACTCCTCATTGCCGGCTGTATTTCTATGGTCTCCCCTGTAAGTTGGTCTGGGCTTACCAAGCTGGCATCCACCACCGCTTCCCCATCCAAACCGGTATCGTAGAGAAAAACAACCTGCTGGCCATTGACTTCAATCAGTTCGACCACAGGTGGCCTCTCTTGGTCCGGAGTGTCTTTCATCTCCTTGACCGTTTCCTTGCCTTCCTCTTTTGATTCCTCGAGGTTGGTTATGCAATTGGCGTCGTTTGCCTTGCATCTGCAGTCCACAGTATTATGTGTTATCGACTGGCAGTGTGTGCACCATGTTCCCTTCCTAGGTTTCCGTGTGTCCTTTGTGTTCCTTTCTCCTTCGCCAACCTCAGCCTTGTCTGTGATCACCGATGTAGGAATCACTTTGCATGCTGCGAAGTAAGAACTTTTAGGTTTCGATCTGCAGTCTTTCGTGTTATGCGATGGTACCTTGCAGAATGAACACCACCTCTCAGACCACTGTCGTTTCGCTGAAGAATTCGAGGTGCTCTGGTTTCCTTCCTTCACCTTCTCTGAACTCTCCTCTGTGTGCTTTATATAAGGTTCCACTTTTTCTCCTTCCCAGTTCTTAGGTTTCTTTTTCTCTTGTTTCTCCTGACCTTTGGTTTGAATACTGAGTTCCGCAGCCTCCCCATGTACCTCTACGAATCGTTCCGCCAGCTTATTTACAACATCAATCCGTTCCGCCCCTTGTTCTCCCAAGAAGGTTCTGAGAGGTTTCGACATTTGCTTTCGCATCTGGTCGACCACCATCATCTCTTCGAGACTCTCATAATCCCTCTTGAATTCTGCCAAGTCCATCCATTTCTGGAGATATGATTTCAGCCTCAGACTGTAGGCGGCGAATAGTTCTCCCGGCTCTCTTCTAGACGATCTAAACTTCTTCCTATACGTTTGTGCTGTGACTTCATAATGTTTCATCAAAGCGGCTTTCAATTCCTCGTACTGATTTTCATGTCCTGGTGGTAGGCGTGTGTAGACCTCGTAGCCTGAACCACGTAAGGCCTGGGATAATTTAAGAGCCCATCTGGTTCTATCCAGTCCCATAGCGATTGCCATAGCCTCGAACCGATCCAAAAACTGGTATATCTTCTCTTTACTTTCATCAAAGACCGCCAAGGGAAACTTCATGGCATGGTAACCCTGCCCAATCATGTGGGTTGCCCCAGGTGAAGATGAACTTCCTTCTGCTGCATCTATTTCACCCTTAGTTTGTGTCTTGAGTTCTAACTCTTTCAAGCGGTATTCATGTTCCATTTCTTGTCTCCTGGCAGTCTGTTCCATTTCCAGTTTCTTGGTCTCCTGGTCCATTTCCAGTCGCTTGGTCTCCTGTTCCAGTTTCTTGGCCTCTTGTTCCATTTCCAGTCGTTTGGTCTCCTGTTCCAGTTTCTTGGCCTCTTGTTCCATTTCCAGACGTTTGGTCTCCACCTCTATTCTTCTCACTTCCAACTCGGCCTTCCGATCTTCTCGTTCCGCTTGACGAATCTCTCGCTCTCTTTCCTGGATGTAATCAGTTAGTTCCGAGCCAGCTAAACCAATTTCCTCCCCGTTGGCCCTTAGTTCTGCTGTAGTTACTTTAGGAGTTGCCATAGTTAAGAATGTAAGTCCGCAAATAGAGTACAGACCCCTCAAGCAATAAAGAAGTCCTTCCTATAAACAGATAATCTACCTAGAACCTATATCATTTATCTATGTCTATTAAATATTCTAAATCTACAACACCACACAGTACATCACAACCACTCTCTCATCCACAAGAGGAGATATAGGATAAAGACTTATGTAGACGTGTGACCATGTGACTAGGTATGTAATGTGTCTTACCACCTATCCACATTCACTCTGTCTGGAACTTTCTCACTGTAAAGTCACCAGCATTAATGAAATGGTTCTACCATAAATGTAATGGCACCATATATCCAATGGACGTCCTTCCATTAAAAGTCATCAATGTATACTTATATTTATTCCAATCAGTATGTCCCAACATGCAGGTACTCCGCTATGCCTGTGCCAATATGCAGGTACCCCTCTATGTATATGCCCTGTTATGCCCAGGTCATATGGGTATTATTTTGTACCCCGCTCGCTCCACCAATTATGTCACTTGTTTTCCTGAGAGGAAGTTGGAATCAACAAGCACATCTTCAAACTTATTATCTGTTGGGATTATTGACTGACTTTTGTCTACACTCCTCTCTTCTGTCTTCCCTTCCATATATCTATTTCTTTCACTCTCTCTCTGTTATTCCTTCAACACATACTCCGACAACAGTTCCTTTCAACAATAAACAAAAGATTTATTAATAAAAACTATGTCTGGTGTATGTATGGATAGTGTCTATGTAGTTGGTATGTTCTTCTAGTATGGATGCAAGATAAGATGTTTATAGATAGTCTCCGTAATCTTCTCCGGCATATTCAACAGGCCAAAACATCAGATATCAAACACAGAATTTGAACGTTCTCACCCGGTATGATCCGTTCAGCTTGGGTCTTGACTTAATCCAATTTTTGAAAACACAAACAATTGTTCACCACAGTAACACCGTACAGTAATGTGATCACGGTAAGTCCTTTCCGTAGACAGAGTTTTCAGTTTTATGTTGTTATAATCCATCAGTGAAAACACCTCACACCTGTCCACAGTTATTTAACCGTTTTCTGAATATATGTACACTGGTCTAGGGTTCTTCCCTGTTTCGTTTAGGTGAGTACTAAATGAAAATGTTTTATCCTATTTTCTATGCTTCTCTAAGGTTCACCAAAATCTGTTTTTTGACATTCGTTAAGTCACCCACTTTGCATTTGCTATAGTGACATACTTTCACTGCACCTGTGAAGTGCCTGATTAAATTAAAAGGTCTTTCCTGTATTATCAACACTGCTTTCTCTGTACAAGAGATGTACTGGTTGATCTTCTTTGATAGGTCAGGCTGTGTAGTAGAACCTGGGTAATAAACATTAAATCAGGTGATTTAAGTCTGCCTCATATCACTGTCTATGTGATTATCTTTCTCCAGCCGTAATGAAACAGCCTCCGAAAGAATTACTCTGACATAAACAGCAGAATTCACTAAAGTATAAACTATTCACTAAATAGAAAGCAATAGTAAACCCTACGCACAACCACATATTTCCCTATGCTAATATTAGTGTTACCTTATATATCTAGAATTAATGATACTCCAAGCATTGAAATCTATTAGCACACAATCACTTCTATCCCATTTCCCGGGATGATTTCTTTGCTATTTTCAGGAGACATAAATCCAGTTTGCCGTCCCTTTCGGTAGCACACACTAACCCAACCATCCCAGTTGCTACTATTTATATTGGGCCTTCCGTTCTTCGTTAGTGTTTGATGTCCATACATCAACAATCGCCTTTGTCGTTCCCGTAACATCAAAAGTTCAGTGAAATCACGTATACGTCCGGGCGCTCCGTTCTCCGCTCTTGAGCTGGTCCTCTGTCCGTCGCTCGTTTTCACTTCAAAGCATTCTCCGTTCATTTTCCCGTCGGTCGATACTAGCGGGAGTCACTGCCCTCGGCGCGTACCTGTATCCTATTTTTATATTCGTAGGTCAATGCTCGTGAATTTTATTCCTCCTCGCAGAATGAAGTACACAATTGTTAACCCTTCTCCTTCCTTGTATTTTAATATGTAAGTTATCAAGGAATCATTAAACTGCAGTTTTTTCTGTGACAACTACAATGATGGCTAGGGTATTTACATCAGGTAGAGAAGTCATGATATTAGGTGACTTTAACATAGATATTACTAAATTCAACCAGACATGGGACGATATCATTCTATCTTACAATTTCAAACAACTAATAAATCGTCGCACAAGAGTTACAGACACCTCCTCAACTATAATTGATCATATATATATATATATATATATATATATATATATATATATATATATATATATATATATATATATATATATATATATATATATATATATATATATATGTGTGTGTGTGTGTGTGTGTGTGTGTGTTACTTGTCCAGTTAATAGTACCGAATGTTCTGTTCCTGTTAGTGCAGTTAGTGACCATTACCCAGTATGTTGTACATGGTCGAAAATTGGTTTCAAAACTCCTAAAAATAAACATTTAAGCATCAAATTTACTAATTTTAAAGCTCTCAACCAAAATTTATTTTTAGACGACTTAAAAAATGCAGCCCTTGAACATGTTTATCAACTTCCTGATCCGGATGATGCACTAGCTTACTGAACAAAGACAGTCTACAATGTATTTGATAAACATGTGCCAGTCAAATAAGTTCGAGTCAAGAATCAACATAAGTCCCCGTGGGTCACTAGCGAAGTTCTCGAAATCATGAGAGAATGAGATACAGCACACACAAATAAAAATTTTATCAATTACCGCAGACTAAGAAATAAAGTTAAGTATGAAATTCGTAGAATAAAGAAAGATCATTTCAAAAATTTTATTGTAGATAAATCATCTTCAGTTCTCCTCCTGTTCTCAGAATCCCATTCTATTACAACAACATAACGGATTACTTCATCCGGTATTATATTGCAGTAGGAAACATTTAGAAACTCAGAGACGTTATTCTATTACAGAACTTGAAGCACTTTCTTTGGTAGAAGATGTGAATAAATTCTCGAAATACTTGTTAGGTAAGAAATTCTTAGTTATCTCTGATAACAAGCCACTGAAAGTCTTTAAGGATGGATCACATAAGAATTCACATGTGTGCATTGTTATTGCAAGACTATGACTTTACTGTGTCTCATATTCCTGGCAAGGACAACAATCTTGCAGACCTGTTAAGTCGATTATGATATTGCTGTACTTAGAAATATGTAAATTTCCATTACTTATTGAGTCAGAATAATAATGTGTTATTTTAATAATTGCTGTATTCTGACTGTAACACATTGCTGATATACCACATACATAACATTATTGTAATGGTATAAGATTAGTCACTTATTTCTATTATTATTTCATAGTAGAACACTATAGCAGGCTACAGTATACGCTCGTTATTTCTGGCTGATGAACAATTTACGTGTGCCAGTATTAATTATTCTTGCATGAGGCATGATCTTGGACTGTGATTCTTACTGGTCAGTTGCCAAAGATGATTCTACTTCATCGATGTCATCAGGATGATAAACATTAAGGTTCAGTCAATGTTGGAACTGCCTCATCGAGAATATGCAATAAGTGAAATGACAATCTTAGTTATTCATAATATATATGTGAAAGGACAATATTAGTTATTCATATTAGATATGTGAAATGACAATCTTAGTTATTCATATTTTATATTTGAACAGACAAAATTTTATTTAGTTAGTTAGTAATAGTTAAGTTATATGTGTTATTATTTATATAGTATTTCATATTATTAAGGAATTTGAATATTAATAATGAGAAGTATATAGAATGTTGATAGTCGAAATAGTATCAGAATATTATTATGCATTCGCTATAGTATTATTGGTATGTATATGTTTCATTTCATGGGCATATATGTAAATACTTAACGTATATGTGATAGATAATAATTATGTACATGTATTGTCTAGCGTCGTGTGAATGTACGGGGAATTAACAATAACTACACGTTCCATAACAAAAAAATACTCCACACGAACAGTAACAACATAATAGAAAATATTACAGTACACAGGTATACATATTTTAATATACTCATTCCAAACTATACATAGTAAATAGATATAGTTATGGTATAACCTAAAGAACACTGATAGTATACCTCAATAGGATGATAACATAAAGGTTATACAATAACAACATGGTAGATGAATTAGGCGAATGACGGATAGATAATGTTGACTTACAGTAAAGTCGACATACTGCGTTTCAGGCGGCAATGGAAGTCAGTTACACATAGAAGCTAGTAATAACGTTGGGCATTCAACACAGGATTGTTTTTATTTGCTGTAGGTACTCGGAGTTACAGAGGCCTATAGGTTTTTACAAGGGGTCAGCGTTTATACGCGAATAACAGCCATTAATATATATATATATATATATATATATATATATATATATATATATATATATATATATATATATATATATATATGTGCGTGTGTGCGTGCGTGCGTGCGCGCACGCGCGTGTGTGTGTGTGTGTGTGTGTTGGCGGCGTCTGAACCTTGGTTTTATTTACAAGTGGTCGATTCGTTTATACGCGATTAACAGCCATTAAACTATATGAGCTGGCGGCGATCGAGACTTGCGTTTTAATCCTGTGTCTGATATCCACACGTTCTAGGCTGTCTCATTGGAACAGTCTGTATTCCAACGACGATGGATTCGTAGATCGATTACGATTAATAGTAATTTACGTGGCCCCCGTCATTCGTATACATGTCTAATGATAATCAGATAGAGTAAATGTTTTTCAAACATTTTTTTGTGTGTGAGGGGGGCAGCTGTAATATAGTATATGACAGACATGTAGAGTGTGAACTGATGCGCACACACATCAGTGAACAAAAATAGATAATAACAAACTAAAGCACGCTGAAAGCTACGTCACCAAGTTGCGTTGATTAATAACACGACTGTCACTTGGACACTTTAGCTTCAGCCTTCATCCAGAGCAGACACTCCGCAGCGCTACACGTACACCAGTACAGACGATCAATAGGACGCTCGAACACTCTCACTGATTGACAACTGATAGTCCACTCAAACACACACACATCTACGATTAGCCACAACACTCCGTCAACGCCAGGCATCGATCTCAGGTGCTTAGTCATTTTGGACGACCACTTAGTCTCGAACGCGGACCGACTATGCTGGGAGATCCTGATCACTTGACTGGCGGTGGACGTTAACACCAGTCTCCAAACACACACACCAAGTGGTACGTGGCCACATCACAGACACTAAGAGTACAATGATAGTGAGGGTTGTGGCGGGAGTGCGTTGCACCCAGTGAAAGGTAGGTAGGCCTGTTTGCTGCCGGCTGGATGGCGTGCTTGTTCTACCAATGCCAAACCTGGACAATGACAGAAAAAGACAAAAAATCACAACAACAGAAATGAGGTTTCTGAGAAGAATACTCAACGTATCAAGAAGAGATAAGATCAGAAATGAAGAAATCAGGACTAAAGTAGGGGTTATAGAAGCACTAGATTTTATTAGAAAGCAGCAAATCAAATAGTTTGCACATGCAAGTAGGTTAACAGTCAACAGCATACCACAAGAAGCAATGATGTACAGACCAGATGGAAACAGAGGAAGAGGCCGACCACGTAAACGTTGGACGGAGGGAATAGCAGAGTCCATGGGAATGTCGATTCATAAAGCCCATAACCGCGCACTCTCACGATGTTTATACTTCACCTCGACACCGCAGTCAAGTACTATAGGAGACAAATGAAAATCGTACAATGGTTAGAGAAATTAGACGTAGACAGTCAAAATGTTTTGGACATGTTATGAGAAGAAATGGATTGGAGAACTTGGTGACTACTGGCAAGATCGAAGGGAACAGACCAAGGGGAAGACCGAGAGGAAAATACCTGTATGGCTTGGCCCATGGCATGGACGAGACAAATCAAACTCAAATCAAATCAACTTTATTTTGACTGTCTACGTCTAATTTCTCTAATCATTGTACGATTGTCATTTGTCTCCTGTAGTATTCAGACAGGAACACTGAGCTGATCCACGACTCTGGTGATCGAGTGAAATGGCGAGTCATGACCGCCCACGCTTTCCGGCATAGCACATGATTGATTGATTGATTGATTGGACACCGCAAGGTACATGAGGAACATGATGAGATGAGATGAGATATTGTACAATCAAGTTGATAAATTGTTCTACAAATGTGCAGTACATTTCAAAACTTTGGTTGAAAGCAGGAATCAATTATGCCCGTTTCGATTTAACTTTTCGGGGATTTCCCTTATACAACCGGAAGCAAGTCTTGATAAGAACGTATAAAACCAGGAGGATGGAGAGAATAACGAGGAGGATAAACGCAATGACGTCTACCACAAGGAGTTGATACCACGGCATCTGTTGACCTGGTGACCTCATGTAGTCTCCGCCATATTTCATCACGTGATCCAGCCAGTACGCAGCTTCGTGTTTTGGCACTTTGTACAGCTCCCGGTAAAGTCGGGAAGCTTTCTTCATGTTGTCTGTGTATTTGCCCCCGTAGATGATTTCTTTCATCATGGCGGCCAGCTCGTCTGCGCTAGCATCACGCATGTCAGCGTAGAGTCCCAGTTGCTTAACCCTGACTCTCTCAGAGTTGTAGGCCTGATCTCCATATATGGGCAGACAGAGTATGGGCACTCCGTGGTAGAGAGCCTCGTATTGTCCGTTCTTTCCACAATGGGACACGAACAGTTTGGCTTTCTCGTTTCCCAAGAGGTCATTTTGTGGTATCCACAAGGAGGTCTTGATCTGTTTAGGGTCAGGGGAGGTCAGGTTTACTTTCCACACTACCCTCAGGTCAAGTTGTTGGAAAGCAGAAACGATCTTGGATGAGATGTCAGGAGGAATATTAACTACTCCCCCGCCGAACGACATGACGATGATTCCAGTGGTAGCTTCATCCACAAACTTCTGGAACTCTCCAGTCAGTGGCTTTGCAGGAGACGCAGACGACCCTCCAATCAGTTTGGTGTTTGGCAGCATTGTCCGTGGGTAGTCCAGTATGTGGTCAACTTCCGCAATGAAAACTTCAGCGTTGGCCGCTATTTCATTGATGGACTTGTAGGGTTTGTGTGGAGCAAATTTGGACACCAGATTGCTATCATGAAAAGTGTCAAAGTTGAGGCGGTAAATGAACAGGAGAGTCATCTGAAGCTTCTGATAGAACGTCATTCTGTCGCTAATGAAGTCAATTGGATATGGTGTTG
The DNA here is from genome assembly GCA_963921405.1 of Cepaea hortensis. Taxonomy (NCBI): domain Eukaryota; kingdom Metazoa; phylum Mollusca; class Gastropoda; order Stylommatophora; family Helicidae; genus Cepaea; species Cepaea hortensis. The sequence continues at coordinate 99,689,005 of OY992888.1, forward strand.
TTGCTGGACTGAAAGGAACCTTTGATACGAGCACTTCGTGAATTGTTCCAATGAAGGCAAAAGGGATATCAAGCATGTAGGGAAGCACAACCATATTCATGTTGAATGGCACTGACTCCAACACAATTAGATCCGGCTTTAGATCTCTGACTTTGTCCAGAAAAGATCTGTCTCCCAGGACAATGCTGGCAACTTTTGTCATCTCCCGAGAAATAGGACCAAGTGCGTGTACGCCTTGAGTTGGTTCTCTGTTCCAGAATTGTTCAAGGACGTTAGTGTTTTCATGTATATGCCTCTGAATGTCGCCCAACTGTTGCCCGTATGATAGAATGTTGACAGTCTTATCCTTGACCAGGT